>CM067376.1:227289270-228489270 GCA_034510155.1 Eucriotettix oculatus | reverse complement strand
TAAACTGGGGTTAAGTGAATCAATGTTTCCATCCGAGCCATGTTTTCAACTTTTGAGTTCAGACTTGTTGTGAAGTAGAGCCCTCCCCAATTTAATTCACATATTAGGTCGAATTAAGTTCATAAAATTAAATAAGAATATTCAGAGAAGGCAGAACATATAAGGAAAATCCAGGATTAGAATGACAGTCGCGAAGAAACGATGTAGCCTTTCCTTCATAAGTGTGGATCCCGCGCTTGACGAAAATTAACGACGATTGGCGAAGACACGTCACTAGGAGCGGCGATTTTCCATAGATAATGGGAAAAGGAGAGCTTAGATGGGAGTTGACCAGACTCTGAAATATTTAGTATTTATTTGAAGTCGAAAGGAAGAAGAAGTAGGAGGGCAGAGAAGGAGTAGTGTTGCTCGAAAGTTAAGAGAAACAGGGCTTATGATGAGGAATATTGCAGCGAGTTTGGTTTTTAGATCAGTAGAGGAGAGAAGAAACAGTTTTTCTCGGAAGTTGTAAATAAGAAGTATTTAAGAAGAGAGAAGAAGTAACTTTAAATAATTGGTGTATCCCAACCAAAACTCTGCTGAGACGTGAACGACCTCGCTGAGACGGAAGCTTGATTGATTGTTCCTCGTCACCCCTACGGTGCGATATCTAATGGTTTTCTTCCTGCCGAATAACACCCTGTGGAAGGAAGGGACGTCACAGTCTGCTGTATACCTGCATCCAAGAGAAATTCCCGGAATAAAGAGTCAAAATAGCTTAAAGAAGAATGAAAATATGTTCGTCATAATAAGCGAGATCTCTGTCACCCGCTGTTGACACCCCTACCCACAATAATAAACCCTGATAAATTTCATACATAAGAATACATTGAGCCAACCCGTTCCTAATTCAATTTAGTATTTAATTTCCTTTGATATCGCAGATTTTCGTGTAATATAGATAGCTTTTTAATATTTAATTGAATAAAAATTTAATGAAATAATTAAATTTTATTAGTATTTATATAATTAAATTCCTTTCCCCGTCATTTATTTACATACTAGAATTTGATCGTATTAGACCTGTAACTTCCCGTTTTACACAGAGGCCCGAATGGAAACCCAACCAGACGATTAATTCTATTCACCAGGAATGACGTTATGTTACTATTGATAAACTGCAGGAATGTTTTGGGATGTGCTATTGTTACACAAGAAAGTAATAAACGATACTGAAGCGACATCCACCGTCTACAGACAAAATGGTGATATTTTCTTATACTTGATTTTGTGCAAGAAAACTAGACAGTCGATACTGAGGAAACGTAACACCGTAGTAGTATACAGAAGTACGAAATATTTGCGATATATCTCGAGACTGAACGGCATTCGTTTCAAATTCTGATTTTAACTCCTTTTGCATGAATAAAATCAGTGTTACAGATTTCTCTGATTTTTATTAAGTTGTAGGCAACCCTAAATTCCTAAATTGCCGTCCAACTTAAAATTAAATCAATAAAGGAGTAATTAAGTATGTATTAACATGAAAACATCATAACTATCTAGCTATTCTTCTCTTCAGAGAAGAAAAAATAAAATAAACTCTGTTGGACAAATTATATACAGCACAAACGACACAATAATTTTTTGAAATGAAGTTTATTTGTTTTTATTAACTTACTTGTTATCCTTTCTAATCCATAATACCTTTTAAACAATTAAACACCATATTATTCACTTTACGAATTAAAATATAGATATTAGTAACTAAGTAATGTTTTAAAATAAAATACTAATAATGCCCAAAAGTGAGAAATGGAATAATTTCATTTTAATACGTTTCGTACCCCAACTTTAGGGACTTCCTCATGGCGACGAAATGTATTAAAATTAATTCCTCACTTTTGACCATTCTTTTTATTTTATTTATAATATTAAGTCTGTTTAATTTAATCACTTTATATATATATATATGCATCAGGAAATGACATTGTCATATTAAAAAAATTAATAAGGAAAGGAAAGAGAGATAGAAAGTAGGTGACTTACCTGATGAAGGGAGCGAAGCCTCCGAAAATTTAAAATAACTCCGAACCGCACAAGGTGCCTACCATCTATGAACCTCAGGTAAATCACCTACTTTCTATCTCTCTTTCCTTATTAATTTTATATATTACATTATTACGCTCAATAGGCGTTTTTGAACGTCAGGAAAGGAGGGAAACGTTTCTTTTAAGAGATACAGGAGTAGCAGAAATAGGAAACCAGGAACTATTCATATTACGCCGTCCTGTGTTAGTGTAACACACTATGTATAGAAAACCGTGACGTTGACGGGTTGTTTTAGAACTGACTGCGACAAATTATAAGAAGCAAGGATCAAGCACAATGATCTCACATAATATAGCTGTGACCCTTTGTTAAATGCTGAAATAATTAAATAATGATAGAAAAAGAATACTATTTAAAAGAAATTACTTTGTATTTTTATAAGTTTACTTATGGTTTTCCCTTTATGATATTCTAGTATTGCTCCTAAAACCTAACATATTGTCCCGAACAAGTTGTAATTAGATTTAGTTAAAATATAAAACATTTGTTGCATGGGGGCATCAGAAGACTTTGAGGAGGAACGATGGAAGAAATGTAAACCAGTGTCCTACACACTATCGCGACTTGAGATTTAAGAAAAATTTCACAAGCCCATCATGAAGCCTCCACTTTTAGTGACACTTAGCAGCCAAAATGATTTTTTAAACAAAAAAAATGTTTTATCTCAGGAAGTATTATGATATATTCTGCCGTCGAAAGGAGAAAGGCAATAAATCTAAAACATTGTTTTGTTAAATCAAGGTATAAAATTTTTTGAGGTTTGATATTTACATAAATCCCTTATTTCTTTGAAAATGTTTTCATCCGTACTTCGAAACATAAATTAATTATAATTCATTTATGCTTGAAATATTTTCAAAGGACGAAAATTTTTAGCTACTACCTTTACTCTTCGGACGGCAGTAACGATGGCGATTCTCGACGAACTTTCCATCAAGTTATCATATGTAGATTAATCAAGAGAGCCAGCTAATTTTTAATTGGTAAAATTACCAAAAAATACTTGATTACACCAGTGTTCTTACTTATCAATAACAAATTAAGTATGATATCTTAATTAACAAATCCATTCAAGAAACAAGTTACAATACCTCCATCATTGTCTTCCACGCAGTTCTGTAGACCATACATTAGAACAGTGAATTGGTCCAGTGATATCCGTCCACAATCCCTTATTCCCACCCACACCGTGTGTCGTACAAAACTATTTCAAGCGCCACAAAAGCTGCAAAAGCCCGTCGACAGTATAAGAAACAAATGTACGACAAAATCGTGTACACATTGGCCGATAGGTGTAGTCAATGTCCGATTTACTTCGAATAAACAGTGTATTTCCTACATTGGCCGGCCAATTCGTCAAATGGCCAAACTTCAGTTGCTGATGCTTAGCTGCCGGGTGGCTAATTTTGTATTTAATTAAATTATTTTTAACAGCCTGTTTGTCAGATTTTTATTTTATTTAAAATATACTACGTTTCGTCTCTCATTTGAGACTTCTTCAAAAATACTAAAATGAAAATTACTTTGGATTACGTTTGGTACTATGTTACATTTTTTTAAATACATTCAAATGGGAGACGAAACGTAGCATATTTCATATTTAAAGTAAAGTAAAAAACTAACAAAGAGGCTATTATAATTCATTCAATTCTTTAAAGTCAGATAAACTATTTATTTAATTTTATATTTATTTAGTATATTTACGATAGTAATAAATGGCACGTACGTGATCCTGGAGAAAGAGAATAATATGAGGATTAATAGAGGTAAATTCATGGTAATGAATGTAGTATGTAAACCAATGGAATAACAAAGAGTGTTAGAATGCGAAATGATGTTTTGAAGGAAGTTAAGGAATTCTGCTACTTGGGAAGCGTAACAGCTAGGGATGGTAGAAGTATAATAGACATAAAGAGTAGGATAGCACAGGCAAGGAAGGCTTTCGTGAAAAAGAGGAATTTACTTATGATTAAGATAAGTATGAATATTAGGAAATCATTACAAAAAATGTTCGTATGGTTGCGTGCGTTATATGGGCGCGTAACGTGGACGATATGAATTGCGGACAGGAAAAGAGTAGAAGCTTTCGAAATAAACTGCTGTAGCAGATGCTGAAAATTAGGTGAGTGGATAGGGTAACTAAACAGGAAGCTATATGCAGAATAGGGGAAGAGCGAAAAATATGAAGGCGTTGACCAAAAGAAGGGATAATTTAATAGGCCAAGTTTTGAGACATTGGGGTCTGGTAAAATTAGCATTAGAAGGAAGTGAGTGGAGTAAGAGCAGAAGAGGGAGCCATAGAATAATCTAAGGAGATTATGGAGAATGTAGGATGTGCTAGTTATATGGAAACGAAAAAAGCTTGCGCAAGATAGGTTAGCATTGAGGGTTGCATCAGACAAGTCTTAGAACTTAATACCAAAACATTTACGAAGTTTCGTCGTATTATATATTAAATAAATATACAATTGCTTGCTGACAAATTTGATGTATTCTTAATTTAAAAATAGAATGATTTTATCCTATAATATTTACATTAAAATAGTAAATATAAATTAAATTTGTTTTCTTCCCCAATAAATAATTCTATTCATATTTATATGTTTTTTCAGTGTTGAATTATATTTAAAATGGGTAAGATATATCACTCTCAATTGTATAACAGTTATCCGCTCATCCTATTGGATTAGTCAGCCAGCTGCCTCCCAAGACGAGTAGAGGGGCGGAGAGGGGAATGTCGCGACACAAACAGCAATTCCTTCTCCCATCATTGGGAAGGGCGTGAGTCAAGTACCTAGCATCCCTATCTACCTGATGCAGATTTTCTAATGTTTCCTCTGCGTGTCTTTCAGGTGAAAATTGGTTAAAATCCTTTAACTATAACCCTGGGGCCCTTTGGCTACCTTTCTCTACATTCCGCATCCCCCCTTTTTAATTCCCTTCCTATGCTGTTAAAGGGGAGTTGCGTGTATCAAGATCATCCTCATGTAGCCTGTTAACCCAAAAAAAACCTACTGATATGTTGACGGGTGCTGCGGGAGTTTTCTCGCAAGCGCTTCACCCCAATTAATAGACGGAAAAGGAACAAAGACACTGATGAGAGACGGAAGGGGGGAAAGTAGGGGAGAAAACAAAGAAAAAACCACGTGATTCATATGAGTATGTTTCAAATTTTAAACTATTATACTTCTGTGTTGAAAATGTAATAATGACACGACAAAAATTAATGATAACATAAATATTCCACAAGGTTTCTGCAATCCTTGTTGCATTCGACGAATGATTTCAAAACTAAGCCGAAACCACGACGTACTACACAAAGCTAATACACTTTATAAATAAAACTTAAAAATTAATCTGACTTGTATTAATTAATAATATTAAGAAAAAAAGAGTTGACTGCTATATTATGTATTATGAAATTTAGAAATTCTATTGTTCTGATTGCAATTCTTGCTACATTGGACAGATAGAAAGGCCACTCAATTTCCGTAGCTAAGAGCACATCTTCAACATCAAAGTTTTCGTAGACAAGCACTCTGTAGATTTCAAACATATCATCAACTCGAAATAATCATTTGAAGAGCAAAATGTTAATAATCTAGACGTTGGGTCTGAATACCATTTCCGTCCAACGTCTCTGCAATTATCTTACAGACTACTACTGAGAAATTCGACAGTGGGCATCATGTCGCATCAACCCACAGGTTATCAGCGACTTTCCGTTTGCAAATGTTACACATAAGTTACAATATGCTATACACTTTTACAAATTAGGCACTATTAATACGTTTGTATTGATCAGGTAGGCTGTAGATCGCATCAAGTGAAGCAGAGAAATCCCGCTTTGAAAACATTGATAGCAAGACGTTTCTTTGCGGGATAAATTTCAGGCAGCTGAAAATGAGACGGTGAACCACAAGCTTCTCATTTCACGTAGCACAGATCGGTTGGTGTGATCTAAAAAATAGATAAGACTGAGTAAGGTTACAGTGAATTGTCCCTATTTCAGCCTGGCCATAATAATCTGACAGTATTGCTCGTGCTATTAATAGAAGGAGGCTCATTATGGTTTGCTGGAACGGGCCGGCACGTTTCAAGTACCATTTAAATGGCAAGTGAAACTCCACCCTTCGGGGCGACCCTGAGCACGCTAGTGCTGAAAGGATCTATGCGCGCGGCCGACCAATGCTGTCCTTCGGGGAAAGTGGTACCTCGTGGTCCATCCTCCGGAGGTCCTGAAACCCCACCTAGCGGTGGAATGTCCACGTCCCAGGCCAGCGAACACTGGAGTTGGACTTGAGGTGACATGGTTTCGCTGGCCCAATTTCCCTTTCTGTCCTCCCAAGGGTGCAGGATTCTTACCGCAGAATTTTTTGTTACATAGGCGCCCCAGATGCCCCGTCTTTTCGAGGGTGTTTCGGGCAAAAATGCTGGTGGGAACCACTTGAATGACTGTCCTTATTCTAGCTGTCACCAATTTTTGTATTCCCTGCAACAGTCTCACCTGTGCAATATCTTAACGGTTATTTATTGTTTCAAGGAAGACTAACTTGTATGCATTTGTACTATCTATACATCTTATGATTTGTATTTGACTTCGTTGCCTGAATTGTCTGATTGCGGCTCTTACGCTTAAAGTCAGCTGACGAATCAACTGAAATTGCTGAAAAGTTGAGTGGATTTATTGTATCATGAAATTTTGGCCTGAACTTTGACTACATCTTTATCTTCTAATTAGTATACATCATTAATTTAAATAGATAATGCGACTCCTCATATGGCTATAAATGAATCTTAAGAAGAATATTATAGGCCATCAAATGAAATACTTTAGACGAGTTGTTCTCAAACGTTTTTTACTATGTCTGAACTAAGTATTTATAAAAAGCTTGCTAGTCCCTATGTAACTTATAACTTTTTATATTGAGAAAATTAATTATTCACTAAATGAAGCCTAATTACAACTTGTTTTTAGAGCCAATCATTACAAGATTATTAAAAATACCGTAAGTAAATTTGTTAAGCATATAATAGACAGCAATTGGGTTGGTTCATTAAGTCAGTTCCGTGCTCTGTTGGATTGGCACCAGTTAATTATGTTTATTCAATTGATTTTCTTCTTTTTCGGGTGTTTTTAATGTGTACAGGAGTTACAGGTTGGCTATTTTCAAGACTAATTAATATGGGCTGTCAAGTAGAGAAAAATAAAAGAAAGGGGCGCGGACGTATGCACTGACTCGATGAAAGTAAAGTACAATATAATTTATATGCTTTTCATACACTATTTTAATTTTGGCATATCTTCAAATAGCCTTCCTGGACAATTAATTTGCCCCATATGTGTGGGACGCACGTTGGAAGTCAACGATTAAAGTTAATTGAAAATATTTATTCCTAAGTTGTGTTAGTAGTAAATTGCTTTCTAGTGGTTCGGATAGTAGAGGATGTAAAACGGCACTATTATCAGAAAAAGTACAATATAAAACGATACACGTGGCATAGGAGAAAAATCTGGAAGGACCTGATTATAAAATGAGGCTCACTGCTTTTAATGCGAATCTAGTTAGGGTTATGTGCGTAGTGCGATGAGTACATAAATAGTTATAAATTATTGGGAAAATTTTAACTGCTGAAAATAAACAAAAAAGTAACAAAGTAACCTCAGTCTCATTTCTCTTTAAAATACTCCTTCCTTACAGAGCCGAGTACTGTAGAGTATGTTTTCTTAGTCGGTTTTGCTTTATAAAACCAGTTTTAGTCTTTCCTAATTACTTTGGACTGGTCTTGAAATAAGGAAATTTATCTCTCTAGTTTTATAAAAATCTGTAAGTAGTAAAGATGGGTAATTTTATATATTGGAGGTTAAATGTAAAGCTATATTTACAAATTTATGGAAGCACTCCACGGGTGATATTTAAATGAACTAAATATGGCAATTAATTGTAAAAGCTTCTACACATTACTGTAAGAAATTGCTACTACTGTTATAAAAATTTCTTATTTATAACAGTAATTACTTCGCTCTTACTCATAAAGAAGGTAAAATATGAAATTATGTAACTCGCGGAATTGTTTTAAAAAGAAAATTACAAAATTCAAACTATTGTATTAACTATTTCTTCTTCCTTGGCTCTGCAGCGCATTGAGGGCCTTGACCTACCGGGTTGACTGCGGACGGCCATCTAACATGACTCATTACGAATTTGGAATGATACGTGGTCAGCGTATCGATTATCCAGCAGACTTAATCCAATAGTATTAACACAGTATACATTAAATTTATTAGCACCTTCACATTTACAATTATTACCTTATTTTATAACAGAATTGAATTTATTACCTTACCGCATTCCGACGTTACTTTCCACCTTTATGAGATAGTGTTAGTTCATGAATTTAATACAGGTTGATATTCGTTTAATATGCACATATATGTATTTATATACACACATGCGGATACAGTTTGCCGATGATATTGTAGTATTAGGGAAGTTAGAAGACCTGAAAAGCTTATTAAATAGCATGAACGTGGTTACGGGAAAGAGTTTAATATCAGGATTAATAGAGGGACAACGAAGGTAATGGAGTGTAATATGGGAAAAAGTGGAATAAAAAATGGTGTTAGATTGAGAAGGGATATTTTGAGGGAGTTAAGGAATTTTGTTACTTAGGGATCGTAATAACTAGGGATGGTAGAAGTATAGTAGACATAAGGAGTAGGATAACACAGGCAAGGAAGGCTTTCGCAAAAAAAGAGGAATTTACTTGTTTATAATATAAGTGTGAATATTAGGAAATCATTTCTAAAAATATTCGTATTCAGTGTGGCGTTATGTAGATGTGAAACGTGGACGATAGGAGCTGCGGAAAGGAAGAGAATAGAAGCTTTTGAAATGTGGCGCTATAGGAGAATGCTGAAAATCAGATGGGTAGATAGAATCACTAACGAGGAAGTTCTAAGCAGAATAAGGGAAGAGAGAAGAGATAGATTAATAGGCCACGTTATGAGACATGAGGGTCTAGTAAAATTAACATTAGACAGAAGGGTGTGGTGCAAGAAGAGAAGAGGGAGGCATTCTTCTAAGTCACCACAGTTCGAAAACTTCTATTTTGTTCCTAACATACTTACAAAAATATGAAAAAATATTTCTCTCTCGATTGCGGCATACACGCTGCGACAAATAATTATGAAGCGTTTGATCATGTAGCCTGTTAACCCAAAAACACAAAAAGACGCTACCTTGCATCCTCCCTTTTCAATTCCCTTCCTATGCTATTAAAGAGGAGTTGCCTGTTTCAGCATCATCCTCATGTAGCCTGTTGACCCAAAAAAAACTCATACAGTCAATTTAATTTTATTTAAGATTTAATGCCTAGTAATGTTTTTAATAAAGATTACTGTAGCAAAAGTTAGTATTACGTAAATATAATGAACATCGTGTACACAATACCAACCAATGAAAGAATTGTTATCCGAAAATAATCATATTTTGTATTGTTCATTAAAAGGTATCTCTTTGACTTTTTTATCATAATTTATTTAGCAGTCAGAATACAATTCTATGAGCTAAATCACCTCTAAAATTGAAATAAACCATGTATCGTTTAACCTAAAATAGTTCACTAGGCCACACATTTTTTAGTCTTTTATCACTGGTTCAAGTAGTGGGTTGGGTTGATTGTCCAAGACTGCGTGATGTTTTATGGCTTTCTTATAAATGACTTATTGTACCGTTTGATCATTTAAATCTGTATGCAGTGTGGTTCGTTATGTACCATGGGGCATTTAAAATTTGCCGGAGATTCTTGGATTGGTATTTTTGAATAACTGTTGTTTGATTTTGTTGCACATCCCCATAGGCCAATCCCATAGGTCTAAATTGGGTTGATTACAGCTTAATATATCAGGGTTTTATTGTCCATAGATAACCGTGATTTTCGTCCTATGAGACATAGTATTTCTCTTATTTTCATCTCAACTTGTTTTCTCTATCATTTTTCCAAGTCAATTTCGAATCTAAATGTACTCCTAAATATTTTCCTGTTTTTGTTTTTGGAATGTGTACATTATTTATTGTGACTGGGAGGCAAGTTTCTTTCGGGAGACTGAATGGGTTGTGTGCAGATTTATTTTAAATTTTTCTAGCCATAGTTGTAGATTGGTTAGATAAGTTTGTGAAATATTAGAGGCTGTCTGAGGGTCCTCGTGGCAGGAAAGAATGGCTGTATCATCGACGAATGTTCCTAGATCTCTTTGAATGCATGAGAAATTTCCTATCTGCATGATTATAAAATTTAATGCATTATTAATCTAATGATTTGCCGTAATATAAGCCTTATCAAGATAGAGAGAAGGGGGAAGTAAACCCAGACTTGGAGTTTAAGCATTTGTTAATTTCTGATGCAATGAAGTGTGCAGGTAAATTTATTACTGTTAAAAGGAAATTTTGGATGTCCCCAGTCTACTATCCGTAAAATTCTGATAATTCTGTCAGAAAAAGGTCAAGTTTCATTAAAAAAGTTTTCCAGGTATTAAGTAATATAAAGATGAAGAAAGATGAAAATAATTATTTGTTTGTAAAAATTTTATTAGTTTCGTATAATATGCAAATAGCTTAAGCTGTAAAATTGTATTTTGATCGTTTCCCGAAAAGGAATGTTCCCGTACGACCGTAGTATAACTACTACACGGTCATCAGTTTATTAAGACGTGTTCGCCTCACGGATACCTGGAGGATGCTGGCTGCTATTTAACAAGATAACCGGAGAAGAGCCCCCCGCTGGTCGCTAAGCAATCTCTAGAAGGCTCTCTCATCTGACAAGGCAGAGGCTGCGTCCTGGGGAGATCTAGGGGCCGACATCGGCAGCGTGAGTCCTGCATCTCCTTCCAGAAACGCCTCTTAAAACAACAATTCCATCCTCACCGACGGTGAACTAGCAACCGACTCCGACGTCGTTGTACCTCACTATTCCGCCGTTCCGGAATTCAGCTGTGGATGCTCCGTGAAGGGCTACGCGGACTCTCTGACTCTCGGGGCGACTGTACAGGTCAGACTATAGCTCACTTAATTAATAAAACATGACGGCAGTTGAGGTTTATTAAGATGTAATGTTTATCCGGGAGAAGCTGCGTGACCCTCCGGGGTCCTATAAAAGATGCCCGAGCAATGCTGAACTTAATTAATGTGCGGCCAAGAATATGTGGGTTTATTGTGAGATTTGTCTCGGCGAGTTAAATATGGATCGCGAGCGAGCCCCGTACGTTGCTGGAATTATGACATAATAAACACTCTGACACGCTATTTACGTTATTGGGCGAGTGACCATTTGCGAGGGGAATAGTCTCCGGGCCCGTTACGGACGAATAAATCTCGCGCTCTTTCAGCAATGCAGAAATTTACATAAAGACTTCATTTATACTAGCGCTTTCATACTGAAACCCTTGTCGATTGTTCACGTTTAAAACTATTAACGTTTCCTCAAAATAAATTGTGAGCCAACTCAGAAATCCCGTTCGCGGTAATCCCGTCTTATCGACCCTGAACATCGTTTATTTCTACCTGCAACACATAACATCTGCTGTTGAGAACGTGAATTTGCATTTGCCCTTTCAAGGAGCAATTTAATATACTTAGCGACTTCATTCCAAACGTAAGCAGGAATAAGCTAACCAAATTAAGTGACGTTGATTTGAGTAATATATGTTGGCTATTATAATAAAACCTCTCACCAATTTCCTTCTTTAATTTCATCCAGAGATTTTAAATAAAACAAGTATTTTCTCTACCAGAACAGGCCCTAGGCAAAGCCGAAAATCACCACCCACAAGCTTCGAAAACTATAAAAAAATTTAATAAATAGATTCTTGAAAAATAATTTTAAACTGAAAAAAAGAAAAAATTAATTAAGACAATAATATTAATACAAAAGAATTAAAAGATAGTTATTTTTTACTTTATTAATGAGCTAATAACAATGAACTTACAACTAACTAGAAGGCCGATACTTTTTAAACAAACATTTGAAATAATGAGCCAAAGTAGTTAAATAATATGCGAAAATGAACCTAAATTAAAACAACCATTGTAAAAGTTTATTTCCAGAAAGTCGATAATATCTTCATTCAGGTCTAATTTGTTTCTCAATTCATGATCCGTGGCCATCAAGGGTAACCCAATTATTTTTAGGTATGGTTCTTTTAAAATAATCCATTTTTTTAAAAAGATAGAAAGGTTCTTTCGACGATAGTGACAGTTTTTGGCAGCGTTAACAAAAATTCTTGCGTGAAGTAAAAAATTTAAGAACTGGATTTTCTTTCTTGGTTAAACGTGAACAATAAGCCTATTTTTCCGGATAGTTTGCACTTTAGCTCTATCGTATTTACCTTTCCTATATTTTGCTACCTTAGCCCCCTGTAATGTAAAATAGATAAAAAGACCCTTTACAGACAATAGGTGTCATCCATCCCTAATCCATGAATGATTTGCTCCTGTCAAGTCGGAAACAACGCGTAGTTAATTAGAAATGGCTACTGGGCGCATAACTAATGTAAAATATATGAGCAATGGCACTCGTTTTCAACCGGCAGAAAAATATTTTCGTATTGGCTGCACTTGTGCAAATACCAGCTGATGGATGCCATTTGAAATTTCAGCTGATTGGCTACTGGAAAATGGAGGAGTTAAATTCTGGGCATATACGAGATGATGTGGAGAGATGTTTTAAAGGAAAGAAGGCATAAATTGCGGGTCACTGTTGAGAGATGAGTGGAGTTCTTGAGACCTTAGCAGATGTAGAATTTTTATTAGAAGTTTCCACCATTTTGACCCAAGCGTCCTTGCAGCCAGATCATTAGATACAGTCAACGAGAGTAGACTTAGTCGAAACCTCCAAACCGTCAACCCGAAACAGAACGAAGAAAAACGTCACCAGAGAATACAGCTGCAGCCATCTACAGTACCGTTAATATTGATTTTAATGAATTCACATTGCCAGACATATTTTCCATAGAAAGTTTTTCTTCGTTTGTTTCTCCCCAGAGGTGTCCTGATTTTAGCCAGATTCATCGATACATATATGTATATAGCGTTTCATTTTAATCATAAATTTATTGTTGATCCACCTTTTCATGTAAATTCATTTTAGTTTTTGTTTTACGAGTTTCATTCACTAAATTTTGTTCTCATAAAATAAATTTATAATTTGATTTTATATTCATTTGTCATTAATACATATTTTTCTTAAAATTATAATTTCCCAATATTAAATAATAACTTAATATACCAAATAATTAATAAATAAACCCCATTCTAACTATAAATTTTTAAGCAGTCTCCTACCATATCTACCGCCTTCTACGCGTAGTAATTTAAGAAGACGGTTATATTATTAAAGCTTTTTCATCATTTAACCATTAAAAAAGGTAAATAATCAGAGTTACTAAAACATCAAATTTAATTTATTTTATTTTCTACTCAGAACATTTTTGTGCATACTTATGCTAACAAAATCATAAACGCATAAATAACATTCCCAAAGATATGAGTATATTGAACCCACATTTTTCATATCTGATATTTGCCAACTTAACGGGTTCCTGATTTAACCATAAAGAAATTAACCATAAAAACATAATATACAGCCCTATCAAATAAACATCAAAACAATCTATATCAGAAAAGCACAATTCTTCAAAAAAGGGGATATGGGGTTTCCAATTGGAGATTCACTTATTTGATGATAATTTGAGAGTTTTCGAGTCCTGATGCATCTCCTAACTAGGTTTGAAAGTAAAATGTTACTAGATATAAATTTAGATAATATATTTTGCAACATCCGAAGAACTAAGTTTGATAACTTAATCGATTTTTAAATTATATATATATATTCAATAATAATTTATACAAAATAAAATTAGTATTAATGTAAGATAAAAACATTACTGGGAGGTAAGGGATGGAATACGCTAAGAAGATTTGTGAGATTTACGTAGGATGTGTTAGCATGGAGGGTTGCATCAGAACAGTCTTAGGACTGAATACCACAAACAACTAACATTTTTAATAACTATCAGCAAAATTTAAATTTTATCTCAAAATAAACTTAATCATTGCAATAAATTTCTATATATTGTAATAACGTTTTCAAATAACAAAATTCATATTAAGAACCAAACCATCCAGTTACACAAAAGAAACCCATATTTTTCAATCTGTAGATAAAACTCTAAAATTTCACATCACAATCACCACATTGAAATTCTAAACAGAGTTACTATTAATATTTTTTACATTATTAATCAAAACTTTTTATTAATAAACCTGTCAGAGTTATAGTGAATAAAATCCAGTAATTTACCAGTCAGAACGATTAATAACAAAAATTATAGTTAAAATTGCAAGTATACAGTATAAATTAATTGGCTTATTTGACGATTACGGTGTTGTTAATCCTTCTAAATCGATAAATAAATTAGATTTTGTAAAAAAACGTTAATAACTAAATTGACTTCTGGACGAACATAATGTGATTTAGAAACTATTTAAGTTGGACCAAAGCGAGAGTTCCACTAAACGCAGATTAAAGCTCGTAAAAACCACATTAAAAGAGATTCTCTGTAAAGTGTTGAAATGTTTGATGAAGAAAACTATAATTTCTCAAGATCAGATATGCAGAACTAAATTCTTCCTGTATTATTAGAAGTAGTAAGTTTCCCCTAGATAAAGTTAAAAAGATTGAGACATAAATTAAGTGAATTAAAAAGAGAGTATCTCACTTGGTGAAGGTAATGTATCATGAAAGAAATAAAAATTTAAGTGGACGACCATAATTATTTCATTAATAATACTTTTTGCATACCAAAGTGGTTCATTGTGATTGAAAAACAGGTATGTAGAACCAATTTAAAAATAGTGGAAAACAGCTGCTGTTTTACGTTAATAAGCTCCATTTACCCTACAAACAAACTTGTACGATCTAAAGAGAATGTGAGTTTTCAAATGGTAAAATGGTTTGTCTTCGAAAGAATGGACTGATTTACAAGTTTAGATGATGAAATAGATTGGGGGGGAGGGGGTGGAAGAAATGATTGTATAATCGCTGTCTTTGTCAAAGCATTGGATGAAGTGCATCGCGATATTCAATTGGATAAATTGAACAAGTATAACATTCACTAATGCTGGACAGTAGAGAAACATGTAAACAACGGATAGCAAAATATTGAAAATTTGGCAACACATTCTGGTTATAAGCATTGCAACGTAGTTAGAAGATCTGATGAACTGAAATTACATTTTATAACTTTATTAAACGATTTCGCACACCATATTAATTCCAGGTGTGGTATCCTAATGGTAAAGCACAACTTCATGCATGCAAGAGGCGTGAGAGAAGTTGAAGAAGGTTACAGGCAGGGTAATAAAACCTCGACAAGTTGGCGCGACCTGGGTTTTTCTAACGTCTTTGAGATTCAGCGACATCGGGCTGTGAGTGGGCATGCTATTTTCCCAAAAACATCAATGGAGTTAGGTGAATATCTGCTCGCAGAGACGACAGATAAATAATTTTGATTGGACATGATCGGGCTCCACAACTGACGGAAATGAAATAATTGAAGTGGAGACAAGGTATTAAAAGCCGAGATAAGATGGAACATGTGAACACTAAGGATTTGGAAACTGAGCATTACGTTATTAAGGGATTGAGAGATGAAAATGGAGCAGTATTACTCTAAGCATTTGGAGTTCAGGATGTTAAGCATTAAGCATTGATCAGTAAAGCAGTATGGAATTGGAGATTTTACTGGTCATGAATATTTGAATAATGGACGAACGGTTTGTTATATTCCGTGGCGAAAAAGAAAACTAAATGAGCAAGGTGCTCATTGTTCAACGAGGAAAATCGGTTGGGGCCAGTGGTGGACTCTAACGTCATCTCTTATTCCATGAGGCAAGTTCCAGGTTAGTTGATAAGAAAGGGTAATTACACTTTTTGTAACCTTTTGTCGATTTCCTTGTACTGTCCATTCCGCGTAGGATTTGTGTATGTATTCTTCTCCATTAGAAGGCCCGCTAAGAAATTCCTTTGATTAGATCTTATGTTTCTAGTTTATAAGGTGTCTAATAATTATAGTATTACTCCTTAATAAAAGATCGGTTTTCTGAGTTAAAATTTGTTCAATCATTAGATATTTTAAATTAATAAATGCTGAGGAGAGGCATTTTCATTTTATTATATAATAATTTTTCATTTTAAAGTTGAAAATAATCCCTCCTATTCATCTGAGACTTTTCCAGGACGATGGCGCCATCTAAGGAAGGACAAAAACCGATGCATTAGAAGAAGAGTTCGACAGTCGAATAGTTTTGTCGATGATAATTAACTATAATTTAAAAGAAATTAAATTTTTACAAAAAGGTTTTTGCGAATGAACCGAAGTGTTACACGGTGAATCTGTTCACAATAAAATTTTCTGGTTTCAGTCCGGGCCAATGTTTTGTTCGATTTCTTTTCGGCGGTAAGGTCCGTAATCGTCGTGATGTTGTCTGTAACCTGACGACTATGGCGAAGCTTGTTGTTGAAACATCGCAAAATGAAACATTAGACCCAGGTGAAACCCCAGAATTGCATCTTGAACCGAAATATAGTTTAGGTGCGTAAGCCAATTTAATATAACTTGAAGTGTAATTAAATACGAATATTTTTTAGATTAATATTGGGTGGAAGGAGCTGATACGTCAGAAGTGAGAATAGATTATAACGTCTTAAGAAATTTGATGGAATAATAATTATTTAATACGGAAGAGCATTAATTATTAAACAGGTTTTATGAGGCGTGGTTTGCTCCTGTAATATCCAATGCAGTATTCTCCGTGGATGTGTCATGTGTCAGGCGGGTTGTATTTCGTAAATAACACCCTTTTTTTGTGACGATGAAGACACAAAAGTATTGCGTCTAGAAGTTAGCCGTTTTGCCGCCAGTGTTCGTAAGTTTGCAGAAGCAACCAAACCACTCGTTGTGCTCCGTCACCGCCTGGATGCCATTGACCATAAGCTCCTGTCTTATGCAGCTCTCGGACAACACATGCTTGGGAATTTGTCGACAACCACAAATATAATGATAGGGAACTCATGGAACACTATATAAATTTTAATAAATATAAAAAACATTTTAGAATTATAAATATAATTTGCTTCCTCATAATAATGGGCTATTTTTAACCAATTTTATTGTTATGTTAAAGCACTACAGTAAATAATGAACGATTGGAAATCTATGGCATTCATTCGATATAATGATTATAATACTTTCATAGATTAAAGTGCATTAACGTACTTTGTGAAAATTATACTCTTTTGTTCAATATTCTTTCGAAGCAAACATGACATTGTTATTAAATTTAGTATATAATAGTTCTAATAATTGATGGCAGTATTAAATCTTAGAACATTATTGTAATTATTGTTTTGTTACAAGGTCGTGTTATTCGATTCTTTTCTGCTTGAATTAAAATATGTTTACCCCAAAGTATTGTATCATATATATTTTATTATATAAATTTCCAAAATATTAAATTATGTACGATTTTTATGACGTTTTTAGCATTTTCACATTGTTGTCTGCATTACAAAATATGAATACCAATTTAAGTGATATTTTTTACAGAAAAAATTCTTTGTTTTAATTTTGTTTTGAATAATAAAGGACGGAAGACAATTTTTTTCGACATGCCACTTTTCGTTGTATTTGTAATAAAATAGACCCATATTAATAGAAAATAATAATAATGTTTCTTTATATTTACCCTTAAACGGATTATACCAAATAGGGTAATTTTCTAAAAAGAATTAGGGAAGTAATTTCATTTCATTTCTCAATTTATCCTACGTTTTTAAGAGCTGTAAGTAGATATAATCTTATATTGATACATTATTCACTATAAAAATTCACTATATGCAATAAAAAAAACTTTGACAAAAATTCTCTTGACTTTAGTGGTAAATATCATAATTTTTTTAAACGTTCAACAAAATTCACATCGTTTTTCTTGCTTACAATGTTATACTACTTGTATATTTAAAAACAAGTGTCCTCCAAATACTATGTAATTTTATAACTGGTTATTGTGACTCTTTATTTTTAAAAACATTCCCATTTTTGATACAATCTACAGACTTTATCAATACAGTCAAAATTCTCTTTTCGTTGTCATCGGTTATTGTCGGATTCAGTTTTCGTTGACGTTTTGATAAAAAAAAGTTGTCTCAAGATTCGTCGGTTTGCCTGGGATTTTATCGGCTTACGGAGATCGAATTGTCCTACTTATTTTTGTTTCTCAGTTCTCTCTAGAGGTATTTATACTGATTGCTAGTGAATACTGCGTAAGTAGTTATGTACTGCGTATTCAGTGTTCGGTAAAGTGAGTTATGTTTTTGTGATTTTTAGTTTAAAAAATGTAGGCATCGAACATAATATATAAACAACCATTTTAGCCTCAATTTACAAAGTCAGTAGCCTTCCGAAGAAAACTAGGAACACAATCAAATTGAAGAAAAATTTATTCAGAACTACGAGAGTGAAAAAATAATGCTGAAAACGGCCATCATATGAGGAAAGGTCAGTTTTATATGACATTATTTTCAAAAATAATTCTTAACAAACTGTTGTTCCAAAGTGTGATTGTTTTCGGTCAGATTGGAAGGGGAAGGATCCAAGTTTAAATCATTAAAAATATTTTTCATGAAGCCTTATCATAACATCACAAACATTTTCGTAGTTTTGAGAAAATTTATTACATCATTTCAAAAAGATATCCATGCATCATTCCGATAAGTGTTATATCGCAATATCGTTCATTAGTCGGTAAATTCTATGGAGCACGTATTTTTCAGATATCTTTCGTCTCAATCTCCATCGTTTTCGGAAGTAAGAGGATCAAAGGATAATTTTGCCACAAATAATAATCTTTTTCTTCTTCTAGAGCTATGGCTACTTAATGTAGACGTTACGTTTCATTTGCTGCTCCGCGTACAAAAGAAAGCGACAGAACGTTCTGTAATTCATACGTATATTCATCACAGTTAAATACTTCGTGATTCATAAACATGAAATTAAGACTAAGGAAGCATGATCATAACCAGAAACTCGCAGAGGAAAAGATTTATTTTACCAACGGGTAGTTTGTCATTGTTACCGAAGGATTTTCTCAGTCGCCTTTTTGACTGAGGCAAAACGGTCAGCACTCTAATTGTTAGGATAAATAATTTGAAAAGCTGGCTGAGATTTACACCCGGCAATATTTTAGTTTATCGCTGTGAAGTGGCCTAATTGGTGAACAGAGGACGATATTTACGGGCAGGTGTCCGCGAGTGTACGGCCCCGGGGAGAAATATTTAGGCTCTTCCTCACCTAGCTCGTCCCTAAATCTCTGTCAACGCCAACACTCTAGACACCTCATCTGCAATTCAAAACAAATAACTGTGGGCTCTTAAAGATGAGCTTTACGAGTTATAACGAGTAGTGGCTACACTCGGGACTCCACCTATTTACCGGACCGTGATATTGTCATCGTTAACTTTCTTAACTACTTCCCTAATTACGACTGTTATCACTGCTTTCCATCTCTCTTATCGAGAACACTACCGTCGCCTGCGACTTAATGACACCGGAATATTTATCCACTCCGCTGGTGTTAAAGAAAGTTTCCAACCAGCATTTTTTACATAGCATTTATGGCACCGAACCTTATTTCTGCTTCTGTATGTACACAGAAATTCATTTGGAGACTTTGGTCAACTATACCAGGGTCCATAAATAACACCTCAGACAAATTATAGAACCAGCTCCGACGGAAAGATAATGAAGAGGATAACGACACAACGCCGAGGACAGTGGTATTTTATTAAATTTTTATTTTCTACGTTTAGGCTGAAATAATATGAGCAGGAAAACTGAAATATTTATATTCTTACGAAATCATATTACTAGCAATTAAGTCTTCTAATATTTAACAGAATGTGTCTTGAAAACATTTTCAAGGAAAGAAGCTTGCCAGCTTCCAAAATAAAACCATAATTACGGGTGAAGTATTTAATTATTAATTATAGATTATAGGAGTAGCCATTACTCAAAGAAATTTTAAATAAAAAATTAAATTTTAAATTTGTCAGAAATAAGTTTTATAAACTAAAAATTATTATATAATAGTAAAATAAAAATTTGCGCGACATATAATTGGTTTTCGGATATAATTTTATGGTTTTCGATATAATTATACATTATTCCTTTCAGTGGTTGTGGGGTAAACCTTGAGAAGCTTACTAAAACATATATTTTGTATATAAGAATTAAATTCGGGATTGACGTCTTAAGCACGAACAATAATTATACATGGAAACAACAGTACTTCATTTCAGCAATTTTATAGTGAATTGAGACCTCCAACAGCAACACTTCGTTTGGAAACGACAAAAGTTGTATAGTTTCAACTGAAGTTTTTCCGCAGATACATCAGATGACGGATGATTAAGTACACCACAGAATTTCCAGCCAATCACAACTACCTACTTTGTATTACTTTTTGTGGTCATAGTTTAAAGCATTTATTGCAGACTTTTCTGGAAAGAAGCACTTTGCGATTATTTTGTAAATAACCAATGTTTTATATCGGTATTATATGACGTTTTTCGGTTTGTTAGGCCACATTGTATTTTGGCGTTCTGCCAACGTTTCGCTCGATGGCGCCGAGCATTTTCAAGGCTAGAGCAAGTCTGTTGCTCTGTGTACACAGTATGGACCTAATGTAACGGCAACAAGTTACTAATTTTGTCTAACTGAAAGAAATACACTTCTAAAAACGGTAAAATATCAGTAATAGAATTAAAGCTACATCGATATAGCTTAGAAATGATAATCTTCTCAGAGCCGTTGGTGGGACAGAAAAATAAACAAGGATTTCAATTCAAAAGCTTTCGATAGTTGCCATCCTCAGCTATACACAAAAAATATACACATACAATTCGTTGAAAACTTTTTAATACATAGTAAGACAATCAATTGCTACATTAAAATTAACTTTTTTTACTGTTGTATTTCCTCACGATGGAATACCTAAGTCATATTTTAATATAATTGGCCACAACTGTAGAAAGCTTCTGAATTTAATAACTTTTAAATAAAGTCACAACCAATAAGTGGCATGTTTGTTTATTAATTAAAAACCAAAAAGTTGTTATTGTGTTACTATAAACAAGGAGTTTTAAAACATAAACACTATTATTATTACTCAAAAAATCAACTCAACAGTACTCGAATGAATGCAGTTAGTACATAAAGATATCCCTGTAAATTTATCGTTCTTATCCGCAAATCTCATCGCAAAATATTGCCTTACGCTGCTTCAGGATTGGAGTCCTAGAAGCAGCTTCCGACCGGGAACACGAAACCAGTCTTTAGATACTGAATGCAGATATATGTTCGCCTATAATGCATATTAGCTTATTATCAGAATTATAAATACAGACTCAAAATAGAAATCATGTTAGCAAAACCGTAAACACTTGCCAAAAACTACTAAGTGCATTACTCAAGGCATAGACTGCCGCATACTGCCAGCTACGAAATTGTCGGAGACACTTTGCCTCGAGTCATATTGTCTGACGAGAGAAGCAAACTGTCACAAGTCTAACTGTCGTCTGACAACTTTCTTTGATCTTGCAGAGACTATTTGGAGCTGTCTCTAGCATCCTAACCTCATAATATCAACTTGGCAATAAAACAGCTGTTAGTTATTGCTTTATGTTATTAATATATGAGTTTAATTAATAATATATTAGGATGCTCAGTAGCTCTATTTAATTGACTTTTTTGAAAATACACGTGTAAACAACTAGGAAAAATAAAAAAATTAATACGAAGAAACAAGTACAATACAGCGTTGCGTTCGTTTCATTGGAACCTCTTGTGGTGAAATAATAAATAACCATAGATTTAATGTGTTAAAATTTAGAATGCGTTCAATGCACAAACATTGCGACCGATTTTCCGGCAACAAATCGACTAATTAAATATTCAAATTAAATATGATTAAAATTATTTCATGTTTTTATTTGAATGCTCCTTCAAATTATGAATTCAGACAGCTGGTTTTTCTTGAACAAAAAATATCAGTCTATTTGTATCTATTTCCATTCTTGAATTTAAGCAACGAAATATAACTCCAATACACGACTGAAAAGTAAGGATAACATGCCAAGACTGAGCAGGGAGCTGTTGGTCTCGTCAGACAGTGCACCGAAACATGATTCCATCTGTCATCGTCCGACTCGCTGAAACATGTATGATGCTGTCTGGCTGCAAGAGGCCGACGGTCGTGGACTGTCTTAGACTGTCGGACGTGACTCATTCGCGCGTTTTGCGGCTGTGCATAACGAACCCATGTATATTCTTCCTCGAGTCATCGTCTGACAAAAATAACTCGTCTCAAGCCGTTTTGTCGCTGGCAGTGTGCAGGCAGTCATTTTTAAAAGAGTCCTCGCCTTCCACAGCCGCAAGGAAATTTCAAGACGAATATTCTACTTCTGTCTTGTCTGAAACCTTGATCATGACATTTCATCACAATTATTTTGTTAAGTGATAATGAAGAGATCTTTGAAGTTGGCTATCATTAGCTGGATAACAGGCGTCTGTGGTGTCGTCCTTGTGGGTTGCTCGGGAGGATAGTATCGGATTCTCGAGTCCAAGGGCAGACCGCGTTTTAATGTTTGTATAAAGTATGAATAAAACTGAACTGCTCAATCACATTATCTGTTTTCAAATATGTAATGTAGAAATATTAATTTATATGAAAGAGGAACAACAGTAGCTATGTTTCAAACTCAGTATTGCCAGATAGATACGAAGTTTGTACCAACAAATTTCTCAAATATAACATAAATATGAATATATTTTTTTGAAAAATGTTGGAGAAAAATAAAAAATGTTGCTCCTTTGATCTAAATTCTGAAAATAAAATGTTTTCCGTGTCGTTGGGCCAAATGATGTATTAAATGTAATAAGTGTATGTGGAATCACCATTTTATTTCATCACTGGCTGAGAAATTCCCCAACTGGAGACATTCAATCGACGTCAACAAGCATTGGCAACAACAAGGCATCGTCGGCGACCTGAGCGTGTCAGATGCACAGTTTTTTGAATTAAAGAACATTTCCTGAGTTCAGTTCATTGACCGGGTATTTGAAGGGTACATCTCCCTCTTCAAATAGGTAGAAAAACCGCGGGACAAGCTGTAGATTTGATTGGGGCTGGGGGTCGTGTGATGGGATCCGCCATTCACCTCATTGTGGGAGGAATGAGAGAGACGACTTGGAAAGATGGAAGTGAGAAATTTAACCAGTTGCGGATGATAATTTGAACAAGGAAGAAGTCGGTAGAGTGCGTGGTAGCCAATCCGGAGCACTATACTACTTACATATTGATGAGTTGGGATATAATCTCAGAAGAAGAAGCTTGAGAGGAGTGTGGTATTTGGATCATTCCGGCTAGAAAATAGGGTCTGGGCATAGGATCAGAGAGAGAGGAGGGAGAGGGGGAGGGAGGGAGAGGGATAGAGGGTGAGATGGAGAGGGAGGGAGAGGGGAGGAAGAGAGAAGGAAAGGGAGGGAGAGAGATGGAGAGAGGGGAGAGAGAGAGGCAAGAAGAGTTGGTCGTGACTGATAGAAGTTTGTCTTAAATCTTGAGGCAAACGAAGAGAAGATAGCAGCAAAGTTGCCCCACCCATCTATGTAATCCGGGCACCAGAATTATTGGAAGGAAGACCATGTACTGAACGTGAACTACGGAAGCAGTCAAATTACTTGTGCTGAAGGAAGAAGCCGCCGCCTCACAAACGCGAAAGTATGGAGAACAGCTGTGCGTCTGTGCCATTCTCTAAAATGGCTAATGACTATCGTTCTTCTGCGAAACTCCTCAAACTTTTACCCTTATTAGAGTGAGTCTCATGCTGAGCTAGTCGTGGTAAATTTTAATTGGACCCTAAGTTTTGTACTTTTTGTTTTTTTCTGTTAATAAGTTTTAATTTGTTTAAAATCTAACTAAGAAAATTATTTGAATTTTAACAAGTTTAGTAGAAAATTAATTATAATGCTAAAATTACGCAAAATATATTTTTTAAGAACCCGTACGAAATTTTTTAATAAAACAAAACTGTTTTATTTATTTGAATTATTTGTTATGTTTTTAGAATATTGAGGTTTTATTTACTTTTGTAGAAAATTCTAACTAAATAAATTTTGAGAATGGCAAAGAAAGCTAAAAAAATTTATTTGGAATAATTTGAATATTTTTAATTAATTTTATAAAAAAATATTTAAATAATATTTTTTAATGTTTCCTCATTAAATTGAATATTATGACATTTAAATAATTACATTTTTGAAATATATATTTTCTATAATTTAGATCGAAGGAAAAAGATTTTTCAGTAAAAATATATTTATTTTTAATTTCTCCTTCAGAAAATGAATTGATAAACTACGTATCGAACTGGTTTGTTTTTAAAACATAGCCACTTTCGTTAAGCTCCTTATAAATTTATCTACATATTTGAAAATACTTATTTATTTTGTGAATAAATAATCCACTTTAATTTGTATTTTGTTGCTTTATTAAATAGTTTCCATTGCCGCTTATGGGGAGCCGTGATAGTTCGTCTGAGAGAAGTGGGGGAAGCAGTCACGTTGACGCCTGTTGGCAAACCCTGCCATTGCCACTCTATGTATATTATAATGATTTTTGCATCTAAATCTACAGCTCGCTGACTGTAAGCTCACGGGAAAGTGATCCAGGTGCAGGAAAATATTCCCTAGAAGTGACACTCATACCAGAGTCGCCTGTTATTGTGGTAATTGATATGTCAAGGAATTAGTTCATAATAAATAAAATTATTAGAACAAATTTCAAACTCAAAAAGCTTAAAAACATTCTATCCGAAGTTATAATTAGTAAATATATATGCGAGATAATTAAAATAGGATTGGGCATGTTCCCTGGCATTACTTACCTACATACAAGTATACTGTAATTATGTAAAATTACGATGCAACAGTAAATAAATCTTCTGTGTATCTGTTTAATGTTGTTGATAACCCTGAACACAGTGTTTAACTTTCACTAGCCTTACTTGTAATTACTTGGCAGTTAATTTCCCTTGTGAAGCGCAGTCCTGTTCTGTCCTTTGGGAGGAGTCTTAGGCCCTTAAATTTGACATGTTTACTGAATTACCGCGAGGAAATGCCTAACAGTTTAAGGTATGTCAGCCGGTGTCTATCTGCATATATATTATATACATTGCCTAAAATTTGACGGGTGACATAATAAAATTATACAACTAAACATTTCTTATGTTTACAGTGTATTTTTCTGCACCTATTTCCAATTTCCTTATTCGAACGAAAGGTCTCCAAATTTATTTGCACCTAGCTGGTTGTTCGGCTTTGCCCAGGAGTTTTTTTTATATTTACACCCTAATGTACTTAATTCGTCATTAGTCTCTCGATCAACACGTAAGTTAATCAGCATCGAGATAGTCACCTATTAAACAATCACGCCTTATAAACTGGTGAAATGGCAATTTTAAAAAACTGATGTGGTAACATGTTCAGTATCTTAATCGATTCAAGAAATCTACATGTGCCTTAAATAAGGGCAGTTACTTAAAAAAACTCAAAAAATAGAATATTTAATTCTCCAGTCGCTTAATAGAAGTATAAATTCTTCCGTTATCCTAAGTCAACCATAGGGGAGGTGAAAATACTTCCGGTACCCTAAAGCCTAAGCCACACTTGAGCGGGACGGGACGCAGCGGAAGATAATTGGTGCGAGTGTTGATGTCACACTTTAGCGCGTGTGGGACGGATAAGATCTGGGTGATTCTCAAAATTAAAGGAACTAGATCATTTCATTGTTTTATAACGCAATCAGAGACTGCGTAAAACCGTCCAAATACATCATCGTGCGCAGGTACAGTTACATTTATTTATGAAGACCAGTAACGGGTTGTGGAAGTGAACAATATAGATGATCGAAACAAATAAGTACATATTATATTTTGACAAGCCCCCAGGACCAAGTAGTTCATTACAAAAGAATGCCAACAAAAAATATATTGAAGAAACATACTCGCCTGGAATTCCCAACGGTGACCGGACACACTTTTAATAACGCAATTAAATATCATGACTATAAAATTAACATTAAAGACTAATTACTGATTAAAACATATTTTACAGTTTTCTATTAATTGATTGTTAATATAATGATAATTCAGCTCAGGAAAATAATGTAATTTTATATGATTGTTATTTTAATTTATTTTTCATATTTCAGTATTTTATAACGCTTTTCGAAGTTAACATTACATAGTATTTATTACAAATAGTTATATGATATATTATGTTCTTATCAAAAGTTTCCTTAGTTTAGCGTGTCTAAATAATTGCAGTATTATATTAAAATACCCACTCATGCTACATGTCGAAATCAAGCATTTATTTCTACATTTAAGAAATTCTTATACCAATTTTAAGATTAATTTCAAAGTTGAAATTTATACTGTAGTTTGATACTACAGAGACCTGCTGAATGTAAAACTTTCAGATTTTTATCTGCATGCCCAACAGGGGTATTGCAACACAAAAGGAAATGAAAAAATCTCATTTTAAAAGGCTTTAATTTATAAATGGCACGTCACTTCCCATTAGTGATGTATTTAAAGTAACTATACCATTATGTGTTAAATTAAAAAATATTGAGGTTCACAAACTGTTTATTCTTGAAGAAATAAGCCCACTAAAATTGAATTTTCTTCATTGGAATTGACAACCTTGTGTTAGACAGAGTAAATGAAAAAATATTATTAGACAAGTAAATAGAAATTTAATTTTTATGGATGAATGTACTGTTTATTTGTAAAGACTACGACAGCACAGTACTGAATAATTTAGAAAATCGTAGATACCTGAAAACGCGAAAAACGGCTTGTGCGCAACGACAAAATCGTTGGTCATTTTTTAACCAGTCACGACATAAATAAAATAACATTAGTTTTGAACTGCCAAAAATGAGGGACTGCGCCAACAAAATATTAATTTTTTCTGCGAAGATGCGGAAATCAATTTCCGTTTTTTTGGACGACTTAGTTTGACCCCTCTGACAATGCTACTTTCAACTAAAAAAGAATGATACATTTTGGTATTTATTTCTGCTTTAATCAGGTCGTAAGCCTTGAAAGAATTTACAAATTATTTAATAAATGATACAAAATTTTGAAATAATCCATGTTTAAATTAATAAATCAGCATTATCAAATTGTAATTTAGAAATAAACATGTATAATTGACCATTTTATTACTAGATTAAGATTATAAAATTGAATATATTCCAATATTAACCCCTTCCCCATCCAATAATCGACTAACTTGTTGCCCGCGACATGCTGCGGATCCTGCGGGACGGGAAAACGTGTCCGCCCCGCACCCGTCCAAGTGTGGCATGTTGCATTTAAATACATGTGTTGTCTGATCCGCAGCAAGCAACCCACTCAAGTGTGTCACTAGCCTTTTAAGAGAGTAAAAAATATTCCCGATATTACGCCCAGAATTTTAAGAGGGTAAGACAGTAAAACATGCGCCCTAGGAGTGCCATTGTTATTTTACCCATTCGTATTAACAACGTTCACTTGAAATTGCTCCAATTGTAACTAGAACATGGTTTCTCCACTACTAACTGCTGAAATTTTGAATGTCAGAATGAAAATAAACGAATTCCTTAAAGCAGTAAGACAAGTCATTCTAGATTGATCTCCTTATTTTCGGCTTCCATCCCCTATGGGGTTGAAGCGTGATTAAATTGCATGTTGAATGACAGAATTGAACTCAGTGGCTTCCGTAGCTTCACAATCTCGGTGGATTTCGTCATATTGTCATTCACCTCTTTCTGCTCCCGAATCACCTTCGACGCGCATCCGGGAATAAGATCAAATCATTCCAGTCTTTAATTCATTCATTTACAACTGAATATTTTCCTTTAATAGGTCTGGGGTCCCTATTTATGAGATGTGAGCATTTTCAAATTAAAATATGTCACCGTATGTGCGACCCTTCATAAATCAGTCTGCAGAACCTATTTGCGCAAGCCAGGTCTGTAGACAACGCTAACGATTTGCAGGGTAGACATTTGTGAAAACCAAAAGGCTTTAATTAATTGTTTATCCCAGACATGCTTTTAATTCTTTAGACTGACGCAAGTAATTTCAAGTCAAACGAATAACAAATTCGGAAATCGTGATCCCGTAAATTAAAGTGTTATTATTTATAATAAATATTTATTAAAGGTTTAATAATAGAACTTTTAATACGTTTATATTTGGTTATTTTGAAAATACTGCTAATAAATGTTTCACTATTTTAATTTGTACAAAATATTACAAAAATCATCAGAGGGTGAGAATTTAGTAAAACAAGTATGCTGCAGTAAAATTATGCAGTGTAACATAGCATATCGTGTACTATTTATAATTATTAAATGAAAAAGTATTAAACAACTTTCCAACTTCCGAGCAAAGGTGAGTCTATTACGTTTCCTATTAGAGGAAATTATTGTAAAATAGGACTTATGATAGTTACGTCAATTCATTAAGTCTATTGATGTTGAGTAGATAAATTTTATATCACATTACCGTTTCTCATAAAGTAAAAGGACATTAATTAATATATAAACATAATTTCTCTTATAAAGATTTTTAACACTTACGAAATCCAATAATATATTATATTATGAGTGTTGATCCCATAAAAAAACTGAAACGTTTTATAAAGACTCTCTGTTATCAATCAACTTAGGAGTAATTTAACCTACTTGAAAAACGTATTACATTTTCGATAAACGTAAATGCATTGTCCGTTGTAAGAAATTATATAATTAGCAATTTAGCGTCATAAGTTTTATTTATTTAATTGAGAATCAATTTTTATGGTGATCAACATTTTAAAGATTTATAATATGCAGGCATCGACTAGCTATAGATTTTATATTGGTAAAAGAATGAAAAATTACTTCGTTCTATAAAAATTAAGATTTTCTGAACACATTGTACAGAATACATTAATTTTAAACATGAAAGGGGCGCTACAATAAGATAACACAAAAACATACACACAAGCATATATATGTATTTATGTATTTATTTAGAGTTAAAGTTCTTAAAGACGCATTCATATGTCTTGTAGTGAACTTTTATTGTGCTATTTGTTCTACGTTTGCGAAAAAATCTACCTGATGCGTTTCCGATTGTCGGGATACGAAACGCGTCTTTGCAAAGATTTTTGAGCTCTATGGTCAATGTTATGGATTAATGTTTTAATATTTTGTCGCTGCAGCGCCGCAATTGCAATTTTAACCGTGCGCTATTACATCCTCCATTCATTAGGAAGCCAGACGCAGATCCGAAGCATCTTTTTTATAATTTACTTCTTTATATAACATAAGAGTATTATCAAAATTAAAACAATATTTATTGATATAAAATGTTTCTTATTTGGAAAATCTGTATTAGATTGATGTTCCTTATTGGCAATTGACAGAGTATGTTTGGTATGATCGATGTCATGACATTGTCAATAAAAATGTACTGAGAATAACAGAATAAGACAAAGAATTAACGGATTCCAGATATATTGTGTTTTTTGAACTGTATTTTGAATTCTGTAGATAGATGATCATAATAAGGTAAAACAATGTAATTATATGCAGATTTTTGATGGACAAGATGTTTTATTTTTTCTGTTGTACGGGTCGTTAATACATATGTTATTTACCATTTAAATTTTCAGAATAGCCGGTTGTGATTGGTTACAAAGCTCATGGAGAGCTATTAATTAGATTTCTCACCACATTATTTTTCATTTAAATAGAAGATTTATTATCTTTAAATTGGAACTCACCATTCCTAAACACAGGCTAAAAGTTAGAAAAAGTTAATATAAATATATACTTACTGTAGTTATTGCAAGACGTTTTGTTCATAAACGTTGAATTTTATTTGGTGTGATATGGCTGAAAACTTACATGTTCATGTCGCACAAGCCGACATACAGTTAAAACTGGCGACATGCATTTCTAAATTTTCATCGGTTTTAATTTTTTTATTTCAATTTAAATCACATCAGACGAAGTTCTAAATTTAGGATCAAAGTGTCTTGTAATAACTAGTTACATATACGTTTATATTCTTTTTTTATAAAAAATACAAGAATGGTAAATTGTCGACCGGACCAAGGACGTGAGCCCCGGACCTCCCACTTCCTAGGCGGGCACTCTACCATTAGCTAATACGAATCGACCTCCAAGGACTGATTCGACATCCCCTGAATTACTGTCACCTAAGCCAGGCTCACGTACAATTTACTAATCACCCAGTTAACAAGCTACGCGGTGGTAGAGTGGCCGCCCGGAAAGCGGGAGGTCCGGGGATCGAGCCCCTCGTCCGGTCGACATTTTTCCATTCTTGTCTTTCTTCTAATTAGCTGTAAGCTATTAATGAGATTCAATTGAAGCATTCCACTAGGTTTCAAAGAAAATTTTTGTCACGTATAGGCTGTTGTACTGTTTACTTTTTGCCCTGTTTCATGTATTTTTGTAATTTTTACTTATAAATGAAATATTCCTAAACTTTTATTATAAATCGATCTTTTTTGTATTGTTTCTATATGAAATTTTACAATACTTTATTTTTACTTTATTGATGGCAATATTTATTTATACATTTATAGAAATGAAACGGAATGTTATCAATATTGTTCTTTAATGAAATAAGTCATTCATTACTGTCTTGGATACTCAACAAAACGATTATATTTATAGAAATGAAAAACTGAATGTTATCGATATTGATCTTCAATTCAATAAGACATTCATTACTGTTCTTCATATTCAACAAAACGATTAGTTGCAAAAACGTTTTCTCCTTAACTCATCCGTGAAAGCCGTTTAGTTTGTCTGTTATTTATTTATTTCCACTTGAGAAAATTCATGAAACTTTCACTCGGCGACTGTTAGTTGACGGAGTTCGTTTAGCTTCATGTTATTAAAATAACTCCCTTTGTTTAGTCATTCTGCTATCATGATTAGAGAAAAACAATTTTTCCTATGTTGCTTTAAATTGTTTATTAATAAAAATGGTAATGGGAAATAATTGATAATATAAACTAAACCTGATACTTCATTTGTTACTTATTCTTAAAGCGCCGCATTTTATAAAATGAAACGGTTATAGAATCTCAATCAATTTTCTTCAATACTTTAAACTACTTTTCAAATCACTATTAATCTTAGGATAAGATAATGCATAATTTAATGGGAATAAGTTGTAAACGTGGTAATGAGTGTGTGTTTTTTCGTAATTTCTGTTCTGTCAACACTAAAATGAGTCGTCAATTTATTATTTGCTTTGTTGCACTAAAAAGCATAGACATCTTTACATTTAAAGTCTCGGTGTTACAATACCTTATTATATAAATTAATTATATTACACTCCATTCTCGAAGCTTAAGCATGAGTCAATTTGCGGGGGCGGGGGACATAGTTTGCAGCTTTTATGGGGTAGGAAGCCGAAGTAACCTTGCCATACTCAGTGATTCGAAGCAATCGAAAAACAACTTATTGACATGAAATTTGTTTATTACCACCCGCAAGCTGTACGATCAGTTGACGTGGAAATTTGTAAGTTTGGTGTGTGTGGCGAGGCGTGCGTGGGTGGCGGTCGTAAACCGGGCAGCCCGAAGAATGCACAATGGAAAAGTGTCGGATGTTAGTCGCCAGTAAAATACTGTAATATACTTCCTGCGTTGCGTATTCCAGACTTGCTTCTCACTAGTCAAGGACCTGAATACCAAACACCACAATACTAAAGTAAAAAATGTTTATCATTTTATATTCAATAATATATGATTTTTATAAGGAAAAGACGAAAATGATTCGATGTATTAGTATAACGGAAATATCCACCGTGTTGATATCAAATGCAGATAACACAAACGTTGTTTTGCTGAAACCGATTAAAAGAAATAGCGGTGAGAGGTCGTGAATAATTCAGTGGAAGTAAATTGCCAGGAAATCTACTGAAATTCAAGCTCACTCGAGTAACTGAAAATAACAATGACAATCCAAATTTACCAACTGAACCCCAAACACCTGATTTTCAAATGGGTATATAAATTACAGTTACCATAATTCACGTTCAATTATTCCAGACGTTAGGCGAATGGAACGCGCAAGTACCAATATTCAAGTATAGGTGCAGTTGTCTATAATATGTAGTAGTGGTTAACCTCGGTTTATAAATTACACAATAAAAATATTTTTTTAAACTGTAAGTAAAAATTATTAGTGCAGGAAGAAACCGGATGATACAATTAGACTACATAATGGTGGGACAGAAGCATAGGAATCAGATGTTGGACTGGAGCAGATGTGAACTCGGAGCATAATTTATTGATAATGAAATGTAGACAGAAAATGAAGAAAGTCAAAAAAGAGATGAGAATTAGAAAAACTCAAACAACAGGAGATGCTTCAGAGTTTTGAAGAAGAAATCAAAAATATATTAATAGAGAAAGGAGAAAGGAACAATATAGAAGAGAAATGAAAAAAAAATGGAAGGAAGAAATTACCAGAGTAGCCGACGAAAAAGTAGGAAGAATAGCTCAGAACAATATGAAAGCACTGATATCACAATAAAAATCAGAAATTATTGAAGAAAGGCGTTATTATAAAAACGCAAGAGATGAAAATGGTAAAGAGCAGTACAGGCGCCTGAAGAATGAGATAGATTGGAAGTGCAAAGCAGCCTAAAGAGAAAAGCAAAGCGGCTGAAGGAAAAAACTTGAAGGAAAATCAAAGAAAGATTCGGATAGAAGAAAAATACCAGCAAGAACATCAGGAAAGCAGATGGGAAGCCAATTCTAGATAAAGAAGAAAAGGCGGAAAGATGGAAGTAAAATCTAGGACAGTATAACGGTGGAAATCTAGAGCAGTCAGTAATAGAAGAAGATTCGGAGGTTGATGATGTTGAGTTGGGAGACAAAATTTTAAGGTCGGTGTTTGACAGGGCGCTGACTCTCTGAGCAACGGTGAAGCGCCAGCAATTGATCCATCGGGGTTGATAATATCATCGGACGAAGAACCAATATCATTGACATGAAAGAAAGAACATTCCTACGTTCATGGCATTTGTAGATTTTGAAAAAGCCTTTGATAATGATCTCTGGAACAAACTATTAAGAATTTTGAAAATGACAGGAATAAAATATCAAGAAAGAATAATTATCCATAGCCTCTGTAGGCGGCAGTGAGTTTAGTTATAATTTAAGGGCAAGGAAAGAAAATAGATGACAAGAAAGGAGTATGAAAAGATGCAGTCTGTCGCCGTTTATCTTATATATAGAACATTAGATGAAGAAAGTTAAAAATGCATATTGAAAGGGAATCAAAATGCAAGGAGAAGAAATAAAAACCCAAAGGTTTGCTGATGATATTGTGGTTTTAGGGAAGTCAGAAGATGACTTGGTAAACATAATAAATTGCATAAACATTTTCCTGCAGAAGGAGTGTAACACGAGTATTAGTAGAGGGAAAACAAAGGTGATGAGTGTAGTATGAGAAATAGTGGAACAACAAAGGGTCTTAGATTGAGAAGAGATATTTTGAAAAAGTTAAGGAATTCTGATACTTGGGCAACATAATAATTAGAGACCGTAGAAGTATAATAGACATAAAGAGTAGAATAGCACAGACAAGGAAGACTTTTGCTAAAAAGAAGAATTTACTTACGACTAATATAAGTATGAATATGAGAATCATTACTAAGAATGTTCGTATAGAGTTTGATGCTATATGGAACGTGGACAATAGGAGTTGCAGACAGGAAAGGAATAGAAGTTTTGGAAATGCGGTTGTATATATAAAATCAGATGGGTGGATAGGGTAACTGACCAGGAAGGTTTAAGCAGAATAGGGGAATAAAACAATTTGGAGGACTTTTACCAAGAGAAGGGATAAATTAATAGACTACGTTTTGATATAGAGGGTCTTGTAAAATTAGCAATTGAGGGAAGAACAGTAGAGGGAGGCGAATAATATAAGCAGGTTAGTGACGATGTGAGATACGGTTCCTATGGAGGGTTGCATCAGACCAGCCTTAGCACTGGTTACCACAACAACAAGGAAGCTCTTGACTCTCGATTATGGAACAACTTAGTGAAGAAATTGGTTCACAATAAAGACATCTGCTTCATGCTGTGGTGCATTGGTTGTCAGGCTAGATAAAGTATTAACACGGGTGTTTAATATACGACTGATATTAAATTTATTTTTCAACAACAAATTCTTAATTCCAAAATTTCTTCTGTGATGATAACAGGGCAAAGCTTAGTTATTAGTTAAATCAGTTGTACATATGTATTCTATAACTTTATGCCGATTTTTTACTTTTCGAAGTAAAATTCAGAATAAGATATTGTAATGGAAAAACCATATTATTTAATGCAGATTTCAAAATGTTTCCAAGTCGTAATAAATGAATTAAAGAAAAAAAACACGTTGACCAACAGATGATAGGTCCCGGTCAAAATCTCATGCAGTGAGTCAATCTGTCTTATTATTATTATTAAAAAAGAATAGGGTCCTAGAAATGAAAATAATTCCATAGGCTTCAAATATCACGGAATGCAATTATCATTTAGAAAAATTAAATTAAATTGAATTATCGTCCGTTGTTAGTCTTAAACTTCAAATTGAGCCTCATCATCAAGAAGTCATTAACTAAAAATTTTATTTTTCTAAATGTAAAATGAAAAATGGATCGTTTTACTAGAATAGACTGTTTCTTGACACATTTTTGCTACAACACAGATAATTATTTATACTGTAAATACAGAAGCAGTTGGTTGCTCAAACATAATGTCTTGTTCACACTAAAGCACGCAAAGCATTTCTAAACATTTGGCAACTGATCGTAAACCACATGTTTAGGAATTGTTTGTTGGGTGTGGACGACGCCAGAGGTGAAATAAAGAAATAACATGCTAAGAAAGAAGGCATTATAATATATTTGAGAAAAAAATTAATTGATATTATCAACAATGAACACTCGTCGCTCTTGGGAAAACAACATGTTTACGAATCTATGAACTCAGCAATACTACAGATGTCATGTGACCAGTACACATTTCAATAGTCTCTACGTTGTTGCTGATAATACCAGTGGAAATTTCTTGTGACAGCCGATTTATAGACACATTCATGTCGATGTACGCGACTTTACTCTTTTCCAGTATAAGTAAAATAAAAGGCTCCTAGATTTGTAACATCCTTCGGTAAATAATTTGAATTACATGTTCCCATTCATTAACGTTATTTCCTAAAAATAACTCACGTTGTTAGAAACCGATAAAATCTATATAAAAATTATAAAATAGATATCCATTATTATTACTGAAGGACGGTTAACAGATACTGAGAAATTTATTTACAAAACGAGGGAAATCATTAATGATGGAAATATTTTCAAAATTAGAGGAAACATTAATTAGGTTCGGCGAAGTAATCAGATCTACTCTAGTCCTTAAAGGCAAGGATTGGAAACCTGACAGCGTACCCCATCTCTTGTATGGCGTCTTCTCCAGCGTCGACTGTTGACCTTCTTCAGCGTCACAAGTTGCCCTCCATAAGCATCCGGGACCTAGCGTCGGTGTAGTCCATTTGGTTCAAGCTCTGACATCCAAATGAGGGTCTAGGACGATTCGGCGCGGCCAGTTCGGCGCGGCCGATTCGGCGCGGCCGTTTCGGCGCAAGGTTGGGCGCGGGGATATTACGTGGCGATAAACGAGAATATCGTGGACATTTGTTTCAAATAAGTTATTTTATACAAATACACATCTTATATTAATATTAATAAAATGAAAAACAGCCTATATATCAGAAAAAAGTGATATAAACTTTATTAACAGTAGTTTGTTCACGACGTTCCGTTCTTAAATTTTAAAACCTCATCTTTTACGATTATAATAAAAATGAATATTTACAATATATATGTATAATACAATTATGTTATAAAATGAAAAATTATTAACGGAAAAAAGAAATTGAAATGGATAAAAATTTATTGTGCATGTCGCACAAGCAACGAGGCTGAAATAACACTTACAAAGAATAAGCGTATTGTTAGTTCCATAATTACAATGGAAAACTTTAACAATGAGTTAATTCTGTATAGAAAATTATCATAAGTTGTGCAAAACACCAAAATGTACATTTCTAATAATCCTAATGTTATCTTTAGTGAATCTGCCAAAGGAAATTGACTAAATAGTTTTATAAAGTTGAAACGTTATTACCAGACAAATAAATACATAGAACTTGCAATAAAAATTAAATCCATTACTTTAGTTATTGATCAATTAGAAATTAACTTGAAAAGACTTGTGGATAGTAGCACTTTTTAACTCCTAGTTTTTAACTTCTGATAATAGTGCCAGAGCCTATGCTCTAGCATATAATTTATCTTTCAGAATTATCGTTTCTTCTACTAGCAGCCCTCTTCATAACATTTCTATATTTTTATATAATTCTCTTAATAAGGAAAATAATTTTACAGTCAAAACGTCTTTTAAGTTTTTGGACCATTTAAACGTCACTAATGATCATGTTTTCTTATCATTAGATGAAGAGTTCTTATTTAATTTTTACCCCAAGTTTTAAAAATAGATGGGATAACTACTTTTCGAAATTGACAAAAATTATTTTATCAAAAATTCTTATCTTAATAAATGTAATTATAAATTCCACTTATTTTTCGTTCAAGAACATTTACTATCACGAAATCATTGGTTCTACCTTGGGAATTTTTCTTTGTCGTTATTCGCGCAAATTATGAGAGATTTGGAAGCCTTATGTATTACATCTTTAGATTTAAAACCACTGAGATATTTCAAGAATGATGACTTTTTAGTATCATTCTCAGATTCCACATAAACCATTTGCTCAATACTTTTAATAATTACAACACTGAAAGAAACTTTAAAATTGAATTGAAAAAGATCACTCTGTCAATTTTCTTGATGTTTTGGTTATTGTTTCTGTCAATAAGATAGTTACCAATTGCTATAAAAATATCTACTTACTCAGTAATAATTCTTAATTACATGTCAAATCAGCCATTATTCCATAAGATACTATGCTTTATAATTCAGTAAATATGGACGTCAAATTATAACGTCAGCGCTATCATAAATTTAATCTGGGAAAAATAAATATTGTGTTCTTCTTAATATTTATCCTTTGCATTTCGCTTAAAAATACATTAAAATTGGGTTGACTAAGATTAATATGAAATTAATAATTTACCCGTAAAATTACGCAGTAAGAAATAATACAAACTTATGACATGATTTAATGAATTATGATATCCAAATTATCTTAAAATCTTGCAATAATTTAAGCTATGTTAAAATATTAAAAATAAAATTAATAATTTCGGTATCTGTTTATATTGTAATTACAGTTATATTGGCCAAACTATGCCCACATTTAATATCCGCATTTATTGGACTTGGAAAAATATAAAATTCAATGTGAAAAATTATTCAGTGGCTGCTTTACGTCTAATAATGTTATACGAGTTTCGCGCCGAACTGGCTTGCGCCGAAACGGTTCGCGCCGAAACGGCTGCGCCGAAGTGGCTGCGCCGAATCGGCCGCGCCGAATGGTCCCATCCCGTAAATTCACGTAATCCTTGGCCAACCAACATGATGAACATAATATTTGCTACTATATACAGATGCAATGATACTCTTTTTGGACTCATGATCAAGTTAATTTTTGAGACGCCTATCTCACATTCACGTGTCAAATTTGGTATGCTGATCATTGTGATAATAATTGGTAGGAGAGACATTAGGCATTTCTTATCAGCAAGTTATTAGCGGAAACCTCTTGAGATTTGTTTTTCATGGAGCTTAAAACAAATTTAATATTTCTGCTTCTCCATAATTTATATCAAGATGATCCACCAATTCTAGGATTTCAATGTTTCCTGATGTTAAAAGCCTGCACTACATACGCCAGGTCAGGCACTTCGCAACACATGATCCCTTTAATTCTTGCTCCTATTTTGACATTCACGCTGGTAACCATTATCAGTGCTTGTACTTCCGAGGATTCAATATAGTATGTATCACGTTTTTCTTTCATTCAGGAACACACTAATTTTCTAGCATGTCGAATAAATGGGTCGGTTAAATTGTAATGTCACGAGCTTGCAAATTAACACAAAGTTCTGCCTGCTCCCGAAGAGAATCACACATAAATGCCCGGTCTAATATAAAGTTAGCGTTGGTTATGCGTTAAATGAGTCCACTTGCTCAGTTTGTCTTTTTTTTTGGATCACCTTTGACATTTTTCAAATGTGCCACTAAGAATTCAAAATTTTTCCATCATGTATCTAGAATTCTTCCAATTTCTAGGACTACAGTTTGAAGTTCCTCTTCACGAGCTTTGAACCCCTGGAATTTTTAGGTGGTAAACTGTATAGTTTATCAAGAAAGGTTTTCAATTGGTTTACATGTGACGGGAAATATTTACCATCATCACCCACCGAAAGCACTAACCCGTGATTGGCACAATACCAGAACAAAGTATTGGAAAACTGTTACTTGGTAAGTAATTAGACGCTTTTTCTTTTCCAGAATTATTGCGCCCCCATCAGTTGAATCTGCAACAATATCCTGTTTCAGAAACTCTTCATGGAACCCCAGTGCTTCCAAGTAAGTCATCAACGCACTTCAGCAGAAACATCTCGCAATTCGATAATTCCCCCAAAAAAAGTTGGTTGGCTGGTCTATATCTGGAAGTGTTGTCCTCAGGTACTCCATTGAGATTACTTAATTTCCTGAATAAATACAAGATTTTATCAACAGCGCAGCATGGCTTCCTTAAAGGAAAGTCCACAGATAGTGCAATGTACGACTTCATTCAAAATATCCAGAATTCATTGGATGAAGGACTGAAGGTAGCTGGCATTTTTGCTGACCTCTCTAAGGCTTTCGACACCGTAGATCACCAAATATTAATAAAAAAGATGGAATATTATGGAATTCGGGGAAACACGTCACTTTTACTAAGATCGTATCTTACAAATCGCAAACAACAAGTAGTAATTGAAACCAAAGACGGCCAACTTCACTTATCCGATTGGGAATTTATTACATGTGGAGTTCCTCAAGGATCAATTCTTGGGCCTTTACTTTTTATTCTGTACATAAACGATCTCCCAGGATACGTAAATCCTATAAAATCGATTCTCTACGCGGATGATACAAATATAATTATTGCAGATAAAAACTTAAATAATCTGATTAAGAAAGTAGACAACGCTCTGAATGGTCTAAACATTTGGTTTAACGTGAATAAATTATCCCTCAACCTAGATAAGACTAAGTTAGTTCAGTTTAGTGCTGATGCTAGTAATAGACCAGTAGACAAGTTCTCAGCTAATGCACCTTTCCTCGGCCTTCGGATTGACGATAAATTAAAGTGGAATGACCATATAGATCTGCTTGCCGGAAAACTAAGTTCAGCTTGTTATTCTCTGAGAACACTAATGCAACACGTTGACAAAAAGTACGTCAAAATGGTTTATTTCGCGTATTTTCATTCAATTATGAGCTATGGCATCTCTAATTGGGGAAACTGCTCCAGGAGTAATGAAATATTTAAGTTGCAAAAGCGTGCAATTAGAATACTTTCTAGCACGAATTCTAGATCGAGTTGCAAACCTTTCTTCAAAAGTTTGCAAATACTTACTTTACCAAGCGTATATATTTATGAAATATTAAAGTTTGTAAAACGAAACACTAATTTGTTTCAAACAAATGGCGAGTTTCATGAATACGCGACCAGAAATCGTTTAGCTCTAAGGTCGGACAAGCATCGCCTTGCTCTACACCAGAAAAGTATTCACAATACCGGGATAATTTTATACAACAGCCTTCCGCCAGAGGTTAAAAATAGTACCTACAAAAGCTTCGTGAAGCAGAGTAAAACTATTCTTTTAAATGGCGCGTTTTACTCGGTACAGGATTTTCTTAATCGTCCTTCTAGTATTTAAATCAAGGTTCCTGCTGCAAGTGTTGAATGAGCTGCCTTATAAAATAGCACATTTCTTAAAATTTCTATTCAGTTTTTTCTGCTCTTTTGTTTGTTTGTTTCATGTATTGCCTGGAGCTACGACGGAAGGACAGTTTCCTGGTCGCAGAGCTCCAAGTAGTTAAAACTCCATTCCGTGTTCCTCAGTGTGTGCTTGTTTGTGTTTCCCAGTGTGTGTCCGTGTTGTGTTTATATTGACTTTTGTCTATATACATTTTCTTTTATTAATTTATTTTAAGTTTATTTGTCTTTAATTATGTACTTTATTTTGTTCATTTTTAATTTTTAATGTATGACGTATCCTATTTCCTCAATCGAGGATTAATGGAAACAACAATAAATCTAAATCTAAATCATCAATGATGACAGCTGACTGAGTGTGGTACTTTCATCTATAAGAAGGGCAATTTTACTATCACAATGCACTATCATGTTTGCTTCCTTATTTCGCATTTCTAGTACAATATGAGAAACAATTTAAGTACTTTATATGCTGTTCGAAATACCTTAGCAGTTATTTCCTTTTCTTTTGAATGTGTTAGTGCATGCAGTTTCCAACGTTTTCTGTTTTGGTATTTTTAATTTTTTAACTGCAGTCACTCCTTTTGTTTAAATATTTTCTTGCTGAGGAAAAACAATGTTTTAGATTTATTTTCAGTTCCATCAGCTGCACAAATAGAAACTGAAACTCACTCCTGTGAAATGTTCATTCCTTGTGATGCCCTTTCAGTTCGCTAGTGTCAATTTCTTTCCAAATTTTGGAGCCAATTTTTTTTTATATTACCACCAAACATTCGACCTTACCACAAAATCCCAGTTTTTTTTCTGCAATTCTAAAATTCGCCCTACTGTTGCACGCAGCTGAAAGCTCTTTGTTGTTATCTTTGCATTTCCACTCGACACTGTAGGCGTTTCTGCATGCCTTTTTATTCATACATTACTACCACATCATCCCTAATCTGCTTAGTGTATTCCATCCTTTTCCTCCCTCTTCTGCTCTTACCCCACACTCTTCCCTCAACTGATAATTTTACAAGACCCTCATCCGTCTAATACTTTCTTTGTTTTCTTTAAAGTTACACGCGCCGTTATCAAAATCTTATCACGAAAAGCCCACCGCTTTTCAATGCAAACCACACAATAAATCACATACTCAAAATTGAAAAGCACCGGTAACATATCGTAAGTGCATACGGCACTGAAATACTTGTTTTTACCTAATAATGCATCAATTGACTTTAGATGAGCAAATAATAATATGGCATAAAATCAATTAACATCTGATATTCAAATAATTAAATAAATTCACGACCAGTTTTACAGACAGCTCCTAATTAGATGAACGGCGTTTGGACACCATGTTTTGGACTTCTTCAGATGTTACATTTTGAAAGTTTGACGAAAATATGCCAAATGTGTAAACTTACAAACTTGACCGCCTCAAAGGCAGCTTCAATCAATCATAATATAGCATAATATTTCGATCTTTCCTCTTATTGGAAAATTGCCGAAAGTGATTCGATGGGTCGAAACTTCTGCAGGTGTTGTGAACTGACGGTTGACACCAGCTGATCAATGAACGTTACAGGCGTAGGTTATATTTATTGTACTAGATAGAAATGTGCCAATGTTCTTTCTTAGTGGGTTATATTTCTGTACTAGATAGAAACGTACCAATGTTTTTTTCTTAAATAGTCTTCAAATATTTAAGGTTCTGATTTAAACTGCTAATATTCAATGCGTATAACTAACAAATAACCGAAATTTCTTTAGACGCGACTATAATCTCAATAATATTTACATACATTATGGATTCGTAAGTATTATAAGTTTATATTAAATTACTTTAATAATAATAAAATTAAATTACATTAATTTTTTCCTCAGTTTAAACATAATTTTTAAATAGTATTTATGTGTATTATATATCATTCAAAAGTTATCATATTTATTTTACAGGAATACTTTAGTTGCCAGAGTTATTGGTATAAGAATTATGATCCACATAATGTTATTTCATACATGAATACTAATCTTCTTTTAACATTTAAAAAGTAATTTCAGTATTATTATTACAATAATACATTAGCTGATTTTGGAACTATAGAATGAAAACAGTGTTTGCCGTAAACCATTATACAGCAAAGTATACTTCAAACTATCCTATTTTGAGAATTACAAATTTTCTTAAGACTTTGGATATTGATTTTAAATTTAATGAATGATTCAAATTTCTTACGAACGAGATATTAAGTTATGAGTGATTCTGGAAAAAAAAATACTGTATATTTTAATGGAATTTTTCATTTCACGATACATAATTTTGGCTTAACTATTTGGTTAATATAAAATGGATAATAGTTATCAGCAAATAAATAAATTCTTAAAAAGGACAGGTAATGAAATTGGATGAGCATATAATAATTAAGTAGAATATTTATATTAATAATTCTGGTCCTAAAAATTATTGCGGGCGCAGGTGTCAGTGAGTAGATTTTTAAAAAATAATAATATTTTAACAAAAATGGTGGATGCTTAATGCCGGGGAATAAAATAATATTTTGAACATCTTTTTGCATAGTAATTAATTTTTGAATCAATTTCGCGTAGTAGGTATATTGTACTCATTTCAAAAATAATCAGGATAGAAATTAAATTTGTGAAAAGAATAGTTTCTGTGTATGTATGAGAAAAGTCTAGAACATGAGATAATTTTCAACTCTTTGGGTGTTTGGTGAGGCCAGGGATATTAATGCTTAAATATAACTAACATTATACTTAAGTTGTAATATTATGTTTCTCACGAACGTCGTCGCCGCCGCCGGACGCACGCAGGCTACATATGCTGTAGTAAGTTCTACATGTTATTACAATATGATTGATACAAATTATTTCGCAGGAAACATCGTAAAAATAAATCTCGTCGAAAAGTATTTATTCGTCGGTAATATCGGCCGATTTTGCATATTTACTCCATTCCCGCTTCCATGGGAGGTAACCGAGTCTTATCCCCAACAGTGCTGATTTCCGAATAGCAAAGAACATGTGCAAAAATTTGCTCCACGCGTTTAGATTTGTATCCGGAACGTACAAAAAAACACACATATACCTAATTTTTTACACATCAACAATTAATTTCATTTACAAGAATAAGATATTTGACCTACCTATTTGTTCTTTTTATCGCAAAATAAGCTGTAAATGTAATGAACGTTTTCTATAAGTAAGAATATATTTTAAGTACCTAGAAAAATGTAATTTTTTTACCTCTATTCTACAAAAATCCTAAACAAATTCCTGCCGAAAAGTAAAACAATCAAATATCTAGGCCTTATAATACATTATAAACTTACATGAAACACTCATTTAAACAATAGGGCTTATATATAAAAAACAAAAAGAAGACTAAATCCCTTAAAACTCCGAACTGGAGCAACATGGGGCCTACACGTTGACACGTGCATAAAAACATACAAATCCAGACCAGTACTCACGTACGCCTACTCAGCTTGGATCTCAGGGAACGATAAGATCTACGGGAAGATCAATGTACTAGAAAGACACGCAATTAGAATCACCTACCGCTTGAAGCTATCCGCTTTATAAAACGCTATATAACCAAAAGAATAGAAACGAAGAACCCGATAATAACTCATATACTCAAAAGGAACATAAAGCTTCCTCCCAAATAGCCGTCTTCCCACAATTGAAAACGGAAATCAGTCTACCCATCGACTCAAACTTAATATGAATAAAGACAACAACAAGTCCCTTGAAACATCAACCACATCCATCAAATCCTTTGTAAACAAAAGCCCTGAAAGACCCCTGGGCCACAAGATATCTAAATGTATTTCCTATAAGAAAACAAATTTAGTTAAATTATAGTAATTAAAAGCAATATACCCAACAATAAATTAATAGAAGAAAATAATTAAGTAGAAATCATTTGGCTAAAGGGAAGGCTTAACCCTCTGCCAGCCCATCTCACTAGTGAGGGATGAAGTAACTAGCTAAAAAAACAGCTCACAGTCGATTTTATTTGGTTTAAGAAAGATAAAATTTAGTTACAAAATAAATGTGTTTTGTCAGCACTGTTTTATTTTATGTTCATTTAGAAATAAATAGCAGAAATAAATGGTTGACGATTAAAGCAATTACGAGAAACGTGTGAGCGGAGAGAGAGAGGATAGAATTGAACAATTTTACTTATGATGTTCGTAAGTAATAAGTGCACAAATTAAGGAAGAGATAACTTGTTAAAGTGAGTGTGTTTTGCTTGCTTATTAATTCATGTCTGCTTCATATCCATTAATTATCGGACGGTGCTGAGAATTGTGTTATGGAATGTGTGTTAACTGGTTGCCCCTCCGTGGATGTTCTCTGTTGTAGCAGTTAGATAAATAATGTGGAGGTGTTCCGGAACAGCAGGCTTCCCATATAGCGAACAAGGAACTCCTGCGCCGTAAATCCTGCCCGCCACTATTGATATCCTCCTTAAAACAGCGTTAGGGTCTTTTTTATAACGCGAATAACACGCTGACCTTTTATTTACTGGTGTCAATAAAAGTTTCTCTGCGTATTACTTCGTTATAATGTATGGTGGCTGGGAAGGCTAAAAGTGTAGGTATTAGCACCTGAACTGTGATTTAGTTGTGGACCCAGGGGGTCCATCAGCACTGCCAGCAAAGATGACCGTGGGAAAGTCAAACCATACCAACGGCGGTGCTTCATGGTTCGCTCAATACATGTCGGATTAAAACATAGGCGTCCACCTGACAAATGTTGCAATATCAAAATTGCCTCACTATCCCATTAAAAACTCTTGCTTTCGACTCACGCTGATTTTTTTCTCCAGTCATAAGTAATGCCATGTAGTTATTTAAACTTTGGTTCAACTCAATTTTCCATCCCGCAATACTTCCTTTCAGGACGCTACTTTTGAGAGTTAATGAAAACCTATGGTAAATGAATTCAATATTTATAAATCCAGTTATCGAAAGAAAATGCTGCTTGCAACACACACAACGTAAATTATGCCCGATCTGTGTTAATACTGAACTGGAGAGACGTTAAAAGTGACGTTCATATGGCGCAATAGGAAAGTTACAGTTTATACAATCTGCAATACATTAAAATAATGTTTGCTGAATTAAAACACAAAAAGCCCCAATGTAATTATTTTATGTTTTATTTCAGTGAGCACTATTTTATATTATTCCAGGTAGCATAAATTTATTTTAAATAAAATTTTTCCTCGTGCATCACCATAAAATCTAACATTTACATTTGGACGGAGTTACTTGTAAATAAGCTCATGGACAAGAAAGACTCGCGAAAAGAGAGCTGAATAGCTGATTTAAGATCCGTTGACTAATTCACTACAACTAAGAGTATCGCTGACATTTAACTTATATATAGAACAGGCGAGGATAAAGTTAAAAATTAATATGGAAAGGGAATCAAATTGGAAGGAGAATAAATAACTACGCTAAGGTTTGCTGATGATATTGTCATATTAGGGTAGTCAAACGAAGACTTGGGAAGCACAATAAATGGCATTATCGTATCTTGGAGGAAGAGTACAACATGAGGATTAAGAGAGCGAAAGCCAAGGTGATGGAGTGTAGTCCAATAGCAAAAGGTGTTAGATTGGGAAGAAATATTTTGAAGGAAGTTAAGAAATTCTGCTTCACTGGGCAGCATAATAATTAGGGATGGTAGAAGTATAGTAGACACAAAGTGTAGGATAGAACGGGTAAGGAAGGCTTTCGCAACAAAGAGGAATTTACTTACGATTAAGGTAAGTATGGATATTAGGAAATCATTACTAAAAATGTTCGTATGGTTGCGTGCTGTTATATGGGCGCGTAACGTGGATGATATGAAATGCGGACAGGAAAAGAATAGAAGCTTTCGAAATGAACTGTTGAAAATTAGATGGGTGGATATGGTAACTAGCCGGAAGCTGTATGCAGAATAGGGGAAGAGAGAACAATTTGGAGGACGTTGACTAAGAGAAGGGATAGATTAATAAGCCACGTTTTGAGACATGAGGGCCATATAACATTAGTATTAGAGGGAAGTATGTGCGGTAAGCACAGAAGAGGGGGGAAAGGGTGAAATTTTCGAAGCAGATTATGGAGGATGTGGGATGTGGTAGAGGCCTGCGAATGATAGGTTAGCATGGAGGTTCCATCAGACCAGGCTTACAACTGATTACCACAACAAAAACAAGAGTATCGCAGTGCTTGTTTTGTATTTATAATTTGCTGGTAATGGCATATGTCCCGGTTGCAATAAGAAAAAAAATGTATATAATAAAGTAATAATGAAATTTTGAAAAACATAAAAGCCATACAGGTTACGATTTCCTGCTCAGTTGAAAACTTACCTATTTGTTTTAAATATGCTGATACTAACTTTGTTACAATTTTTTAAAATAATATTTACAGGCATGCTAACGTATTTCTATTTTATACATGATGTAATAATCTAATTTAAGCCAGATATAAAACCGAAAGGGTTTCATATTAATAAAATTATATTTTTCATTTACATAATTTATAATCTATATTGAAACTTTAAGTTATTGAATGATCACTGAGCACAACATGAGATTCTCATCTGTTTATGGGCACATTCTAGCTCACATGGAAGTAGATCATGGTAAATATTTAATGAAAAAGTTCAAATTTTGCAAAAATAACGCAAACACCAATTGTATAAATAAACTTTACATAAATATATCAATTTTGTACCGACACCCCAAATATTACAAGTATTTTTCTCATACTGCAACTGGTTGTAATGTCTTTCACATATCAAAGGCACAATACGACATCATTTAGCTACAAAATTTACAACACGGATTAGTAGATGGATATAGATTATATACGTTACTATCTTGTATGCTGAATACATTAACACATCCAATTTCACCAAGGAAACAGCTTAAAAGTTTATTTAACTGACTGTTCATGTTCTTTTAGCACGGTTCTACAAAGTCAATAACATTGTTCTTTAAGGTTTAGTTAGAAATTTAATGAAGGCCAGGTTATATTAACTTGTACATAAAGTTTCCGTTTCCAGTCTCCCAAAACTCAGTCCACTCCTCGTCACACTCAGCTCTAATGCTGAGAAATGACATTTCTCTTGACGTTGTTCACCAGACGTTGTCTCAAATAGGCGACAACATGGTGTCTGTCCATTTTGGCATCCATCAGCTCTGTCCCCTCAACTACAGAACGTCGTCTCTTGGGCGCTCTTCGACGTCTACCAGAACTCTCCCCTCGGCTAAAAACGTCGACCACACTGACCGATGCCCTGCATCACTCTAACAGGCGACTCGTCCACCTCCTTCGATATCTGCCTGCATTCTGATTTTCCTCTCGTGGAGTTTCTGAAATCCACCAAAAATTCAACAATCAGGGTACAACAACCACAGTGACGTCCCTAATAACTCCTGTTCTGGAAGGTACCCGAAACTTTCCCATTACCTGTTCATGTGATTTCGGAGCTAACACAAAGTCTATAATTCTCCAGACACATTGTCGCTTTTGTTCTTTGTCAGGAACAATTTTCCGTCCCGCACTCGAGCCTGTTTAAATCTTTCACTTAAAATTATCTAAAACTTAAAAAATGGTCTTTCTTTTTAATGTTCTTATACGCTTTATCTAATTATCACATAAACTTATATTTAAATTCCATGCATTTATATTGGAGGTAATGTACTTAAATAAAATTAAGGAGTATCGAAAATAACCATTACAAGATATTGCATGTCATAGATGTATCGTAACGATTTTAATTGCACGTGATTATTTAAATTTTTCATTTTTTTATACAATATTTAAGATCGTCTGCGCTTTTATGAGGTAATTCAACAATTAAATAGACTACTTGATCCAGAAAAAAACTGTGTACTTTTACAAAATGAGACTTTTACTATTTCTCAACTTGTAGGGAAGTGTGTTTCAAATGATAAACGCAGAGTAGTTAAGAGATAACCAGCGAATTTATTTACACAACTTTGATTAAAAAAGTTGTACGGTAAAGGAATCAGGTCTCTTAAAATGTCGGGTTAAACCGTGGACGCAATATTCTCCCTGGGCGTCGAAGATTGAGAAATTTGACAGCGTACACTGTTCGGAACGTAGCGCCGTCTCTCATTAGAACACTCTCCTCGGCGTTACACCTGATTGATCTGTAAATTCAGACACTGGAACGATCTCCACTCACGTCTTCTTTAAATTCAGAGACCCAAACGATCTCCACTTCTGCGAAGTTCAACTACCGAGACCAGGTTGACGGTTCCTCACAGCATCATCGCTGTGAAAAAAATTAAATATCGGCACCTTTGGTCGGTCTTCTCTAGACCACGAAATACCATTAGTTGACACAACTACGTGGCATTCAAATATTTCACTTTTCCCCAGGTTTCTCTTTTTCCAGGTAAATCCCGTGCGTGACAAGTTGCCATCCCTGGGGAATAGTGGCGACATCAGATCTCGACAATTTGGCGCCATGTCCAACTCCCCAATCGTTGATAACTTTTATACAAAAAATTTAATAAATATCAAATATAGCCATACAAATAGAATATTAATACACTAGTTCTACCGATGAACTGTATTTTTTATACCTGATGCAAAGAAGTCTTTGCCGTGTTGTTTGAACCCATTTCTCACTTGCTGCACTTTTTTCTGCGTAATGTATTAAGTAGTTGGAACACTTTTTCAGCTAGGAGCTCAATCTCATTGAATAAACAGGACAGATAATCTGTACCCGGAGATATTGATGCTGATTAAATTATCATGTTATTTTGGTTGTGAGTAAACGAAATCGATACTTAATTAGCGAAAAGTGAAACTTAAGCCCTAGTTTAAGACTTTTCATTACTCTAATACTGTTAACCAATCGATATCATCTAGATATTCATTATATTTATATTTTTACATTATTTTTTCTTACAAAATTACTTAATATTGCCAATTTTATAAGTGTGATGGCAGTGATAGTGACTTCCAAGCAGGATCAGCTGAATCTTCCATCGCACATTGCGTAATAAATGGTAGCGTGGCTAGTGCGTTTTATGATTCATAAACACGTTTAAAATACGAGAGAGGCAATAAAGTCTCCTACACGGAGGACTGACCTGCACTACAATTTAACAAGTAAGCAGTCGCTCTCCAATATTGTAGCTGCAAGTTATTAGCGTTACACGGAGCGTGTGTACGCACTAACTGCACGATAAATCTGCGACCGCACACACGCCCTTGGCGCAAAATACGCATGATTAGCATCATTCAAAAATTTATCTACAGATTAACATTTGGCTAGCACTAAACTAGTCTTCGATTCGACATATGGTGCTAATTAAATTCTTGCAGTAATTCCATAGGTGCAATTTTCACGTGCACACATTATCCAATTATCCACGTTCTATCACTTGACAACGCTGATTTGATCAATATATTCAAGCTTTCAATAACCAATTTCAAATATGGAAATATAGTAAGTATCATGGGAATTTCGTACAGTCATATTCATCATATAGTTGTTTTAAATACATCGAAATAAAAGCGGGCCGTCAAACAGTTTTGTTATTAAAAACTCTGGTATCACACAGAAACTTTTTGTATTTGGACACGATTGAAGCAATAATGAGTTAATTTAATGTATTATTCCTCACTAATGACAATTTACTGGAGCTTAGATTCATGTATGAAAATTGAATATTTACTGAACCCTTTACTTCAATAAAAAGTAAAAAATTTATATGCATCATGGAAAACAGTCGGTTTACATATAGTAACCTAATGTATAAATAGGTATAAAAAGCGTTTAGTACGCAAATAAATCGTAACACAACTATTCTTACACGAATTTCATTGTTTATTATGGTTTTTTATAGTTTAGATTTTGTGTCTTATGATGTATATGAATCTCATTAGAAGGAATTGGTGTCTAGGTAATAATCAAACAGTTTATGCACTTGGTGAATATAACATTGAACGGTGGTTCCAAGTATATCTTTCGCAAGATTTGAAAAACGAATCTCCTGTCTAGTAGCTACACTGTTAAAAAGTAATAATTTCGCTAAATACGATGTGCAGATTGAAACGGTATTAGCTTATTTAATGAGTCATACCACTAATATACGACAGAATATTATTTAATAGGAGTAAATATTTTCATTAATTATTTATGCAGGGTTGTGTTAGCAAAAATTGTCGTTGACGACCGCGTCAAGGTACATTCGGAGGTAAAAAACAAAAGAAAACAAATAATTATGAAGTTTTAAGTAATATTAAAAATTGCCTGATTTCATAGATGAATGATTGTAGTTAGGTTCCCATCTGGCCTTTATTTCGAAGCTTCCAAGGGGGCAACAGTGAGTGCCTTGTTTCCTAAAAACCCAAGCGGCTAGGAGTCCAGACTTAGAATTGGCCAAATTAGGTTTCCAGAATCGTTCTTGATCTAAGATATCGTAATGGTTAAACACAAATACATGTGGAATTTGGTGGTAAGAAATCAAACACAAGCAGAGTAGGAGAAGTTGAATAAGGAAACGATAGGGTTACAAAACCTCATAAAGTTTGCGCGGGGCTTGGGATTTTCTAAAGCCTTAGAGATTTGACGACATTATATTGTGAGCGAAGATGTTGTTTTCCCCAAAACATCCGTGAAGTGTGGTGAATGGCGCCTCTCAGAGATGACAGATAAATAATTTTAATTCGCAGGATCAGGCCCCGCCACTCACGGAAATGAAATACAGAAATGGGGACAAGATACTAAAAACCCGTGATAAATTGATTTTAGAGACTAAGAGGGAACATTGAGATTGATCAGGAGATTGAGAGTGGAGATTGAGCATTAGTACTCTAAGATTTGGCGTTCAATATATTAAGTATTAAGCAATGCCCGTGGCACTAAGGAATATTCTAAGTGGAATGGGTTCTGTGTACTTCCAATGTTGTGTTTGTATGAAAGGCTCCATGAAAAGGCCCGTTTAGACGACCCCTAGAATAAAAATCATGTCTCTAGTACATAATGTGTGTAAATATTGTAAAGTATATATTGTTAATCGTTAAAATATCCAGCTATGTAAATTAAAATTTATTCAATCATTGTATATTTTAAATTAAGAAATGTTGACTAAAGGGATTTTTGACATTTATATAACTTTTTATTTTAAATATACGTTCAATTCAATGTTCGTAGGCTGAACATTCAAAAGTTATATGGAAAGTTGAAATACGAGACAAACACTGCTGGCAGACTGGAGCACTAGAACTGGAAACAATCAGTGGATGTGTAATATCAGTGTGACCATTCCTCATACTTGTTTTCTTCTGCACATTTTGGATACATCAAGTGATGAATTCGAAACAGGTGGCGCGTAGTTAGTCATTGATTGAGTCTCATGCATGCGAGACTCAATAGAAATTTTCCATTCATTTAGGTGCTTAGATCTAGAACTAATGACGGACCATGGCCTTTTAGAATTTATTTTGGTTGCTGATTTAGTCAATACATCAGCACATAAATTGCCTAGAATTCCTGTGTGAGTCGTTGCCCAAAGTAAACTTCCTGAGTTTGTTTACATTAGAACATCTTATTTTTTGTTAGAACTAGCTAATATTACCTCTAATGAATTGCTCATTATTACACTAGTCTTATCATTTTCATCGAGAACTTCATTAAAAACATTTTTTATACCTAATATTTCGGCTGATCTAGTAAATGTCTGTGTTTATTGGGGTACATACGTATACTTTAGCATGGTCTGGCGAAAAGATATCAACTTCTTACATCTTATTAAAATCTTATGAAACTGTTAACTCTTGTAGGACTGGGAAATATATAAAAAGTGGTGCCTAGTGACATTTCAACTCATAGTATTTAAGAAACACTGTCTGGTTTCAGATACAGCTCGTCTAAGACCATGGAAATACTCTAATCTTATCGGGCCAGTCGGTCATCAGGCCCATTAATCTGTATGGTTGGAGCTAACCTTTATTATATCCTTATGGGTAGATATAAATACACCTGGTCTTTGTCTCAGTTGGTCGGGAAAGGAGACGGGCAATTGACAGTATGATAAAGATCGATTCACACTATACGTAACGCCAACGTCACTTCAAAGAACCGGCAAAATCAAGCAATGTCCCTTTCAAATTTGCACATTTCGTTTGTTAATTGTTAAAATAATCGATTAATGATTCACTGAGTATGCAGACAATTACAATGGACGGATTATATAAGAACTCAGCAGTCTGAAATCAAATGCCAAAACAATGCAAAGCTACGGCGCAACAAACTTGCGCATCTATTGATGCCTAAGTTAAATGCCATACATCGTTCAAACGACCAGGCTAAAATTTTTGGATTATTGGGTGGATAGAGTTACTAACGAGTTCTAAGAGAATCGGGAAGAGAAAACAATATGGAGGACGTTGCCCAATAGAAGGAACACGTTTTGAGACATGAGGGTATTGTAAAATTAGCATTTCAGGTAAGTGTGTGGGGTAAGAGAAGAAGAGGAAGGCCAAGGATGGAATACGCAAGCAGAATAAGGAGGATGTGGGATGTAGTAGTTATGTTGAAACGGAAGGCTTGTGCAAGATAGGTTAGCATGGAGGGTTGCTTCAAACCAGTCTGAGGACTGAGTACCACAAATACAAATGTTTCTTATGTGAGAAATCCAAAAAATTACATAAAATGATTTTGGTAGGGAAGTTAAAAAAATTGGATTTTTACAACAATGTCACCTACCGAATCAAACTATTGCTAAGAGCCATCCAGGTAACCACATAAATACATAACAAAAATTTTCATGAAAATCGGTGAAGAAGAGAAAGAAGAATTGCGAACACACGCACGCACACACGCAGATATATATATATATGGGTATGTGTGGGTGAGCGTGTGTATATTGAATGATATAATATAAATTAACTGGATTAAGTAAGAATAGAAGTTGAATATGGAGTTATTAATGAACATAAACAGTATATTAAAAATTATAAAGAATTAATTAAATTTAATATATTACTTTCCTAATATAAAACAATAATTTTGAATTGTCTGTCTTGGCCTAATTAATTGCTCAATTTAAACTAGAATTTTATTCTATCAAAACGTTTGATGAATAAGTACTTTTTTATCAAATCTTTTATTTTTAACACACTTAAAAAAGCATAAAAATCGCCGAAAGGAGACGGACATTATTCAGTATTTAAAGAATTTGTCAGTAATACAATTAAGTAATTCATAAGAGTTCCCGCCAGGCAGTTATTCCCTTTTAACAGTCACGCGACAGTAGACGGAACGTTAATGAGGAATTTATTGAAAACTTGCTTTCATTACGCGCAGCTGTAAAGAGTTGTAAAGCGGAATGAAGATGTAATCATAATGTCTGGGATGTGTAATTCCCTAATTCGCTTGTGTGGAGGAGGGACTCGATTGCGAAATCCCTGGATACCCCTGCCTGTCCCTGGAATCCCGTCCCTTCCGGACAACATTCCGAGCCAAGAATTTCTCGTGTCTGATTTAATTGAAATAACAGAATCGTTAGTTGCTCGTGTACAAGGTATTTAGCGCAGTGTTTTACAGGTCCGCAGATGGCAACTGCTGAGGCCCACTTGCCTCATTCACTAAAGTTAACTACTCATTCCAAAATTTTGAGTATTTCATCAAACTTTTGTTTAGAACCTGACCTGGTTATTAACGTTCACTTAATTTAATTTTCAATTCCAAATTCTTTTTGGATTTATTTTACCATAATTGTTTTTCAATAAATAAATAAGCCAGTCAACATGTTAAAAAACACATTTCATTCCTCTTCATGGAAGAGTATTTATTTAATTCATTTCCAGTAATATCAATAAAAAATAACATTTTGGGGAGATACTTCTAAAAGAATGTGATTTCTACCATATTTACAGCTGGAAAAAATAATTATGTCTGAGGAATTCCTCAGAAAAGTGAAAGAAGCGTTCTGTTATAGTTTAATACATTGCTTGTGACATGTTGATCGGTTGACTTCATGTTGACGTCAGGTAAATGTATTTATTAATACCGATTGTGTTCTTTTGTCCCAAAAACGGAAAAAATTATCGGTGTTCTATCTAATAAACATCTATTTCGCTTATCTGTGTAGAACAATGAGTTACGGGTACAGAAGGATAGCATGAACACTGAGGAATCAAAATTCTTTGGTCGACGCAAAAGAGAAACGTTTTACTTTCTACTGTATAGAATTCTTGAAAATGTAAAACATAAAAGATCTGTTTCGTTGATGAAATTCTTTTGAAGTTGTTATGTAATAATCTCTATAGAATTTTGCAAGGTTGTGAGTGGAAATATTGTGAATCATTGAAAAATAATAAGCTGAGAAGGGTAGTCAGAGAGATGTTGGTGCTGTGGGTGGGGATACAGGGAATATATGGTTGCTGATGGCACCAAATAATCCACATGTGAAATAGTTTTATCCATTTGAAAATTTAACTGATGAAGTTAACAATTTTTGCTGACAAATTGGTTGTAATTTTTATTTAGTATACCTAATTGACAGACAGTTGTATTGTTGTATATTGAATTTTGTTTAAATATATTATTCTATGTTACTACGATTGAGAGGGCGATGGATGCTATTGGAAGAGATTAATTTTAAGTAATCAATCCCAATTATTATAGGAAATTAGCGTTATACATTTTCCAGTTTTAATCCACTAGGAAACGCGTATATCAAAAGAAGATATTAACTACTTTATTTAGTATCCCAAGATGATAGTCCGCAGTCGACTCGGTAGGCCCAGGCCGTCAATGCGCTGTAGAGCCATGGAGGAAAAGGAGGGAAATAGTATCCCATAAAGTTTAGCGCGGATCCGTCTTGCTAACGAAATTGTCCCTGAGTAACGTATAAAAAACTCGTGACATCATATTACCGTAGAAGAACGACTTGTGAACATTCGATAAACAGCCTCTGGCGCCTTATGGGTCAACAACATAGCGTTGTGGTTTGTATGAATGCATGCAGAATTTATTAAGGAACTAGCTAGCAACGATTCCCTGTAATCAACGATGTCCTGTAATTCAATTTCATTAGGGTTACCATTCGTCCCATCAGTTCCCGACTTCAAACATCTGACCAGACTTTGTGGCGTTTTCTCGGCTTATCCCCAGAAACCTGCCTTTGCCATATTAGGATGGATATTTAGGTGACGTGCAACAATCTGTTATGAAATCATAAATTTTATCAGATTAATATTAACAAATTAGCTTGGATCTTAAACTAAAAGCGAACATGTGAGGACAGATCTGTATCTGAAATAACAATGCAGTGTCAGCAACAATCAAAACTCCTGCTGCAACAATAGATGGACAAACTTTGCTCGCCCGTCACTCTCTCTAGCATATGCTGATCATAAGTTGATCATATTTTAACATTGGTAAAGCGATAAACCATTCACCGTGGGGACGGGGGCTGTGACAAAGTTTCATAGAACGCAAAAATAATAGTTTGATAATTTAAAAAAATAAAATCAACATAATTACAATATAAAAATAATTTTTTATATATATATAGTATTACTTTATTCTTTGGAACATTTCTCATTTGAGTGAATTTATTAGTAGATTGGTGTCGTTGTTTAAAAGAACATGAAAGTTTTCACAGCAATTGATAAATTATATTTCACACATAAAATGGCTTTTCAAAGTCTCAACTCATTGTGATTTTTCTGATCTCCACACTTTATTTGTCGTAGAAGAGACGCGGTAATTGGCAGCAATAATTCCTCGTAAGGAAAGCGCGTATTCCATAATTTTTAGTGCATTATTGTAAGGAACATGATATGTTTCAAAATGACGAAATATTTCTAACACTCTATTGTGACTTTTGTTGATACTTATCAATATATTTTTAATAATGATACCTCATTAAAAAGATCATTTGCTGAAATATTACTATATAGAAATTTTTGAGTAATATGATCGAATGACTGAATTCTTGTTTTAATTTAACTCAATAAAAATGTTCAATATCATTTTACCGTACGGTCCATTCTTCTAAATAATCTGTACAGTTACTATAGAAATTTCTGTCCTGATTCATTATATTTATTGCACCTTGTTCTTCTAGCTGGCTGATACTATTACGGATAGTGAACGGAATAAAATTATTTTCTAACAACTCTTATATATATATATATATATAATAGAAGTGAGAATATTTTCTACATCTACGGGTAACAAGTCAATAATGCGTTCGTGTTTCTGCTCAATATGTAATCATTTTGATTTCAAATTACTTTTTTCTAAAATATTAAAAATCGAATTGAAAATTATTTCAGAAGTTTCGCCGGCTAAGAAACGAAAAATCTAAAATTCTAATTTTTATTCAAATTTCTGAAGAAAATAAATCTAAAAATGGCTGTGAATACGTTTATAACCTTTATTATATGCGTATATGGATATAAAATAATTATTTATAAAAAATTTTTAGTTCTGAAAAGCTAATTACTCACCATTGCCTCGAATTTTGTTCTAGCACAGGCAAACGTTTTGTTGAATAACTTTTTTACAACTAGTGATGTACAGTGCATAGACCTGAAGGAATTATTGTGCTTAATAGCAGTCTGCAAATGCAGCAGTATTTAAATATCTTTTATGTTTCTGTGTCTCCAAGTGCTTTGAAATATTATTCTTCCTGCCATGTAAAATAGAAAATTCACCTTTACATTTCTCACATTTTACCAAGCAATTTTCTTTTGGTCCTTTAATAAAAGAAAATTCACTTGTATAACATCGTTGAATTTGTATCCTCATTACATTCTCATTATGTTAAACAAAATTCCAAATTAAAATTATTTTATAAATTATTATTTACATAACATGTTTCGCCGTTCCCTAACTTGTCGTCCAATCTTTAAAAAATCAGGACTTTTTTTAATCGCCGCGGATCGAATTGTTAAAAAACGGACTGTCCCGCCAAAAGCGTCACATAATGTTAGGTAAACTTAAGCGTTACTTCACGCTTAGTAGCAATTTAATTGTCTCGTTTGACATAATCTATATTATTGCAAGTGATTTTGAGTAGGATACTTTTTGGCCCTAAAGAAGGGAAGGAAGTAACATAAATTTTCAAATGATTAACAGATGATCAGCTCTCAACATCAAAATTTCACAGCAGTTGGATGAATGATACAGGAACGCCTAAACTTTATAACTCACAGTTGGTTTTGTACAGGTTTAGCTTTCGCGGGGCAATTGCGAAGTATTTACAAATATTTACATTAATTTCATCTGAACCCTGAATGATATCAAAATGAAACATACAAGAAAATTAAGTTAAAATTGCAGTTTTTATCCCTCATATTTTCATTGAAATTCGTTGAGCCGTTTCGGAGCCTATTCGAGACAAACTTCCAAACATACAGGCATTTCAATTTTATTAATTGGTTTAGATTTGGTAACGTGGTTTTACTTAAAGTGGGTATGAATGAGCGGATTATTACAGTTACCTTCGTTTTGCGACGTTTCGTTCTTGGGACTCTCGTGATTTTCAATCACTTGACGAAAGCAACAAGAATTGAACAAACATTGTGTGGTATTCATTTTATCATTTAATTATGTCTTTTAATTGGCTTCTTATTTTTTTAAAAAATGAAATCCCACAGTAGCATCTCTCCATAGATGTAATGAACCAAGATTTTTGATTAAAACAAATATTGTCTATGGCGTTGAGATTCGTCACACATACAGTCTAAATGTACACTCTCTAAGGGCAGTAAAGAGAAACGGTACAAGCGCTCAGTGAGACTGAGCTATAATGCTTAATTCTCCCACGTTTTACATTGGGGAACCACTGATGACTCCAGAAACTAACCACCAATGAGGTTAGCACTAACGAGTATGTAAGAAATCATACAAAGTTGTAAGAGATGGAAGAATCGTATGCATTTAATAATATATCTACACACATTTTCCAAAAAATATGAAAAAAATTTATTGGATGGAGACTAATTAGATAAGAAATGTTCCGTAACTAATAAAAATAAATGATAAAATGAATACAAGACAACGTTTCATTGTTGTTTTAGATAGGTTATTCAAAATAGTAAGAGTCGATGTAATATTGACACAAAAGACAACGAGGACAAAAGCTATGCTAACAAGTACATGAATCAAAGATGGTGTCCTAAGAAATACGATAATGCTATTTTTGTACGTTAATTGCAGTAGTATTTGATTTATTTACTTCTGAAGTTCGTCCAAATCTTTAATTGTTCTTAAACATCCATCATTTACATATCTAGTAATGCACTTCTCTTCTTGATATAAAAAAATACAAGCACCCGCTTGACCCCTATAGCAAACATTGAGTAGTTTTCAAAATTTATACCTCTGATTGTATGTCCTGCTACATACGGCAAACTAATAACTTAATAACTAAAAACAGACAACATATATTCAATATAAAACTCGACGTTTACATACAGTTATAGCAAACCACGTGGTGGTGAAATGAAATAACTCAAAATTATGAAACTCACAACATTAAATTTATTCAACAAAAATAATGAAATATATTCACTAGAACAAATCCAATTTAAAACATAATTTGCCCGCTACCTAGCATGAAACTCTTTTTCCAAAGTTACCGTGTTTAATGAGTTTTCTAAAAAAGTAAATGCAAAATAAAACTTATTGTGGAAATGCTCCTGGGAAGAGGGAACAAAACGGATGACGTTCACCAAGAGAAGGGATAGGTTAATAGGAAACGTTTTAAGATATGAGAGTCTGTAAAATTAGCATTAGAGAGAAGTGTGGGAGGTCAAGGATGGAATACGCTAAGCAGATTAGAAAGGATGTGGGATGTGTTAGTTATGAGGAAATAAAAAGGCTTGCGCGAGATAGGTTAGCATGGAGCATTGCATCCGACCAGTCTTAAGACTGAATACCACAACAGCAACTCTTAGGAACGAAACTTCGGTCGGCTTACCAGCAGGATAGCTGCCCAAGGAAATTAAGATACACTCGAATTTTCCTCCCACGTGGTTTCTGCCTTTCTCGACTCTTCCTCCGCCCCTTTCTCCATCCATTCACCACCAAGAACCAGCAAAGAATCCCTATTACTTTCTGCAAAAATTTTACTAGTTCTTCTCCCCTCTCCCTCCTCTATTACGGCTTCTCTGATAGGTGGAAACTGGCCTCAGCATCCCTCAGCCAAATTTATTAAACTTTTCCTGGTTGACTGAGGGAAAAAGGTGGTTTTTGGGAACTTTGGTGCCTTTAGACGGAAGTTTCTTCCTAGAATTTTACCGGCTCTTCCCCATGCTTGTTCCAGCCGCATATTGAGCACAAATATATTCCCTACGCAACATTTAAAAAATTCGCCGGCACACAGTCAACGTGGTTAAGTCATATAGATAAAAAATCAAATTAAATTAAATAAATACTGATGTGCGCTATATAACCTGTAGTCTCCAACCATCTTATAAATTTCAAAATTTTATTTTATTGACAAAATAATAAGATTTTACTTCAAGAAATAATAATTTAATAAGAATTATATTCGAATTTTGATACTTTTAAAATTCATCATAAAAATACACTATTATAGACCTAATTACATTATCATTTCGTAGATGTTTGCAGAAATGTTTCCTGAAGCCCTAGAAAAGCCTGGAAACTCAGTAGGATGTGAATCTTCCAGAAGGGTTACTATTTTAAGGGATGCCTTCTTGTCTCTGTGGGTATGGTCTAATTTTCCCGCACTAGCGGATGAAATGAGACGAGCTTTGAGAGGTGTATGCTCCGCAAGCCTGTAAATACGGTAAGAGCTGTCCGATTTTCCTATTGGAACAGTCTTCCAACTGCCTCCTAAATTGGACGAGACATGAGGAAAAGGGTGTGAGACAAGTACCGAAAGGACTGACCTACCTGATACAAAAATTTTAGATCTTGCGGTTTCTAGTTTACCATTGACTTTACGAATTCACCAGTCAATTCGTTTCATATATTAATAAAGGAAACTCACAAACCTTAAGGTAGCCTGTTACACTCAAAAAGGAAAAAATTAAACATTTATCTGCCTATGTCACACGGAGGCCCTAGATAACGATTGACTATCTCTACCTTCCCCATACCTCATGTAGCCTATTACTAATAATAAGGTGGAGAAAGCTATCTATGCCTTGTCTTTCTTCTATCTCTAGTTTTAAATTAAGGACCCCATAAACGGAACTACCAAGACAATTTTTGCATCGTTTACAAACGGCAAGTGTTTTCTCCTGTTCCTATAGGGACATTCGGCCAGCTGTCTCTATATCTGGTAGAGGGATGAAAGTAGGAATTCTGTGTTTTATGCGTCTAAATATTTGATGAATTCGTAAAAGTTTCAAAGATTTTATATCATTTGCACATTCTTGTTCGTTTACATGGAAGCCCTGGGGCGTCGCTGCTCTGTTACAGGGGCGCCGAGAAATATTACATTAGTTAACATTACAATCAGCCCAGAAAAAGGTTTCACAGGTTAATCAAAAATCTCTTGATTTATTTTCACGATGCGTTGTTGTAGAAAAATATATATTATATGGGTTTTTAATAAAAATTGATTGGTGTTCTGCCTAACGGCAGGTCCAATGAGGAAAGTTCTTTAAGGAGAACATTTTTCCTCTTTCAAGGGAAATTACACAGTGGCTGTTTTATATAGTATACTATTATTAAATTTATCAAATATTCTATATGGATTTATTACAGATTAACTGACCGTAACAATGCTTTGGGAACACATTATAAATTTAAATAGCGTGGAGCGAGGAACTCGCTTAATAAATGGGAATTATGTGTACAAAGTCTTGTAGGGGAAGTCGGGGCGGATCGGAATACTTATTGTTCAACAATTTTTGTAAAATTATGGAAAAGGAAAAACTACTTAATGAAAATATAAACCACTAATTTATTCTAGTACTTAATCTAATATCAATATATATTATAACAATGAATTTAGCTTTTTTACGATTTTTTAAAAAGAAACTGACAAATTTCCCGTTCCGCACGACCCCCCGGGATGTTTTGTATAAAAAATTACTGCAATAAATTTAAATTAAATATAAGAAAAATCTTAACTATTTTTATGTTTTTTTCTTTTACTTACTTATCGTACGGTTGATCGCTTTATCAAATTTTCATTTCCGCAAAGATATTTTTTCAACTACACAGTCTTTACTAATATTTCCCCCTTTTTTCCGTTCCTTTTCTTCCTTAATCTATTCTTTTGGGATACAGCATCCTGTAACTGATTCTTATAAGGTGAGTCTGCCAGTTTATTCTTTCTTTCTCGAGGAGCAATCAACATTTTACCTCATAAAATAGCAGTAGTATCCCGTTCCACCCCGTACGCAAGTTTTGATTAAGAGTTTTACACCGAGCCTTAATACAAGCAAATTTTAAACCTTATACGTAACTCATGTGGCTAAAGACACCTAGATTACAAATATATACCATTAAGGAGTTAAAAGCGAGGAGTTTTGTAGATTACCTTCTGTCTAAAGGCTGCAAAAATTGTAAAGTCGCAGATATAAGACGCCGAAACAAGAGTTCATTCACAAGGTGCAGTCAGAACTTAGTGAAGTCGGCTGCCAGTTGTTCTTCCTTGACCAGTTACAATGTTCCACCCCCTATTAAGTAACCTCCAGCACTATCCAATATACTGTTCCACACCGCTATTCCCTAACTTCCGTAATAATTTTTGGTCCTCTTTTAATTGTATGTTTTTAGATGCTGAAGTGTAATAACTTAGTAATGTACTTTAGTGGTTGACTTTTATTGTGCTCGTGCCTTTTGAGAAGTCGCAAATGCGAGTCGAATTTCGATTTCTCCTGCCGCCGTTTGCCTGAAGAGCTGTTGGACTAAACAACGTCGTATCAGTTTTACCTGCTTGCAAAGGAAAAACTAGTAATGGCAGTATCAATGATTATTTCCCGTGTTGTATCAGTCTGTAATATCCAGTAGATTTCATTTATGTTGCAATATAAAATCTATTTTAGGAAGTAGAAATGCTTGCACCCAAAATAGGAGCGTATAGGTATTCTAGAAGAAAGACAAGAATAGAAAAATGTCGATCGGACCAGAGAGTTGAATCTCGGACCTCCTGATTTCCGGGTGGCCACTCTAACCACTGAGCTAATCCGAGTCAACGTCCAAGGGCCTATTCAACATTCCTCCATTCCCTTAAACTTAAGTTTTTTTTAGGATCTACTAACAACATATCAAATGGTTGAAAAAAATATTTTAATGCAAATAATATGGACAAATTTGTATGGATTAAAAACACATTGTGAGCCAAGCCTCCAACTAAATTAACATCTTTTGAAGCTGAAAAATCTTATTGTTCTGCGATGATTCAATGAAGGCGAAATTCAGCAACGTTGAACTCACTACATTTTGTGTATTATTGAAATATCTGAAGTTCAGTTACTTTTGTCCGAAAAATAAAATCGTAAATGCCAGTCTTTGATATGTTACACATAACAGGACGTTCAGAGCGCCTCACGAATTGTTTGAATCATCAGCTCTAAGGTCGGACAAGCATCACCTTGCTCTACACCAGAAAAGTATTCACAATACCGGGATAATTTTATACAACAGCCTTCCTCCAGAGGTTAAAAATAGTACCTACAAAAGCTTCGTGAAGCAGAGTAAAACTATTCTTTTAAATGGCGCGTTTTACTCGGTACAGGATTTTCTTAATCGTCCTTCTAGTATTTAAATCAAGGTTCCTGCAAAAAGTGTTGAATGAGCTGCCTTGTAAAATAGCACATCACATATCTTTAAAATTTCTATTCAGTTTTTTCTGCTCTTTTGTTTGTTTGTTTCATGTATTGCCTGGAGCTACTATAGAAGGACAGTTTCCTGGTCGCAGAGCTCTAAGTAGTTAAAACTCCATTGCGTGTTTCTCAGTGTGTGCTGGTTTGTTTCCCAGTGTGTGTCCGTGTTGTGTTTATATTGACTTTTGTCTATATACATTTTCTTTTATTAATTTATTTTAAGATTATTTGTCTTTAATTATGTACCTTATTTTGTTCATTTTTAATGTATGACGTATCCTATTTCCTCAATCGAGGACTAATGGAAACAACAATAAATCTAAATCTAATACAATTTGTCAAGAATTCATAGTTATTCAGACAAGTGGAGGTGTTGTTCGGTATTGTAAGACAATTGGCCTTTCCACACAATAATCTATTGTTTTCAGTACTATCTTACAAATATTTACACCCTTTTCGTAAATGTTGAGATGATGCACGTATGAATGAACCGCAAAGGGAACTGTAATTTCGTGGCTGTCTGTGGCGCTTTGTGCGGTCTGCGACAATAACAAGGCAGCCAGCAGCCCCTGTTCCTGGTCCTGGTCCTGGTGCGTCCTCCCCCTCCCCTGGGATCTACTCGACACGCACACGCACACCCCAATGAAGCCATCAGCCTCGACATCTATCCGGGTCACACATTCACTCTAATGCCTATTATGGATTGGGGGCGGACGATTCGCCAATTACAGACACTATGCTCACAAAGTGCTTCGTGGCGTTTAAGTCTCACAGCGAATATTCTCCGTAACTGCTCTTTATCACGCAAGCGGAAACTTGATATTCACCCGTTTAATCAGGCAGCGTAGCAGCATATAAACCACCATCTTATCACGTATTCTCAACTCAGCGTTCCACAGCTTCTAGAACTAATACGAAAATTTTTATTTTAAACATTCATTATATTTAATTCATGGCTTTATAGTCATTAAAAAATGATGTTCAGACTTTTGGTATCGTTAAGGATTCCAAATGGTTTCAAGGTGGCACCATTATGGGTCGATGGAAGCTTAACAACAATCTACAGTATTGCTGAAGTCCATAAGAGGGTTGTTGTTGTTGTTGTGGTATTCAGTCAGTCCTAAGACTCGTGTGATTCAACCCTCCATGCTAACCTACCATGCGCAAGCCTTATCATTTTCGCATATTTACCACATCTCACTCCTCCCTAATCTGCTTAACATATTACATCCTTGGCTCCCTTATATGTTCTTACCCCACACACTTCCCTCTAATGCTAATTTTGCAAAACCCTCATGAATCAAAACGAGGCCTAGTAATCTATCCCTTCGCGTGGTCAAGGTTCTCCATATTGTTCATTCTTCAACTATTCTATGTTTAAATCTTCATCTAGTGATTTTATCCACCCATCTGATATTCAGAATTCTACTATAACACCACATTTCAAAGGCTTCTATTCTTTTCCTTTCCGCAATCATATAACTCCACGCTCCATACGAACATTTTTAGTAATTATTTCCTAATATTCACACTTATATTACCAATAAGTAAATTCCTCTTTATCACGAAAACCTTCCTTGCCTGTGCTATCCTACTCTTTATGTCTACTATACTTCTACCATCCCTAGTTATTGCGCTTCTAAAGTAGCAGAATTCATTAACTTCGTTCAAAATATCCCTTCCCAACCTAACGTCCATTGACATTCCACTGCTTGCCATATTACACTCCATTACATTGTTTTCCTCTCCATTAATCCTCATATTGAACTCTTTCTCCATGCCCACGTCATGCCATTTATTATGGTTCCCAAGTCTTCTTGTGACTCCCCAAATACTACAATATCGTCTGCAAAGCATAGGGTTATTTATTCTCCTTGCAGTATGATATATTTTCTATACTCCACTTTAGGCGATAACATTTTCTCTGTTAAAACTTTTATTTAATTTTTGAGGAATATAATGATTAGTTAATATATTCTATTTATTATATAGATAGATAGATAGATAGATAGATAGAGAGAGAGAGAGAGAGAGAGAGAGAGAGAGAGAGAGAGAGATTCGCAAGAGCTATGTATCTTATTACGACTTCCAGATATGGGAACACTGGCATATTACATTAAGACGGTAACATATATGAGGATTTACTGAGACTACACGTAAAAGTAATTATCTATTAGAGTAGTAAATGAATAGTTTAACGAAATTGAAATGTATTATACCGCAACGATGATAATGGGCATTATTTTGTGACAATAATATTTTAACAGTTTTGCTCGTTATATTTTTTAACGAATCCAAATTTTTAGTACTAACAATTTGGAGTTAATGCTCTCATTATATAATTAATAAAAGCAGGGACATGTAATTCCACCAAAAAATTTGTTTAATGAGATCTTGTGCGAAATGTGTTCAAAGAGAAGTTACGAAACGAGACTATAATTTCTGACTGTAACAAAGTCGTCGTTAAAAGCAGATGTGATTTATTTGTATACAAATTGCGCGATCTGAGATCTGTGATCAGTTTTAGCCTGCTACGATGATTTCATCTACCTTCCAGTCAAGACGATTAAACTGTATTTGGTAATTCATTAAATACACAGGCTTATTAGTAAGAAGGGCATTATTCCATACTCTCATTAATATTAAAAAGTGATGTTTTTGTCATGTGCGAGTTTCCTCAAAGATTGATTGAAAAGTAAATCCGTCTAGTGAAGGGTGAAAGTGAACATTGCAATAATTATAGCGCATTACGGTTCAACCCCAATAAAAAAGAGTTTATTTGCATACTACTGTGAGAGCTGAGCTAAATTGACACATATTTGTGCATGATTGTAAGAATGGTGAAACTATATTGAATGCTACAACTAAAATGATCTTCAAAAACTAATGATTCCGTTTAAAGGGGGAAAAACGAAATATTAACTAAATAATTAGGAAGATAAAATTTTTCGTTTTAATCGTAACATATACATTCAGAGTTTTCACGTAAAACAGGGTTATTGATATTATTCTTTAACGTCGCCTTTATTACAAAAAATTATACTATTTTATTTTACAACCATGTCTGTTTTTCAACATTTATAGGGGTACTTTCATTAGTACATAAACAGCTACTAGATAAATTATTGTACCCGCTTATTAACTTTACTGGGACATTTTCATTCTTATTTATAATATGTAGGTACTCAAATACTGTACTTGTTCTGTGTTTAATGTGCATGTATACTATAATTTTCAAAATAGTTACTAGAATTTAAATTGATTAAATTGACGCTGAAAGTTAATAATATATTGTAGCCCATTGAGCCAGAAAAATTAATTACAACCATTTGTACATATTTGTAAAATGATATACTAGTAAAAATCCTTAAAACCATGTGTTTCTTTCACAATCCGTATACCTCGTGAGGTGTGCACAAGACTGCACAAAATCAAATTTCATTACAACTTAACTTGGTAATTCGTCCAATCATACTGAATACTTATTTTATATTAATGGAATAGTACAAATCCCACATTATTTTTATAATAGAAACTACACTATTGCTTTTTCTTTCATTAGAAAAACTATTAAACTGTATCAACATTTTAGGTAATTACGAAATTTCCTGCAATGTTTGGAACATAAGACATTAAAAAGCCACCTAAAAGAACAAATTTCCAGTTTAATACAAACTTGTGACAAAATTTTGGTTACGAGTAAAAGTTTCTACTCAAACAACTACAATTTTCATTGGTATAATTATATGCCTCTGGAATTAAAATAAATGTGAGATTAAAAATTAAATACATTTGTTTATCTATTAAAATTAAAATCCATACACTTAATCTCAGTCAAATATACGACTATTCTCAAACCATCTGTTCGGTTCCCTCTTGTGAACATCTTTGTTAAAAACTTGTTTCTTATAATTTGTTCACTGATTGTGGAAGAAACGTTAGTGTTCTAGAAGCTTTTATAAATGTACGTATGTAATGCAGTGTATATTATTGGGGAGAGTGGGAGGGAGCTATTATGTAAAATTTATAATTGATTAGTATAATAATTAATTAATCCAAGTCTAAATCATAGCAGTCTATTTTATTTTTTATGTTACTTTGTATTACATAATAATGGTTTGGAATAAAAATTTATTCAACAATAAATTAGTACTACATAATTAAAACGACCATCACGTACACAATTGCAAACAATATAACAATCGTTATCCGAAAATAAAAATTTCTAGTTTTCAGTAAAGGGTGAGAGATTTTATATCTTTATGTTTTTAAATTTAATGGATTAAGAACCAAAAGGTTGTTTTTGAAGAAATGATACCAATCAAACATCAACCAACATATTACGGCAGAGGTTTGCCAAACAGTGGTGCATGCGCCAAACGCGGTGCATTGGACGATTAAAAGTGGCGCATTGCATCTTTGAGCCTGTTTGTATTTCGGACGATAAGCATTGCACAATTAGACATGTATTATAAATAATGCTATTAGTGACCTAAAAATAAACATTTAATAACAGTTCTATTGGCAAACAGAGAGAACAGACAATTCCAAGTTATAATTAGCTGATCTCGCACTCAGTAGTCCATAGTTATCATCACCAAACCAGACTCTCTGTCAGCTATAGCAGCATCATGAAGTTATCAATCTCTCGTACAGGAACACCACTGTTGACTTTAATAGGTTGGTGCTTCATTAAACTGGCGTAAATTAGCGTAGCAGATTCTATCCTCATATTTAATTACCAGCCCCTAACCATGAACAAGACGCTATTAAATGTACTCGAGTCATATGGCGGATCTCAACTCATCTGTCAAAAACTTGGCGCTTGGTATTATGGTATTGTTCAGAATATTTTTAATCAATGTTTTTACCTTCAAACAAAGAAACGATACGTTATTTATAAATTTATCCTTAGCTTAATGCATCAATTTTCAGTTATTACTAATATTAATTAAAAAATGCACTATGAACGTCGTTAGTATCTTTTAATAACTTCAAATGTTCCACAAACTGCATTTAATTTTTATTTATATTTGACTTCATGGCTACTATTTGTTATTAATAGTTACGAGAATTCTGCAATATTTTTTAACTTTTATTGGGATTCTCATTTTTATCTCAAAATAGACTAGATGAAAAAAAAATCATAACTCAATTCGAGTAACTGTCATAAAAAGTCAGACAAAAAGGTTTAGGTATGTTTTTGAAATGTGTCCGCATTCATGTTAATGCGCCATTCCGAAATAAATTCAAATATTAGAGGTTGTCCGGCCATAAATCACATGAGATTCTGGTATAAGTAGTTATTCAGGCAGAGTGATCACGTCGTGCACAGCGATAATGATATTCCGAGTGGTCGACCACGCTGAATAAGCATGTGCGCGCATATGCACATAATACGCGTCACTCGGCCGTTGTTCCCGGGTAATTTATCTGCGCGTTTCGCCACGTTCGGGACGTGACTTTGGGAGCGTTCTGTACGACAGTATCCGTGACAATCGGGGACTCAGTTATTCTAACATTTACTTTTCCACACTGCTTAGCGCCCTCTGTCCCGCAACAAAGGCGGCTATTGGCTTCATAAATTGCTCGTTGTAACGGCGGGGGGCGCCCTATTGTGCGAAGAGTCGGAGTAACAAATCGCCCCCCTGCAGCCCCGGGGGGGTAATGATGCCCAATCGACGAGGTTTGTTCGACATTGTCATCCTCGCAGGTAGAAGACAGAGCTGCTCCCGAAACTGCCGCCAAAACGCCTCCTTCCAGCCATGTTCACGCTGTTAACCTCACAAATGATACCATACCGTACCACTATATTAGCAGGCTATTCACCTACTTCCAGGTACTCACTTACCCTGGCTAAATATTTTCTCTGGGAACCAATTATCACGAAGGAAATCAAGAGTGACAATTTTTTCGCAGTCACAGATAAAGAGGCGAACACTTTTTTCTTATATCTACTGATTATCTTCAGATTACGCCAATTAGTAGCCTTACGTCGTGGCATGGAATAATACTTTACGTCATATTCTATACCAATTAGGCAAGGCTGTCGAATAAGTCTATGTGCTATGGAACATAGCCTATTATTTTTATTATTATTATTCTAACAATACAATCTGTTAAAAATATAAATTTACCTTTGCACCGAAATAGGATTGAATGTTTTTTTAATAAACTGTTATTCTAAAGCTATAATTTAACATTTGTTGTAAATAATTAAACCATTGATGACCTTTTACAGACCTCAATTATAAAATTTACTTGTAACAATCTTTCGGCATGTTCTTATGCCTTCTCCAGGGCTTTTTTCTCCCTGTTGAGGAAAATGTACAGAAAATTAACCCTAGGGCTGTGAAATTGAAACAGATTTTTTAAAATATATATATGGAAACAAGAACTCCCCACAACAATGTCAAAACATAGCAAAAATTTCATCAGAAGTCCAACAATTTGGTGGAGATCCCACGCACACGTAATTATTGCCAGACTGAATGTTGGCCAGTGGCAATGGAGTGCAAAGAGTAACGGGAAACGTCAGGTCTCAAATATTTAAGTAACAAAAGAGAAAGAAATTATAGATAACACAGTAGTAAATGAACCCGGTTAAACTAAAACAAAACAATAAAAATTATATATAATAATAAAAAGTTAAGAAAATAACGTATTATAAGTATAACTTAAATTACGCCTGCCATTTTGCGAATTGAGCGTGTTTTAGTGGCTCTAATGTGAATTATTTAAAAAGCGTTCCTTTTGTATAAATTTTGTTCAAAATCAAGAATTTCAACCTCTACCAACGGACTTCTGATGAAAGTTTTGCTATGTTTTGACATTGATGTGGTAAATTTTTGTTTCCATATATGTTTTTAAAAAATCTGATTCAATTTCACTGCCCTAGGGTTAATTTTCTGTACATTTTCCTCTACAGGGGTGAAAAACCTGAAGAAGGCTTAAAAACAAGCCGAAACGTTGTTACAAGTAAATTTCATAATAAGGGTCTGTAAAAGGTCATCAATTGTTTAATAAACTGCCATTGTTTCAAATAAAAACACTACGGTTTGCCGATGATATTGTTTTATTAGGGGAGTTAGAAGACGACTTGTAAACCAGGCAGGAACGCCAACCTGGAAAAAGGGTACAACATGAGTAATACCAATGTAATGGAGTCGACACGCACCAATGCACGCTGATAAGCTTATTAAACATTCTTTAACTTTGACATGAAGACTTCTCTGCTGTCAGGTGCGGCTGATCTTCACACAGGAGCAGCTGCTGGAGACGCTTCATGGCCGACTGATCTCCGCCCTGTAAGACTGCAGTCATGAAGCAAGATATTTCGAAACGGTCTCTGCTCATAAGTTTGAATTTTACAACAACAAAAAAACTGCAAAACGGCCAGTATCTTCAACATATTTGGGTGGATCAGATCATCAGATGGGTGGACAGTGTAACTAACCAGGAAGCTCTAAGCAGAATAGGGGATGAGAGAACAATTTGGAGGACTTTGACCAAGAGAAGGAATAGATTAAAGGCCACGGCTTGAGGGTCTTTCAAAATTGGCATTAGAGGGAAGTGTACGGGATAAGAACAGAAGAGGAAGGAAAGGATGAAATGCGCTAAGCAGATTAGGGAAGATGTTGGGTGTACTAATTATAAGGAAATGAAAGGGCTTGCTCAAGATAGGTTAGCATGGAGGGTTGAACAAAACAGTCTTAGGACTGAATACCACAACAACAACTTAAAAGTATTGGCCTATATTTCATTCAACTTATGAAATTTATAAATCACCAGTGATGTTACTTTACAGCAGCAGCTATGAATTTTATATTGTTGATCTTACAAAAGGTGGATGACAAATTAATTACACCTCATACATATTAACCACCTAAAGGACAAACTTTTCAGCCGATTATCTGTAACGCCAAAGAAATTCCCAATTTATTTGCAAATATGAGGTTTTTGAACGTCCGCTTTATTCGGTTAACGGATAACGAATTATAGTATGATATTCACTAAGCAATATCTCAATATCAACACTGTATTGACGGAAAGAGAATTTTTTTTATATTCTTTCGCTTGTTGTAATTCATGAAACGAAAAAATTAATTGAAATAACTAGATTCTTAACTATATTCCATTTATTTATAATTATAGCTTAAATGAAAGTAATATTCAAAAAAATTATTATTTCAATAAATGTGAAATTTATAATGAAAACAAATTAACGTCATACTGCCAATAAGTCAAATGGATAATGAAATCAAGAGTTGACTGTATCAACTTAGATAGAGCCAAGAATTAATAGACAATATTAAAACTGATAGTGGAAGAATGAATTTATAAGCATAAGTCAAGCAACAACTTTTGTGACGACTTATGTTTAATATTATTAGTGTTAGAAATACTCTTCGGCAAATAAATAGATTCGTAATATGCTTCACTTCTAACTCAGTGACACAATTTCCAATAGTGTTTAGGTTTTGAAAACAAAAAAATTTGGCAATCAATTCAAATTCAAAAAATATTAATTTGCGTTAAATATCAATCGAATTCCAAAGCAATTATCTTCCTGTATAAAATGAAAATAAAAAATACGTGACTCACTGTTACTGCAGAATTTACTTTTATCTCTATCAAAAATAATAAAATAATGTCTTATTGTTTACAGATTTACATAAATATGACTTTTCAGGATATTGGTTAATATTTAAATAGTGAAACTGCTTTTACACTGGTCTATTTCTGTTACCCATATTATTATTTCTGTTTCACTATGACCGTCTCCATATTGCAGACTTTCCTGTAGTTCTTTCTCAGACAAAAGGTTTTTCTTAATACGAAGTTGCTTCTTGAGATCTTGGTGTTTTAAAATATATAATAGAACAAGTTATGGTTCTGTTTTTCTCAGTTATTTCATTTTTCAGTACGATTTATTTGATTGCTTTCTAATAATTAAACAAAAGGTGAGTTTCACTCTAGCTAAGTCTCCTATAAATGAAGACGATATTAGTAAAGCTATATTTTATTTCTCTTCGTGTGTCTTTAATCTCCTTTAAAAATATATAAAGACCTCACACATATTTGCGTGTTTTTGAAGCTACCAGAGTATTCCTGAACTTTTTTTAAATCTACTTTGCAGCTTTTAAAAATTTCTGACATTTAAGCCATTCAAATATTACGAAATAATTCATAAATATCGAGAAGCGTTTGTTAACTAGTTTATCTTGTCAATTGACTTGATTAATTTGTTTCGCTGGGTTAATAAAAAATATATAATTACTATAAAGCGTATATATAAAATATATTAGTACATACACGACTAAAATCTATATAAATAAAAAAGTATTATAAGTGTACATCGTGCCTCGATCATCTGCACTGCAACTTTTAATGTTTGTCCCTTATGCATTCCTACACCATTTGTCCGATTGCAATGAATTTTTGGTGTATTCTGATGTTCAGCATAGAGAAGGTTTCTGTCGATCTTTCAAAGAATTGGGTTCCTTCTCTCCCTCCTTTCAGATGAGAAAGATTTCCTCCTCTAAGACTTATGGAACTAATAGCACTTAGCATGTCGTGATTGTATACCTTAAATATAACTAACATTTTATTTGAATAGTGATACTTTTAATTGTTTCTCTTTAATGTTGTCGTCGTCGTCGCCGCACGCAGGCAGAGGATAAGCCACTCTTACTAACTCATCAAATTTCTGGATGCCGATTTAATTTCGTGAACTCAAAGAGACTGTTATAGATCCTGACACGTTGACCCATAAATAAATGTGATTTTCAGCAGTATCGTATATGCGTATAGATATCTAAATAGTAAAATCCTCGCCTTTACAAGATCTATGCTACAGCTACGATTGTTGATTATTTGGAAGCAACCGAGTGTTTTTCGTCACTTGTTTCCTCTCTAAATTAACGTAACACTTAATAGAATCATATATGTGAACAGGTATGTAAGTTCGTAACTATTGTAAATTATGGAGGTTATCTAAAGTGAAAATGCAGTATTGTAACTCATTTCTTAAAGGAAGTTTAATTATAAAATAATTTCACTGACACCATTTTTAAAATTCTTATTTAAAATCAACAGATTAAAAAACTGGGTATTAATACAAAGTTTTACCCTCTTCAAAATAATGAGAAAGGCCATCTAATTAACAATTGTCAGTGCTTTTAATTTTTTAAATTAAAATTGGGTTCAATGAAGTGTGAATGATTCAATTCACTATCTCCTAAACAAACATATCAAATATAAAGAAATGTTAAATTGCATGGAAAGACACTCGTTCTAGTTAAATTCCAAACGTTGTATTTCATTTTATGTGATACAAGCTGGGTGGCCGGTGATTCCCGGGATATTAATGCTTAAACATAAATATATTTCTTGAGTTATAACACTTTTCGTCTCCTACGAACGTCGTCGTCGCCACCAACGCACGCATATGCACAGGCTACGTAAGGATATAATCCTGTTACATTTGCCATCAGGGTAGGACGGATACAAAAAGTGTCGCGGGAAACACCGAAAAAGTAATTGACCCCGACAGAAATATCGGCTGATTTTAAATTTTAAAAATTTCCGCCCTCTTCGCCCCCGCCCCTATGGGTTGCAGCCGTATCTTACCTCGACAATGTTGATTTCCGAGTCGCAAAGAACTTTCGTGAAAAATTTGGTTGAAATTGTTCCACGTGTTTAGATTTGTACGCGGAACATACATGCAAACAAACGTAAGAAATTTGAGCTCTTTTTGCACATAAACAATTAATATTACTTATAACAATAAGGTCGTTGATCCACCTGTTTGGTCTGTTTATCGAGAAATAACTCGTAAATTTAATGAATGCTTTATTAAAGTAACAATATAATTTAAGTAATTAAAAATGTAGCAAAATGTTTATCTCTTGAGTGCGGCGCACACTTTGCGCCATATAAAGCCGACGCGTTGGGCCGTTTGCGGTCAATTTTTATTTTGTTTAAAATATCCAATTTTTCCAACTTTATTCAGTAATTGACTGTATTTAATTACAAATTGATGAAGATTGAGGAGAATTCATTTGTGATTTAATATTTCCTACAGCGTTGCCAGTAGAACGGGCGAGAAGATAACACAAATGAATTGGGTAGGGAGAGGGAGAGAGAGAGAGAGACAGAGCGTTGTCCGGCCACGCAATCTCAACGCAACGCCTGTAATCTACGCAAAGAGCGGAAGTGATTTACAAAGTCTTGCCATCAACTTTGTTGTTTCCGGCTTCCTGACGTGGTTAAACCGGGCGTGTTGGATATCTCAATTCATCTCAACATCGCTGACACGATTTGTTACCCAGATATCGCTCCCTACCTGAGGAATTAATGCAACTCCTAACACTAATGACTTTCACAGGAACTGTAATTGACCCCTCGGTCCCTTCCATTAAACCGAATCAGCTTGGCGAACAATAATGCCAGGTAGCAAATACGATGTGAGATTAATGTGGTACTATTCAACTCGTTAAGAATACATTCAACAAGATTTGTTGTGATATATTTGCTAAATGAAGAAATTACCGTTTAAAATATATTGTAGTGAATAATCTTAGCCCAGGAGCATATGCAGTCAAGGCTGTCAAATTTGCAAGTTTTTATTTTATTTGTAGAATATAGCAACAAAACTTGGAAGGGGGTGGAACGGGATAGCGGGTTAGAACGAGATATGGTACATGGTATATGGTACATTTGAACTGGTCAAGGAAGAAGTCCTGGCAGTCGACTTGATCACGTTCTAACTGCACTCTGTGAATGAACTCTTGTTTTGGCGTCTTACATCTGCGAATTTATAATTTTTTCAACATTTCGACAGAAACTAAGATACAAAACTCCTCGCTTTCAACTCTTTTATGGTATTTATTCGTAAAATTGGTGTCTTTAGCTGTATATGTTACGGATAATGTTTAATGTTTAATTAAGGCTCGGTGAAAAACCTTGAACTGAGACTACCGTGCGGTGTGAAACGGGATACTATTCTATAAGACAAAATATTACGTGTCCCTCAAGAAAAAATAAAAACCTAGCATATTCAGCTTATAAGAATGAGTGACAGGATGTCGTATCCAAAAGGATTGCATAAAGAAAGAAAATAAACAGAAAAAAGGGGGAAATGCTAGCAAATACTGTGTCGTCGCAAAAAAAATATATTTTTGCGAAAGGAGAATCTGTTAAATCGTATGCAAAATAAATAAAAGAAAGAAAACACAAAAGGTGTTAAAATTTTTCTTGAATAAAATTTTATGTTATAGTGCTAATTATAATTATAAAACATCCTGTTCCACTTTGCCCCGGACCCCGGGGAATATTGATATGAGACATTAGATTAAGTAAATAATAGAATACACAATTTTTTATAAATTTATGAAATAACTTTTCCTTTTATATTTTTTCTACAAAAATTCTTAAACAATAAGTGTCTTGTTTTGCCTCTAATTCTCCTCATATTTTAAAAATCCGGAGAAAGACACCGACGGGGGTGAAAAATCCCTAGCATAAAGGTAGAATGATTTACAGTTAAATAATGTACAAATACTGTATATTCCAAAATCTTATTCGCGTGAGTCTGTGGCGTCACTGCTGATAAACTCGTTTAAAAATATCGTAAATAAGGAAATAAAACAAACATGTAGATCGAAATTAATGTGTAAAATTATATCACGCAACACCCCAAGGCTTAAAATTTTTGTAAAGTTCGATTGGTGGCTTTTATGTACGTGTATTTGGAAAGTTGTATATTGGTAGTAGTGATTCTTCAATAGAGCACACCGGTGCAATTAATGCGCTACAATACCAACTTGGTACAAAACAATAAATATTTATATTCAATTAAAAGTAGTATTTACTGTTCTTAATGCAATGAGTTTTATGTTTTAATTTGAAAGGCCTAGAAATGAATGGTGATTAATTTTTAACTGTGATGTTGTTTAATTCACGAAATGGCTTACTGAGATTTCAAAAGTTTATTAAATCAATATGAATAAATATAACGTTAATTTTCCCATTTATATTCCACATTCAGTAACTTTTAAGTAAGTATAACCTACGCTCTGACCCAAATTAAAGTAAAAATTGAGTAATTGTTAATAAATCACCTTGTTTAGACTCAAATTTTGGGAAGCAACTTTTAAAATAGATGTAGTCATCATATATGTTTTTATTAATGTGTTACTATGTTTATTTTTCCGACAAATAATTTATTATAATCAGCTATAATGCATTATTACCTGGATAAATAAACCAATGTCTGAAAATTATGCACTTGTAAGAAAAACAACGTAACACATTCCACATCACACTTGAAAAAAATAATAGTACAAAGTACGGGAAGTATCTATTTTTATATATAAGTTGCATTGATTTTATTTGTAGCTCTGTTATTTATTTACCCTGTACCTCCAACAAGTAAAAAATTATAGATTTCGATTTATTGATTACTTTTTTTAATTAACATATATGACAAAAAGTATTGCTTACAAAGATATTACATTAATATACACCAGAAGTAGGAAAATTAAGAAAAAACTACATAAAAGTAGAAAAATTATTATAAATATACATAATAAATAATAATCAGGAAATAAACGTGAAAATATGTTAAACAGAAGAATTTTAAGTGGGAAGAAAATTAAAGTATGCAAGAGTGAAAACAATATCCACTCATAAGAGAGTAGAGGAAATAGTTAAATAAATGTGGATTACAAAATACACATTTATAACAATGCTGTACAAAAATATATACATATATAAGAGAAAAATATATACGTATTAAGAAATTTTTACTTCTTCAGTTTTATAAATTATTTGTTTTGCTAGTATGTATTAAAATATTTCAGTCATATAGGAAAACGCCTTGTAGAACTAGTAAAAATACCTGATAAAAATATTATTTAAATAACAACATAGTTTTATGACTTGGACATCTTTTTATTTATTGTTAATATTATTTAAATGTCAGATTTTGTCGGTTGTGAATTGTCCAAACAATTGACGAAGATTCGAAATAATATTACTCCCCCCACTTCTTGTTTTATATGCATGTAAATAAATTGATATTTATAAATCTGATATTTGTGGTCAAAAACTTAAGTGTGTGAGTTTGAGTTAATAGCGAATAAATTCATTTATTTAAACTTACCATAATTTGGTAATCTAGTGTAAAAAATAAATTTTCTCACTTAACAGCACTGCACAAATTTTTGAACTCCTTTGGTTTAAGTGTTGCATTTATACCAATAAATATAACTGAAATGTCTGTCTGTGATTTAAAAATAAATGCCAACATTTTAGTAGCTGCTGTTATTTATACGATGCCGAATCACAAGTGACTGTTTTAAAAATTTTGGCTGTCTGAAAATTTGCCTGGATTAAGCTCAACGGATTTCAATGGAAATTTTAAGGAATTTTAAGTTTGTTTTCATGTGTGTTCTATTTTTATTTCTTTCAGGGTTCCGAAGAGAGGAATACAATATTTGTAAAAAGCCCACTACTGCCATCTAACTGGCTGGTATCATGACCAACAATCCGCTGAAGTAGAAAATTCTCAAGGACTGACAGAGTAGTTTCATTTGACCTGTTTTGGCGCTGCTGTCGTTTGAAGCTTTTTTTTATTAATTTATTTATTCATTAGCGACTAATACGAAATTACAATATCCGTTACATTTTTGGACTTTAAATTAACAACTTTGTACATTTTTACTTAACATTTATATTTCAGTGCTAACCTTAAATGTACCTAAAAGAATATATACTAAAAGTTTACATTTTATGGTATAAATCGTTTTTTTAAAATAATTTAATAGGTTTTCCTGAGCCTTTTTTCCTTTTGTAAACTGGTTAAGATCATTTTCTTTTAAAATTTCTTTCCTCTCTTCTTCAAATTATGGACAGTACTTCAACAGATGTTCAACTGTGATCTGTATATTGCAATGATCACAAATCGGTGGGGGATCTTTTGTTATGATGTAGAGATGTGGCCACTTTGTGTGCCCGGTTCTTACTCTCGATAGGATCATTTGATCTCTTCTTTTGACTTTCTTGTTGTGGTTTATTGCGTTTGTTTCATGATGGATTTTGCTGATTTTATATGACTTCCACGTTATATTCCATATTTGTGTTAGGTTTCTTTTTGGCTTTTGTCCATAATTCGATAAATGCATTTGTGGTATCTGTGGTGTGGTTTTTTGGGAACGTTTCCCACGGAGGGTCTTTACAGTTTTGTATTGCTTTAATCTCTGGCAGAGCATACTCTATTGATCGCAAATTTTCCTGAGTCTTATACAAAAAGGGATGTATCTAGATGAATATGAAGCTTTTCTAGTCTGAAGTTTTATTACTTGCCTTAGTCATCAGTAACTCTCAATTTAATTAGTTAATAAAAAGATTAGCTTCTATGTCAATTGAATTATGTCTATTACTTTTGGCTTTGGTTTTGGAAATGGTGAATTGTATGCTAGTCACGTCTGAGGGGAAAAAGTGAGTGTTTATTATCAACTATTGCGAGTGCTAAGAGAAAAAGAAACCAATCAAGAAAGAGACCATTGCTGCTTTTTGTCCGAGTCGAGCGCGAACAAAGACAGTAAGATATTTCTCTGTTCATCATAACAGGCACTAAATGAATATGATGTGTTCTACTTTTTTTTTCTTCAAAAATTAAATAAGGAAAAGTCGTTTCTATGACAGAGCCATGTTTCAATTCATCATTGCGGACATTTCAAGGCACTATACTGTGCCTTCCTCAAAGACTGCTTACAGCGGTTTTATCCAAGCAATTTAACATAAATGTCGGGAATAATGTGAATTTTCTATTCCATAAATAATAACAAATGCTGGGAGTAGCAGCGTGACGCAGGATTGGCACACTTCGTCGCCGCCCTAAGGAAAGAGGTGAAGCGTAACTGGAAAAGCACTAGGCTGAAAATTCTGCAGCCCATGAGAGGAGAAGGACGAGGAGAGAGAGAGCAGCTGCTCGGAGCGCATTTAGCTAATACAGTTGGCAGCTGCCTGGAGGAGTCAATAAAGTCGCCATTGTGAGGGTGAAGCTGCGCTCCCGCTGTTCTCTTCAAAGCAGGTAATCAGTCCGTACAGCCGTACCTGCCAATAGACTCTCCCGTCGCACTACTTATACACTGATTACGACTATTCCTTTGAATACTCCATGATAATTTCATACTTACCATTACCATTATTCCTAAGCTGAAGAAATGCCAGGACCCCAACTAACACGTAGTTCCTACCTCTCAATAATATAAGTTAGAAATTAATTTGTCGGAAATAAAGGTAATGAAAACACTTTGAACACGTAGGTTTTGCAATATACTAGTATTTTTGTATGCTAAAGACGAGACACTGCAGACTTCGTACTCCTACGCCTATAATTTCCAATCATTCAGATCCAAAGGTCAGTTCAGGAAAGACAAAAATAACAGGAAGTAACTAGTTTGAAGGCTGATGTGAGGATTTTTCTCATCATTTAACAAATGTTTTGTATAAGGTTCAAGAGTTTTTGTGATAAATATTGCTGGCTGTGTTGTGGTATTCATGCTCCGTTGCAACCCACAATGCTAACCTATCCTGCGCAAGGCTTCATAATTCTAAATAGCTACGACATCCTCCATAGAGTATTCCATCATTGGCCTCACTCTTCTGTTCTTACCTCACACACTTCCCTCTAATGCCAATTATACAAAACCTTCATGTCTCAAAATGCAACCTAATCTATCCCTTCACTTGGTCAACGACCTCCAAATTGTTCTCCCTTTCCCCATTCTGCTTAGAACTTCCTGGCATTACTCTATGAAACCATTTGAATTTCATCATTTTTCTATAACAGCACATTTCGAAATCTTCTATTCTTTTCCTTTCTGCAACTAATATTGTTCACGTTTCGGGCCAATATAACGCCGCACTCCACACGAACAGTCTTTCGCGAAAGCCTTCCTTGCCTGCGTATCCTACTCTTTATATCTAACTATACTTCTAGCATCCCTAGTTATTACGCTTCCCAAGTAGCAGAATTCATTACCTTTTGTCAAAATATCCCTTCCCAATCTTACACCTCTTGTTATTCCACTGTTTCCCATACTACACTCCTTCACCTAGGTTTTCCCTCTATTAATCTTCATATTGAACTCTTTCTTCAGGGCCAAGTTCATGCAATTTATGATTTCAAGTTCTTCTTCTAACTCCCTTAATACCACAATATCATCAGCAAACCTTAGGGTTTATTCATTTATTTTCCTTTCATTTTGATTCCCTTTCCATATTCATTTTTAACTTTTTCATCACCTGCTCTATATATAAGTCAAAGAGCATGAGCGACAGAATGCTTCCTTGTTCACTCCTTCTTGATTTCCCTTTTATTTTCTTGCCCTTCAATTCTAATTACTGCTGATTGCTTTCCGTTTAGACTTTGGTCAACTCTTCATTCTCGGTATTTTATTCATTTTATCTTCCTTAATAGTGTGTTACAGTTTACATTATAAAAAGATTTTTCTAAATCTAAATTTTGTTTGTGAAGCTTGAAATATTCTAATGGCTTTTTATGGTTGGTTTAGATAATTCATTTATGTACGCCATAAAATAAATTTAATGAATGATAAATACCGTTTCCGGAGTAACATTTATGTGTTTACAGCAAAAATACTTTTCTTTATAACTATATTTACTGATAAATTTTTATGCTAACTTATTGGCCGTCTTTTTATTTATTTACTACATTTATAAATTTTATAAGACTGGCTTGATGCAACCCTATCTTGCGGAAGCCTTTTCATTTCCTTATAACGAACACAACCCGCATCCTCCATAATATGCTTAGCGAATACCATCCTTTGCCTCCCTCTTCTGTTCTTACCCCACACACTTCCCTCTAATACTAATTTTAAAGACCCTCGTGCCTTAAAACGTGGCCTATTAATCTACCCCTTCTCTTAGTCAGCGTCCTCCACAATATATAAATTAATGAAAATTATGATTTTAAAACGATAATGAAATTTAAAGTATGTACTTCAGAACAGGAACTCCAGTAAGGGGTTAAATAAGTGCCAAACCGGTTAAAATGCCCAAAATTGTTACAAAATAATTATTTAGAAAAGTTAGTTTAAATATATTAAGCGTATTCTGAAATATCTTCATCCCTAACGGAACACAAACTATTTTATCATCTGTTAAAATATTGCATGAGTTAGGAAAATGCAAGGACGGTAAACAATTATAGAGACAATTAACGTAGGTGACTTAAATATATATGAAGAATTAACGACCCATATAACAGATTTATAAAATAAATTTTGAAAAACTTTTGAACATAAAGTAGACGTTTCGACCAGCCATTTTGTCAATAAACTGATTTCTGTCCAAAACGTTTTCAATATTTATTGTATAATGTATGTTATAAATGTCGTTAATTCGTTGGTACAAACGATAAACAATATTCACTTCTAAAAAATGTAATAATTATATAAAATATAGAAAAATTATTAAGTTTTTTTACAAGAACATATCATTAATAATAAAAGACAATCCTGAAATACGTACTCTGTGTAGCAATAATTTTCTGTAGGGTATAACCACTACAGTACTTTTCTTGCAGATATAATAGATTTTTTATTTTAGGACAGGGATGGCTAAACTTTTGGATATCGAGCGCCAGTTTTTTGACAGATGAGTTCAGATGCGCCATATGACTAGAGTACTTTTTAAAGTTTCGTACGTAAAAGGTTAGGACACGAAAAATAATAACTTTGACGCAGTTAAATTAATTAATTTACGGCAATTTAATGAAGCACCAGTTTTTTTAAAAAAAACTGGAGTGATGTTTCTGTAAGATAGGTGCTAGCTTCATTAAGCTGCTATACCTGACAAAGTCTCGTTTGGTGAAGATAACTCTGGACTACGGTTGTTGGCACTGATAGGAAGGTCGGTTTGTAACTTAGAATTTTCTGTTCTCTGGTTGCCAGAAGAACTGTTATTAAATACTTCTATTTCTGCCATTTGGACTTTCATTGTATTTATAATACATGTGTAACTGAACAATGATTTCTAAAAATGTAACGATATTTCTCGTCCGAAATAAGTTCAAGGATGCAGTGCGCCACTTTTAATCGTCAAAAGCGCCACGTTTGTTTTGGGAAAAAGATTATATTTAGTCATGAGAGTTATAAAAGGAAAATAACTATTAATAAATTTTTCCAAAATCATTTTTGTCATTTGTCATAATCATCTGAAATAAGATAATCTTGAAACATTATACATTTTTTGTATAATAAATTATTTGCCTAACATTTAAATATTTATGATTCATTACGCATTTTAATAAAAGGAATAATTTGACAAATTTTTAAGTATTTATTATTGAATTACGGAGTATCACTGTGTATATTATATTCAAAAAACTTTTAATTTCTTACAAAAGGTTCTCCGTCAGACCCTTATTTTTCTATTGACTTCTGGCATCAAGGATTGTGTTGAATTAGCCGACAAACTGATATATAATTTTTAGTAAAACAGTTTCTACTACGCATTCACGTCACTCAATGTTTACCACTATATTACAAGATTTTCTTACAAATTTTTGACGATAATTTCATAGGTTTAGATGTAGTCTTTCTCAGATTGGAAGAGAATAAGTTCTTAAAATGCGTATATTAATGTAATCCGGCATATTTTTATTGGGTAAAACTGAATGTATGGCGGCTCGAAAGCTTTTATAGTTTTGTGATGAATTCTCCCAAAACATTTTACGAGGGAAAAGATGAAAACTATTAACGGCACTACCATAACAATAGTGTTAGCAAAGCTCTGGGGCAAATAACATGTAATGATGGTTAATTTTTTGAAACGCGGAAAAATTAGAAACCAAATTGGCTCTAATTTTTCACACGAAAGTATTTTTGCTTCATTTTTTTAATGCAGGAAGTAAATATTATAAATAAGGCACACATGATGGTGGTATTGTATATGGTAGTTATTTTAGCGAGATTAAAGACCTCATAATGCAGTACTTGAAATGTTTTCTCTTTAAAATATCCTTTGATTCAATCAAGTAAGCCACTAGACGACCTCAAACAGTAATTATTTAATTAATTCTTTAAAACATTACAGAAGTAGTCCAATGAGGACGACTCTGCGTCATAGCACAGCACAGTCCGGTTTCTACGGGCTGCCTTCTCCATAAGACTGGGAATAAGGAGCTTTACGCGTAGTGCAGGAGGGTGAAACTGAATACTGCGCTTGCGCATTTCTAATTACGGACATAATTCATGTAGTCATGTTGGCTGGAAAAGTGGCAGTGAGCACACCGCTGGGTTGCGTTGGAAGTATTCTATATCGTATAGGATATTCACGCGGCTAGAACATAACTATCGAAAATGTTCTTAGAATTACGAAAGAAATAGTTATTCCTAAATAATTTTTTCAGTAGCATATGTGTTCATATGAAACAGTCACCACTGCTTAGGATCAGATTTTTATATTTCTCGTGAAACATTAAACGTTAGATACCGAAATATTAGATCTATTCCGACATCCATAACCCTAATAATTCATTTGAATATACAAGGACAAGATAATGTGTCCTTTATCAGGATCGTTACACAGAATGAAGTATCAGCATTCTAGTAGAACTAATAATATTTAGTTGAGTTATAAATTTTTTTAACAATTATATAACAGACATGCAAACAACTCCGAAAATGTAAAGCATTATCTGAAGTTTTGATTATAAACAAACACAAAAATAATTATCTCTTTAAAAGAGCGTTCGCATTCCATTCGACAGATTTCCATGAAATAATTATGTTTAAAACTAATTACATAAAATTTAAATAAAAATACAAGTACTTTGATAGGCCTGTGACACAGGAATAGACCAGACTTTGTAGTGAGGTTTCTATTAATTTTGTTCTAATGCACTCATTTATTTGTAGTTACTTCATTTTTTAATTAAATGTTATTCAGATCTAGGTGATTTCACAGATGCGTTGTACAAAAAACTATTAGGATTTTAGAAATGGTATGTTTGAACATCAGGTAATGATTTATTGAAAGGATTTTTACTTTAATCTTCTTTTCAGAAACCAATATTATTCCCTCATACGTCAACTGCATCATCGGTCTAATTGCCAAACATTTAAAGAATTTTCTTTGTTCCTCGGAATAGATACTTGATGAAAACTGCAACATTTTGATTTATACGTCGCGATTAAAGGCGGACTCCTGTTACCGCGTCGCGTCTTCAGTGTTTTACAAAAGAAACAAGGGAACATTTGTTGCCTTTAAATCGGCTAATGGCTGCAATCGGATAGCCTTTAAAGTCCCGCGCCTGACAGCAAGAAACTGGATGCCGAGGACAAAAAAATTTAGTGTCTGCTGGAATGTTTTGCTTGTTTCCTAATTCCACTTTAATTCCGACCGAACAGAACGGGCTGACACATAAATACATGAGCATTCCAAATTGGAGTGTTTCTCAAGAATGAGCTAAGTGTCACAAATCTTTTCTTCAACACCAGACGCATACTTTATACAGTCGGTATCCTTCATAGTCTAAATATGGAGCTAATAAGAAGCTGATGACATATAATAAACACATAACATTGTAATGCCTTGTAAGAATGTGGAATTTACATTGTATAATGGTTTTCTTAAAAACTCTAGTTGGCCTGAATTTCACAACGGGTACGAAACATACATTAGTCCAATTAACAGCCTCAGACTACGCTATATTATAAATTATTAAATGTTAGGCGGTATAATATATTCATTAAGTAAGTAGTTGGCATTCTTTTACAAGCATCTCGTCGACTTTTCTCCTCATACACATTGGTTATTAAATCTGTTTAAAATATTTCATATGAAAATTAATAAAGTTATTACCAATACCTTTACTAGCTACCAGAAGTCTGTATTTTTTCCACAAGGTGGATTATGGTCATTTTATTGCGCATGCAATTTTATACGAAGTTCTAACATTTGCGTTTACAACTTATCAAACATGTTTCGTGGAACAGTAAACAATGCATTTCGTAATATATTAGCAACAGTTGACCGTTGTGAACCACCGGGCCGAGACAATTCTAACTCAACTTGAAAATATAATAGAGAATGTACATATTGCCGGTAAATAGATTGAATATAAGTTCTTTGGTTTCTACCCTGGTTATATCGAATGTAAAAAACGATTCGAAAGCTATCTGCACCATCGTCTTCAGGTAACTGATGAACCACCTGAAGACGCTGTCAGAAATGGCTTTCGAAACGTTGTGTTTTAAAATCCATATAACCCATATAGAAACCCGAAAACTTTATATTGAAAATGTATTACAAATTTTACAGTAAAACGATCTTTTACGCTACGTTTCGTTCCTAACCTCATCCGATGTGGCTGAAACTGGAAACAAGAAATTAAAAAGGTTGAAAGTTAAGAAGTACTTGTCGCACTTTCCGTTTTGTAATATTTATTTTTTATAAAGAGCCATTACTGTAACTAAATCAATTTTTTATTTAATTTTCCATTATAATTTCACCCCTACATATATTAGCCGGAAATTAAACATTTTGAAATAAAACTATATCATAGGATATATAAAGTATATGTAGAACAGGCGATGAAGAAAGTTAAAACGGAATATGGCACAGGAAACATACTGCAAGGAGAAGAAATAAAAACCTTACGCTTTGCCGACGATATTGTAGTATTAGGAGAATCAGAAGAAGACTTGGAAACCATAATAAATGGCATGAAGGTAGTCCTGGAGAAAAAGTTCAATATGAGGATTAATAGAGGGAAATCCGAGGTAATGGAGTGTAGTATGGGAAACAGAGGAATAACAAACGGTGTTAGATTGGGAAGGGATATTTTGATGGAAGTTAAGGAACTCAGGAACAGGTAATAACTAGGGATGGTAGAAGTGTAGCACAGGTAATAAAGGCTTTCGCGAAAAAGAGGGATTTACTTACGGGTAATATAAGTGTGAATAAGAGGAAATCGTTGCTAGAAATGTTCTTATGGAGCGTGGCGTTATATGGGTGCGAAACGTGGACCATAGGAGTTGGGGAAAGGAAAAGAAAATAAGCCTTTGAAATGTGGTGCTATATGCGAATGCTGAAAATCAGATGGGTGGATAGAATCACAAACGAGGAAGTTCTAAACAGTGGAAGGACGAACAATATGGAGGACGGGAGAAGGGATAGATTAATAGGCCACGTTTTAATAGACTAGGGTCTTGTAAAATTAGCATTAGAGGGAAGTGTGTGGGGTAAGAACAGAAGAGGGAGGACAAGGATGGGATACGCTAAGCAGATTAAGGAGGATATGGGGTGTGCTAGGTATAAGGTAATGAAAAGGCTTGCGCAAGATAGGTTAGCATGGAGGATCTTGGGTCTGAATACCACAACAACAACAATTAAAAGAGAATGCCGACAGCTCGTATCTTGTTTATATACCCGGAGTTACAGAAACACACTCCGAGTTGTTATTAATTGACCTTTACCTTGCAACGTAGTATTAAAATTTCACCAGGTTTCTTGTAAAATCTGTTACAAATTTTATAACCGAAATAGTTTCAATTTTTCAGGACTTTTAGGCACGGCAACCAACGAACTGTCGTGTAATTAAGAAGACCTTCGAATTTATATTCTAAATCTTTAAATAATAAAGTAAATTTTCGATGTTTTAGTTTTATAGAACGAGTATATTTGACCATTTTTGTTAGTGTTTCAAGTTCTTTATCCCTTTTTAATATTCTTAAAGACAGGACACGTTGGTTAATAAGGCAATGGAAAGACCTGATTTTTTATTTATCTGAATATTTATTTTGGAACTTCCTTGTTAGCCTTGATTTCGATTTCGTGCCGTCAGTTCGTACAGTAACTAACATCTCAAGAGTATGATCGAATTTTCGTAAAATGCTCCAACCAAAAAATCTTCACCAGTTTTGGTTCTATTTAGGTAAATATTTTCTAACAATTCCCCTTAGGAGTTGATTTTATTTGAAATATTTACTCTACCTGTCTTGATATGAGGAAATAGATTATTTCATTACATAAAAACTACAAAAAGCGTTAAGGATTTAATAAGGGAATCATACGAACGGTATTGCTTCGATTTTCCCGGAGCTTTATTTCCGTCATAACAATTCTTTTTTCTTCAGAAGAAAAGAAAAAACGGTCGCATCCTTATTATTAAAAATCAGTGTAGACTATCCTTATTTCCTTAAGTTTTTACGTATGAGCTCACACACGATAACGTATTTTCTAGAGGAGCCACCAATATGCGATAGTTGCAACGTACAGATAACAATAGACCATATTCTTTTGAAGTGTAATAGATTTAAGATACAACGCAGAATTCATCTGCCTAAATCGCTAAACGAAGAACAGGAAGAAATAATAAATGCAATGAATTTCCTGAAAGATGCGAAAATCTTCAAAATAATTTTATTCAATGTTTCAGTTAAAATGTTCTAAGTTGTTTTAGTTGTAAATTTGAATTGTATTAATGATTTGTACCGTCAGCAATGACCTACTAGTCGGCCCCACGTAAAACGTTAATAAAAAGAATTGTTTTAGTGAATCGTGGGCCAGATAAAATTACCTCAGAGGCCGCCAGTTTGTCACCTCTGGCCTACGTCATCTTTATTACAACGATTATTTTTAACAATAAATAAATAAAATGTCCATTATTTCGGAAACATTTTAATACTAAACTACACGGTTTGCCTTGCAAGAGCATAAAGTATAGAAATTTAGATGAATATTTAAAGGAATATCTAAAGGAAGAATATCACGATACGAAAAATGAACAATACTAATACAATTATGTAAATATAATTTACATAAATCATAAAAGTGATCAAATTAAAAAAAAATCTGATGAAGTTCCAAATCAGGAACGAAAGGTCGTTTAAGTTTGTATTACAGAGTTTCTGACGTATAGACCGTTATATTTATTTATTTTCATTAAATGAATATGAGATGTATGTAACTATTAATATGCTTTTGTTGTAGTATTCAGTCCTAAGACTGTTCTGATGCAACCCTCCATGTTAACCCACCTTGCGCAAGCCATTTCATATCCGCATAACTGGCACATCCCACATCCTACCAAATCTACATAGCGTATTCCATCCTTAGCCTCCCTCTTCTGTTCTTACCCCACACATTTCCCTCTAATGCCAATTTTACAAGACCTTCGTGTCTCAAAACGTGGTCTATTAATCTATCTATTCTCTTGGTCAACGTTCTCCATATTGTTCGCTCTTCCCCTATTCTGTTTAGAACTTCCTCGTTAGTGATTTTATCCCCCCATCTGATTTTCAGCATTCGCCTATAGCACCACATTTCAAAGGCTTCTATTCTTTTCCTTTCCGCAACTCCTATCGTCCACGTTTCGCACCCATATAACACCACGCTCCTTAAGAACATTTCTAGCAACGATTTCCTCATATTCACACTTATATTACTATTAGTGTTTTCAATTATTATTCCGATTATTCCGATCATTTTCAGTATCATCGCTACCGCAGATTTATCTAGTGCCTTACCTTAAAAATAAACGTGGTAGGCTGAAATTTGAAATTCGTGTAAATGAAACACTACTGAGCTGAAATTTTATCTGTTATCAAGACACGTGTGTAGCAATGTACAAAATTTTATTCTGTAAGCTTATTTTTTGTTGAAATATTAAATAAATTATTTTTAAAATTTGGTAGTTTTGAAAATGTTCCTTGAATTACATACTTGAATATATTTAAGCGTTTTTGTATTATTATGTAGGGCTGACAATTATCATAAAATGTCAGTATTTTTTATGTAATTGAATAAAACTATGGGTAGAAAATAATTTTTTACTAAGAGCTTTATACGCTTACTTAAAAATTGGCACTTTTCATCATTTTGAATCTTTTTTGTTTATTGTCACATAAACCGTCGTGATTATTAATCACCAATTGCTCCTTTATTTATAATAAAAATAATATATACAATGTAATAATTTATAATGATCAAGAGGGGTACAAAACAAACTATTAGAGATACATTATCACCGTCCACTACGGTAGCGATCATTTCCCCATTTGAAAATTTGTTTCACTTAAACTATTTCAACAATTATAAAATTATTGCTTGAATTTGAAGGTATTAGCATGAAGATTATGTACAAGTAGAATGAAGACAATATCTTAATATTTGTGACATAGCAGAAATCATGAAGCTGAGGAAAACATTTTTCTGAAAAAATTAATAATTTATTTATTTTGAATCAAATCCATTTAAATTCTTCCTGAGACTTTAAAAATGACGGAATCGAATTAAAAATTTGGCTTCATGACCCGTAAGGTTATATTAATATGAAAAAATTAGAAAATCAATTTCTCTGCATAATTTGTCCGGAATTTCAGTCCCCGTGTACCTTAATTATTTCGTATGCCGTGTGTCTGACTGCTGAGTTTAGGATCCTCGCACTTGACTTGTCCGTGCTAATGAAGACGAGGAGGCTGTCAGAGGCGTCAGCACCGGACCAGTCGCAGTAGATTTATTAAACCTGGGGCCCCAAAACCTCGTCCTGTTGCTGTCGCCCTTCCCCCCTCGACCTGTCCCGCAAAAAAAATCAATAAATAAAACATATCAGGGAACCGCGTATATTCACGAATTAATTTGCCTGGGTAATGCCTGACCAACATATCGTTGCATTAAGTGGTTTCTTTACAAAAGACACAGAGCCCGCTCAAATCACTTAAGATGGATCCTGGGAACGGAATGTTGTCGCAGAACAGATGGACCGCATGCGATAGCACGAAGGACACCTGCGCCCGACGCTCGAGTGACTTAGGGCACCACACCTCGGCCCGAAGCTTCATCTGTCAATCAGCCGCCAACAACGGCCAAGTATATCTACTTTTTCTTTAGCTTGAATTCAGGAATCTACACAATGATCTTTTACATCCATGTTCCTACCCCTTCCCCGTCTCTCACAAAAAAAAGAGATATATTTCCTTCGTGTTTAAAATCGGAGACGAAGTTAATGGGGAACACAAATAGCTGTAAATAGCTCGATGTTGTGTTTGGTAAGGTTCTTTATTGTGTAGAACTCATTAGCATCACATGTTGTTCTAGGATAGGATTTACAACCTCTATCAATCTTTGACCCCTTTGTTAACTTTGTTTCTCACAACAGATCCCCTAATTTTTAATATAATGTATTAAGTACAGTCATGTGTTAAGTTGGAGTTTTTATGTCAGTACGTTTACTAACAAAATAAATATAATTTTTTTAACAATTTTTCAACTCTACAGACACTTATAATCAAAATATAATTTTTAATAAATTTTATTTTTTTTGTTTTAAGCTTAGTTGATGCTTTTCCATAATACTCCTCGTATTATGTTTAAAATTAGTTAATCGTAAACGTAAATCACAGCTGCCTGTAATATTTAATCAAATTACAAATTTTCTTAATAAATTGTCACCGTGACTAAATACTGCCTCAAGCATTAAGAACTAGGGACATCTTTTAATTTGAAGTATTTTTTTCGAATATATTAACAAAACAAAATTTTGGATAGCCACTTCTGTCGAATCAGATTTTAATTTAAGTACAAAGATAGAATAATATCGACCGGACCGGAAATAAAACTTTGGATCTGGCCCACATATGGGCTGCTCAATGCCTCTGAGCCATCCGAGTCTACTCAGGAGTTCTAACGTGCCAGATTTTTCCAAATCAATTTTTTTTCTAATAGCAGCCCCTTTTGAGCCAAGACAACTTTAAAAGACCCCCAACGTAATGAAATTAATATATACCATAAAGTCAATATAAAATATATTTTAAAAACTACAATGTCGATAATGAAAGAAATAATTAATACAAAGCCATTTTTGCCAAGTATATGTTTATTAAAAGAAAAGAATTTCCGTAACTATTAATTCCTTTCTTGAACATTTTCATAAAAACGTTAAAATGTTATTAATATTAAACAATATTAATGTGATGGAAGAGCTTCTTATTACACTAGCGGGGGGACTCGGTGTTGCCCGGGTATTTATTTACACCGGTTTAGAGACGAATCTCGATTATTTTCTGATTATTTATACGTTTTGCCCCTCCTCCCCACCCCTAAGAATACTCCCCTTCGATTATGTATGGGGTTGACATTATACAGAAGCAGTAACGGAGGACACACTATCAAATTAATTGCTCCAAAGATGTATTTATACGATAAAAAATATTGGTCGTTTTTCCTTATTTAAAATTTTTCACCCTATTTACCCCCACTCCTGGAGTCTGACTCCTCGAAAGTGCTGATTTCCGGGTGTATCAAATTTGGTCAAAATTGGCCCACTTGTTTATATTTGTATACGGAACATATATGCAGACACACACATATACAGGCAATTTTATTCTAGAGATAAATAAATCTATACTCAGTTTCAGTTATTGCAGGTCGTAATATATATTAACGTTTATTAAAGTTTTAATTTTATATATTTATTTATTTTAATGTGAAAAAAAGCCGATTCGCATAAATACGTTATGTAAAATTGTAGTAATATGTTTAGTTCCATTTGCGATTGTACTGGATATTTTGATTTGGTTTCAATCCTAGATTCGTGTAGTCTAATGGTCTAAGTTTGAATCGCTAGATATCTCTGCAAATTATTTTTGGTCTTTTAAACACAATATCGCACTTTAAAATCAGAATATTTTATTGCAACAATTTATATAAATGCTACAGTGTAACAATAAATCACAAGGCTGTTATATTGCCGAGTAATTGATTATAATTTATAGTTTTAGTGTAGTGTGTATACTACTTCTTAAAACTGATTTATAATTATCAATTTTTTGCTTCGCGATCTGTAATATACCAACCAGATCACAACCTTACAGTTCTAAATGTAGGACTCTGATAAAGAGATGATATTATGATCCTGCTACTTTAATTCAAATGTATACTGTCTGTGGCAATTAGGATTTCTTCTGTTTTAGTATAGATTTCATATTCTAATTCGGCTATATCCAAAAGCAACATGACACTTTACGTTGTGTGGATACCTGCACCTTATTCTAATTGTTGTATTATGTATAAATATTAAAACTAATATTACTAATAAAACTGAAATCTTTAAAAATATTAAAACAGTAAAATTCAATATTCATACTCAGTATTCTTTATCTTCAATGAGTGCGCTGAAACCCTGTAGGGAATATCTACTCTAGATAAAACTGACCGCTGAATAAAGAAAACTGCTGAATTTCATCAAAAGCAAAAGTTAATTTGAGAAAGTTACACGCAGTAACCTGCGTCATAGCAATTATTGAATCCTCTGCATCCATTTGGATATAAAATCCCACTCGTAAAATTTGATAGAGGATGATGGAATAAATAAAGGAATACTTGTTTATGAAAAGAATTACGCGAATTAGGCACTAAATTGAGTTGCATCTGCAGATGCAAAATTATCGTTTTTCAACGATTTTCTTCTCTATGATATTGTAAACGCTGTACGTAATATTACATATAATGATGTTTAGCTTACATCAGAACATTTCAACTACTAGAATAAATTGGATAAATTAAATGAAGGAATTGTATTATGATATTGGGAAAAGGTGGAAGAAAATTAGGGGCCATACGAGCAGAAATGGAGAGACGTTTTGGGACAGAGAGGGCATTAAATTGCGAGCCGCTGGTGATAGCTGGGTGGAGCTTTTGAGACTTCAGGAGATGTAGAAATTTTGGTATGGGTTTCCACTATTTTGTCAGAATGCGGCGTCATCTACAGCGTGATTATCCTGATGCACCCAATGAGACTCGTCTTAGCTGGCCCCTCCAAATCCTCAACCCGAAGCATATCGCCACCAGGAAATACAGCAGCAGTCTTCTGTCGGTAACCTTGATATTGAATTTAATAAGTTCACATTCCAGACCTATTTGCCATAGAAAATATGTTACTTTTGGTTCACCTCACAGGTGACCTCATTTTAACGAGTTTCAGTATGTACATTATTAATGTTCTACCGTTTTTATTGTAAGTAATTTTATTCAAGCGTCTTATTGTTTGTATATCAAATCTTAACTTATTGTTATTAAATTCAAAATCATCAATTATATATTTCTTTCCTCTTCGAATACTTCGTATTTTTATCCCTTTTAACCAATATGTTAAGTGCTAATTATCTCAATTGTTCAACTATGGAGCTTAATTAATCATAATAAAGTAAATTAAACGGTCTCAATTCTGTTTTATTACAATTGACTTCCACCAATATAAAGCTATATTAAATAATAATTAATAATATATTAGATCCCATCTCAATTTTCACAGTATATTTATAATAACTAATGCATATAAAAATTAGTCTAGGAATACGGTCACTTAATACTAAAAAATGTAGAATAGCCAACACTTTTAATATTATTATATTGCACTCTTTAAGTTTCATTTATACTATTGTTTGCAATATCAATTTCTCATTGTTTAAAATGTTTAATTAGTAACATATCAAACAATATCATAGTTATAGAAATAAAACTTTGGTCTAATGTTACAAATTAAATTCCAACAACGAATTGGTTATCACCATTTTTTAGGGTGACAGGTTTATTGACTACTCCACATCAATAGCACAGGAAGGTAATTTGAAGGGAGGATATGTAAGGGGCAGGAAGGCAGCCATAGGCTACTTAGGACCAACTATAGATTAAGGATCCTACGCGATATTACCCTAAAAGAATTGCAGGTCAAACCCTGGAAAAGCTGCATCAGATAGATCGGGCTATTGGGATTCTGTCCCACGTCCTATCTAGTGACGGGAGAAGAGGTTACTGTGGTGTCGCAGCATGACCTTCTCCTTGCCTCGACGAACTTATCAAACTCTTGCAATAGGATCCTATGAGATTAGTGTCATTTCTTATCGTATACTCAAGGTCTGCGACCGAAATACATCGGATACGGGTAACTCCCGAAGGTAGCCCCCAACGTCCACAAGGGAGATTCACCTGTGAGAACTAAGATTAGCAACACCATGCTTAATTCTTGGTTGGTTAGCTCTAGTTTTTTTAAGGTGATAGGTGGAAAGAATTGTTTATAGACTCATTTATCATAAGAAATCAAATTATTGACTCAGTGCATAAAAATATGTAAAAAATAATAAAATTCCCCAACTTCACAACAGAAAAAATTAATAATTATACGTAAAGACGTTGTTAGTTTGAGTACTCACTTGAAATGATTTCGTCCATATTTGATCATCCTCAAATCTATCAATTTATAATGATTTGATTTCTTCCACAAACAAATAATATCAAATACATAAATATTATTTCGTTAGTAAATACTAATAATTGAGACATAATTCTATTAATTTAAAATGTTACATATTGCTTGATGTTTTCTGAAGTTCGTATGCAGGCTATAATTGTAGAGTTAGAAAGGATTATAATCAACTGCCACGGTTCCGTGAAATATGTCATGTTACAAGGTAGTTCTAATTGAAACATAAATACATAATCATACGTATTCTTTTTAATAAAAACCTTCGTATTGTTTTACATCATCCTGCTTTGTATTTCTGTTGTTTGTATTGCGGAATAAACTCTGAAACGTGAGAGTAGTAAAATGTTAACAACAGTCGTCATATTGCATGCTATTAAATGTGGAGGATATACTTATATTCTGTTTCACTTACTAGACAAACACACAAATATATATATATACATGCTGACACATTTGCATGCTAACTTAAACTTAATTTCTTTCAAATTTGAGCTGGGGGTTTCTCACACTTCTCCCTATGATTTTCTCCGGTCTTTAAAGAACATGTGTACAACGCTATATCGTTTTTGCATTCAAGATGTATGATATAATAGTAATCTTGAAACCAATTTATAAAACTAAATATTTCAATGATATTATCATCAAAAAAATACAAACTTTACAACGAAACGTTTTCTGAGAAACACTAAAATCTCAACGAACTAAAAAGAAACTCTCGCTGTCTGGTCGTCATGACAACCGACGATAAATCTCTAAGCTGCCGCGCGTAAACTTTTTGCTACAAGCAAAAGTCAAACAGACCGTCACAATCACACGCTAAAGTGCTGTACATGTGTACCAGGTTTAATTGAAATTTGTCCACGTGTTTAAATTTATGTTAAAAAATATATAAACAAACATGCATTTTTGTTATCAAGATTAGCTGAGTGCTTGTCCTTCATAATTGATGTGCACGGTTCTTAGAGTTAAGATTTGTTTTTGGCACAAAGTTTTGTGTACAATGGTCTTGTCACTCTTGTGTTTATTTTTTTCTTTAATTCGTAACTAAAACTCATTTTTCCAGAATTAATATTTTTGAATTTAGCTTTTGTTACTTTTATGTCTATTTATGATTGATACACTGATATAGTCTGCACTATCTTGACATTCAAGATTTGTTTCCCTACTGATCACTACAAGTAATTTTCCACAAATGAATATTTAAGTTTCTAATTCTTCTAATGATGGGTGACAGTTTAGCATAACCCCGAAGTTATTGAAGACTTCAGAGCAATCAAGTTCAGTCAGTGAACAAAATGGCCTTTCTCAAGCAATATATTCAGATTTTGAACGTTCATCATTCAAAATGGCCGACGATAATTTGATACTACTTTAAACTTTGTTGCACCAAACACGATACAAAGATTCGTCTAAGTCCTTTTCACCGTTTACTTTTGCAAATAGAAAAAAATAAAGATTTTGATACGCCCACCATTTTGTCAATTGCGTACTAGGATTTTATATGTTTGTCGACTTCATAAAGCAACTATATAAAGATTTTAAAAGACATCCAATAAGTCAGCAAATAATTTCATTATTATTTAATTAATATAATTTCTACGTTTCATCCAACAAGACAGAAAAATATATCTTTGTATAAAGTTTAGTTCAAATTGGTCGGATCGTGCTCTTGTGAAAGGCAAAGATAGAACTTAAGTTTCGAAACATATAGAATTTTATAAACACCGTACAAAGCAAAAGCATTATTTTTACATGATTAAGATGGAGAAGTCTCGACCGGACTGGGAATCTAACACGGGACCTCATTTGGACACTTTTTTCGATTTACGATTGTTGGCCAAAGTTGCGGCAAGCAGAGAGCGGATTGTAAGATTGGAAACACTAACGACGGGTAATACAAATGTGATTTTGAAAAGATTTATGATTAATTAGTTAATCCTTAAATGTATAAAATGACTTATTTAATCCTTATGAAAAGTCTCTTGTATTTTAATTTACTTCACTAAATTTGTCACTTTAAGTTAGAGAACATTTAGACCCTTTTTAAGGTCACATGAATCTCTTTTTTCGGGGGGAAGGGGGTTAACAGGCTACATGAGGGTGATCCTGAAAAAGGCAACTCCCCTTTAATAGCATAGGAAGGGAATAGAAAATAGAGGATGCGGAAGATAGAGAAAGGTAGCCAAGGGTTAACTAGGGCCCCCGGGCTTTGGCTATGGTTTAAGGATGCTACCCGGTGTTTCACCTAAAGAGATGCAGAGAAAACTCTGCATCAGGTAGGATGGGCATTGGGTACTATTCTCACGCCCTTTCAAACGACTGGAGACGAGTTTGCTGAGGGGTCGCAGCATTCCCTTCTCCGTTTCTCCACCAATTTTAGGAGGCAGTTAGCCGACTGATCCAATGGGATCAGCAGACAACTCTTGCCATATGCCCAAGGTCTTCGACCCCAGTACATATACCTCCCAAAAGAGGTGAAGGTGTTTTGGCAGGTAGAATTTGATTTAAAAAAATCAGAGAGCGTACGAGGTATTACCGACATAATCAAGTGAGCCCCGTATAACCAAATTACACGTTGCTGCTGCGACTTGGGAGGGCCGTTAATTTAAGAACTGAGGAGATGTCATGAAACGTTTCCAAATAAAATTATTTCATTTCTGACTTTTGGCCATTCTTTGTATTTTATTTATATTAATAAGTCAGATTTATTCGATTTCTTTATTTATAATTATAATTTATATGTTAATTGAGATATTTTTGTATTCAATTATTCCGTTTTGGTTAAAATTATTTTATTATTTTGTTGAAAGTTTTGTAATTTATTTACTATTAATTTCCACTAAAGGTTTAGTTCTTAGATTTTTCATATTTATCTTTATTTTTATTATTGCCCCCTACAATAATTTATCTTTGAGTGATTTAAAATATTTCAACAGTCCAGTTCCTTCTTATTTTATTTGGTTTTTAGTATTTGTATGGGCGGTTGGTATTTGATTTTTGTTTCACTTTTTATATTGTATTGTATTATACACCTCCATTTATTAATTATTTTTTATGTTAATTTTTAAAATTTATTCATTTAAGTTTTGCCTGCGTTTTATTAAAATGAAATGGGATGGTTATAATAGTAATTTAAGATGCTACAACAAGAGACAGTTAATAAAATTAGTAATAAAAGTAATCTTTGTATCTCTAAACATTTACACTAGTGAATTTCGGAGGTCGAGACTTTAACATCCCGATTCTTTTATTCCGTGTCACGTTAATGACGGACATTTATTTGAAAGTATCTTGATTTCACGTACAATTGTAATTATAAATTTAAGAGAATTAAAAATAATTACAAATATTCAAACACTAATAACGTTATAAACGAAATATTTCAGAAACGGACAAAATAGATCTCTTTACTCACGAGTAAAACCTGCCGGTTTCTCCACCACAAACACACCTATGGACTCCAAACCCATTAAAATCCTACTCTCTTTACTAGTGACGTTAACCAACGTTCTAAATTTAAATTTTGAAAATTCCTCATCTCCTCCGCATGTAACTGCTTACAGGCTTATTACGATATGGTTGAACACCGAGAACAAAATATTACGTCTTATTATTGAAGAATTACTTTCTGGACTACTCTGACATCTGTGTGTATAAATTTTCGATAATCCCAAAACCTTTGAAACGTGAGTTTATTTAGCTACAATGGATCAGTATTACTGTTTTGCTAACCGGAATAGATTCTGTATAATACTGTGAGCAACATAATAAAAACTTAGTAATTTTGTTGATTTCAGGTGGCGGTGACGTTTTTGTTTGGTTCTGGTGAGCTTATCCCTGGATCTGGGAGCAAGGCTGCTTATTCTGCTGATGTCGGCGATAACGCAGCTGTCGACATAATCGTCCGTCTTGATGCGACAACAATACGTCAGGGCTGTAAAAGGCGCATTGTCCTGTCACCTGATCTCACCATTGTTGCCTCCTCAGAAGCCGACACCAACAATCCTACAATGTTATCACATTACGGTTCTTAATTGTTAAAAGGCTGTAAATAAGCTCACACAGCTGTTAACACTCATTTCATGAAATGAATTTGAGAAAATACTACACAAAAAGTAAACATTTTTTTATTCCATACTAGCTGGAGATCCGGCGTTGCCGGAGTATTTATTTATATTATCCCGGTATATTATTTGATTTTTTTCAACGCATGATTAAACCGGCATCGAAACCGTCACAATATGAACCTGAAATATACTCCTAGTATCTCGTCAGTCAAAAAAACTCCAGGACTAAAAATATTTTCAGTACTCTGACAGAATAAAATTTCTTCCTTACTTAGAGAATGAATTTTTACTTAAATAGAATATTAAAGGTCATAATGTCGTTTTCGACCCCAAAGTTGATAATTATTTTCATATGACTCATTTCCAACCCCATCCCTCGCATTCTGTAAGGGGTTGAAATTGTACACAAATTTTGTCGGAGAAAACATTATAAAAGGAAATGAGCACAAGAATTTTTTTTCGAGCCTTTATTACGCATAAAAATTCCACCCCTCCACCTAGGGGAGTCGTTTGGAAGCTACACGCCAAACGTTCGTTGATAATTGTTACGTTTGACCTTCTGTTTTGTCGCCTCTCGCCTCAACCCGACGGTATGGGTTCTTCCGAAGCCGTGTTATATATCGCTTGAGAAATTCCTATTCTGTTTGTCTCCAAACGATGCCTACGCTCTTCTTCAGTCTCATTGTTTGGAAGATTATGAACTCGACTTGAGTTACACGTACGCCTATTGAAATGTTGACACCTCACTGGTGGCATTTTCTTAACGCTAACAATAAGTAACACGACGGTAAACACATCAAAACATACGAAACATTCTAAGTTATGCTGTTGCGAAAGAAACGGCGATTGAATACGAATGGATGTCAATCTATCAATACTGTATAAAAACATCCGTCCAGTCCAGAGGTTGAGCTTATGATCGCTTCACGGCAAACCTTATAAGTCGCAGTTGGTTTTCCCGCTTTCTCATGTTTTCAACAATAGATGGAGTGATATATCTCGCACAGCCTTTCGCTCTCATGCTGCCAAAACCATGCTTATAATAATAACACAGTAAGTGGAATAAATAGTATAGGAACGGCTAATAGGACTTTTAACTCACATCTGTTTTTTACGCCGCCTTTCGCGCGGCAATTCAATGGGTTTATAAATATTTACATTAATATCTTCTGAACTCTGCAAGATATCAAATGAAACATACACGAAACTTAAAGTTAAAATTCCTGTTTCAATCCCTGAAATTTTCATAGAAATCAGTTGAACCGTTTCGGAGCGTAAATAGATCAAGAGTATAGGAAACACATTCATTTGGAGATTATGAGATTATGAAACTTTTCCGTACGATTTATTAAAAATTTTCTATCACACCAAACGTATCCTGACGAACACAACAAAAAGAGGATTATCCATTTTCCTGCAACCGTTCGGTAGTTATTCGCGTACATACATTACGGCGATTCATTTTTATATATATAGTATCGGTTTATGAATGCGGAGACAGTTTTTTTCAGAATAAAGTGTCAAAATGGACGTTCTATGTGAGTGCAAGTAAAAACGGAAAATAATTATCTTAGCGCGATACTTTTTTAAAAGAAGAAAAAGTTATTGGGGCAAAATAAATGTGTCATTCTGGAAAACAATGGCGAAAGGGGCCTATAAAGGTGAAAATTAATAACCACATCAAATATTCATAAGCTAGAGAAATGTTGCTGAAGCGAAGAAACAAAATGATGCATTGTGGAATGTATCTAAAGCTATGTTCGATGAAAAATGTTTTGTGAAAAGTAAAATTAGAGTGACAAAAAATATTATTATAGAAGTTCTGGTATTTTTAGGCGCGTGTGAAATAAATAAGCAGGTAAAACGGATGAATCTACTGCTCAGGACGTATCTTTTTTGGTGGAATTGAAATGATAATAGAATTATAAATAAAAGTTTGAGCTTCTTTGACTCTACAGCCCATTGAGAGCCTGGGCCTATCGGGTCGACTCCGTCTGTCATCTTGCATGACACATTCCGAATTTGGAGTGACACCTGGTCAGCGTAGCGATTCTCCTACAGTCTTAATCCCGGTCTTCGCGGCCATGACAACACAAACATACAAGCCTGTGCCAAGATTCGAACCCGGGACCCTTGGGTTGTAAGGCAGTAATGCTAGCCACTATACCACAGGATGTCGTCTTAATCTCAATTTATAAATAAAATACAATAACTGACCAATTAACAGATTTACTCAATCTCGGTGAATAGGTCTATATCGATAATGGATTTTTGGTTTACCTTAAAAAGCAGTTAGTGTCCTTCGAAGTAATCCCCGTCGATGGTAACGCATTTCTGGGAATGGTTGTATAACTCTAATTTATCCTAGAATTGGGTAGTAACAGTCCGTTGAATGCGCTGTCCGGGAACTGCTGTACCTGGGTGTGGTGGAGCAGGGTCTAGACGCCTTGTTTGCCGTATTGGGAAAGTCCATGTTAGATCCATTTCAGCAAACGTGTCAGTATTCCCACGTACGGAGCGGCTTTTACCAAGGTGGCCTCAGGAGGATTTCTTTACGTATGAGAACACTGCCTTCTTCATTTTCCGCGACCCTGAACTCAGACAGTACACTTTGACTCTTGCCTTCCGAGTCGTTCATCAGGCACCAGGTCTGGTTGGCCGTTACGATGGTTTTCAGGAAATTTTGTTTTCGATTCGCCATGTGGATGAGGTCTTCTCGTGGCTCAAGCATTTGTTCTGACATAAACGTGTGGGGCACTCAAACCCTGGGTCAGTATGAGGAGGGTCGTCTCACGACTAATTCCCAATTTCTCTGTTGGATTTCGCACGACCGTTGACCGGGATATCGTGCTGGTGAATTCAGAAGACGTCTTTCACGGTGCCTGGTCCTTCTTGGAAGTAATTAAACCACCCACAAACACACTTGAAGGTTCCTTTAAGTCGACTAGCTGCTGCACTTTTATTCTTCCAAGACCTGGCGTTCCATCCATTTGTCATGTAGTAAACAATTTCTCTTAAAAGATGTGTCAAATCCAGTTTACCTTTAGTTTAAAGGCTGCAGTGAAAATGAGTTTATTTTCCTTTAATATTCTTAAAAATCAATTTTCTACAATAAGCAGACTCGGGCGCTGCGGGAGTTTTCTCGCAGGCGCTTCAGCCCAGAGTAACTGCGGGGCTCACCTGATCATGTCGGGAATGCCTCGCACATTCTCTGGGTATTTTTTATCAAATTTATCATATGCCGAGACACCTTCACCAATTTTTGGAGGTATATGTACTGGGGTAAAAGACCTTGGGCATATGGCAAGAGTTGTCCGCTAATTCCATTGGATCAGTCGGCCAACTGCCTCCTGAAACTGGTGGAGACACGGAGAAGGGAATGCTGCGACCCCACAGCAGACTCGTCTCCCGTCATTCGGAAGGGCGTGAGAATAGTACCCAATGCCCGACCTACCTGATGCTGGTTTTCTAGGGTTTTCCCTGCATCTCTTTAGGTGAAACACCGGGTAGGATCCTTAAACCATAGCCCGGGGGCCCTAGTTAACCCTTGGCTACCTTGCTCTACCTTCCGCATCCCCCCTTTTCAATTCCCTTCCTATGCTATTAAAGGGGAGTTGCCTGTTTCAGGATCACCCTCATGTAGCCTTTTAACATCCCAAAAAAAAAAATTTCTACAATTTCTATCCTTTTTAATTACTTTAGTTCGTCTATTTATATTTATTTATTGCACTATAATTGAGCATAGTCACTATGAGAGCTCAAAATAAAGGATGTATAACATTTGAGAAATATACAATTATAAATATAGAAAAAATTTAAATGTTTTTGATGAGTTTATACTTATAGTCTCATTTTTAGTCAATTTAAAACTGCACTGCTATTAGTTCCCAATGCTTTTTAATATTTTATTATACTTATTTATCAAACACCACATTTCAAAACTGTCGAGATATTTGTTTTTTCTCCCTGTTCTCAGTGTCCACGTCTGTGGTCTATAAGAAAAAAACTGATACAGGTTACTAGGACCTTCAGCAATTCTATATTCTATTTGTTTGTCAGTAATGCTTTTTCCTTGTATAATATATTATTACGTATTGTTTTAATACCTGTCAATGATTTTTATTTCGCTCCATTTCTTTTGTGATATTTGTTACTGCCCTGTATTCCTAATGCCTAGCTTACAAGGGTAAAATTTATATTTTCTGTTCGTTTTACTTGTATTTTTATTAATTTTTATTTGAGTCGATTAAAATTTTGGATGTTTATATGCTGCCGCTACTTAGTAGAAGGAAAGAACCCTTACTGCTGGTTCCCTAAAGAGGTTACGTGAGGCTCAATTCTTGCCCTCTAACGTATGTGTAGACACATACAATTGTTGGAAGTTAGTCAATAATGAATGTGTATAGTATAATCGACCAGGGTCGGATTTACGGATGAGCTACATAATTCTTAGTAAGCGCCCCCTCCCCCGACCACGAAAAAATGAATGATTTTGAGTTAAACATTTATTAGTTTACTATGAATATCCATCCTAAATTGTATTTCAGTTTAATCCTTTCGGTATCCGAAAACCATACGTCACCGATGTATATATATATATATATATAAATATATATATATATATGAGTCAGGAAATGACATTGTCATGTTTATTAAAACAATTAATGGGGAAAGGACAGAGAGATAGAAAGAAGATGACTTACCAGAGGTTCATAGATGGTAGACACCTTGTGAGGTTTAGAGAACTTGAATTTTCGGAGGCACCGCCCCCTTCATCAGAAAGTTAGGAAGACATTTCCAGTGATCGGCTAGCCGAAGTCATCTTCTTTCTACCTCTCTGTCCTTTCCCCATTAATTATATATATATATATATATATATATATATATATATATATATATATATATGATCTTAACTATAAAGGGCTCCGTATTTCACATTGTTCAGGGCCTTATAAGGTCTAAATTCGACCCTACTATCGCTTAGCTATGCTGCTGGACTGTCATTTCGGCAGATAGAAGGTTCTTCTCTGGCCCAGTGAATTAGGAAAGACCCTGTTCGCACCTTATTACTCACCATACAGAATTCTGTAGATCAAACTCCGATTTATTTTTGACATTTTTTAAAAATATTTAATATTTATATTTAAAATAAACATGATTACAAAAATTTGTATTATCAATTCATAAGCAACTAACTTTACAAATATGACATAATAATATCGTCAATTTCACCTTATTACCTACTACATTCTAATATTCATAGATAATTATTCTTTAAATATATATTCAAGATTATACCGTCTCAAATATATCAGTTACTATTGTATTATAACCATAACATGTATCAGAAATTAAGTTTATGTGAAATCGTGTAAATAATTGGAATAATTCTTGATTGCGTGTAAATAAAATTGAACAATTTTTGTCGCTAAAAATATTGTATTAGGCTAAGAATTATTATACTAATTGATTTATGTGAATCAGTTAACGCTAATTCATAAATTGAGATCTTAAAAAATTGTAATTAATTAATCAAATAATAATTATTATTTTCTCATGCAAGTTACTTTTAATACGAATGATTAATTTCTTGTGGAAAATGCCTAATTCTGATTTAAAATTATTATAAATATACAAGTTTTAGATTTTTTGGTGTTGAATGTTGCTCGATATGTGTCAAACCGGAATGGAATTCAATTGAGGCGAATATGCTGTCTTGATTCACCCTAGGATGAGCGTTATGCTTGTGATCTGAAATCCGCTAAATTTGTGTTTTAATTAGGTCATTCATTTGGTTTCTGAGATATAAAATTAATATGATCCCACTTTTTTCATTGTTTATATTGGTGGCACACTGCGAGAGTCTATTTATAATTCAATGTTCATAAAATGTTAGTAAATGTTTGTTTGTTTCTTGAAGTTCTGCCTAGCAAGCAAAAAACAGATGATAATGAAAGGACTATAGAGGAGATGAGAAAGTATTCCTCAGGCGAAGATTGCTGATTATTAAAAGGGATTCATCAGGCACGAAATAGCCCTCGAGCAGCGTACTTTGGCAGGTCTTTGCACACGCAGGACCTACCGTGTGATCTGGCATTGATCTTTCGTAGCTTTGTGTCTGGCATGTCTCGTCCCTTGTCATGAGAAAAGTCGTCACCCGCCTCAAAGTGTCGTTCATCGCTGACGCACTTCCACCTTCTTTAACTTAACATGTCTCTACTGCTATTCGTCAGTCGGTACGACAGAATTTCAGGAAATCATAATCGGGAAATGGTATGATAATGCAGAGTAGTGTCTGGACGAATAGTCGGTTTTCTTACATGGGCAAATTCGTGTGTCACAAGATTGGTCGCTCAATACACTTTTTTCCTTGCAAATAAGATCCCTACGTTCTATTCATCAAATTACTATTACTGGCACAAAACCCATATGACATCTTCTCTGCTTTTTAAAAAAACGGACTGCAGAATGCTGAAGCATCAGCAATAAGTTTTGTTGAAAGGCGGCAGATCATTTATTTTGAATATCATAATCGAAGAACGTGTTAATAATTAATAACACTGGAAACGTGAGCGGAATATTCCGTCAAGCAACTACTTATATTCCATTTTGTTTCGTTCAGGTTCTTATTGAATACAGCCTGTTGTAAAAATAATCTTCGGATTTGATATGTATATATTTTGAAAAATAATTAACATATAAAAATATTAATTTTATAATAAATGTTAATACATAAAGTACTTCTACATAAAAATTCTAAGGTTCTCAATAAGCCCTTCCTTAAAATGCACGGCAAATGTTTGTTGTATTCAAATTCGCCCTCACTAATGGTTGTTCTATGCTCTCACATTATGGTGGTTCACCTTCCCATTCAAATGGAAAGTAGCGCGGTGAATACAATAGACTGGATACAAAATTGACACCTGCAACCATCTTGTGAAGAAGAAACTCACAAAACTCCACACATCGTTATTTCTGACCTAACCTACTTTATTATAATGTAGAATAGAGTGGCAATATCAGGGCTGGCAGGTCAGGTCGGAACTTCACGTTTCTGTGTTCTGCGCTCTCACAGATTTCTGATATCGTGCCAGGATACGTTTCCGCATATTGGAAGTTATAACTACCGATATCTAAAAAATGGTCGCTCGTATATTACTTTTTCTTTGAGGAATATTTATAAAAAATTTGATTCTCTCTTTAACGCACTATCTGGAAACCAATAGCCTACCCATCCAGCCAAATCAAACCGAAATACAACACCAAAAGTAAGATATCATCTCGTAATCCACAAAGAACAGACCAACACCTGGCAGAATTCTGATTTTTCGGGAGACGCTGACATATAAACTCAGCCCAAGCTGATGTACGACCACAGAAGGAAAATGCCAACTCATAACCGACAAAGAAAAGACCGTCCTACTCTCTCTTCTCACAGAAGCCTGATAGTTCCGTAGATGACAACTCCCCAACCCTTGAATCTACACTTTCCAATAAACCACGAAAGAAAACTAAACAGTTTCGAAACAAAAACAGGATTCCTTAGCCGATTCTCTTGAATTAGCTTTGCCCAAAAGCAAAAAATCTAATCACGACTAATCTAACCAACAGCTACCAAGTATCCCCGGAAACATTAATTGAAATGCTAAAAGAAATATACCCTACTAATAAATATAGAAACCTAAAGAATAAACTAACCAGGCTTATTAATATCATAAGCAAGCAATCTGGAGTCCCACTCACGGACTCAGATTCATCTACGTAAGAAACCCAGAACACAATGATCCTCTTAATTTAAAAGTTTAATCCAGACATTATTGCTGTACATGAGACCAACCTAAAAGCTGATAATATTACCCACTTGACGGGATACCAATAATTGAATCATATCAGGACCACAACAGCTCATGCAAGTGGAGGGGTATCAATATACAATAGAAATAGGATCCCAACTGAAAAGATAAAAATAAAAACTAATTTGGAAGCCGCAGTCTTAAAGCATCATCTACCCTCCCTCCTAGTGAAACCGTTTGCACGCAAGAACTCGACCTATTAGCTAATCCTGGGGGCCGTGAAGTGTCATAATACAATATGGGGCTTAGATGTACCGATTCGCAAGGAAAATTTTCGAAGATTTCGCCTCCAACAACAACCTTGCCATCCACAATGACTTTTTTTGGGGTTAACAGGCTACATGAGGGTGATCCCGAAACAGGCAACTTCCCTCTAACAGCATAGGAAGGGAATTGAAAAGGGGGGATGCGGAAGGTAGAGCAAGGGTTGACTAGGGCCCCCGGACTGTAGTATAAGGATCCTACCCGGTGTTTCACCTAATGAGATGCAGGGAAAACCCTAGAAAACCTGCATCAGGTAGGTCGGGCATTGGGTGCTATTCTCACGCCCTTCCTAATGACGGGAGACGAGTTTTCTGTAGGGTCGCAGCATTCCCTTCTCCGTGTCTCTACCATTTTTAGGAGGCAGTTGGCCGACTGGTCCAATGGGATCAGCGGACAACTCTTGCCATATGGCCAAGGTCTTCAACCCCAGTACATATAACTCCTAAAATAGGTGAAGGTTTCTCGGCATGTCAGAACTTTGATAAAAATAAAACAGAGAGAGTGCGAGGCATTCCCGACAATCAGGTGAGCCCCGCCGTGACTCTGGGGTGAAGCGCCTGCAAGAAAACTCCCGCAGCACCACCTTATATCACCATTCCTGTGTGAACTAACAAATATATAAGAAATTAATACATAAAAAAAGATTAAAGTTAAATGACATATCAACAGCCAAAACAAAAACAATGGCACAATTCAGATGAGAATCAACAATTATGACGACCCGGACCTTCCTCCTGACCTCACCAGAAAACAAGTGATTCTGAGGGATTTCCCTTCTCACCGACCTCACTAATTCTTATCTTCTTCATTTTTTTCCAGATTTCCACCCCCACTATGCTCACTCTGCAACATATTATTGAACACATTATGTTTGAATTCAACAACCTCAATAACATCGTAAATAAAAGTATTGCTCCTTTCTCTAGATTCCACATATGCAATAACGTGGAATTCATAAAAGAATAATGGGGCACTAGATTGCTTGCTTATAATTCATAAAGGAAGCTCAATTGTGCAAAGACATTTAGAATAAACTGATTATGTAAACCCTAAGCTATGTTAGTCGGGTCGCTAATAGCACATCCAAAAATAATCTAATAAAAAATATATGTTCCAGAAGAGAAAAATAATTACGAGCGGAAAAAAATCTCCTCTGGTAATGTGATAAAACGGAAGGTTCGACGTTATAATATAAACTGAAGGAGCTCTCAAATTGTAGGCTTAAGATTCATGCAGAATACCCTGAAATTTTCCACACAGCTGTAAACATTTTAATGCCATTCAAAACAATATATTTAAGCATTTTTTTTCAACTTAGATGCAAATATAAACTAAATATAGAAACAAATTAATTTCAGAATATTAAATGCGGTTGCAGGTAACATCTCAAGACGAAAATTCGATTTAAGAAACATAACCTCGTGCCGTCAGTAAACATAAAGAAAGGCAGGAAACGTATAGAAAATAGTTGATACTGCAAATGAGTAATTTAATTTTAAGTTAAAATTTTTAAATAAAATATAGAATACTTATCTTCCATTATTATCACATAAAGTAAATATAAAATTCATTTAATATTATTTTAAGATTTTTGAGGATGGTATTTAGTTCCCCGAAAAAAAAACTTGTAACTCTACGGGCTGGCGAGCTGAATAGATCAATACATAAAATTTTGTGGGAAGATCTGCCTGAGATTAGTCATAGAAGATGACCAGCATACGAAAATATATTGGAAACACAATTCTAATCTGATTTAGATTCTAAATTTGGTTGAGACTTTTTAATAATATATCGTAATAACTTCAAATTATAATTATTGAATACAGTCTTCTGTTGGCTGTATCTCAGCCGTTTTCACTCTCTCACCGAACACGCGCAGTCTCGAACAGCTGTTTTTAAATATAATGTAATACTGAAGGGAAGCGGACTTGCTTTTTTAGAATAACTAAATTTAACTAATCAAAAGTATTTTATTGACAAATATTTCTCATAAATACAATTAATGTTAAACAAATGAGCTGGGCACCACCAGTTACGTCTTCAAATTTTTAAATTATTCTTGAATTTACTCCTTCATATTTTTATTTACAATTAAGGGTATTTTGGAAGGTTTTTAACAGTTTCCAAAAATTGTGAAATTTAGTGCGTATAAATAAATGATAAATGTTGGTGTTTCACAGCAGAAAATGTAGTGAAAACTTTGAACGGCTTGGGCTTGTAGATCGCTGTTCTAAATGCAGTATTACACCAAAGCTTGCTAGACCGAGTAGAGTGCCCGAGTTGAAAAGGAACCGGTTTGGAAGCAGGTAGAAACCGTCTGATTCGGGGGTTCATTCGGCCGAGTCAGTAGAACGGTCTTCAATCCATTTTCTCCGCGCAACACTCGGTGGGTGTAAAATGGCCTTACGAAAGCAATGTGTGGCAGCTTCCACAAACAGCTGTTGAACGAAGTCCAACTCTGGATAATTCTTTCCAAATCCCGATCTCTTCCAGAAACAAGGATGTCTTTCCCAGGATACGAAAGGAACATAAATCAGTTGGATCTCCTCGTCTCGAAGGGGAATTCAAATTTTTCTTTACCTAAGGCTTAGAATTTTTTTTAGCTATAGGATCACTGCTATTTGCGACTTGATTGAAAATTATATAATTTTACAACTGATCATTCGCGGTAAATAATTTTACTATAAATCCTGGACAATTTCGTCGTTTTTGTGCGTAGATCTGAACTCACTGAGACCCACGAGCCTCCATAAACCACAATTACAATCAGAATTAACTGTGTCCATCTTGCGCTGCACATGATCTTCTCTGTCTTTATCAGTCAATCACGGCCGCTTTCTCTGTCGAGACATCGGAAATATTGTTCAATCACGGTGTCTGTTTGTAGCAATGCAAGAACTCCAATCATTGCACTGATACATTGTCGAAGGTAGCCTCAAAAAGCCGGGTTTTAAATAACAGATATTTCGGTGGCCGCCTCACAAAAGGGCTAGTTACTGTTTCAACAAATGATATAGTTATTATAGTATAATTTGTATTTAGAAGAACAGAATGGAAAAATCTCGACTGGACCCGGGAATCGAACCAGAGACTCCAGCTTACCTGGTGGTTTCTTTATCAGTCTCGATGCCAGGACTCGATACGAGATCCATGGATCTAAAGCTCAGGTTCACCTACAATTATACTTAACACATTTATCACTTCTTACTCGAGGAATCAGTAAGAATGAGCATTGTGTAAATTGATGAAAGGTGCATGAATTTAATTTCAAACAGAGAAGGACTGCTTCAATTGAAGCTCGCCGTAAAGGCAATGAAAGGGAATTTATGAGAATAGGACGGAAAAATTTGTGCGACATGCACACCTAAATTTTCATCCGTAATGTCTTGTTTCGTTTACACCAGATGAGTTTCCAAATCAGAAACGAAACGAAGTGTTATAACTAGTGTTAATGTTAATACAGTTCATATAAATTTCTTTCTGGCTTGTGGCTAGTTTTACTATTTATTGATTACCAATCAGTCCGACATTGTAACTGATTACAATACATTTTACCCAAAATTTTAACTGTCTTAAAATGTGTCCATTGAGTGCCAAAAAAAATTATATAAATTTATCTGCAGTAGATTTCGACTTTAGTCATCCTCATCTGCAACTGAACCTTTTAAACTTAAAACATCATTATAACAGAGTTTCCACTACAATATTGTACCAATTTTTTTTGGTATGATTATTCAGTTGCGACAAGTACTCGATGAGTACAATATTGTAATGGAAACTGTGTTATAATGATGTTTTAAGTTTAAAAGGTTCAGTTGCAGGTGTGTATGACGAAAGTCGAAAGCTACTGCAGATAAATGTATTGACAAACTTATTGGCTTATTGAAGTTTATTACCAGAACATAGTCCTTGAATATCTAATTGTAGTTGTAATTATAATGTTGTAATAATTTAATGTAATAAAATTGTGTTGTGGTTAATAAATAATAATATACAGTATAATAAAATATCTAGAAAAGTATTACATTTTAATCAGTAACATTTAGAAACTTTTGTAAGTAAATAATTATTTAAAATATGCATTTCCGGGATCTCTCTTCAAACTTTAGTCGGCCAGGTGTTCTTTGTATTGTACAACTACGTGGCCCTCTTTGCCCACCTCTGTTACTTCTTTAAAAGGTACCGCTTTTACGACACATAACATAATCTCAGCGAAATTATTATCAAAGATGTGGAACATTACCCATAGATTGGCAAACATACAAGAGAAGCCAAACCTTCGAAAATAATATTAAAATATGAGGAAATGGAAAATTATTAATCTAACAAAAATGTAGTAGTATTTTTTCCTTTCTTTCGTAAGATGAACACTTTAATTGAGTTAATTTATGATTCTTCAGACAGATTTTAATTAGATTTACGGAGCATGCTGTAAAGTGTTTAGTCTTTAAGGAGTGACGTTTCGAACACCTGCAAGCATATTAGCTGTGGCGTTCCTGGACCAGATGGAGACGTCAGGCGATAGCATCGCTTGGTGTCCATTACAGCCATTCATTAGCTGTGACGCGTCCCTCGGCCCTTGCCTTTCCCTCCAGGAATACCAATACAACAACATAACCGTACAAGAATATAGCAAAAACGTCTTACATTACAGCAACTTGGAATCATATGTTACTGGTGACCATAATAAATCATTTTTATTGTCGAATGAATCTATAGGGTCAATTTTTATTGCATGTAACATATATGTTACATCTCAAACGAAACCCGTTTTGGGTGACATTACGGATGTGAAAGTAAATAGAGATACTACAGCTACACCGTATTTGTATTCATTCAACCGCCTAAAATAAAATTTACTTATTATGGCTTTCTTGATGTACTTGCTCAGTGATTTATTGCAGTAAGTGAGCTGTTATATGTATTACTGTTCCCGGAACAGGGAAATGAAACCGGGCGTATATAAAACACAAGACAGATTAAATCAACAGAAGTATTCTATATAGTGGTAGCATATATTGAGTTATTTGATTTTAAAGTAACAATGTCATTGATTAAAGTATTGTTAAATTATTTAAATATTTATTCTGAATTTAATTAGTCCAAATCTAAAAAAATATTTCCACATACTTTATCGATAATTTCTTCTAAATTTAAAAGAGCTATACAAAGAAGGCGATACATAATAATTAACTTTTCTTTATTACTCATTAAATTTGTGTTTATAAACTGACGCTTAAATCATATTTCTATTCGTCGAGTCATGAGAGAATTACTTGAGTCCTCGAGTGTTGAGTGAATCGCTTACCTGAGTCGACCAATGAACAATCTACGTGAGTCGCCAGGTTGAAGTAAGATCCGACTCAAGTACAGAATAGAAAACATTATGAGCAGCACTCTCGAAGAAACAATAAACATTAACACATAATAAATTTTGAAGTTATAGACTTAGCTCATTTTAATAGGCAGTATGGTAAAATCTTAATGATTGCTAAAACAACCAAGTCAGAAACTTAATTTTGTTTTGTTATTCTTACGACACGTAGTTAAAAATTATTTTCAGCGTACTTTTATCATTTTGATGTGCATAGTTTTACTGCACCTCTTGAATATTATCTTTATGTTCTCAAATCACCAGCCTGATCACATACGAACACTGACAGATTTAATTTACAAGATTAGATACAATTAATATGCAGAATAAATTTTACCTATATATATTTCAAATTATTCCACGCATTAGTTGCGTAAAATGTTCAGTTTACAATAAATCCTGTAATGTCGGCTAGGACGAGGTCAATGCTCCGATTAACGCATGTTACCAAGTACAGTGAAGCCGTATGGATTCAAATATATATTTAGAAGGAACTGCAAGTTTTTTTACGGATGTACAATTGTGGAATTTACTAAGAGACGTGAACCGTTAGCGAGGAAACATTGAGTTCTCAACTCGACTAGACAACTTGACGTCTGGAAGACAATATAATAAATTCTCCAATCTTCACCTTCATCGTCCGTACATCGCCTTCACCAATTCATAGCTGTTTGGGTGGATATTTCTGGGGAATTTTTCTGTAGTTTCTTCTGCATAGATGTTACCTTGGACAGTCAAATCCACTTCGGCCCGGTGTTCTTTGTATTTTGCAACTACGTGGCGCTCTTGACCCACCTCTATTAGTTCTTCAAAAGCCACCACTTTTACTACAACGTCAACAAACTGCAGAAAGACATCAGGACGTGCAACGTCTTCCCTAGACTTGGCACCTGTTTAGCCTTTGCTACTCATTTCCCTCTACTTTTCCGTCATTGAGGGTGACTATCTCGACGTCTCATCTGAGTATTCGCGAACCGTAGTCGATGTCTGGGCCTTTCATCATGAGAACCATCTCCGGCTTTGCGACGATATTCATCCAGGACTGCTAGGCTTCCCGGCCTGCTTCCCTGGCGGGGTTTCCCCTGTACTCCTGCGTCTTAGGATTACGATTGTTATCTGCAAGTACTGTGGTGTTGAATGTTTGTTAGTTGGATGTGGTTTGGAAAAGAATGTTTATGTGACAAGTCATTACGCAAAAGTGCAAACTTTTCATTAAAACTACGTTTCTATTATGCGAATTATGTTGTTAAGTGAAACATACCATGGACCAATTCACTTTATGTTTCCAATGCGCTATCACGTTTCATGATTGAGACATGTGCTATATTGAATTATTCCTTTGAGCACTGGGACTTTAAGATACATTTGGAAGATTCATTTTTCTTTATGAATTAGTATTAAGCCTTAAGTATGAATAGTTAAATGCATGTCAAGAGTTGATTGTTTAAGGTAGTATTTTGTCAATTAAATCAAATTTATCTTATAACCAAACGTTCATAACCCGACCCCAATTTTCCGACGTCGACACGCACCAATGCACGCTGATAAGCTTATTAAACACTCCTTAACTTCGACACGAAGACGTCGCTGCTGTCGGGAGCGGCCGATCTTCACACAGGAGCAGCTGCTGGAGACGCTTCATGGGCAGCTGATCTCCACCCTGTAAGACTGCAGTCATGAAGCAAGATATTTTGAACTGGTCTCTGCTCATAAGTTTGAATTTTACAACAAAAAAAACCTGCAAAACGGCCAGTATCTTCAACATATTTGGGTGGATCAGATCATCAGATGGGTGGACAGAGTAACTAACCAGGAAGCTCTAAGCAGAATAGGGGATGAGAGAACAATTTGGAGGACTTTGACCAAAAGAAGGGATAGATTAAAGGCCACGTTTTGGGATATGAGTGTCTTACAAAATTATCATTAGAGGGAAGTTTGTTGGGTAAGAACAGGATAGGAGGTCAAGCATGGAATGCGCTAAGCAGATTAGGGAGGATGTGTGATGTGGTAGCTATGTAAAAATGATAGGCTTGCGCAATATACGTTAGCATTGTAGCGCAGTAGAACCCGCGTCCAATTTTTTTTATTATTTAAGGAGAATATTGACGCTCGTGGCGCGCCATCAACAATACTTTCCTGTCGGCAAGTCTCAAAAGAAGCCGACAACAGAGGAGTAACTTCATGTTACAATACTTTATACCGAAATTTTTAAAACATATACAGTTCTTAGGACATTGTGTACTTGGAGAGCGAGTTGGATGGTTGAGTGAGACGGGCGATAGGATGGACACGGAGCGGATGAGCTCCCGTGAAGGTTGTACTTGGAGAGCGGCGAAGGACATGGTGGAATGAAGATGTGTTTTTAGAGAGCGGGTTAGACGAGTAAGGAGGGTGTGCATCCCTGTGTTATGAGCAGAGCAAATTGTGAATTTAGTAACTTTTGAGTTAAACGTGATACAAGGTGATGGCGAGAGGATATTGAAGGAGAGTGGTGGACAGATTTCTGGTGATACAAGGAGGTGGAGAGAGGAGATTGGCAGCAGAGAAGTTACAACGAGAGCAGATTTGTGAGGTGGCAGCGGAGAGGTGGACCATGCTTAGATCAGTCCAGGAAGCAGGGAAGAAAGGTCTTAACAACTCAGGTTCGTCAATGAACAAAAAAATCTGCTACACGTGGTCACCCAAACCATTAATACCCTGAGATCTTTAATACAATCCCATTTTAATTAATTATTATTGTACATAATATATACACGCACGAGCCATATTAAAATTATTGTCTTTACAATTAATAAATGTATATATTTAAACCCATTTATTAATTTCATTAATTAATATCCCCCCCAATTCATTTACAGCATGGAGGGATGCATCAGGCCAGTCTTAGGACGAAATACCAAAACATTTGGCCGTGACATTTCATTTCATTCCTCCAAGTTTCATACTGACAATTTGAAGATTACCATTAGAAGCATGTTAATGGCGAAAGTATAAACTCATCACCTCCTCCCCCATTTCCTTCCTTATTAACTCCCCGATTCATTAAAGATTAATATACTCTATTCTTCCACTACTACAAACAAAACCAGTAATCTTAAAATAATTGTTGTATTTACGTTTCATACCAAACTTTTTAACACAAAAGAATTTAAATTAATTAAGAAATATGAAATAGTGACATGAATAAGATTGTAAAATGATTTCTAATGATCGCATATGGTAATTTGGGATAGCGTAGATACTAACATTATTTTATGTTGTCTCCATTTAAACTGGTGCATTTTCATTAAAAAAACTATTAGACTTCTAGAAAAAATCTTGTTTCTGAATTGCGAATTGTAGCTTTATCTCATTTTTTGCTCTAGCTAATGTAATCACTTATGTTACTTATACGTTAACAAAATCATCTTTATCGTAACACGCCTGGCGAGATTTAAACAGGCTGCTTCATTAAATATATGAAATTTTAATTCAAGAACGGAAGAAATGTTTTCAATGTAGGTGAGCCAAGGAATCGTTCTGGTGCTCTTTACCAACAATTATACGAATCGACTCCCAGACAGGTGCGAGATTCCTCCAACGATTGTATGGGCCTGAATAATATGCACATCTTCAATTTACTAGATGATATTCCTATACGTTCAAAATTCAGGACTTGAAAAAGAATAGATGGAGAAAATTGTAATGAATAAATATATGTATGAAATAGTGAAGATATATCAAAACATTACGCTAAAGTTTTAGAGTAGACCAAAATTTTACTGTTATAATCAACAAATTTTGTTACTTTGGACTTACTCATTCTATAAGATTCAATAAGTTGATTCTTAATTTAAAGATAAACATTGACACTATTGGCGATTTAAATTTTGACTCAAGTTGTGTTCATTTAAAGTTTTTTAAATGCAATTTTCGACGACTCGTGGATGCATGTTGCTGACAGTGTTTGGTTAGCACAGGAGCGTTAATATTTGTTGAACTTCTAGAACACCGAAGTTCGACAAATGCCCAGTGTAGGCCAACATCCTCTAAAATCATGTATATTCTACAAATATCTATAAATTATATATATACATAAATTTCAAGTGACAACTAAGGATGAGTACAGTAGATTTAAGATTGAAAGCATCTTATAACCAAATTAGTTTTTATATTATAAAAATTCCATATAATTTTGTAATGTTTCAATTAATTTGTGTTATTTAAAGTTGTAGGTGGACTATGGCATATTCCGAAAGATCCTTCCAAATTGAATAAAAATTCGAATCAAAATTAATAGTTTTGGTTTATTAAATTGTGCGACTGTTTAAAACCATCATCATCTAAATTATAGTGAGCCATTTAATATTTAAAAATGTCCTTCAGTAAAATATCAATACGTAACTTAATAAAAATTATATAAAACTGCAGACCAATCGTCTCATTCATGAACTGTCACTTAGTAGAACTAGGAATATACTGAGTGAGGTATCACAGACGTGGCCGATCACAACCCAAACACAGAGTCTGAACTTCGTTTACTGAAAACCTTTGTTCCTCAAATATAGAAGTCGGAAAATGTACAATAACAAACACATTAAACTTTAATCTCAAAAAATGGCAACGTACAAGTACTTTAAGTAAACGTAAGACAACATTTCAGTTTTTAACAGCAAATACGCCTCGCTTAAAATAAATCAAAAACGATTTTATCAGTCAAATTTTACAACTACTTTCATCGAAACTGAAACTCCAATTTGAAGTTAGTCAACAACTGGATCACTTTTTCTCAAGTTGAGCAAGATGATAATAATACCTCTTCCAAAGAGATATCTTTATCCAAAACCTTGTTCGATTTAAATACGGGGGTTGAGCCCGAAACCGTATTTTAAATGGTGGGTTTCAGATATTCAATCGCATCATCGACCTCATCAGTATTTTTGAGGGGTATGTTTATTTAAATTTTTAAAATTATTTCTTTGGGACAATCTATCTTAGTATTCCTTGCTCTAATTGATCTAATTTTCATTTACGTGAATTCCCTTTCATGAAAACTTAGTGTAGTTATGATCGGTAAATGGGTAGTTGACATATTAAGACATGATTCAATTAGAATTCAGTTATGTTCAATGTTTTCTGTAACACAGAAGTCAAGAAGTTTAGGGATTTTAATCTTGGACGTAGGCCAGTATGGAGGTTATTTGGTGGTGAGATAGTTGTGATTATTAGCGGCGAATGATTTTAACAATTTTCTACCTTTTGTGGTTGTTATTCTAGCAGCCTTGCTCCTTGATACAATGAAGACCTACAAACAGTATTTTTTCTCGCAATTGAATTAAACCTGACCACCTGATACAGATACTATAAGGTTTTCCCTACATCTCTTTTAGTTGAATCACTGGGTAGGATTTTAAACTAAAGCCCAGGGGTCTTGATCAACCCTTGGTTACCTTGCTCTACCTTCCACATCCCCACTTTTCAATACTTTTCCTATGTTACCGGAGTTACCTGTTTCAGGAACACTCTCGTGTAGCCTGTTACCCAAAACCAAAAGGCAAAAATTGGAAAATTTGATCTTTTTGTTTTATTTAGCCATCAATCTGCAATATTTTTTCGCATATATTGTTGAATATTTATTCAAATATTATATTTACATCTTCATGTTTTCAGATTTTGTTACCATGTTCATTTTAACATAACAGAGGCCGGGTCAAACATTTACAAAAAAAATGCTCATTCTTCTATTAAAATATATAATGAAATAATAAACACACCGACTTAAACTTTCATTAAAATTTGATACCCAATTACAATGCTTGGCATACTAAATTTACACTTTCACATAAATAAGATTATTAGGTTAAATTGATACATTAATATGTTTAACAAATAGCTGCGAATTATATTACGAAGATAAAGCACAATTTGTGTGCAGGAAAACTAAACCTAAATGATTCATTGATCATTTTAACTGTAAATATTATTCATTTTTAAACAAAGAAATAAATCTATGAACACCACGTGTGTAATAAATTGGTTTTATTCCTATCACAAATATCTACTAAACTGATGCAAGACAGTAGAAATGGCAGTAGTTTTGATCCAGCACGATGCATTCATGAAAAAGAATTCATTAGTTTATATACTTTCGTTAAGTTCGCTATTTTATCTTACAAGGTCAGAAATAACGATGAGATGTGATTAAAGAAATCATTATAAAAATAATAAATGCCACGAGGGATATAAAACCTGCCATACATGTTTAAAAAATAAGGACATTAAAGAATACTACTTGCAAATGTCAAGTCCACGAATTACATGTTTTAGAAGCAGATTCCTCATAGATGTATTTCCTGTTAAATGTATTCTGTTTATTTAAAAAAAATATATAGCAACATCTATATATATGTATACCATTTATTTTTAACGTTTATTCCCTATTAGGAGTGCGTTTGAAACTGATTCTTGATTTCACTTCACTATTTTTTTTGTTTTATCGAGTTTTTCTGCACTATGGCTGACTTTTCGTTCTCTGACTATTTTCTCCCTGCCGCTCTCTGCGGTGTAACATGGACATTGATAAAAAGTGTATTTGTGAGTGTAAATGAAAGAACAATACTCAAGTGTTTAGGGTGCACAGTGGAATAAAACTTCCAAAATTTACAGTGGCAAATAAACGTACTTGATTACGTTGATAAATAATATGTACAAAATTAGTATATAGGACTAATCAATGTAATAGAAGTGTTTTCAGGAATCGCCAGCTGAAGAACAAGGGATTCGGGTTGTATAAGTTGTGTTTTATTGAGATCTGATGACCAAATTCATCAATGCGCGGACCTCACTGTCATTAATTTGTTCAGGGGCTATTTTAATGGTAAAGCACAACTACATTTGGCGGTACGAAATCAAAGGCACGCGGCGTGAGGGAAGTTTAAGTTTATAGACAAAGGGTTATAAAACCCAGATAAGTTTCTAAAAGTCTTTGAGATTTGGCAAGATCGGGTTATGAAGGTAAACGGTGTTTTCCTCAAAACAGTAAAGGGATTTTTCACATTTATAAATTAAGTCTCCACTGTAAAATAGTTAATACCCCTTAATATTCATTTTAGCACACTTCATTTGTAGGCCTCCTAATATTGATATTGATTTTTTCTGACTGGTCCCTAGATTTTCTTTAAAATTTCTTAATGTTTTCAAAACTTCGAAGTATGTAATTAAACACTAATACTGACAAAGTATGAAGGTCATAATATATCATTATTCGTCCTGGACAGTATCCATAAGCAGTTACTAACGAAAAAAAATAGACCTTCATTTTATTTTTTCAAGATTAAAAAGGAACTGAAGAAATTTATTTTTGACTGGTGAAATCCCAAATATGAGGACAAAAACCTAGCAGTAATTGAATGATAATGGTCGTTTGCTGTCTTTTTAAATAATTTTTTTAAATGTTCAGTAAATATTATCTGTAAAAATAGTTTATTATGCACCTTTTATTTCATCAGTGACGACATTGCTGTTTCACTGAAATCCTAAGATCCGAAACATTAATGAGGACAAACAATCTGGAAGATTAATGTTGTTATGCATTGATTATATTGGGAGTACATAGTAAACCTCTTCCTTAATTTGCATATTGGAAGCTTGTAGATTGGTGACACATAATATTAATCCACTGTAGTTTTAAAGAACGTCGAATATAAAAAGTAGAAGAAAACAACGTTTTAATCTTTATAAGAACAACGATTTTTTTCTTATTGTTATTTACAATGAAGTCCTGGCATCTATGATGTTCACACTGTGAGGCGTTGTCTTCTTACCCAGACATCTCTAGTGAAGTACCCATTCAAATCTATTTTGCCACATCAATACTTTTGTACTATTTTATATATTTCCTCATTTGAGAACAACATAGTGGGGAAAACTATTTCAGTCGCTGAAAAAAGTCACAGTCCCGACCTCGTCGATGGAGAGACTCGTTGGCCTATAGCATAAAATGGAAATGGTTATGAAATGATGACGTACAGGCGCCGTGGTTGCAGATGTTGAGTTTAAACACACGGCCTGAGAGGTTGTCGCCTATTTGGCTCTCCTCCAGAGCTTCTGGAGGCGAGGTGTTGACGCTCACTTCCAAGTGGTCCGAGCTGATAAAAAGCCCATAAGTAAATCTTCCACTTACACGCTTTTCGCTGCAGCTATTCCTGGGAACCTTAAGTGCTGCCATCTGCGGATATCATTATAAAACGTCAACGCAAACACGCCGCTTCTTCGCTCTCGAGATTAACTTAACTCGGTCTTGACAGCTCTCCAGGGCGTCAATGGGCCCACTACACCTGCGCCATCAAATTCGCTTTTGGAAGAAGCAATCCCCTCTAGAACATTTATTCGAAGTTTATAGCAATCGTGGCTTATATAAATCTGGAATTTTTCTTTCCGAGAACTAATAGTTTCTGCTAATGTACTCAAAATTAGAGTGGATCCAAAAAAAATCGTTGCTGAAATATTATTTTATGCGAAAAAAGTGCTAGCCGAAGGATAAAGCCTGTTCGAAATATAGTTACAGGTTTTAAATATTATCGCACTTTGGCGCCCTAATAATTCTGCTCCAGAAATCAAGAAGTATTTTCTGGTGCCATGTTCACTGAGTTAAAATAAAAGGTTTAATAATAATTTCCATCAACTTTTGAAGTATCGCATTGAAGAGCGTAATTGTTGGCAAGAGTGTTAATTGGGCAAACCATGGCTCACGAGCCACATGCAACGCTTTCGATGTACTTGAATGTGGTTCTCCCACAAAGTAGCAAGTCCGGTAATTGAATGCATTGAAAATCATCAAATTTCACTCGATAAAATTGTCTCAGACGGGGTGAAAAGTATGACCAGCGCAAGGAACTAGTTTGTTGCAAAACCTAATTACTAGATATGAGGGCTAATTGAAAGTAAGAACAGACATTAATTAAAACATTTTTTCCAGACGTTTTATTATAAGTCATTACCTGACACCTCACACTATTTCTCCACTTAATCACTGCATTACCTGTCGTAAGGGAATTCGTTTTTGTATGATTTCGTCGAAGGAAGATGCTACCCGTGGTCTCAGAGGCTCGTCATGCACAATTTCACGACCTTCGTTAAACTGTCTACTCCATTCCATCAGTCTTTACTACTTCCCAATACACCTCACACAGTTTTCAATAAGTGTTTGCTGGCGTAACGTTCTTTGCATTCGACAAACGAGTCACTGAGCTGACTTCAAAGTCGGTGAGACGATCAATTGTTTTAAGCATTTTGAAACGCGCGAACAAAAGCTTAACACAAGGTGATGATTGCATTGACTATATGAAGAAGTGTGAGGTGTAAGGTAAATGATTGGCAAGGAATCCGAGATAGAATGAAAGAAACAACTCGGGACGGGAGGGGAGGGGTGATCACCTGTTTAAATTACAAGCAAGGAACTAAAAAACAGAAGTTGGAAAATACTCATTACTAAATAGGACAATTAATGACTGGAATAATCTGCCTGCAGGAGTGTTTGGGGAACTTCCTCTAACAGAAAGAAATTTTCGACTCAATCTAAGTTTAGTGTAGTGTAGTGCAGTGTAGTGAAGTGATCAGTGCTGCGAAATCTCTAAAAATATACTACAGTGAAATATATTTCCAGTTTTCTTTATTTTGTATCTTTTTTTCAGGCAAAAACAATACTATTCTTTTTTTTAAAAATCATTCCTAATAATATGATTTTCACATGAGGGTGATCCTGAAACAGGCAACTCCCCTTTAATAGCATAGGAAGGGAATTGAAAAGGGGGGATGCGGAAGGTAGAGCAAGGTAGCCAAGGGTTAACTAGGGCCCCCGGGCTATGGTTTAAGGATCCTACCCGGTTTTTCACCTAAAGAGATGCAGGGAAAACCCTAGAAAACCTGCATCAGGTTGGTCGGGCATTGGGTACTATTCTCACGCCCTTCCGAATGACGGGAGACGAGTCTGCTGTGGGGTCGCAGCATTCCCTTCTCCGTGTCTCCACCAGTTTCAGAAGGCAGTTGGCCGACTGATCCAATGGGATCAGCGGACAGCTCTTGCCATATGCCCAAGGTCTTTGACCCCAGTACATATACCTCCTAAAATAGGTGAAGGTGTCTCGGCATATGAGAACTTTGATAAAAAGTACCCAGAGAGATTGCGAGGCATTCCCGACATGATCAGGTGAGCCCCACGATCACTCTGGGCTGAAGCGCCTGCGAGAAAACTCCCGCAGCGCCCTCGTCCCATAATATGATTCCACACTTATTTATTTATATTGAATATAATTATACATTCAACTATAGGTTAAATATGGTCCTTACGACCAGTTTATTAATTATTGTTTAAGTTCTATGTATCTGCCACCGGGCATCTGACCATTCGTAGATTTAATAAATACAATACAAAAATACCTGGAAAATATTTTTGCAATTTTTAAAATAATAATCGGTACTTACTTTTAAAACTACTATTGCTTAAAATTGCATAATTCATCAAGAAACGTTTTGTGTGCAGACATTTCAGAAGATTTTTTGAAAGGTTTGGAATTTGCGATTAACGTTATCAACTACTCCATAGCCAAAGTTCTTAAACATCGCTGATTTAAAGACTTTTTTGGTAGAAATGGAGATTTTCTCCTGCATAGCATGATACAATGGTTATAAAGAGATTAAAGCATATCGTCTTGATATGGATTCAAAAATTTTATTTAATAATAGACGTTACGTCTCATATAAATCAGCTTAATTGTCAATTAGAGGTGAAAGAAATCGCAAGTTTTTTCCATTTTTGAATAATTTATTTCATTCCAAACTAGATTTGATCAACATTTTGAAATCTTTGAATCGGTTTCCAAGCCCGTTGAAAGATCGCCAAGATAATTTAGATATTGACAATTTCTGTTTGGAAACAACACTTTTCAATATGGGGGAAGCTTTTTTCAATTTTAGGAATTCAGAAACAGCAGAGCAACATTACGTTTTCTTTTAAAAGACCTGTTAATGCTACGGTAACCTATTTTTTTCTCCTTTTATTATTGACACTGACAACTTCGAAATACCATTTCTGGATTTATGATACAAATAATTGTGGATCACAAAATTTTATGGGATAAAAACAAATGTCAACTCAATTCACAGCACAAATGGACTACTTTGAAAGACCTGGAAAAGAAAGATATGTTGACACCTGTAATTTTATTTCTGACTCATAATCAGCGTTTGCTGTTATTTTCTTATTCCTTAAATCATTTTCAAATATGAACATTATCGGAAGTAAATTGAGATGTCTTATAAATGAGAAACTGGAATAGTGCCTATATTTAAAATCAGCAACATGCAAGCATGACTTAACCAAACTTTGCAAAGTGATGCAACGCCATTGTTGACACTAGTGTTATTATATAATTGTATGCATACCGTACGATGTAATTTAATCAATAAATTATATAGTTATTAAGCATGAAATTAAGTTTTATTCAACGTACCTATTGCTTAACTAAGGAAAGAACTTTAAGTAAAGCTCATCGATTTAAAAATTAGCGAGCGTTGTGGAGATAAAGAAAATGTAGTGACCAGTATTCAGAATGACACTGTGAGGCGATTTGGACATAGGCAAGGGATTACCAAAAGTTGATAGACTAAATAAGTAAATATTACGGATGTGGACGGCAGTAACCTAATTAAGTTCATATATATATATATATAGTTTAAACTATGAAAAAATTGGCTCAAAAGAAATTCAATCGTCGTATGTAGACTTTGTTCACTAATTAATTTCCAAGTATTCTTATGCTTTCCTAATACCACAATATCATCAGAAAGCCTTAGGGTTTTTATTTCTTGTTCTTGCAATATGATTCCCTTTTCATAATTATTTTTAACTTTCCTCATCGCTGGTTCTATATGTAAGTTAAAGAGTATGGGATACAGACTGCATCATTGTCTAACTCATTTCTTGATTTCTGCTTTCTTTTCTTCCCCTTCAATTCTAATTACCACAGTCTGCCATTTGTAGAGATTATGGAGGTTATTATGAAAACTGTTAATATGTTAAAAATCGAATGTTTATAAAATAACTTTATTTAAAAGAAGTATGACATTGTTTTTTTAAGTTTTCCGGTTTTTAAGTTATACACTATTACAAGTTGAGTTAGACGAAATTAGAAATGCAGAATATTATGCGTCCGGTGAATTTTTGCAGAATATTGTGAAACTTTCGTTGTATTACAGAATTGAAAATATTGTTCCGCGGCCTATTGGCTGAGCTTCATTGAAGCAATTGTTCTGTCTTTGAATTGGGATTAATGCACCTTTGATCAGTATGCACAATGTCCATTCTTCACCGATGTGTCGTGTATGGCGTGAATAAGTAGCTATTAGAGGCCTCTGTTACTAGCATTCTCTAGGATTACTGCAACAGAAGAAAATATATTTTGCGCAGCATTATTGGAGCATTTAAAGCAAGTTGATAAGACCAAATGTCCATAATTTAAAATATTTCTCACTTCTACAATACGTCCGCTCCTATGTCTATGGTTGTAGTTTCTAAACCCCATGAAATGCGCCTCTAATTGCTTACACATGTACATTACTGTGCGGATTCAGTTTCAAGTATTTATTTTCTTTTCCCGAAGATTTGCTCCGTTGAAGTAAGCAAATAATTTAATATTGAACGCGTAAAGAAACTGGGTAAGGAAATTTATTTGATTTCTCTGATTTATGAATATACCAAAGGTCCTCGTACATACTGATGGATGCTCAAAGAGGTTTGTTCAAAAAGTAACGGAAAATTTGTAATTTCGCGGGTTTTATTAGTCCGAATCATTGTTATGTATGTTAACATGCGTTAAAGTATTTTTAATAGTTAAACATATGACATGTTTAGTCTGTTGTCAGCCTATGTTTTGTTTTAATACTGGATACTGGATCAGAGAATTTGCATTAATTTGGATGGAAGAATAAAAAAGTAGTAAAATTGTTTAAATACAAAACAACGGTTAACGAGTGGTAAAAGCGTTTCCATGAAGGCCGTGGAGGTGTTGACGAAGACGAGAGTCCTGGTCGTCCCAGAACATCAAAAATCAGTGAACTGAGTGAATACAACCATAGTAGTCGCTGATGAAGTTGTCATATTAATCGGCTCATGCCAGAAGTGTTTCGTCTGTTTTTGATAGGAAACGAGTGACAGCAACATTTGTTTCAATATTGTTGAATTTCGAACAAAAAGAAGTGACGAATGATAGTTGTTCAAGAAGTCGTGCTAAATTAATTCAACAACGATGCAGAACTACTAAAACGTGTCATAACGGGTGATGAAACATGAGTTTCCGGATACGACGTCGAAACAAATGTTCAATCGACCCAGTGGAGGCAATTTGTATCGCCAAGACCGAAAAAAACTCAACGAGTGCGATAGAATTTGAAGGTTACGTGTTCGTCGATTATAACGACGTAGTGCATCATAAGTTCTTTCCACAAGGTCAAACGATCAATAAGCAGTACTACATGTAAGTTCAACGCCGTTTGCGTGAAGCAATATGAAAATGACTCTGGTATTTGTTGGCTCACCACTTTATGGCGTTTGCACCACGATAAACGCACCTGCTTACATTGTTTGTTCTTCACCAATTTGTAAAACAAAACAACAACACTGTAATGAGGCCTGAACCTCCTTACTCTCCAGACGTAGTCCATGTGAATTTTTACAAAAAGAAAGAGAACCTTAATAGGCCGTCGTTTTACAAGAATTGATGAGTTTCAAAGCTTTTACAAACATCGAATTCCTTAAGTGTTTCTGGGATTGAAAGAGCGCTGGCATAAGGGGATAACATCTAATAAAAACTATTTTAATGGGATAAAATTAATGTCGTAGCGCAGTATTTATGGAATTTTATATTATAAATAATTTCGGCAAGAGCATGTCGCATACCAGGAAGAAGGGTTTTTTCCGGACGCCGAGTTGGCGGCTGGAAAGACGTACCTGAGTGTGGAGAAAACGGTAAGCTTGTTTTTCGTTAAGAGATCGTTCACCTTTCGGATTTTCAGAGGGACACATACCTGTATCATCATCAAAAAACTCCCGCGCGTGACGGAGAACTCGCGATGATTGTCAGACAACTGTCACGTGAGAGGGTTTTATCCCTTGGAGGGGGCAGAGATACGGAGGTGACCTAGGAAGGTGAAGGCGGAGAAATGGGCAGTATAATGTAAGTATTGACAGGTAGAGGACAGTATGTAGCCTGTATTCATCATTGGAGGAAGTAGCAGTATGGTGTGAGACTTCCAGAAATCTGTAAATGATTGAAGTGTTAGTATCCCAGGAAAACAGCAAAGGAAGAAGGAGGAAAATGCTCGGTTTTCCTCAATTTACCAGCAGCTCCAGGATCATCCAGAACAAAGGAGAGAAGACAGTCCAGACTCCCGTTAACCTGCACCAAGAAGCACAGGAGAATAATACAGGTTCGCTCTGTGAACGGCAACTGCTGCAACTGGGCACCCAACTAATAATAACCCTGAGAACTTTAAAAATCAACCCCTTTTAATTCTTTATATTTGTACTTGTTATCTTCTCGCCGGACCCATTTAAAATTATTGTGTTTTCTTTTAATAAATGTATATATAAAACATCCAAAACTTACATTGATTAAATAATTAATTATATTCCCCCATCATTTACAATGTAGACAAACATATAAATTTATTTCCGAGAAACGAACATTTCCGTTACTTTTTGAACATTACTCGTGCTCTTCTTTAAATTGAGTCCTCTGGCTGCAGTTAAGAACCCGACATTGGCCTATTTGCAATCCAGGGAAATCACAAGAGAAATATCGGCATCAGGTATGTTGTCCTTTAGGTACTTGTTTCACGCCCTTCACATGGCTAGAGGGAAAGCAGCATTACCATTTTCATTCATCGACCACGTTTAGAGACAGTTGAGCGATTGTTCGAACAAAAAGGTAACGTGTGTTTTGGTAACATCGGCAATCAATGAAAACGTGTAAAAACAAAAAGAAGTAATTATAAAGACATCCGTAGTAGTCGCTGATGAAGTTGTCATATTAATCGGCTCATGCCGGAATGTTTTCGTCTATTTTGGATAGGAAACGAGTGACAGGAAAATTTGTTCCAATATTGTTGAATTTCGAACAAAAAGAAGCGACGAATGATAGTTGATCATGAAGTCGTGCTAAATAAAGTCAACAACGATGCAGAATTACTGAAACGTGTCATGACAGGTGATGATTTCGTCCAATTCCCTGCATTAAATTTAAGCCTACGTCCGTCACACCGTAGGATTTAAATTTCAAAACTGACCAAGCCTGAATTCATAACCATAGTGAAAAGAAGGAGACTTTTATGTGGTAACATGGTACATGAGGGTGATCTTGAAACAGGAAACTGCCCTTTAATATCATAGGACGTGAATTGAAAAGGGAGGATGTGGAAGGTAGAGCAGGGTAGCCAATGGTTGACTAAGGCCACCGGATTCCCCATAAGGAAAGCACTGATAGAATCTACCTACTCTGTTTAAAGGTTCCATGTGTGACAGATAGTCTCTGATAGTCTATCTCCTACACGCTTACACCACAGTGAAGGAACATTAACGCAACCGATTTCCGACCTACATGGCACATTCGGGCATTTTTTTAAAATATTCAAGGTGTTGCCGGTCAGGGAGACTGGAACTGTTAGAGAATCGATACCCTGTCCACGTATCACTCCAAATTCGGAATGTGTCATGTAAGAACAGTCCGCAGTCAACCCAGTAGGCCAAGGCCCTGAATGGGTTGCAGAGCCAAGTAAGAAGAAGTTGCTACCACATCTGAATACTGAATATTTGTATACGTAGAGTTACATTTGGTTCATGTTTGTGAATATCTTATAAACTGCAGGGGTTTGTTTCTTAATCTCATTTTCTTTGCTAGGTTATATTAGTGATGTTCGGTTCCTATCAGTTCGGCCTATATATTCTTGTTTGTGGTATATATGGTATATATATATATATATATATATATATATATATAGCATGAGTTTCGAGCGTTCCTTTGGGAGCTGTCCCGCAGCACAACACATGAGCCGTTTTAAGCTTCCCCACTTTTAAAGTTTATTCCGTAGGGGTTCCCCTTACGACGCTGACGGATTAAAAGTCGTCCTACTTTATGGGTGCCAAGTCTTTTATCTAGAGAGTCTTAAAACTCGCCGAGCCCTGATATTCGATTTTCAAGTTGAATTTGAAGCGATTGAAACTGGTCCCGGGAGAGCGATTGTTTGCCGGAAAACAATTTGAAGCTGTGGTCACTCGAAGAAGCTATAGCTCTCTGGAGCGCAGTCGAGCAGAACTGGAAATCACTTTACCTCAACAGCACTCTCAATATGGTTGCCTAACCACACGCCAGATAATTTCGGAGGCGACAGATCCCCCAACTTCACTATAAGATTATGCCAGAGGAGTGTGTGGAATAATATGCAGGAAAACGTCTGATTCTCTGTACCCATTAAGGCACAGGAATGTGAAAAATAGTAAAACATACACAACTATAATGTTCTTCTAAGGTTTTGCTACTCTAAAGGTTTTTTTCGTGAACAAATTTCAAGTCGGAGCTTGTAACGTTCAGCTTTGTTAAAAATCTAAAATTCTAATCATTGGTTATTTCAAAACTACTCCCATCCACTCTCAACAACGAAATCATGCATATCTCACAAAGCTGCAACAGAAATAAATTGCTTTCATTAATTCGCATTAATGTGCATGCAGTTAGCATTTTTACTCTTTCCCTACATCCAAACAACTCACCATTCATATTATTTCAATTACCAAACATCTTATATATCCATGTAAGACACACTCATTATCTCCGGTACTCCCTAATCTTGCTCTGTCAACCTGAAAAAAAGGGAAAAAATGTAGGCCTAGTTATACACTACTATTCTTGAGAGTGAATCCAATGAATTCATTTGGACGTATAAAACTAGCATTCAGGTGGTTTCCCTTCACGCACAAAGCAGACTTCTCGTCGTTTAGTTTCCGCTCACGTATTTAAACCTGACACATTTCCCTCACATCTATTGTAAAGAGGCGTAGTCCATCTTATCTAATAAAGTGCTCTAAGAGCGGCATAAATATGTCGTGGGAATGTCCGTTCCAAGGAGTGGCCTCATACGTGAGGACAAAATCTAATCATAGAGTTCCTTAGCAATTATTTCAATTTATCGTTTAATTTCTGTAAAAAACTAATTTACTTTCAACTGAGGTTCACTGGTGGCATTTAAGGTTGACAGATATTGTACTTATGGAATTCACAACCCCCCAAAACATTGATATCCGTCACTAATTTTTTATTCGTTCATAAATTAGAGACAAAGATTTTAATCTACAGAAAATGTTGTCAGAATATTGCGTTAGGTTCCACCGAACACATCTTGCAGGGGGCTCTTCAAGAAAATTGAAATATTTACTCATATATACATATATGTTTTTTTTTTCAAAGAAAACATAGAATGGATTTCAGGGAGGCAAGTAGTTATGATATTCCAAAACTAGGTGCCAAAATTTTCGATTAAGGAGACATTGAAGTGAAGTCTACTCTAGACATCACTTTTAAATCTCCATATGTACCGAGATCTAAACTTTGATTCTTTACAGTATTGACAGACGCCTCAAGTTCAATTTGTAGCAATATGTTTTTAATATATGCCGGAAAAATAAGAGAACATCATCATGACCATTTTTTGAGGGACGCGAAATAAGAAACTCGAACCAAAGGGACGGTGTCGTGTAATCATACTCGATTTCCCTTGGTTTGACTCATTTCCTGTAAGAGCTGGTACATTGAAGATAAGTGTAGACATCACGTAAAAACTTCAAGTAAAAGTTTGAAGGTGTGTATGAAATAGTTAGAGTCCCTTTTTATACAAAAAACTATAGAAATTAAAATATATAAGATAAGAATGGAAAAATGTCGACCGTACCCAGGAATCGACCCCGGGAATTCCTGCTTACCGGAGCTTTAAGCAACGCAGCTATATCGGATACAACAATCTACCACTCTTGAAAACGTTCGGCCTTTAGCTGACCTCAATTGATGAAATACTTCTTTCTTTCAATTAAAATATGCAATATATTGACAAAATTAAAATGAAATGTTTTTTTTATAAAATGTTTCAGTATATTTTGTTTTTAATATAGATGGCATATGTTTCCGAGAGGTCCATTGAAAAATAGTAATCATTATAATAAATATTATTTATTAATGAAGTAAAAATTTGAGACGGATTTAAATCCTAATAATATCCTATTACAATATAGCATTAGAATAATCAGACATGAGTCCGTTGTGTGTTCCTATAACATTAATCCGAATACCAGATTTTTTAATAACATATTATACCCATACCGAAGAAGACTGGGGCTGATAGATGCGAGAAGCACAGGACAATTAGTTTAATATCACATACATGCAAAATATTAACAAAAATAGTATATAGGAGGATGAAACGTCAAATAGAATGCGAGTTATGAGATGATCAGTTTGGTTTTAGGAAGAATGTTGAGACAGGAGAAGCAATACTGACATTGACTCTAATTTTAGAAGACAAATTAATTTGAACTGGAACACAATTAAAGATTTTGCAGAGAAGAGGAATATAATATCGAGAAAGACAGCTTATCCATAAATTGAAGATCAAGAAAAGAAATCAGAATTCAAGAAAGGAGTTAGACAAGGATGCAGTCTGTTGTTTAACTTATATATAGAACAGGCGATAAAGAAAGTTAAAATGGAATATGGAAAAGGAACCAAACTGCATGGACAATAAATATAATTCTTATTGTTTGCCGATGATATTGTAGTATTAGGGGAGTCGAAAGAAGACCTGCAAACCATATTAAATGTGATCCTGTAGAAAGAGTTGAATATGAGGATTAATAGAGGGAAAACAGAGGTAATAGAGTGTAGTTTGGGAAACGGTGGAATAACAAAGGGTGTTAGATTGGGAAGGGATATTTTGCAGGTGGTTAAGGAATTCTGCTGGTACTTGGATGGTAGACGTATAGTAGACGTAAAGAGTAGGATAGTACAGGAAAGTAAGGCTTTCATGAAAAAGAGGAATTTACTTACGGGTATTATAAGTGTTAGTATTGGGAAATCGTTGCTAAAATATTCGTATGGAGCGTGGCGTTATATGGGTGCGAAACGCGCACGATTGGGTTGCGGAATGAAAATAATATAAGCCTTTGAAATGTGGTGCCATAGGAGAATGGTGAAAACCAGATGGGTGGATAGAATCACTAATGAGGAAATTCTAAACAGAATAAGGGAAGAGCTAACAATATGAAGGTCGTTGACCAAGAGAAGGGATAGATTAATAGGCCACGTTTTGAGACATGAGGGTCTTGTAAAATTAGTATTAGAGGGAAGTGTGTGGAGTAAGAACAGAAGAGCGAGGCCCGGAAAATTTGGGAGGATGTGGTTCTTATGTAGAAATAAAAAGTCTTCCACAAGATAGGTTAGCATGGAGATCAGTCTTAGGACTGAATACCAAAATAACAAAACATTAATCTAATTCCCATGATATTTTGATGACTTATTTTACTCTCCCCAGAGATTGTTTCTGTCAATTTTTCAAAGATTTTGGATCATTGCTTTCCCCCCCTTTCAGTTTAATATTTTTCCCGCCTTAAAGACATACAGAACATAAAACAGGATAGATAATGCCCTCATGTATCTTGTCAAGCGAGGTGAGTATATAGCTGTAAGCGTGAAACAATTCTTAAATTAAACTAAAATTTATTTAAGTAATTGTACTTTCTAAATGTCGCGAGCGTCTGCGTCGCACATACGTAGCGGATAAGCGACTCTTAGTAACTTTTAATAAAGGTTTAAAATGTGCAACTGTGCATACCGATTTAATCTCATGTAGGCAAACAGATTATTGTCGAGACCACTTTTATGACACATTCCCTAAGAAACTATTATCTATTTCAGTGCTGTTTCGTACTAATATAAATGAATACACGGGGAACGCCGTACACTCAGCCAGTTTTTTAAGATAATATGTCCAAAAAAATAGTAGTATGATACACGGGCGTCCACTTCATATGTGATGTATTCTTAATACAGCCTTCCTAATAATCTGGGAAAGGCAAGCATCATACTACCTGCGACTCAGACATTTCATCCTCAATGTCCTCAGTGGACGTCTGTGTATTAAACTGAAATATTTAAAAACTAGCGATTGAGGAAATAGGATACGTCATACATTAAAAATTAAAAATGAACAAAATAAAGTACATAATTACAGACAAATAAACTTAAAATAAATTAATAAAAGAAAATGTATATAGACAAAACTCAATATAAACACAACACGGACACACACTGGGAAACACAAACAAGCACACACTGAGGAACACGGAATGGAGTTTTAACTACTTGGAGCTCTGCGACCAGGAAACTGTCCTTCCGTCGTAGCTCCAGGCAATACATGAAACAAACAAACAAAAGAGCAGAAAAAACGGAATAGAAATTTTAAGATATGTGATGTGCTATTTTACAAGGCAGCTCATTCAACACTTGCAGCAGGAACCTTGATTTAAATACTAGAAGGACGATTAAGAAAATCCTGTACCGAGTAAAACGCGCCATTTAAAAGAATAGTTTTACTCTGCTTCACGAAGCTTTTGTAGTTACTATTTTTAACCTCTGGCGGAAGGCTGTTGTATAAAATTATTCCGGTATTGTGAATACTTTTCTGGTGTAGAGCAAGGCGATGCTTGTCCGACCTTAGAGCTAAACGATTTCTAGTCGCGTATTCATGAAACTCGCCATTTGTTTGAAACAAATTAGTGTTTCGTTTTACAAACTTTAATATTTCATAAATATATACGCTTGGTAAAGTAAGTATTTGCAAACTTTTGAAGAAAGGTTTGCAACTCGATCTAGAATTCGTGCTAGAAAGTATTCTAATTGCACGCTTTTGCAACTTAAATATTTCATTACTCCTGGAGCAGTTTCCCCAATTAGAGATGCCATAGCTCATAATTGAATGAAAATACGCGAAATAAACCATTTTGACGTACTTTTTGTCAACGTGTTGCATTAGTGTTCTCAGAGAATAACAAGCTGAACTTAGTTTTCCGGCAAGCAGATCTATATGGTCGTTCCACTTTAATTTATCGTCAATCCGAAGGCCGAGGAAAGGTGCATTAGCTGAGAACTTGTCTACTGGTCTATTACTAGCATCAGCACTAAACTGAACTAACTTAGTCTTATCTAGGTTGAGGGATAATTTATTCACGTTAAACCAAATATTTAGACCATTCAGAGCGTTGTCTACTTTCTTAATCAGATTATTTAAGTTTTTATCTGCAATAATTATATTTGTATCATCCGCGTAGAGAATCGATTTTATAGGATTTACGTATCCTGGGAGATCGTTTATGTACAGAATAAAAAGTAAAGGCCCAAGAATTGATCCTTGAGGAACTCCACATGTAATAAATTCCCAATCGGATAAGTGAAGTTGGCCGTCTTTGGTTTCAATTACTACTTGTTGTTTGCGATTTGTAAGATACGATCTTAGTAAAAGTGACGTGTTTCCCCGAATTCCATAATATTCCATCTTTTTTATTAATATTTGGTGATCTACGGTGTCGAAAGCCTTAGAGAGGTCAGCAAAAATGCCAGCTACCTTCAGTCCTTCATCCAATGAATTCTGGATATTTTGAATGAAGTCGTACATTGCGCTATCTGTGGACTTTCCTTTAAGGAAGCCATGCTGCGCTGTTGATAAAATCTTATATTTATTCAGGAAATTAAGTAATCTAATATGAATTATTTTTTCAAATATTTTAGAGAAAATAGGAAGGAGAGAAATGGGCCTGTAATTGGATATATCAGATGGCGATCCTTTCTTAAACAGGGGAATTACTTTGGCTATTTTTAACGCATTGGGGAAGATTCCAGTGGAAAGACATTTGTTAAATATTACTTTAAGTGGTAAAGCGATAGAAACAGCACATTCTTTAACCATTATACTAGTTATACCATATATATCTGCTGCTGAGGAACACTTCAAATTTCTAATTACTGAAATTATTTCAGCTTTATTTATTGGTTGCATAAATATAGTATTCGTAATTTCCGTAGCGGAATTTTGTAATAGATTTAAGAAATCATTATCATGACATACAGAATTATCTTTAGCCAGAAAGTTAGCAACATTAACGAAATAAGAGTTGAATTTGCATGCCGCGTCTCTACCACCAAAAGTTTCACTTCGATCTACAAGCGCAATTTCTTTATGGTTACTGGTACCTTTTCCAGTCACATTTTTAATAACATTCCAGGTAGCTTTGACTTTATTATCTGCATTCGCTATATATCTAGAAGTATTGAGTTTTTTCGCGGCCACGAGCACTCTCTTGTATATACGTCTGTAAGTTTGAATGTAATTTATTAAACTAGGAGATGCAGAAGTATGTTTAAGTTTGTTCAAGTAACAGAGTTTATTCCGTGATATTCGGATACCGTTCGTAATCCAACTTACTGACTTAACGTGATTTGATCGATTTAGTTTAATGGGGGCTACTTCATCAATAATCGATACAAAAACATTTAGAAAGTTTTCAAAAATCGTATTTAAGTTATGAGTTCTGCTATTATCTAGAAAAGGGAGCCAATCAATTGCATACAATTTATCTGAAATTAATCGATATTTTTCGGGGCAGAGTTTTCTTGTTCGCAACCATCGGTTCGGATTTATAATTTTAATTAAATCTTCTTTAATGTACATAAATTGTGCTTTATGGTCCGAAATTCCAGTTTCAATTACGTTCACCCTGTAAGAATCATTGTTTAAGTTACTCACAAGGTAATCTATACAATTTCCTTGTCGAGTTGGAACTTGAGAAGTTAAGGAAATACCAAACGAAAATAACAAGTTTTCTAGCTGGCGTTTTTTCCGGGTATTAACAAGGAAGTTAATGTTGAAATCTCCGGCAACTATAATTTGTTTGTTTTCCGCATTAACTCTACTTAAAACTGTTTCTAAAAGGCTGAAAAACGATTCTGATTCATAATCAGGTTGTCTATAAATACATAAAATCACTATGTTTCCTAGCTGAGTTATCTGAGTTTCACAGCGTATATATTTATATTAATGTTAAACTGTATTGAAATCGACAGTAATATATTGGTTAAAGTGTTATTAAACCGATACCGACAATAATTTCTCTGCCTACAAATTTGTACATTAATAAGTGTTCGGTCTAGGACTTGAGCAGTAAAGTCTGTGTGCGCGAATGTGACCTGAGTTTTTCCAGAGCTGACAAATTATTTAATTGGTAGGAAAAATAATGTATTTTGCAGAGAGTAGTGGACTCTGAATCTATTGACTCCCCCGAAGATTCTGGCAGAAAGATATTTCTAATTTTGTAAGTAATCAATTTTCAAATTAATAAATAATTATAATTTCTAAATAATATTAATAAATTTTGAATTGTCAATAAATAAACCCAGTTAATCAAACAGTAATACCGCCCACACTTTAAATAATTTTAATAATTTTAAAAATCACTCTGAAATTTAAGCAAACACATGAAACACACTTTTTTCATGGGTTAAACTAAGCTTTTAAAATAATTAATCATCAATCATAAGGATGATCCTGACAATGCATCATTTCCATGCAATTAATACTGACATTACCAAAAGTTATGAAAATAAGTTAATCTCTAAAATTCTTAATACAATTAAGGATATCACTATAACGAGCTTAAAATTGAATACAAGACCAAACACAAAATCAAAAATTGTAAATCTAATCTAAAGAAAAAATTATGATTAGTAGTCAGAAAGTAATAATAAGCTGTGCTGATTGTAAAGGACATATTTAATCAAATATAAAGATCGGTTTATATAACTACATAAATAAAATCCTCAATATAGCTCTTTCTGTACGCACTAACCTTACACACAATTTATTAATAAAATGCAGAAATGCTTTAGAATCTGTATGCATGTATAAAAACATTCGCTATCCACTGAATTCTCGAAAACTCTACGCTAATCCTCTATGTTCATTATAATTTGACGGCCAACTTGTATGGATATTCTCCTTGTCGAATTAATTCGCCAATGCATCAAGCACGTGACCTTGATACCAGACCGTTCTTGAACCCTTTCTGAGAATATTCGCCTTCAGCGATAGTACTTAATGACAACTGGCAAATATTACAATGCCGCAAGCTGACTGAAATTACACTAATACGTTTGTCAAGTCGTATGTTTGCTGCTGAACTTAATAGTTAATTTCTCAGGTATCTAGTGATGGTAGAATATTGACTATAATATAATTAAATTTATATTTTAATCCAATTCATTTTAATAGATGATAATAGAGATGAGTTTTCCGTACAAACAATGGAAGAATGTTATAAATTAATGACAATTAGAGTATAAAATTGCAGTTGCACTTCTCTACTAGGTGTTAATCGCTTGAAGTTACTGGAAGTGAAACTATCTGTATCATGTTTTATTTATTCTTAATAAAGCATTGATCAACAATAACAAATTTTCATTCTAAAAAACCCATTGATCGAATGTGCAATATAACTTAGAAGAAAGTTGAAAATTTTTACAATACAAAAACAATAAGGGCAGCCCATTTTCAAAAAGCGCTACGGTTGTTTATCGTAAATTAAAATGTTTCAAATTTACTGTTCATATTATTTTATTTTAATCCCATTCACTAAATTTGGAATACTACCGTTTATATAGCTTTCATTTTACAAACATGAAAATGGACTTAATCTGAAAAAAATTACAGTAAGAAGATTTCTATCTACTATTCTTCCATTGAGTAAAGTAATTATTATTCTAAACTCTAATATTAAGCTTTTGAGTACAATTAATATATTTTCAAACATACTAAATATAATGTCCAGTATTTTCCAGATAACAGTTTTGATCCATCAAATTATTTAGATTTTCAAGAAGCTTTCGGAACTGGTTTAATCATTTTTATTTCCAAAACAATTTTTATTAATCCTTAAATGTTATTTAAAACTGTTCCAATCACTTGGATGAGCTGAGAACACCTGACGTTTATGACTTCAAAATTCCATTTAAATATAGGGTGTTCGCTTGAAATCTGCACTTTATTTGAACAACGTTCAGTGATCTGTTGTTTGCTTTCTTAAGGTGAGAAACCGGCTATAATCTTTCCTCGAAGTAATGTGAAAGTTGTATGAACCGTGAAAGTTTTTATTTTGCTGAGTAGAAAAGATCAGAAACGGTGGAACTTCATGACTGACTCACAACGTCGTGGCCACAACGTCAAACCCACATTGACGACAATATTCGTGAAGACTGACGTATTATTGTTGAAGATATAGCAAAAAATTTGTGAGTGTTGTAACAGTTCATAACGTTAATTGTAACAAGCTGAAGTACAGAACAGAATCCAAAAGACAAAAAAATGTAATGGAAGCACATCAGCTCACCTGTCCGGAAGAAATACAAAATTCAACCATCTTCCCCGTCTTTTGATATGAATCAGGTATCGCCTTATGTAATTATTTGGAAGATCAGGAAGATCAACAGTGCCAACTACTCAGAAATGCTGATGAAGAAAGTAAGTCAGCAATCAGAGAAAACGTCATGCATCTCAAAAAAGGCGTGGTATGGCTCCACGATAATGCTCGCCCTCAATCCATCAAGTTGACCCAAGAAAACATTGAAAAAAATTGGTTAGGATGTACTATATGTTCGTTCGCTACAGTCCAGGATAGGCGCAATCCGATTTTCATTTAAATGGAGGCATTACGTGGAAGAACAGCAGCAACGTGGAGGCCGAAGAATTTGTGGGAAACTGACTCGAACAACAAGACAGATTTTTTTGAAACATGTATATAAAAAGTAGTTCATCAAATTACACACGTTGTGGGGATTGTGGTGAGAAGAAGTGAAAGTCTCATTTGTTAATAATTGTTTGTTTTTTTCTGATAAATTTACTCTTTAGTTATTGAATGTCCCTCGAATTAATAGAAAGTCTTGGACTTCATGATGAGTTGATATCAGTATTTTACATCATCCGTAAAGTATTTTGACACGTAATTATAAATTTATCTAAACCAAAACTGCACTTTCATTTTTTCGTCAATAATACCAAATTATGTAATGTATTGATACGAGAGTTGAACCCAAAGTAAGTGCATCAGATTCCTAGCTGTGGGTGGCAACTTGCGTTGTTGACCCTTCCTTTTGTATTTGGGGTATTTATACGGAAGATTAAGAGAAGTGACCATGTTTCGAAACCAATATTATGAGTTGGGCGAAGCTGTATATAAACATATTACTCAAATAAATGTTATAAATATGCAATTTTCTATTAGAAAATTATTAACTACAAATATATGCATATTAGAATAAATACAGATTGCAAAAAATATAACAAAAGCCAAAATTCAAAAAGACAATTTTATACCAAGTTAATACAGTTTAAAGGTAACCAAGTCCAAGGATATAGGAACATCTTATTTTCAGAATGTAGACACTTGGAATAACAGTGCATATTCTACTGTAAAATTTGTGATCACATGAATAATTTTTTAGCTTCTTTTTAAAAATATGACAAAACTTCGCAATTTTCCCTGTAAACTTCTGCAAAAATATTTTTCTTGTTGTGTATCAGTGTTAACAACTTATAAAATACAAGATGCAGTTTTAGAAGTGAGATCATTGTAAAATTAGCCTAATTATTGAGTCAAAATATTTAATTATATTGTTCAGTAACTTTCGGTACGAAGTCTCTACCATTCTCAAATTTTGTTCAAATAGTTAGTCAGGTTTTTTATAAAAGTGAATAAAAACTTAAAAAGGGATTTCCGTGAATAATTAGGGGGCTGTTTCTGGCGAAAAACGGAAGTACAGTGGAGAATTTGAAATCTCACAGATGAACGCAAAAAATATAAAGTACTTAGGCTTAGCAGGTGGATGGAATTTTCCTATTGGCTACGATTGTCAAAGAGCAAGCCAATAGAAGCATTAGATTATTACAGATGATTGGAGGTTTAAAATTATGTAGCCTCCTTCCGAGCTTTCATGAGAAGTTGGTGTAGAGAGGCAGGACAGATGATGTTGGGAGACGGAGGATAGTGGATGAAGGGAAAGTTTTGGAATATCGGAGAGAGAAAGTGTGGGGAGACGGGAGATAAAGGTGTTGGGAGAAGGAGAAAAGTTGTGGCAGAGAGAATTTGTTGGGAGACGGGTTATTTGATGTAATGCTGCTAATGCTGACGTAAAATAAACTGTTAGCCGTCGGAAGAAGATAAGGGAGTCCGCCAGACTGGCCCACGAGATCCAGTCCGGACGATGATGAGCAGAATACTTCCCCTGATGCAACCATCAGCACCATCAATCATGGTCGCAGACTAAGATGCAGATGTAGATACTTCGCGGGTATCGTTGTTTTTCTCTATTTAGAAAGAGTTCCATTTTCCAGGCTTATTGTCATCATAAATCCAATTAGCTTCTTAATTCACCCCACTGAGAACCCTGATTTAAAATGCTCATGCAAATAATGTTTTAATAATTTTTTATTATAATTTGTAAATACCATTTGCGAAAAAAATTATTTATATTAAGTAAATATAGTTAAGCATTTTCTTTTCAATCATAAATCCCCATTAATTAAATCATCATATACTTAAATTAATACATTAAATTCACCCCACCCAATAAATTAACTTTACAAACATAATTAAATATAAGGCAATAAGTAATTATAATTTTTCAAAACCAGTCTCAGCTAATTGACAGTAAGTATCTTAATATTAGAAATTTTTTTCCAAATTTCGCTATCTCAAATTTGAGGCTAACGGTCAATTAACAAAACTTTTTCATTTTTCCTCGAGTTCCATGAGCGCGACCAAAGACATTCATTCCAATGTCATAAAACTCGATTCAGCTATTCGTTTAAATAGCGCGCTACTCTTGACGAAGGTTTCTTGCGTAAAATAGAAGCTGAATGGTAATTTTAAGATTAAATTAACAAGTTTCATGGAATTCATAAAAAAATTTAAGTAAAAACGTTTCTACGTTACCAATTTCTTTAATCCTTGGGAACGCGCATTTAAAATGCGACTCAATGCTCGACATCCGTCATGATCGTTAAAACCTAATGTTAATTTTTATGGTAGAAGTATTTATTTCCCCTCAAGTTGGAACTCAGAGGACCGCGCGTTCTGGAGGGTTAAATAAAATTGAGGAATTTATTAATTAATATGGATTTTTTAGAGTTTAAATAATATGGTATAATTATGCTAATATAACTACATTTGGTTCTTTGTTTCCATATAGCAAAATTATTAACACTTTTGACAATTAAAAGAGGAGCGTATTGACTAAAGTATACTCTTTCTCATCCTACGTCACTTTAATCGCTTCCTCATGTACATCAATGTCAATCCGGCATGGGGTAATAGTGTAAATGTTACAAGAGCAGCTTTAACCGAAAAAATTCTTGAAACTAGAGGATTAGATCCGAGCTTAATTCTTTGTTGTAACTACTCAGCCACTATGACATCTTCATTTTTAATACGTATAATTGGCTAATAATTTTCAGTTTTTATATTGCCTCAATTCGAGGAAAATTTTAAAACCATGATAAATAAAAATTATTTAATGAGCGGATGTAATGATCGATGTTGTTTGTAACAGTAAACATGTACATTGTTCTTCAGTAGAGAGGGATGAGCTCAGACCTCAGAAAACTCTTGCACAGATGGAACTACTTGGTCCAGCGGGACAGCTGTTGATTATTTTCTGCGTCTGAGTAATTGAATTAATGACAATCCTTGCTTTCAGAAAGCTTTTTAGCTGTCTAAAGTAAACTTACGGAGCATATCACAACTCATCTCTTTTTCATGAGTTGAACCGAGTAGGTTTGTGTCTTTCAAAGGTTGATGACACATACGCTCTGAATTGATTATACAAATATAAGTTATCTACAAGTTTTAAGTGAGCTAAGGGTTTTGCTGAATGCATCGAAGCCTACGTATTTGTTTTTTCCCCTTTGCAACTAGAACGCAAACACAAGACATTTATAATGAGGCACGCTGTTAAAATATCTCCAACTCATTCACTGCCACAAATTTTCCGTTCATAGATAAATTTCCAATTATGCAGTCTTTTTCTTTTTTAGCAACTGTTCGTCTTAAAAAAAGTCAATTAACTGATATTGAGTATTTATAATTAAATACAGCCAATTTATCAGAAAAAATTAATTAATTTTTAGTTATAATTGCAACGATTCATCCATGTTTTGGATTTGTAATGAAGTAAATTCTTGGGTGTTCTGGCAGACTTTAGCTGACGCGGATATCATTTATTTCATTGGCACTTTCAAACTGTCATTGTCTGAACACCAGTACATCGTCGTGGCGTCTACGAGAAGAACTCGATTGTTGTTTCCAAGGGCTGCATTTAGGAATGAACCCATAATTTACGTTGTTCATAACTGAAATATAAGCGCGTCACTGATTGGGCCTAGATTTGCGGAGTAGTTGAATTTCTAAAATCCGAGTTGCTGAAAGTCTGCATTTGAGGGGAGCAACATGCGGAAACCTCGAAGAAAAACACTTGAAAAAGTATCGCGGAACTGACAAGACGTGCCAACTAATCCACAGCAGTCTCATATAGAAATAGGACTTAGAAATTTTCTGAGTCAGAGTCCAGGCAGATCTACTTGAGTTGCGTTGACGACGCTGATTCGACCAACCATCGCCATAGCCTGCTTCCAAACAGCTGACCGCATGTTCCAGACCGTGGAAGAATAAGTAGTATACAAAAATTAAATTACTGTAGCAAGATATTGTAGTTGTGTAAATTATGTTAGCATATTTTTCACTGAAAGCATTTGGGTGGCACCTGATACATAGCTTTTACTAATCATTCTTGAGAAGTGATTAATTTCCTCGTCCAAATTATCCACATTTTACAACTAGAAATAACGATTTTTAAAATATGTGTGTTTGGGAACAACTGTGTACTTTTGAATATCTAATTTGACGTTGCTTTATGTTCATTTATGTGACTTTTAATGACCTCTTCGTTTGCCAACAGTGCATATAATAAAAATAATTTTGTAAATGACATTGTGTTTTTCCAGTGAGTTAATTTTGTATAATACTTTTACGAAATTTGAATTATTTTAGATTAGTGTCGTAATTATATAACTAAATATTAATCAAATACTTTGCTGACATGGCTGCATAATTTATTTAATCTGTTTTCTTTTGTTTTAATTGTTTTCTTATCATAGGTCTTATTTCATTCTGGCAGAAAGTCTACCTAAACATAAGTCAGCAAAAATATTTTATCATTATACTAGTAGGACTAGTTTCTTCAAAGACCTTTCTAAAAGGCTCATTAATTATTCCCCTTCCAGTTTGTAACGTTCCCTCACATGCAAAAGGTGAACGGGTCAGTTTTTATATTAATCCGTAATTCATTTTTGAAACTTTTTTCGATATAACTGATAAAACACTCCTCTTAAATCGCAGTTAACACTAATTTTTTGTCATACTTAACAGCGTATTCATAGAAATGATTACTCTGGATGTCTTAAGTAATTTGAGCTGCCGCACTAATTTTAATCAATACGATTTCTGTCTCACCAGTGAGAATAGTTGTTTTTAGAGATGTTTTTATCAATATTCATGGCCCACAACCCTTTAAAAAATTAATTTTCAAAATAAACGTTTTTCGTCCAATTCACCGAGGGGAAAAAAGAAGTTTCTTATCTCAGATAGGAACACGTGATACTGATATAAATTACTCTTCTAAATTCAAATATATTATCGGTTTCTCCTCATGAAATAAGCTTTCTGAGCAAGAGACGCGAATAATTTGAAGCACTGTAATATTGTAGCACAGAAGAACACTTCTCCAATTTAATTTGTATTACAAACCGAATTAAATTCGGAAAATTGAATGAGATATGCACCAGACTCTTGCGAATATCCATGCCTGTTAGCTAGGTGCAGAGGATTAACGATGTTTGTCCACCAGGGAACGATAACCCATGAAAGTTTCAGAGACTTACCCCTTCCTCCGTAAGTGTGGATGCCGCGGTCAGCAAAAATTAATGGCTATTGGCGAAGACACGTCATGTGGGGTGTTGTTTTTCCATTGAAAGGGTAAAAGGGAAATTGATTGGGAGGTGGCAAGGAGGTGAAGAGATCAGTGCGGTTTTGAAGTTGGAAAGAACAATTTTGCTGAAAATTGAAGGACGAGGAATTGGGCAGAGGAGAAATTCAGTCAGTGTATGTTTGAAGTGAGAGAAGAACTAAAATTAGGTGGTAGAAGACTTGTTTTTGCTCGTCGCTCGACGGCTCTAAATCTCTTGTAAGTAAGGGACAACACAACTTGCTGCCTACCTGAACAACGAGGAGATACCGGATGAAATAAATCTCTTTGTACCTTCACGAGAGTCTAAGTCGCCGAACGAAGATCGAAAAGGGTTCGTCTTAATAAGCGAGATCTATGCTACCCTAAGCCGTCCCACAGTAACCCTGCTAAATCTCATATATATAAGAATACCCTGAGCTAAGCCGTTGCTATTTCAATATTTAATTTCCCCTAAATCACACATTATTGGCTATATGGATTGCGCAGGACCCGCGTAAGAATTTGTCCGGTTAAATTTTTTCAGGATACTCCATAGACAAAATATAGCATAAAATCATAATTCCCTCCCTTTTTATTGGGGCAAATTGTACACAAATATTAGACTACAGATTTAAAAATTGTTGGAAACCTTGCGAGATTGGAAAAACCGATAACGAATTTTAATATATATGTTAAAGTACTCTCAGAATCATTTTTTTCTGAGGAAATGAAATTTATATTTTGTTCTTCATTCGGATTTTTTTGGTTAACAGGCTACATGAAGGCGATCCTGAAACAGGCAACTCCCCTTTAATAGCATAGGAAGGGAATTGAAAAGGGAGGATGCGGATGGTACAGCAAGGTAGCCAAGGGTTGACTAGGGACCCCGGGCTACAGTTTAAGAATCCAACCCGGTGTTTCACTTTAAGAAATGCAGGGAAAATCCTAGAAAACCTGCATCAGGTAGGTCGGGCATTAGGTACTATTCTCACGCCCTTCCGAATGACGGGAGACGAGTTTGCTGTGGGGTCGCAGCATTCCCTTCTCCGTGTCTCCACCAGTTTCAGGAGGCAGTTGGCCGACTGATCCAATGTGATCAGAGGACAACTCTTGCCTTATGCCCGTGATTATTTTTACATTCATTAGAATTTAACCGTATTATTGACGGCGATAATTTAAACAAAGGCAATTACAAATCCATTTTACATTAAACACAACACTAATACACTGAATGTAAAAACGGCCACGGACTTTCTCAGTAGTATATATAATGTTTTAACCCATGAAATATAATGCTTCTAAAGTACACTGATTATCTATGTTTATTTAAATATTATTGTTATTTGGTTCTTTAATTATTTTATTCTTTGGCTGTACTTTTATAGCTTTGTGATGTAATAATTTTGTGTATTGTTAACTTCAGTTTAACCTGAAGAGGGTTCAGATCACGTCAGACACATGCAGTTGTTTTAATTTATTGTTGGTTTTGTTTTATTATTTTTTGTCTGTTTTCGTTCCTTAACCTGCCCTGTTCATTCTTCAGTTACAGAACTGTACTTGGATCACTGTATTGTAAAAGTATGTTTTTACATACAAAATTAATTTAATAATTGAAGCTTATATTTGTAGAGTACTTTCATCTGATTTGAAACTAACTAAATATATTAATAATTGATTTAATTTAATGCTCGTGGTAGTGTTTGTGTTTATATTGGACAGGTTTTATTGTGAAAGAGTGGCACTGGTGATCAGAGCTTCATTGCTCCACTTTGGTCAGGTTGTTTCTGTCCCGCAGGAATCGAGCGGAAAGATTGCTGATAACGAGTTTCCCTCACGTGTCAGGCAATTAGCAGCAAACATTGTAGAAATGCGCAACCGAGATCAGGCTCGGCAGTTGTTAGTTTAAGACTTGTTTATGAGTACTCCTGAAGCCAACATCATTATTCCCAGGAATACCTGGCGAGTGGCCACAATTTCGTTCTTTGTGAGTCCCCCAAAAATAAAAAAGGCTGGTAATTAACTATGGTACAGTTAATTACTGGAAGACAAATGCCGTGAGCCCATTATGTAATTAAGCAGGTCACATGATAAAGCCACCTCGGCTCGCACGCGGCCCTGCTTAATTAATTAATACGTAAACACATACATAAATTAGCGGCGTTGTAAATTACTTCGGTCACTTGCGCGCAAGGATCCGGCTCCTTTTTTATTTGTTATTACAGAGATATATAGGGTTCTATTCTGCACGTAGATGGGAGTGAAAATAAACAGCGCCCTCGACGGGAGATTTATGCGCTTTTCTAATGAGGCTGACTGCGTTCCAGCCGGAGAACTGGGTGTAAACTCGGCTCCGAGCGCTAACGTATTCATATATTTAAATTATATTGCCCGGCTTGTCGTTATATCTTCGGAAAGCCTATTAACGAATGTTAACGTTGACTTTACTTGTGCTTCCATGAATTAGCCCTTACAAAGAGTAATTAATAAAAGTCTAAAGCCTCAAATTTAAAGAGTAATGATTTCTTACGATCGGAAGAGCCAATAAACCATCGTAATTGCGCAAAATACCAACACTGGCACGTCGAAGAACGAGCACGCGCTTTGTTTGGGGGAAATAAATTCCCCGGTGGCAGCAATGCCATTAACTCTCATTCATGAGCGTGGATCGTTTCCACCTTCGACCCGATCCCTCCGACGCCAATCCTTACAAAGTTATACACAGCTCGTCGTTTATCGAATTTATAATACAGGATGCAAGATGACAGTAATTACGAATCTTAAATTTTATTCTCAAGAATTAAGGTGAAGATGGTCGCATCAGGGTAAAATCTACAAAAATGAAAACTAATATACTATTATAATATTGAAATACAGGTATTTAGCGAAACACGTAACACTTTGTAATTCGTAACAGCACGTCTGAGCTCAAAATGGAAAGCAAGAAATTATAAAAAATATTATAATGCGTTCCGAACGAATTGGCAATGCGCGTAATAGCGAGCAGTTTTGCTCTAAAACGTTGTATTATTTTTAGGTAATATGCTCCATGTATGTAACAGGAAGTAACAACCTGTAAAGTCCTTAATAAGAAACAAGTAATACGAAACAGCACAATATTCTTTTCCAGAATTAAAACTCATCTATATTATGTACTTACAACTACGTGGCACACCACACGAACAAATTAAATCAAAATTAATTTCTACAAATTTACATATATTCAAAAAAGTAAAATATAACAGAAAATATTTACAAAAGAAATGTGCTAAGTTTAAAACATATATGGCCAGCTGCTCACCGTGACACCGCGTTTTAGTATGGAAACTCTAAAAAGAAAAGAATTTTGTTAAAAAGAAATCGCAACACTCTCAAAGGAAACTTGCGACGACTTACCCGAAAGGATTGCTGTTCAACGAGCAACGCCCGGTTCTATCTGTCACGTGGTATTCTGCTTCTGTCTTCGTTCTCCCACCTACCCTTCTCCCGTCAAATCTCAGCCAAGAATCTCTCTTTCCGACTTTGTGTGCAAAATTCTTGCCTAGTAGTCCTCCCCTCTCTTTTTTTCTTACAGCTCCCCTAATTGGTGGAGACTGACCTCAGCACTACCAGCCAGATCTATTAAACATTCCCTGGTTGGCTGTCAAAAATGCTGTTTGACAAAGGCGGTTTCCGGTAACTTAAGCGGAATCTTCTTCCTGGAATTGTTTACCTGCATCTGGCCGTACTTTTATTAGCCGCATATTTACCATAGATTTTCACCCCATATGTAAATTAAAAATAGTAAGTTAAATAATAGTTCAAAACCTGGTTTTAGAAACGCATTTTAGCCGGCAAACACTCAACGTGGCTAAGTTATATTAAAATGAATAATTAAATATAATTTAAAACTAATAAACTGTGATGTGCCCTATAAATATGTAAAAAGAATTTCTTATCAGAAAATAAAAACAGTAGAAACATTGGCACCTTTAATGAAAGTCCCAAAATACACACCGGAAAACTGTAAGTACCAGATTATCGATAGTCTACCTGTAATTAAATTCTCTGGATCATTTAAATAACAAGAAATTCTTATATATGAAGTATACCGTTGATTTTTTTAAATAAAAGAGAAACGTGACCTAAATAAGTGGTTACTAGTTTCTCGTCAATTGATTTTCTACCAATGTACTGTTAAAAATAGAAATTCTTTAAGAACTGGGAGAATATACAATACTAAATTTGAATAGTATTTTCATAGTAAGCATAATGATTTGTACCAAACAGAACTATTCTCTCTTTAAATAAATTCTAGTCTTACTAACGGTTGCATAGATCCCAGTCTGTATACATGCATTTCATGCGTACACGAATTTAAAAACTAACATGCATGATCAAGAGAGTGGTCATTTTGTGGATATGACATCTCATGGGTATGAATGGTAACGTGAGGGAATTTCAACTTGCACCCATTGGCTAGTATTTCTCAATTGCAGACAATAGGAAAATTATTTGTTGCAGAAGTGGACAAATGTCTTCAAACATGTTTTATATTAGTTCCATGCCCAGTAGCCGTTTCTAATTATATATGCGTTGCTTCCGGTTTGACAGGAGAAAATATTTTTAAAATTGGAGACGAATGGCTATTATTATTCTTGAAAAGTCCTTTAAGTTATTATAACTGAAGGCCGGCCTCAATTGTCCAAGGAAGGTCCGTTTGCTTTGATAGAGGAAGCGTGTAAAGGTCTTAGCTTCGTTGCAGCGCCATGATTTGAAACATAAATATTCGTTGAGAACATAAATTATTTTCTAGACATTTATAATTCACCTGTCTTCTTAATTTAATAAATTTTTAAAACTGTAAAGTTTTATATCGTATAACAGATCCATAAGTCTATTGATATTAATTAAAGTAAAAATTTTAGAGCAAGTCAGAAACAAATTTTTATATATGTCTTATTGTTACAGTAATTCTACGTGTTCCAAATATATTAACATTGTAATTAGTTGTTGTTGTTGTGGTAATCAGTCCTAAGACTGGCCTTATAGAACCCTCCATGCTAACCTGTCCTGCACAAGCGTTTTCATTTCTGCATAACTACTACATTATCCCTAATCTGCTTAGCGTATTCTATCCTTGGACCCCCTTTCCTGTTCTTACCCCACACACTTCCCTCTAAAACTAATTTTCCAAACCCTATGTCTGAAAACGTGACCTATGAATCTATCCCTTTTCTTGATCAAAGTTCTCCATTTGTCCTCTCTTCCCAAATTCTGCTTAGAACTTCCTGTTTACATTTCGAAAGCTTCTATTCTTTTTCTGTCTGCAACTCCTATTGTCATTAAATTCATGGATTAAAACCTGTAATTATTGGTTTTCTATTATTAAAAAAAAGGATAATGTTGGTGGTAATCAATGCTTTATTCATGATTTTATTAACTGCTCAGTCAAATTGTCCTTAAATAAGATAAATAGGGAAAGTTAGTATTGATGTTTGGAATTAAAATGTTTGAGTGAACACGAATTTACGTAAAATAGAATTTGCTGTAATTTTTGTGTCGAATCATATTTTATTTCAGTAATGGTTTAAAAGAAACTGTGAAGTCATTTGCCGGAAAGTTAACTTGGTAATAAGGAGACGTGTATAAATTACTTACATTTTATGAGTTATAAAGTTTTCTGTCCGATCGCGAATACAGGAAATTTTTTACTCTTCAATTTTAATAGGTAGTCAAGCTTTCCTATAAATATGTTTTAATTTGAAAAGAACTTAAATGAAGTGTGTTTTCTTCTTTAACAAAATTCTATTTTCCTAGATAGTTTCTTCGAATCCATATTTGACGCTTAAATTAATCCTATAGAAATCTGAAAAAATACTATTGATTAACCATGCCCGTGAAAACATGCTTGACGTTTACTTTTCTGACTTTTAAAATTTAGTTTCTTGAATTTTGTGCTGAGCTTCAATTGAAGCAATTCTTCTCTCTTTGAAGTGCTGCGAGTCACGCTGTTCTCTCATAACAAAAATTAAAACCAGTTTAATAACGCAAAATTACATATGTTCGTTCTATAGGACCAATTAAGAAGTCGCTTCAGAAAACTTGATCCAAAAATTTAATTACTTTCAAGCACAAAACATAAAAATTCTCAACCTAATTTTCTATTATATTTAATATTACTAATATTTTAGATATGGTTCCTGTGCAAGCTAATATTATTATATTTAAATTGTATAATTATATTTATTTGTATTGAAATAAATTTATTTATAAATACTTCTACTAATATAATTACTACTTCTAACTTAATATTACTTCTTCTCATTTTTTTCTTTACAATGTAATTTATTTATTTTTAAATATAATTTTACTTTATTATTTTTATTTGAAGTGATATTTAAATATGTAGTGCTTTATTAAAAATTAATAAAGATTAATGTTATAACTAGTTATTACCCTTATTTGAATACAAAAACATTTGATATTGGAACTTTTTACGTTAAATAGTAAATAAATTATATAATTGTTTGTGTTATATCTATAAAATTAAATTAATTAATACAACTATACAAAAACTATAAAATTAACGAATGTGCCGTATTTAAATGAGTCTTCTAATAGATAACAGGTTTCCCGCCATCGGTATATGATATTGACGTCTGGAAAACCACTACAATTTCTAAAATGGTAAACCCATCAAAATTGTTCATATGATTTCCAATGCCTTATAGTGAGGTTCTAATGCGGTCATAAAGACTTGAAACGATGGTACTTCAAATTTGTTATTACAGAAAAAATATTTTTCATCAGCTTAAACTGGAGAAGCACATCAAAAACTCTTCTGAGAAGAAGGGGGAAGTGTGTGGGGTAAGAATAGAAGAGGGAAGTCAAGGATGGAATTTGCTAAGCAGCTTAGGGAGGATGTGGGGTGTGGTAGTTTTGTGGAAATGAAAACGCTTGAACAGAATAGGTTAGCAAGGAGAAATGCATCAGACCAGTCTGAGGACTGAATATTACAACAACCCCATGAGAAGTAGAGAAATGAGAAGGGGTAGGAGAGAATTATCTTTTGAGAAGGAACTTGCCCTTCAAGCTTATCTGTGCAACGCTACTGTCATTGTTGAAAGCATATATATAATTCTTACTGACGGTATATACACGCTGAGGGAACATCTTTTTACCACACACAATACTACAATACTCACTAACTCTTTCCTTTTACGGACGATTTTTACCCTGAACTGAAAACAATATATTCCCTAGAACCAATGTTTTCAGAATTGCTTTTACACTACCAATGTCTCAACATAAACTGAGTTAAACTCACCCACTACAATATGAAAGAAATTGTCCACTACGCACGACTATCTAATTATTCTCAGTTATACCTAGTTCTTAGATCAGTCTATTAGATTATAGAAGTCAATTTTTTTATATTGTGATTGCTGTTACAATAAATCTAACAAATTCCATACTCTGACGCAATTGGTCATCTACCGACAATGAGCAGAGCAAATAAAAGGTGATGTTGATACACACTCACCTATCATACTCTTCTATAAAGCGTAGTTAATTTTTAATCCTAGCCACATACTGTTGCTGCCTTATCTTAGTGAGTGGCAACACCGCATCATCAGATTTACTTTCTTACAAGATTCCTCTGGCTTTTTCAATAAACATTTACTTCTTTACATGCATTGCATTCATACCTGAAATTTGCATTTATCAAATTGCTCCAAACCGTAAAGAAAGTTAGGAAAGTTTTCAAATATTTGCTAAAAACCGATCGAACAACGACTAAATTGATTGGCTCAGACTGGTTAGCGGGGCCTTTCTTTCTAGTGGATTGCGACAGATTATAGCATGCGAAAAAGAGTATTCACAGGTTTATTTTAATCTGGAATCCAAAAAATTGCAGATCGAGAATAGCCAATTAACTGTAGCGCTTTCTAGTACATTTCATATGGGAATCGATTTGATCTTGTAGCTCTTTCCAGTGTCGTTGAATAAAATTCATACGAAGGTTGCTTGTGGCAACGTTTGTCTACTTCTCTCATTCGCTGAAAGACAGAACGCGTCTAATTAGGGGTGACAGTAAGCCACACCAGAACAACGATCAGGCAAAAGATTTGGAGACGGACCGCTGTTCCTGTTTAATATCATCAGCGACAATAAAAAATTATTATTATTTTTCGTAAACATATGTCCCTCTATAAACTAGAGATGGGCAATCTGATCGAGAAATGATGCGGAGTGAGAGATCATTGAATCGTAAAAACGAGCGGTAGCTCTTTTGATTCCCTCCACTGCTATGATCCGAGAGTTTGAATCACTCACTCAGTAATCAGTCAAATAAAAATCTTGCCCAATAAATACCAGAATGCTCACTGCGAACTCCGTATCAAATTTACCGTGTTTCCTTATAAGTACTTAATTTTCGCCAAGATATCCTGCAGATAACCTATAAATTTTCGGAAGTTTTTTTTTCTCGTCCGCTCACGACGGCGGACACTCTCTAGCATCTGTCAGACAGATGACCTTCTACAACAGTACAAAACACTGATACGCTATCAACAATGGTTCTCAATAAATTAAAAAATGCCGCCGAGACTAAATTAAATAACCTATCAGATGTGTGTTTCTCAGGAACGTAAAATATAACAAGTGACTTTGTATACATAGTTAATTACACTAGTTTTTTTCCATCTCCATGGCTCTGGAGTCCATTGAGGGCCTTGGCCTACCGAGTCGACTGCGGGCTGTCATCTTGTATGACACATTCCGAATTTGGAGTGACACGTGGTTAGCCTATCGATCCTCCAACAGTCTTAATCCTGGTCTTCTCGACCATAATTAGACTTGTTACGAAGGTTAATCAAATTATGAATTTTGATTTATATTCTTAATATTTATTTCTAATAATGAAATTATTTCATTTATTGTTTTATTTTATATTGAAGATTGTAATATCTATTGTATATTCAAATTCTTGGTATCAACCTATAAATTTTATTAGTTACATTATATGACTTTGGAATTATTAAATAGTAGGACAACCTATTAGTCAGAACATATATAACGTTTATTAACACTGATTCACCACATTATGCGACGGTTAGTTTCCTTGGTTTGGAACCTCATCTAATGAACTTTTATGTATCAAGAAATTTATGATGATGAAAATTTTGGCGTACATGTCTTACGATCGTTGAATTGGAAATGACAGTAAAAACCAACAGCTCATAAACCGTATCATTAAGCACGTGCGACATTCACGCCAAAATTATCATCTTCATAAATTTCTTCAATCTTTATGATTCACCAGATGAGGCTATTAAACATAATTCTTACATTTTTATGCGATTAATTATTTAATTTTATTAAATGCATACAATAATTTATATTTTTGTGTGACGTTTTAATAATTAAACAGGTAATTAAAATAAATCTAGATAAATAAAAGTATTTTCGGAGGTAAAAGGCTACATGAGGGTAAGTTGTGCAGTTTCGGCTTTATATACCGAGCCTCGTTTGAAAACACAGTGACTTTAAGTATTTGTCCCTTATGCGTTCCTATCTGAGTTCCATGAATTTTAGGTGTTAAGCATGATTTTTCAAAGATTTAGGTATCTTCCTGCTCCCCTTTCTCACCAAAAAATTTCCTAAATACATTCAGAGCTAGCAACAGGATACGTTATGCTATCACGTAACTTGTCAAGCGAAATGATATTATTTCTTTAATATAACTAACATGTTAATTAAGTAATGATGCTTTTTAATTAATTTTCGCGAAGGATGTTGTCACCTACGCCTACAATCGGCGGCGACGGTGACGTATGTATACGTGCTTATTTAAGGTAACAATATATTTGTATACATGATTAAGATAGAGAGCCATCGTGATGGTTATAATGAAATTCAGTTCTTATAAAGTAGGTGGATGTACAAACACCCTCATTGTAACTGACTCACTCGTCACCAGAGTTACAAGAATGAAACAATCAACCACATCCGAGACATCATCTAGAGGGGCAGTCTCGGGAACAATAAAATAACCATAGTGTGGGTTCCTGCACATGGTGACATCCCATGACCAGTTTTCAAGGACTGAACATCTCGACCACCCTAGTGTGTAGCGCAGCCCTCTCTGGAACAGGAATGGACGAATGGATATTCTTCAGTGAATTAGAAAGCTACAACAAGTTATAGTATCAAGACTCCGCACCGAAAACACTCAATTAACATAATTTCCTGTTTTATAGCTCAACACAAGCTGAATGTATTGTCTGCAGGTTTACATTAAAAGTTCAACGCATCCTATTTGAATGTCCTCAGTACGACTGGTGAAGGAGAAAAACAATTGCAACTCGTACAAGAAGTGCTTTGTGTTCATCATCAGCCTTCCACGCCTTGATCCAGTTCCTCGGCAATACTAAACTGGACAAGGGTATCTGACTGTCAGAAGCTTCACTACCAGATGAACCCTACAACCATGGGCAACGGAACACTAAGGCCTCGGGTACGATAAAAGCGGCGAGCGGCAAGCGGCAAGGAGCAGGTAGTTAGAGCGGCACCGCACACTTTAATGTTCCAATGTAATTCAATGGGTCCGCGGCTCCACTGGCTACGACAAGGGTAAGCGCAGAGCGGTTCAAATTCCGCCGCTCAGCTTGCCGCTCACCGCTCACCCCGGACATTAATTTTTTGCACCTGCTGAGCGGCAGGGACTATAAAAAACTCTCGATCCCAACTGAATGAACAAAAAAACAGGACGAGGCCACTGTAATTTCCGTTAGTAAAAAATCATTTAATTTGTTTATTATATGTTAAAGATTATTTTTTAAGAACTTTAATTTTGGTTTAATTTTTCGGAAGGCACATAGTTTTCAAAATTTTACCATAATTTGCATCGATAATCAAACATATTTATTTGCTTAGTGAAGACTGTTGTAGGATATATTTTTAAGGCAATGAACAAGTCTTCAAAAAATAATGATTTAATTTGCTGGGAGGTTTCGGCCTGCTGGGCCATTTTAAACCTCAATTAAATGTACTTATTACATACAATTTCTTGTCGCCCGTGACTTGCAACTTTAAAAACATCCCAATTAGTCTAAAAACGAATATAATTTGTACATTTAATTCAGGTTTAAAATGACATAGAGGATCCAAAGTATCCGACGAAATAAGTAATTATTTTTTCAAGACTAAACATGTTTCTTTTCTTCCGAAACGTATAGTTTCTTTTCTTTTTATCAGATACAATAAAATGATGAGAGCATTTATTAATATACATTTTTATTTAATTAAATTGCTTTCTAAGACATAAAATTTTATAAAGCGTAAGTACTGATATAAAAAATTGGAAATGAAATAAAACTTATGTGACAGGTACGCGTAATATACTTTTGATTATAATACAATATTTTCAACTATTATGAATTAATGGATAATTTTATTAACTTAAATTAAGCTTACAATTGTTGCAACTTACATTATTCATAAAACTGTAGATGTAAATTTAATTATAAGTACCTCATTAAAATAGTTTAGTGTTTATTAGCACGTAATCGAATGTTCGCATACACATTCTCATATATTCGAAAAACCTATTTTCGTCATACCTTAAATTTCTAAAAAGATGGTGATATTCTCCGAAAACTTTATACTCCTATTTATGGGATTAACTCTTAACTTTCTCTTGCCTTTCATTAAAATTCGTTTCCATAAAAGGCTACTATTGTCACTGAGCAAAAGAAGCTTTCCTACTTCGCACGACGACTCCATGACGAGGAGTGCGTCCTGTACTAAACAGAGGGCGATGCCGCTCAAGGGTTCTCTATCGTAGCCGGCATCGCTCACTACTCTGCAACTCGGAGTCTCGCCGCTCACCGCTTACCGCTTTTATCGTGCCCGAGGCCTAATAATGATAAAAAATTGTCGCCAAGAACATTATATGTTGACGAGACTTTATACAACCCAATAAAAAAATAAGGTACTTAACGGCAAATTTTGAAAATTGGCTCTCTCGTTGTTAGTAAAATTACGTGCTTATAAGGAGATAGCTGTCAAACCAAGTACTTTAGCGGGCTAATATAAATTAATTACCGTGCAACGCCGGGCTGGGTTGATAAATATAACAGCCAATAAACCAGAACAAGTATCAACAACTATCAGATCAACTATCCCACGTCAAATGTTACGTTGAGATTGAAATTTAATACGATTCTATTGAAAGGCCCTCTCCATTCAAAACAAGAGGAGAGAGTGGAATATATACCAAAACAAGAGAATTCATTTAACAAACACTAACGAAAAAAGAATTTATGGGGGAAATCTCAGAACCCTTCAACATTTGAAGGTGATGGACTCTCACCTATTCTGTTCAACATCGTCCTATACAAGGTTATGGAGGAATGGGAGAAGAAACTCAAGAAACGTGTTTCTTTGAAGTCATTCCAACTGGGATTTCCCGAAAACAACCTCTACATACCATACCTCGCGTTTGCGGACGATCAGGCGATACTAACGGAGGATGAGAAGATATTTAATGTAAGTGCGGAAAAAGTAGGACTACAAATCTCATATGAGAAAACTAAATTCATATATACGATAAGTGAAATCAAGGGCCGGAAAACAAAATATGGTAAAATCAACAGGGCCCGTACTTTAAATACCTTGGATAATTCATACAACTGACGGGGCTTGTGAACATCTTACAGACAAATCGCCTCCAAAAGTTAAAAATCGCATTCGGGTTAGTCCAAAACTTATACAACAAAAAATCCAGGTCAAGACAGACAAAAATTCGGCGATACAATAGAGTCATAAAACCAGCAGTCGTTTATGCAAGCAAAACACTGGCACTTAACAGAAAACACGAAACTGAAGAAATCAAAAAAGTAGAGACAAAGAGTATTAGGAGAATATGAAGAAGCAAGACATACCGAGGGAAATTACTAGCTACAATAAATCAAAGCATAAAAGTTTACAAACAACTAAATTGACATTAAGAAAAAATTAATGAAATTCTTTGGCCACCTCACCAGAGTACCAAAAAATCTATCAACTAAAAGGATAATAGATTATGTATCGTCACTTAAGAATTCAACACCGCAGCTGGATGAAAATCTGAAAAACGTTAACATAATATCAAGTGATATTTTAGAAAGAAACAGTTTCAGTCACAAAGTAGACAATTGGGAAGTTACAGTACGGACTGAAGTGGTCAGAAGAAAACCTACTGGAGCAACAAGATAAATTCAAAGAAAGGTTGATTTAATTATGTGCTTGATGTCTCCGCTTATTGGGAGAATTCCGTAATTATATATATATATATATATATATATATATATATATATATATGAAAAAGTGAGACCTTAACAATTAACATTTTTGGATAAAACTTTCTTAAATGATGTTCACATTCTTTTAATTTGATGAAATGCACTTATCTTCAATTGGTAGGTGTATATTTGGTATATAACTTGTCCTGATTTATTATTCATTATATTTATTTTATTATTAAAAGATGGACAACTAATATTAATTATAAACAAATTACCCTCCACAAATAATCTGTAACTATTAAACAAAGTAAATGATTTCAATCAAATTTAGCTTTAAAGCTTTGAAGTAACAGATTATGACATAAAGATGTAGGCAACACAGGGAATCGAACAGACAATATCCATTCTTCACTGAAGATCTGAAATTAGACAGGGAAGAACGTAATTAGTAAATTTTAGAAGTCTGTGTTCCGGTCAGGGAGACCGTTTAGTAAACGTGATCCTGGGTTCGATCCCTGGTCCTGTTTAGATTTTTCTATCTTGATCTGTTAATTATTCCTATCTTTCCTGTATTGAATATTCCCATCCATAGTACCTTAAGAAAAGAAACAATTAATTGAAATATGAATTACTTTTTACTCCTTTTAACGTACGACGAATCACAGAACCTTGCCGGAAGTGAGCACGTCGCCGGCCAGTTATTTAAGCTAAAATTGTTTAACATAATTATAATTATGTTAAATTTTAAATGGTGTGGAAACAAGGACAAGACGATAAAACAAACGTTTGCGTGAGGCTTCAATTTTGATTATGGTTGGAGGCGTTGGGATAATTGGGCATCCTGGGCCTGTGCCGTGGCTTGCTCAGGGGGCTAGGGGAAGAGGGCAGGGGGCAGGGGAACCGGGGCGGGGGCGGGGGCAGCGGCTGGGGGCAGGGGCCGGAGCGGAGAGGCGAGGCGAGGCGAGGCGTGGGGCATGCATTGTTGAATGGGGGGAAATTACCGCGTAGAAATTCCTCAGTGTTAAAGAGTTATTTACTCTGGTTAATACTACCTAGCTGGGAGGAAAAGGGGGCGTGTATGTGTGTATATTATATTCAGTATTCTGTAGATGAAGCATTAAGATAATAGGCGATAGTAACAGGCCAGACGGATGTACAGTTGTGGCTAAGAATATAATACCACGAGAAAACTGCTAACGCCAGTCTCGTGGAAGACGGCTTCAATGCAATTGCTTAAACTCACTGCTACGACTCTTCTGTATTAACAATATAAATTGCAACTGTCATAAAATAATATTTCCGCAGAAGAGTTTTGACCAATGTTCATGATTTCCTTGTACCTCACCTGCAGTAATATATATTTTTGTACTTTTTATATTTATATTCACCTTATATTAAATACTGTGATATTTTGTTTTAAGGAGCGTTCTTACTTTAAATAAATTACTAACCCACTAACATACATTTTATTATTGCAATATTTGTATTAGTAAAAAAAGAAATAGCAAACATAACTACGTTTTGATACTTGTTTCTACTGTCGTATGAAATGACATTAGGTGAATACTTCTAAACTTGCTATTATTGTAACATTTTTTTGCTGAACATATTTAAATTCCTATTATGTTATGAAAGAATTTTAACTTGTTAATTATTGAGTGAAATAAAATCGTTATGTATATAATAAGTGAAAGCATACATATCAATAAGTTTGATGTTCCGCAACTGTGGACACACAATAAGTGATATTTGTAAATAGACTGAGGAAACAGAACTTTAAGACAAATATTTCACTCAAATCACGGCCAGAAACGGGCAGAATTAAGTACCGAATTGTAGACCATTTTTATTAATAATTTTTTAATACTAAGAAGCCTCTTAAAATGTCTTTCCATTGTTTCAAAAGTTCTACTTCAGGACGCGCTACAATCATCGGTTCTTTCCTGTCAGTTGGTCGTTTCTGCTACCAAATGCTCCTGTTGTCAATTGGTATCTGGTTAGGAATTTTCGTTGTTAGAAGCACAATGTTCGTATGGAGTGTGGCGTTATATGGATGCGAAACGTGGACGACAGTAGTTGCAGGACAGGAAAATAATAGAAACTTTCGAAATGTGGTACTGTTGGAGAATTATGAAAATCAGATGAGTGGACAGGGTAACTAACCAGGAACTTTTAAGCAGAATAGGGGAAGAGAGAACAATTTAGAGGACGTTGACGAAGAGAATGGGTCACGTTTTGAGACATGATGGTATTGTAATTAAGAAGAATTACAGGATGTGGCAGTGTGTGGGGTAAGAACAGAAAAAGAAGGCCAAAGGATGGAATACGCTAAGCAGTTATGTGCAAATGGTAAGGCTTTCGCAGGATAAGTTAACATGGAGGGTTCTTAGGACTGATTACCAAATCAACAATAGAAGTACACATGTTAATATAACTTGTAAGATTCTCTTATAAAAATTATATCATTATCGATATATAATATTTCTCACTTCCAATTCTTATGCCTCTATTGTACTTACATACCTCTGTTTTATATTTATGCGTTGTCTTCGAAACTGGACTCATCTTCGTTGTGTTTTTGTCCTGTCTATTAAATGACTCCCTTCTTGGTCCCTTGTTGTCTCGTAGGTTCCAGTTCAAGATATATCCTTCTCTATAATACTTAGGTCGGTCTTTACAATGAGTAAAAGGAGGAAATGATTATGGTCTCAAGCTTTTTCAGCACTCACCAGATTGTAATTTTATGTTTGTCGTTCTGCATACCTAGACTTGAGCTTTTAAGCGATACAGAATTACTATTACCCAGCAAAACACAGGAGTAATTGAGACCACGTTAAGTAAAAGGAAATTTTTTTATGAATATTGAAGGGATCAAGCAAAGAGACCACAACTATCAATAATCATTCCGATCGAAGGACACCAAAGCTTATGAGTTTTTTTATACAGACATGAGAACTTAATTTATCATATTTATCTTTCTCTGAATTAAAATAATTTATAATTAAATGTTGTTTCTGTGTATCTCATGTAGTATGATGAGGAACATCCGCATAAAGGCTTGTATCCAGGATTAACCGGAACACCAATTCTACTTTCATTGCGCAGTGAAGGAAGAAATGTTATTAATTTTAGTAATAGTTTTATGAGAATCGAACACGGACTTGATCTTATATTAACTAAAGAAATACCCATTATTTCAAAATATCAGACTTACAGAGAAACGTTGCGGATAATTCTCACTATCCATGTGTTGAAATATTTTGATGCATTTCTGGCATACCTGAGAATTGATGTGTGTGAAAAGCGTAATAGTAGAAACATTGATATTTACTCTAACGTATTTAAAATATAAATATATATCAAGACTAAAAGAAAACGGATGACTGTAAAGAAAGCGGCCAATGATCATCGTGCTCTTATCCTCATAGACAGTTTTGATGAATCTGCAATTCACACTTCTTTGTTCCACTGTAATTTAAAGACTTCACGTCATCTCTTTCTATTATCTTACAATATCTTGGTCAAGATCATCATTCTTACTTCCAATAACATTTTTTTTATCTACCAACTTTACAAATGTGTTCTATGACATCTTTAATGTTTTAAGGATGCCCTGTTACTCTGTCATTGATACTGATCCGATAAGAAACAGCCGCGGAATCCCATTGGGTCGCTGAACACTCCGAACCAGCGTATTTATGTTCGCTTCTGGCACTTTCCATGGTAACAACAATTCAGCAGAATACTTCACTCGTCATAAAGAGGAACTCAGCATATGTTATTAGTGACACAAAACTAGCATAGAAAGATTTTTCAGGACATCTCTTGTGTTTTTAGATTATGACCGAAATAATTTGTTAAATTTGTTAAAATAAGCGATGGCAAATTGAGAGTTTTCGTTGAAATTCCCTGTAATGTTCTTTGCGCTGCAGAGCTGAGCCTGGCTCAGGAGTTTGGAAGGCGTTGCTACTATATCGCTGCATCTCTCTTGAGGAGTACGGTACCAATCTAAGACAATAAACGATCGTCTGGACACACCTGTTTGTTTTAAAAAGGTGAGAATGATGTTTTTTTTCTGTTTATCCTTTATATATTTATATATGCCCTCACTACGTGAACAGTCATAAAGTATATGGTATTTTAATACATAAATAGGCGGGTCCCCATTCCTCACGTGGTTCAGGTGTAATTATAGGAGTTTAAGAGAGCGGGTGGGGAAGCATGTTAATAAAGGCAGAGTGGAGTGTTGGCGGCTCTAGATTTATTGCTTTGCATAGCTACCTGTCGTTCAGGATGGTTTATACTTCCCTGGCCCACACGATTAACTCATTGCTAATACCTACAGTCCCACACACTTCACGAATATCACTTTGCCAAACTCAGTATCAACAGCTGGATTGGAAATAAACCAACAAATTTTAGCATCAATTTGTTTACAACCTCAACCTGTGTTTATTTTAGTAATTCTGTACGTCGATGACACTTTTTACTCAAATGAGGTCTGTTTGTAGTTTATCTCCAAGTGTTACTGAAGCGTCCACGAAATGGATGTATGTGCAGTCGACCTCCTGTGGTCTAATGGCTGGCGTCGCTGTCTCACAACACAGAGGTCTCGGGTTCCAATCCTGGTATGGCCTTGGATATTTGTGTCGTCATGGTCACAGAGACTGGGATTAAAACTGCTGGAGAATCGATACGCTGACCGCGGATCACTCCAAATACAGAATGTCTCATGTAAGATGACAGTCCACATTCGTCCCTGTAGGTCAAGGACCTGAATGGGCTGCAAAAAGAAACTCGGAAGTACATCTCCCGATTATGAAGTATCGAAATATGACCATTCTGATAGCTGTTCGCTCAGTAATTCAAGTTTCAGGAATGGACCATACATATAAATAACGTCATTACTTCAGATAATTAGTCCTATATATTTTGCCTGACCTTCTATTGCACCTATCCTTACTAATTTTAAGTATATCATCGAGTCGCAATTTATAGCTTCTCTGTTTTTGAATAATATAATTTCATGTTTCTAACATCGATTTCCGATTTGAATGAGTTGAATATTTTATTCATTCCTTTAAAAAAACATGAATATACTTATTTACCATATACGAGTATACTACCATAATATTTTTAAGTTTATTATTATTATTACTTATCTGCTATTGGGCATTTGACCGGTGGCAGCTATATACAAAGAAAATACAAATGCAATACAAAAAGTTTACACTAAGGAAGAATTTTGGAGTGTAGTTTTTATCTGAAAAAGAAAAGAAAGGAGCCACACAAAAATCACTTCACTGCACTTCACTGATTCTAAAAAAATACTACTTACTTGAGTTTCCTTAGCCTCTTCCGAAACTGATTTACGCTACCCGGAAAAGTCATCAGTATTTCTGCAGGCAAAGAATTCCAATCGCATATTGACAAATGAAAATTTTCCTACGTCTGTGCGTTGCCCCTTTTCTTTAATTTTGAACTAGTTGTCATTTTTAGAAATATAATTCAGCTTCGTAAGATGGTTTGTTATTTCTTTCCAGGCCCTGTGGTTCACCCTTATAAGCTTTATATATTGCGCGTAACCTCGCATGTTTCCTTCTATTACTAAGAGCTTCTAAATTCTCGTGAGGATTGTTCGCGAATCGACCCCCAAACATCTTTTCAACCCGTTTTTGTATTTTTTCCAACGCTAGAGTGTGTTCATTTCGATATGGATCCCAGCACGTTATCCCATATTCTAAAATTGGCCTGACCAGCGTTTAGTAAGCAGAAATTTTGGTTTTTCTTGTGCTGTTCCTCAAGACCCTGTTTAAAAAGTGTAGCAGCAGCAGCGCCCTCCACCCTTTACCTCGCTCACCTCATTACCCCAATTTAATATTTAGTAATCGTGATCCCAAGATATTTACAGTTATTTGACTCCGTTACAACTTCGTTCCCCATTTTATATCGAGTGAGAGGGACATTTCTCTTTTTTGTAAAAACAACTGCCTTACTCTTCGTTGCATTTATTTACATTTTATTTCTAACTTCCCATTGGTAAATTTTTTCTAAATCAGTTTGCAGAATCCGTGCATCCTCAACGTTTACGATTTCCCTATAAATTATACAATCATCTGCAAAATGTTTAAATCAATTAAAAACCTGTTTGGGTGATGTATTAGAGATTTCTTATGCGCCGATGTGGCGGCCACTATAGACAAAATTGCGATAATAACAAAGAAACTTCAGTCAACAGAAAATATTATCAACCCGGCTAAAAGACGTGACAAGAGCGTCCACTAAATTCTAGAAGCACTAGTTGGAAACATGAGACACGATTGTGTGAAATATGAGCTTGGGACGCGCTTTGCTGAAGGAAGAACGCCGAAAGATAATTTTTTGAAAATTCAGTGTTGTAATGGAGATGTAATGTTGAGGAAGTTAAGATTGAGATATGAGGGTATCTTGAGAAATTAAGGTAAAGTAAATTGTCTGCTTCCTCGCTCCCCTTCCCCCTATCTATTTTAGCTGACCCTTATGGGAAAGACGTATATGCCTCTGGGGTTTACTTTCCGTGCACCAGTGATCAGCGTTTCGGATAATTCTGTCCTTCAAACTATGAGACTTTATCTATCTTCCTCCTTGGCGCTATACCCCATTTAGAGGCTTGGCTTCCCGTCATCTACCACAATGCATTACGGATTATTTGGAATGGGTACGGTTTCCTTCAGTCTTAACTTCACTATCCTGACCATAAAGAGCACAAACCTCTAAGGCCCGACTCCTGATATCAACTTCTCATGAGGGTTTTAAGTTTTCCAGCACTGCCACTCCGATTCCAATTCCAATCAGGGTTAAGCTGGAATTGGCCGAAACCTTCTTCAGCTGAACTGACTGACTGCAACTCACTCTGAATACTGGGATCCTTTCCTCCCGTTGTCTCCTCAGGTCTTGAGGGGTTTCGAGCAAAAATGCCGGTGGGAACCAAAATCAATTAATGAGGCCTCTTAATTGTACTCATCAAGATGGATCCTAGTGTCACCATGGACGCAGGGTATCACTTTTTCGATGGTCATGTGAAACTTATTGGTGGTTGCTAATATGACAATTGATAAAAAAGTAATGCCTTCGAAGTACTAAATCAAATTCTGCTACAGCTACGGAAGTACGTATGCGTGGTATTATAGAGGAAACCTTGCTCTAGTAATATAGACTTTGATATTTTGAGATTGGCCGTTGAAAAACATTAATTTTTGGCAAAAGAATGCAGTCTACTGCCCCCTCGAGTCCATCTTCATTGAGCGTTGGCCTTGGAAGAGGACAAGCCATCGCCACATGAGTTTCAGGGCTTCTGGAGGGAAAACTAGAGACGCTACGCACCCAAGGAGATACAAATTGTCCCGCCGGACGGCATTGGTCGGCTCTTGAAAGAAGTCTATGTGGACACTGTAATGGGCATCTGCAATATGTACCTTTGGGTGAATTATTTTTGTAAAGAAGAATCGGATATAACAGATAACTGCGCAGCAGTCCCAAATGCCAAGCAAGACCGTGTTGATAAGGTGATTTAAGGAGATAGACACTCTATAGTTCATGATGTTTCCGCTGCATTGAAGTCTCACATGGCTCTGCCCAGGAAATATTTTCTGAATTGTGATATCACAAAGTTTGTGCAAAGTTGGTTCTAAAACAATTGCCTGTCGAAAAACGGAGAAGACGAATATGTGTAAAGGGCTTCTGAAAGTATTTGAAGCAGATTAACAGACCTTCGTAAATATGAGATGAGATCTGCGAGTACCTTTATGAGCCAGAGACTAAAAAGCTATTTAAATGGCAGACAAGTTGTTCTCCACTGATTGGAAAAGAAGCAAAGCCCCTAATTTTTTCAAATTGTTGTCGATGCCTGACTTCAATGGTGACGCAAACGTCTACAAATGCGTGATGACTATTTTAAATGTTAACGTAGCGAAGAAGACAATTCAGGTTATGTATTTACTAATTCCGTTGTTATATGCTTGTTATTGAATATTTGGAGACACAGGAGGCATTACGTTTTGTTTTATTCTCGTATTACTTCGGGAAGTAGATGCAATGGTAGCAGTTTCTCTTCCATACGGATAGCTAGAAACACACAACAAATATATATTTATTCATTGTTCGGTTTCCACCGGCATTTTTTTTCTCGAAAATAAGACAACGGGGATATCTGTATGTATAAATCCCTGCGAGAAAGGTCCTGCTCCCTTGAAAAATAAAATACGATCGGTTGATCGATAGTGTATCATTAACATAGATTATTTATTTTTTATGTAATAAGAAATATATATATATATGGTTAGTAGCATAATGACTTGTATACATTTGATTAACGTATAATATTGAGTATTATTGTAATTTATTGATGGTCTCAATGTAATAGCTTCCTATTTCACTTCCTTCATATACTGAAGTTTTCCGCCAGTTTGTAGAAAAATACAAAAACTTTATATATTAACAACGTACTTTGTACGGAAAATGAGGGTTTTATAAAATAGTGTATAAGTAAGAGGTATGTAACTATGTTTATATCCTTTGTAAGAGAATTTAGATCTGATATTGTATAAAGCTTTTTAATAATTCAATTATAAACAATATATTGATTGATTTGTATATTATTAGGATAAATATGGCAGTATAACTTTTAAAATATAATAACTTGCAAAACAATGATCGTAAAGGAGTTTTATTGCCCTTTACATAAATTTCACATAATAGTGAATAGCCGATTCCATGATCTGCCCGTCAAACCACCCGAGTTCATTGACGAAATTAGACGGAAGTCTGACTCTAAGTTACTGTGGATATCCACGTGTTACATCCTTCACGTGCGAATTTTTTTTTAAAGCCGAACAGCGAAAAGCGAAACTGAAACAGGTAAAGTTCAACATTAGGGCATTGGGTGGAGATACTGCCTTAATAACTGTCTTCGGGTACTAATATTAGCAATGTAACATAAAATGATGGAACCAGACGGCCGTTACACCGGCTTGAAGCTGGATACACCTTGTTGACAATGACACTGAAGAAAATATAGAGGAATTGATGAAAATGACTGGTGTTTAATTAGCAGACTAGAAGTCTAATTGACGAGTAGTAAAAAGTGAAGATGAGAAGGCTAAGCTAATGTAATAAAAAGAAAAATTTAGGTACCAAGTTATAGATTCTTGTCAAAATTCAAGTTTTTAAGTGAGAGGTAATGTGTGGCATTACAAGACAAAAGCTGTTCAATAGAATAAAAGAATAGCTAACCAAAAGATATATTTTTTAACTGGCAAGAAATTAAGAAGTTGATTCTTTCCTAAAGTTAGAGGCATCTGTCTTTTTGTCATGAGTCTGAACACAGACTTTGTGTAAGGATTCCGGGCTTAGGTTCTTATTTTATAAATGGATAGATTTCAAATAATTTTAGTACTCACTTTATATCTTCATAATTTTATGAAAAATAGGGTATTTTTGTGAAAAAATGCTATGGTACATTATTTTAATCCATCCTATCTAGTTAAATTATTTTGTTTTATTTATCCAATAGCGATTACTTTCAGTTACATTATCAAACATGTCTATTGTAATGATTAATGGGTGACTGTTTTGTGTGGGCTTTTGTCCATATTTTAAAAATTTAAATTACCTGAATTATATAATATGATCAAAATGTACATTTATTACTTCATAACACTATGATATAAAAAATTAAGTAAAAGAAAATAACATATTATGGAGTATATAGTATATATACTATATAGTAAATAAAAGAAGTAATAAATTAATAGGCAAGTTTTGAGACATGAGGGTCTTGTAAAATTAGCATTAGAGTGGTGTATGAGGGTTATAAATAAGAAGAGTGAGGCAAAGAATGGAATATATTAAGCATATTAGGGCGGATGTGGGATGTTGTAGTTATGTAGAAGTGAAAAGGTTAGCATGGAGGGTTGCATGATACCAGACTAAGGACTGATTAGTAAAACAGCAATATGTATATATGATTGTGCAATGATTTAAATATTCAAATTGCCAAAAGATGGACAATATTGAGCGTATAAAACTGTATCTTAATGTGAGATGTTGTCAGTAGCACACCTGAGCACTATAGTTCTGAGCACTTCATAGCAGCAACATAGATATGAAATGTTTAAATAGATTGAAATATATTTCTTCTTAAAATTATTTATTGTATTTATAACAATGATAGTAATATAAATAATAATGTTGATATTGAAATGTAGTGTGGAATCTTTCAGTTATATAGAGCAATAATGTTGCACAATCCAATAGACTTTTCGTGGACAACAGAATTCAATCGCTCAGTAGTTAATTGTCTGTTTATTATCATTAGCTAACCTGCTGGCTGGTGTTGGAGCAGGTTGTGCTGCCATCGCAATTCTGTATGCTTCAGTAAAAGAGACAAGTAAAAGTGCAGATGCATGTAAACATATATAAAAATAATAATATTCTCAAATATATGTTAAGTAACCTAAAAATGAGCAAACCGCAGGATTTTCACATTTTTTTGTTGATTAATTGGCTTTTGACTTCTCCAGGACATTTTTCTCTTCGTATATTAAGTAACAATTTATAGGCTATTTATTGTTCAGTAACAGTAGTCCTTCCATTTCACATTTGACAAGTCAGTCAAAATTTCGTGCATTTATATACACTCCATTTTCCATTCTCATCTCCTAAATTGACTTTCATGGCCACTGGCTGAGCTTCTATTGATGCATTTCTTCTCTCTTTGAGATAAAAATTCATACATATTTGATCAATTTACACAATGCCCGTACTTAACTGAATCTTAGCAAAGGTGTGAAGAACGTGATTAGTAAGTCGTGGGTGAGCCTAGGTTAGGTTTACGAGAGTGGAGGAATGTTGCATCGGATCTGTCAGTCGACCTGGACTAGCTCAGTTGGTTAAGAGCACCGTCCGGAAAGCAGGAGGTCCCGGGTTCGACACCCGGGTCCCGTCGACAATTTTCCATTCTTATCTCCTAAATTTAGTTTCAAGGCTTGTGGCTGAGCTTCAGTTGAATAAATTGTTCTCTTTTTGAATACACAGAAATGTAAAACTTCTACGCTCTTCTTTGGTTGACACCTCGAATGTCATTCGCACTTTGTGATGACTGAGAAATATGGTTCAATATATTGTGGAATGTTCACGCTATCGCCCACAAACTATAAATAATATTGTACAGTATAAATTTTTTTATTTACAATAGCGTGCTAGCTTCAATCTACGTTCTGATTGCATCAGCATGAGGCTGTTGGAAGTTTGTAGGAGGAGGGAGTATACGAAGGAATTAAATATATCCTAAATTAACGTACAATACAGTTTTGTGGGTGCGTGAAACGACTTTCCACAGTCCCGATGACATTGTATAAGTGTTCTCAAATGGAGCTACGTAGGACCTTCTCGGTGGCTATCTGTAAACAATATTTGTCAACGTGAGAGTATGAAACATAATTGATGGGCACCTCTTTAATAGTTTAATTTCCAATGAGTCTATCGTTCTCCATGACGTTCAGAAATTGACAGGGAAAGTGTTTTAACTATCGTGATGTGGATTTGAAATCATAGGGTTTCTTCCATAATCAATTTTAAGTAGTTTACACACGAATAACGTCACCCAATAATTTATTCACTATTGCTGCTGGAGGCGAAACATGCTTTTTGTTTTTTGCGAGGGCAGGTGAAAATCTTCTAAAGACACTATCTCAGTCCGCACTGGATAGTAGTGTGGGATTCTACCCACTAAAAACACCTTCCTTTCCAACGATGACTGTGTGTATCTTCCTGTGGGACCGTCGTTAGACATCACTTCACAGGAAGCAGTCGTAGCGTCAAGCTCTCTCTGTCTCCTTTAAACATTACTATTTGTCTCTTTTTCGTAATTTATTAATCTTTGAATTACTGTAGAGGCATATGCGCTTACTTTATTCCTGGTATTAAGTGAAAGCAGCATATTGGGTACCAAATTATCTGGTGTTATTGAAGTTCCAATATCGCTTTCTAATGCTCGTCTCCCATATGAAAATCTCGAGCAACTTAAAAACACGTGTTCTGGTGTCTCATTAACTCCACATTTAGGGCATGCAGGTGAATTATCTATGGCAAACCTGTAGAAGTATGCCCAGAAGCAGCCGTGGCCGGTCAAGAGTTGAGTAAGATAATAATTCACTTCTCCGTGTTTCCGATCAATCCAGTCTTTAATTGAAACATGTAAAAAATTGTCACTGTACCGATGTTGCTCCGTAATGCACATAATTCGTTGTATACGTTTTATGTAACTATTTTGTAAGGAGCACGCGAATTGCCACGTTCAGTGGATTGAAATTATGTCAGAGTATCACAGCTACTTGTAATATTGTGAATGGCTGGTTGGTTCCTATTAGTGAGGGTGTGGGTGTCGGGTTGCTAGGGCAGGCAGGGAGGCCAGGGTCGTGCTGCTCCATTAACAACACAACACTGGTGGCTCCAACCTAACAAGCTTACTGGAACAACCGTGGGAAGCCGACGCACCCAAGGGAACGGTCACGCTTAATTATTGCTTTCAAGTTTCGCTAAACGTCACAGGTAAATGATTAGACCAAGTCCTGTCTAAGGCAATGAAAGTAAATAAAAATTATAAAGGCCGCAATCAAGGAGAAATTTTAATTATTGCTTAGAAAGTTTTCTCAGTTGTTGGGTGTCTATCAAGAAAAAAATATATACTTCATAAAGTTTGCAACGTAGCTGAAAAGAGTTCTACAATTCAATGTCATTCTCTCAGATGCATTCATTCCGTCTTGGCATCAAGTTTAATACCAAATTTCTATTGTCTGACTATCATTTCAAACTTCTGAAGAAAATTAGGTTTCCAGACTTCCGAATGATTGCTAGTTCATAAATTAAAGTGTTTTGCATAATTTATTACTTACGTGGTATTTAAAAGTAATTTAAAATCTACATTTAACACAAATATTGGTCCGCATTTCATTTCTTTCGATCACTTATCAAATATTTCCCACTATATGGCAGATGTCCTGCTTTAAAAACTGAAATTTTCACGGTGTAGCAGAGTAAATTAGATGTCAAAGGCAAATGGCTACGTAAAAATAATATAAACAAAAAATTGAAACGAAACTTGAAATAGCACCTAGCGATGGTTAATTTGTATTTAGCCCAGTCAAGTCTAGGGAAACAACCTTTACTTAATGTATTGAAATTAATTTACTTGATTCGTGATAATAATTTGGTTGAAACACTAGAACAGATCTGAAGAGCCATTAACAGTTACGAGGCACGTGTTTTGTGGTTAATCACGGATGATTTCCTAAAGAGATGCGTCATGAAGGGGGAAAGCAATAGAATATTATTTATACTAAGACTGGATAATAATATTTTATTGTTACGTCTGTTTTAAATTATAATAAGATGTATGCACAGGCACTTTTTATAATTAAAAAATTTGCTATAAGAATTTTTATTTAAAGGCTTTACGTTTATAACTTATATGTATCCTTTTCACAATTGGGTCCAACCAAAAGGTTTATCTTCATTTTATGAAAGGTTAATCACTCCGCGAATAAATTATAAGAAGAATCCGCTTTTTGAGATTCTGAAAATAGGTTTATTTATTTTCTCAATAATATACTGTACAGAGTTCGCCATATCAACTACAACCTACCAATAATATTACACAATATGTAATATTTTGCAATATTATTAATAAGGAAGGATCCGTTTAAGTTCACGGTCAGCTCCATAGGCATCATCATGTCGAAGGAAGCTGTGGAAATGTAATAACAGTCCAGTAAATGTCTGAAACTAGCTTCGAATTTATATTTTTCTCCTTCAAACAAATATAGGGACTGAGGAAACGTTGAAGACAGACGTTTCAGTTGGACAGCACCCTGAAGACGGTACAAATAAGTACAAAAACATGGAGTTGTGCGAAAATGCTTTGAATAATATATTTTCTAATTATTTTAATAATATTTTAAGAGGGCGTTAAATATATTTTATTATTTTACGGAATAATAATGTTGTAATAGAAGGAGAAAATATAAAAGTACACTAATGAGATGTGGTTTTTAATTGTGAATTGCCGACTTAATATATAGGAAAAGTGTAAATCCTTGTTGGCTCACTTTAAATAGAAAATTGCTTCAATGGTGAGAAAGACGTGAAAGTGCCTAACAAATTTAGAGATGAAGGTCGCCAATAATTTCATCAGACGTCATTGTTGTGGTGGTTTTCAGTCCTAAGCCTGGTCTGATGCAACCCTCCATGCTAACCTATCTTGCGCAAGTCTTTTCATTTCCGCATAACTAGCACAACCCACATCCTCCTTAATCTGCTTCATATCTAATTTAATTCTGTGTTAAAATATTAATTACTATATAAAAAATGTTTTAAGGAATTATTTAAGGTTTGTAATGTTTCCTTCACTCAAAGACGTTGAAGTGTTACGGAGGGTTTTGTAGAAAGCAAAAAGAAGAAGTGCGGCTTCAGTTTATGAGGTAGATAATAATATTTTGTAAATGTACTAGTACTGAAACAGGATGGGAAAAGTAGAGATACTGTTATATGACTAAATTATTTAAATGTATTTAACTATATAAAAACCTAAACCATTTTCTTAAAGTATCGGGAGACATTATAAGAGGGGATTTAATAAAATTGAAGTTTAGTTTTCTTCCCTGTAGCTGCCGTAGAATTTTTTGTCTGTAATTTTCCAGTTTTATGTTTCATTTCATAGTTTTATTCAGAGTCACATCAACTGCTAATTTTGACTTTCTACAATTTGGGGAACTCATTTTCTTTATAGGGGTTTCTCGGTTTCGAAACTCACACACACGTAACATCCATGCCCATGCGAGGATTCGAACCCGGGACCTTTGTGGTGCAAGGAAGCGATGCCAACCACTACACCACAGGTTATATGGTTCTATGGGATGACGTAGAAATTTGTTACTTTTAAGAATCTTCGTTGCATAAAGGCACTACAAAGTGAATTTTCGTAGAGTGAAACTCTGTTCCGCGCATGTTTGCGGAAATCATTCACAACAGACTCAGCATTACACTGAAAGATAAATAAATGCAATGGAAGTCATGACACTCCCATTTGCTTATGGTGAGGTAATAGCAGCGGGCGCGGATTCGAGTGTCATGACGTAGCAGCCGTTGTCATAGAAACGGGATGAGAGGATGTTTGCACTGCGAGGCATAGATCAATACATCGACGGCCATCTTGTACCATGCAAGTCCATAACTACAACATTCCTTTACATCTGTAAATAATATTACATTCAGCAAAGCTTTCTGGTTTTCTGGTAACGATTACTGATTTTTGGTTATCATCTGATTTACTCCTACTGAAATCTGGTAACTTCCGCTCATTTTGGTACACCGCCTCATGGTGATCCCATTATTAACGGGTCACTTTTTATTCAAATGAAAACTTACTAACCGTTACGTTGTTTATTATTCGTTTATTAACAGTTTTTCGCGTCCTAGACATTCATAAAGTGAACTGGCTTTCTGAATCTAAACCACCGTCCTCCATTTCTGCTTATACTGCGGTTATACTGTCTCAGCAACCTGAAAAATTTACGAACACTATTACCTGATATTTGCGTGCTTTATTTTTGGCGCAGTAATATTTATCTGGTGTTGTTGATGCCAATACCTAAAAGTACATATGCACTATTATTATTTTGTTAGTTAGAGTACGAGAAAATATTTCCGTAAACTATAATGTTTTTCGTATTTACTGAACTTCATGATTGACAGTGAAGCTCTAGCCATTTTGCCATATATTAAAATTGGAAAGTAGTCCGGTTTAAGTGGAAAGCAACACATTAGTCAAAGAGCGATACATTAAAACAAATTACACATTAGCCTCTTTGTTAGTATTTTTATAATTTAAATATGAAATATTACGACGTTTCGTCTCTCATTTGAGACTTCTTCAGGTAAAAATTCAGCTGTACATGGAACATCACTTGATGACTCCTTCAGCCGAAAATTTTAATAATCCCTAATGTACATTTTCGGCCGAAGGAGTCATGGAGTGAGGTTCCATGTACAGCTGAGTTTTTACCTGAAGAATCTCAAATGAGAGACGAAACGCCGCAATATTTCATATTTAAATTATAAAAATACTGACAAAGAGGATAATTAAATCACGTATTATATCTTTATTCTCAGAATGATTATTTAATTAAATTACACATTATTTATTGAATATTATATTTTTATGTCTTATCTGCCCGCCCCGGCTTCACACGGGTGGTGTACCTAATGAAAAAATGATACAAAATCTTCCGTTTACAGTACGACCATGAAATGAAATAAAATTACAATGAAATAATTCAACCATACTTTATTGTAATACCTTGTAATGTGCAATAATTTTCGTTTTTCCTTCCGGAGAGGAAACAAATAACGCCGATGGTTTGCTGACCCTCTAGCACGCAATGTGAGCGAAACTTCCATGCGAAAAACACAGCAATTCAAGGTTTTTTCCACAAAGTTCTAAGTATTGAACTTCAGACTTATTTTCATTGCGAATGCAAGGCGCTTTGGAAACTGGTCATGCTTAAATTCAAAAGGAAAGCCATTTGGCATTATTGGTATTCTTGGAATAAGTACATCATCGCCTTTGAACTTTCCTACGATTATAGTAGGTTTATTCAAAATTTTTATAAATTCATTTTAACAGCGAGTCTTGTTCCGTTGCACAATTTCGGCTGATTCACGATGCGTATCATGATTATCACCGAACCAACAAATTGAATTTTGGAATTCAGTTGGATAACTGACCACTTCATTTGGATCGGTAATGAAATCGATCGACTTAAATGAATGCATCTTTCCATGAATTTGGCTCTGAAATTTTATACTCAAATCATCTATATATATTTTTTTGCTGCTAAAATGGCTCTTTCGCTCAATCAAGCAAGCGCTTGTAATTTTTACCAATATTTTGGAACACTTTTCATATTAATTCTTCTTTTGACGTTGTGAATTTACCAAAATTTGGTGGAAACGAAATGAGGCCAGACGAAGTGTCAACAAGAATTTTCCCATTGCCAATGTGTATGTAATATTGCCTTTGAAAACACTTCCGCCGATGCCACATTGTAATGCAACTCGCACACTCGTTAACTTGAGATTTATCACTTATCTCCACAAGTTTGATGTCTTCAAAGAATCATTTATTTAATGAGCAGCTGTTGATCTGGGAATGACTGTAGTAGCGATCCCAGATGATGCTACTGTCAAAAATCCTTATAAAGATATAAATACCTCATTGTGTATCTCTGCGCAAAATTCATGTTCTGGATTTGCCGTTATTGAACGTACTCGACGCATAATATCTTCGCCATATTGTCTTTGTATTTGTTCCACAAATAATGTGGACTGGATGGAAAGCACTTTGAAATTTAGATGGCAAAATGTGATCGAATTTGATGCGAAGTAGACGAAATAACTGCATCAGCAAGTGTGTGAACCCAAAGAATATCATCCTCTCGTAAATGTAAACGTTGGCAGGCTTCTCGATATGTTGCACACAATTCACCATTGACGGTTCGTAGAAATTTGAATGAAGTTCGTCCACAAACATTGACTAATAACAAATGCTAGTAAAAAATATCATTCGTCATTGCTCGGGTGAATTGTGTAAATTTGCCCCAATGACTCGGTTCAATATTTTGACGCTTCACTGTCATATGAAAAACTTTTATCATAAAGATTGTGAGTTACCCTCACTGGTGGCATTTTATTGTCACTAACACTAAATAACACGACAATAAACCTCTAAACCCACATCAAAGCACACTAAGTTGTCAATATTTTCTTAATATATTGAAGATATCCCCACTGATTCTGTCTCACTCACTTCTCATATTATGAGATTTTAAAGCTTTTCCGTTCGATTTTTTAAAAATATGTTACACAAACCTTGTCCTTACAATAACGAACACAGCAAAAACAAGAATTATCCAATTTGGTGCAGTAGTTCGGAAGTACATTTCGGTGATTCATATAGATTACGGTATCAAGGCAGTTTGTTCATGTGCATTGAATGACAAGTTCTTACAAATGTTCCCCATAACTACAGAACAAAAATTCGATTTAATTAAAGAATAGGAGAAAGGCTCAGCTTTAAAGGCTACGTATCTGAATTCAAGCATACGGTTAGAAAAAATTCAACTGGATTGAAAGCACTTTTTTCTTTTCTTAATTTAAATCGTTGTACCTAAGAACAATTTACACACTATCCATATTTCGTTTGTCATAAATTAGGTCGTGAGGAAGGAGATTCACTAAATTGTTAGATGAGCCTATGTTCAGATATAGAGGGCGGATAGAGAAGCTAGATAAGGCTAACTCATTGGTCAAAGCGGAGGTCTTGAGTTCGATTCCTTCGCCGCTGAAGACTTTTCTATTACAATCGGATAACGACTTTCCTTGGCGTGTTAAACGTGACCGGACGTACATACCGAAGTTTTATTACATTCTATTAGTCCTGAATGTTTAAAATAAATTAAGCTACATTTACATATATACGTATGAGGTGGTAACAGTGATTCCTCTCAACGTTAAATTGCCAGAGATTATAATGTCGCCCAAGCAGAAGACATTTTATTCAGTTTGATTGTAAATATTTGTCGGAATGACAAGAATATATAAATTTTATATATATATTTTTTGAATGCATTATTTTGCTATAGTTGTTATATTTTATTTATTTTAATTTACATATTATTTTTAAAGAAATGCAATTCTGAGGGAAATTGTAAATCCCTTTAAACCTTAATGATATGCTCTATTTTCGTGATCCCCAATACACAATTATAATTTTTAAGTTCTTAAGTTTCTTACTCTACTCATTAATTTAGAATATTGTCACGTTTCTGAAGGATCGTGAGATTCAATAGTACACACACACACGTAGAGGTTATATACGTTTATTTAACGGCGAAGTGCTGTACAAAGCTCGTACTGCGTAAGACTGAATCCATACATACATGAAATATTCCAGAATGAGAACATTCTCGAAACAGAAAGTACTATAAATTAAAGGTAAACAAAGTAAACAAATAAAAATGGTTGCGTCGGCTGGGAGTCGAACCCGAGTCTACATTTATACAGTCCAGCTTTATACCGCTCTGCTATCACTGCAGGTCCTGCGATGTGGCAATATTTTGAAGCGCACTCGTTGGCAAACCTTTGAGGACTTTCCGTCTGTATATGCAAACCTGCTCATATTGCAGGAGTATGAATGAGAAATCCCATTCACTGGTTCTTTAATTTATTTAGACAAGTCCTGGGATTAATTCCTAGTAAAAAAAAAGTGAGGGCCATTTACTAGTCAGCAAACCACTTGAACCTGCCACTGCTACGAATAGAAGGATACTGCCACAAACAACGTTAAATCCATTACGGGAAATGTAAAATAAGCTCGTCGAATGACACTAAAATAACGAGTTAGGAATAGCGGTAAGATGCACGGAATTCTTATAGCTGTAAAAGATCAAGTTAGCTTTATTACAATGGAGCAGTTTGTATGGCATATATATATAATTATATTAAGAAATGAAACATTTTTGTAGGTTGTTTAGATGTTAAAACATGGAGGAAACTGTTTTTGAAATTGAAATTTTAAAAAAATAATTACATACTAGTATGAAATTTCATCAGACTACTAGTTGATTATCAGAAATTGCGGGCTGTGTAGCAGAGAATTTTGTAGGCTTGAGAATTTATACATTGAATATTCTTGAATACCTTTTATAGAACGATAAACAGCGTCTATGTCTCTGTGATGTCTTCTGGTTCGAGGCGTCGAAATCTGCATTTTCATGTTGGCTTCGACCTCTCAGGAAAGCTTCGACCTCAAAACTAAACTATATTTTTTCAACCTTCTGTTTCAAACATTCATTTTAAAAACAAGTCGTTCATTTCCTCCTTCGACTTTAAATGTTGTCTTCAGACTTTTTCCGTTTCAAATTCTCTTAACTCATTTCTCCTCTGCTCCTCTTCCGAGACTCAGCCTTTATGGAACGTTTTCATGAGACGAGTTTGTGAAAAACTGTCAGTTTAAATTTAATTAAAATTTGGTGTCTCGGTGACGTTCCGTCGGCTCTGGAAGTTTCTCTTTGGGTCCACGATATCTTCACAGCCCGCAACTTATGTAATTCTGTTTTTCAAAAAAAAGGTGAGGTGGGGATGGTTTTGAAAGGAGGGAATTTTTGGAACGAGCCCAGTTTCATACTTCAAGCTTCTGAGAATGATTCGTTTACGAACCAGATTCCCCAGGTCATTAGTCCACTGTATAATTGTAAATGGCACTGTAGCCATATAAAGTTAGCGAGGATTGGGAACTGAAATTGACGACAGTATGTCGAGACCTTATGCTGCAACTAATCCCCAGGAATAGCGTTTCGGCAAGTAGGGATATGACCTATGGAATTTCCGTAACCACGCTAACGTGGGTATCGAGGAGTAGGGAAACACTGAAATATTTGCCTCAACCAATGGGATTTTCTGATGTAAAGAAAATCGATCGTTTTGTCGACTTTTCTACACACGGCGGTGAGGCTGGGTGGATTCATATTCTTCTCCTTTTAACTTGAAAGAGACGAAAGGGAACCGACGTTTGGTCCTGCCTTCAGGGCGGTCAACTTGTGACGCTGAGGGGAGCGTCCTACGGAGAAGCTGGTAAAGAGGCATCTATTTCAACTGGGTATGCTATCAAGTTTCCCAATTCTTGATGTCTAGGGATGATAATTTCCACGCTTTTAAACCCTAGTATTAGGAATTTTATTGCTTCGCCGTACTTCCGAAATTAAGGTTTTTCTAAAAATAATTCTCCCTTAAATCTTATTAATTACCCTTAAATTTATTTCCAATCACAACCCACCCTACAGTACGAACTAATTCCAGACATTCTGGAGTCACGTCGATTCCTCATTCCTTCCCCTTATACTTTTATTATAATCTCTTTGAAGAATTACTCGCGTTACAAATATATATATATATATATTAATTTATTAATTGAACGAATTTTAATCAGTTTGAAAATTTTATATTTATCAATTTACAGTGATTATATGAACCAATATCTCAGGGGATTTTGGGTCTCTCGAGAAGTGGAGTATACAGTTACTGAAAATAGAAAAGAAATCATTTAAATTTATTCAATCAGCACAATGAGCAAGTTTCACAGCTTTTAAGAACTTACCCACAATTACTGGGCCTACAAACATTCAACTTCACGAATGTTTCCGCGTCTCTCTGGCGTCTTACAGGTTTTTTACACCGATGAAGGTAGTATGAACCTAGTCCAACTCATCATTTGCTCTCTCCTGTCTCTCCGCAACTGCTCGCTTCACTGACTGATCCGTCTTCTCCGCAACTCATCCGATCAATCCGTCGTCCGTCCTCTCCGCAACTCATCTGCTATTATCTGAAACTCATCTGCCTTTCAGACCTATCTGACAGATCCGTCGTCCGTCCTCTCCCCAACTCATCTGCCTTTTTGAGCCTCCCAACGGCTCCCTTTTAAGTTCTCGACCCGGGAGTTCCCCGCCATCGGTTTTCTCACACAATTCCGGGGTTCCCCGCCATCGGTTCTTCGCAAAATTCCGGGGTCCCCCGCCAGCGGTTTATTTCACAAAATTCCGGGGTTCCCCGACATCGGTCTTTTTCACACACCACCATTTTTTTACACACGCCCCGAGGGCGTTTCCCGCGGGGATTCCCATTGGGGGTTCACCCGCTTTCAGCCAATTTGACATTGTTGTTGGCCTCGCTTGTCACGCACAAAACCTCTTGTTGTAGGCCGAACTGCGCCTCACAATGCCACTATATAACCAAAATCTGCGTTTTTTCATTACAATATATATGGGATCTTTACAATTATGGGTCCAGACACCCTTGCTCATGTTGCATTAATTAATATTTATACGATAATGTGAATAAAAATTAGAAACATCAACCCAAGCAGGGAGCTGAGATGAAGTTTGAATGAAATGCGAAAATACTAGAGTCGAGCATGAAAATTTTTGGACTCTGACTTTGATGCATTTTTTCATTTCATAATACAATACAATTTAAAAATTTTAAATACATATCCCGTCAACACTGTCAAACACTCCTTCAACACTGCTATATTTAATTTACAGAATCAGTCGTCCTAACTTAAATGTATTCTACATTAATATAACTATAAAAGTCTGTAAAAGTTAGTTCTTATTTGGGGAAATTAATTGTAGCTGTTGGTGGTTCGCTGATCCCACGTTGGAAGTCAATCACTGCTAGAGTCGGTTCCTGAACACTTGGTGCGTATGGACTCCGGTGAGCTGCGACCAACATGAATCATTCTCAAAATATTAACACCTCAGCGGTATTGTAAATAATAATTCCTTAGGTCTGTTCTGCTTATTTCAGAACTTTTTGCAGCCGACTGTAAGACGGACGACGAAACTGATCTGTTAGTTTCCGTAGACTTTAAACTGACTTGGTTTGTAACAAAAGCCGCTCGCTGCTTGGCGTCGAAATCCTGCTACACCCAAAATTTCGCGCCTCAAAATAATTTTGGTAATCACCCAAAAAAAGGTAAAGTTTTTACTCGTATTACAATATATTCCCAGTGGATTTAATATTATTTTTACTCTAACGTTCAATAACCTCATAATATTCAACATGCAATAAACGTGACGTAATCATACATAACTTATAAAAATATTAATATAGGTACTAATATTGAGCAGGTGAAATTATCATAGATTTTGCCGCATTAAAATTAAGTAATTAAATGGACAGTGGATACGTTTGCCGTAAATAGTGATTTGTGTCGATCTTTACGTCCTGTAAATGACTGAAGCACGCAAGTAGGGGCGTGCTGTAATTGCAGCCCATGGCTGTAATTATGGCTGCGTGAAGCTTTCTGTAGGACTTACTTTATGGATATAGTTATCTACCCCGCTCTCCAAACACATGCACCGAAATTTGTATATATATATTCCTGATATATACGTAGTCGTAATTTACACAGCTCGAGTTGGCCTGTTTACGCGTTTCGTTTGTTTGATAAATGAGCCTCGGGTCCAACTAATTTGCCAGAGAAGTCGCGGTGACAAAGTGAACGAGAGGCACGCGAAATGGAAGTTGTTTAGAGGCTCCCACATTTGTAAAACAACAACAGATTTCCCGTAAACAAACAGTTCAAGAAATAATTACCAAGATGGCCATACAAGTGCTTGTCATTAGGCACATAGCTCTATTGCAAATACAAGCGGTGTAAACTTTTACTCTCATAATTAATTAAAATAGTAAAGTTAAATCTCAATATCAATTATGATATTAATAAAAAATGAAAATACATATAATCAATTTAACATTATTTATTAATTTAATTAATTAATTACTACAAATCAATATTTAATCACTCTCAGTTAATGACTATAATTCCAACTCTCAGTCATTACTTGAGCATTTGAATACGGCTAAACTTAAAATCAGTTTCCTCAGGAGACTTGTATAAACCTCAGTAGAGTAAAGCTTTCAATACAGACCATTCAAGAAGTAATTGTCCTCTATCTAACAAACTCATATTACAGAGGTCCCGGGTTCTGTTCCTGGCTAGGCCCTGGGTGATAGTGTGTGTTTTCAAGTATTACTGAGTATACCCCAAAAGAAAACGAAAATTAGATACCTAAAGAGCAAGTCGCTAATGACCTTGTTGGTTGGTAAGCTATACTTAAAATAAAATAAATATCGCAGAGTAATTATTGCCCTAGGAGACGTTGTTGTCGTTGTTGGTTGGATGAAGATAGGATACTTTACAGTAATCCACATTGCGGGAAGAAGGTATGTAGAAGAGAGAGGAAGATTCTTTTTGGAGGAAGAGGAGAAACAGGCAACCTTACACAGCACAGATATGGATTTGAAAAGAGGGATGTGTAATGCAATGTAGAGATTGATGTTTTCTTGAGTAACAGACTACATTGGAGTATTCCTGAAACAGGTAAATCCGCTTTAATATCACAGGAAGGGAATGGAAAAGGGGAGATGCGGAAGGTAGGGCAAGGTAGCCAAGGATTGACCAAGGACCCCGGGCTATAGTTTAATGATCCTACCCGGTGATTCACCTAAAGAGATGCAGGGAAAACCCTAGAACATCTGCATCAGGTAGGTCGGGCATTGGGTACTATTCTCACGCCTTTCCGAATGACGGGAGACGAGCTTAGTGTAGGGTCGCAGCATTCCCTTCTCCGTTTCTCCACCAGTTTTAGGAGGCAGTTAGCCGACTGATCCAATGGAATCAGCGGACAATTCTTGCCTTATGCCCAAGGTCTTCGACCTCAGTACATAAACCTCCCAAAATAGGTGAAGGTGTCTCGGCATGTGAGAACATTGGAAAAAAAACAGAGTCCGAGTCATTCCCGACATAGTCAGGTGATTTCCGCAGTCACTCTGGGGGGAAATACCAGCAAGAGAAAACTCCCACGGGCACCTCTTTATGTTAGTTTAAGGATCCCCACTGGACTATATTTCAAGGATATCCTGTTGATTTACATGAAAGAAATGCAGTTTTCTTTGGGTAACAGGTTACATTAGGGTGATACTTAAACAGGTAATTTCCTTTAGAAATGTAGAAAGGGGATTGAAAGGGGAGGGGAAGGGGTATAGTTTAAGAATCCTATCCAACATTCACCTGAAAGTGATGCAGGGTAAATTTTAGAAAACTTAAATCATTTATGCCGGAACATTGAGTACTTGTCCCACGCCCTTCCCAATGGCGGAAGAGGAGTTTTCTGTGGGGTCGCAGCATTCCCTTCTCCAGGTTTTGAAAATCTGTTCAAATAGGTATCAGCGGATATGTCTCAAATTTTTCCAAGGTCTCTCGACTTGTGTGAACCTCAAAAATCAGAGAGAATGAGGCATCCATAAGGTAGTCTCATCGTCTCACCAAAAAATTCACCCTGAAAGCTGAGTCCGGGTACCACAGGCAAGATATCCGTACAGATGAGTTTATTATTTATGTTTACAGGCTACATGAGGGTGATCCAATAAATGGAAGTGATTCAGCCCGACTGCAGGTGAGAATGATTGAACCAGAGGTATTTTTAGCGATTCAAAATTAGATTAGCTTTAAATAATTTACGAAAGACTAATAATTATTTGGTGTTTCTCGTTCAGTCTATTTTATGTATGAAAATTATTTTATAAAAATGTCACTCTGTCATCTTCACATATATATTTAACTTCGAAGGCCTAAGTATCCCGAAATAGAATATGAAGGCTGACAAATATCTCCACCATATATAATAAGCTACATCAAATGAATACAATTTGTTTGTGCCAAAGGTGTAGATGAGGATTGTTGTCTAGATTTTTGTAGAAGCAAACTAAACCTTTGGTAGCCTTATAAAGGAATGTCGCTGTATTTACGCATCTACTATTTTGCCGAAACTGTTTCATTATAATTAATGTCACCGAATGTGGCCAAATCTCAATGACTTAAGGAAAACCGAGGCCGCGCCAACATGTCGACGTTTTTATTATTAAAATTTTCTCACGCCTTCTACCTTTGATTTCGTGCTGCCAAATTCCGCATGTAGTTCTGTTTTAGCATTACAATAGGACTGATGAATTCGTCCGTAAGATTGAGACAGTTGATGATGCATAATAAGAGAATAAATACTTATACTAGAAGAATACTATTCAGAAAGGATTATCGAATGTACATGTGAAGAATTTAGAATCGCGCATGGACCAACTCCAGCGACGGTTAATTATATGTAATTCTTCATATGTACATTCAATAATCTTTTCTGCTGAGGGAGTCAAGGAATAAAAATGATGAATTGCTAAATTTTACGCCTGTTAATCCACAAAGTGGCAGATCATCCCGTCGGTGCGAACTCGGTTGCGTTTTATCAGCAATTAACAGGTTGTATTAATTATTGAAAGAAATTTCTTAGGTGTTCTGCAAATAGTAATCCAATTTAGAACTATACATGGTTTTTATAAAGTCCATGAAACATTTTAAAAAATCTTTACAGGTTTGATACAGCTTAAGAAATGATACGGCACGTGAAATAGGAACTCTCTAAGTTTTGTTTCAACGTTTTGACGGTACGTTAGTTTGGCAAACCACCAACACGAGCGCTGTCGAGTGTGTCTGATGAAAATTCTGCAGTTGTAGCTCATACAACAAATTGAGCTGAAAATGGGGATTTCAAGCTTCCTTTACCTGATTGAACCGGTGATACTCCATTGGCGACGATAGTCACAGCACATCACGCGTTCTTCTTCGGTTACTGCAATGATTGTATTCTCGTACAAAATTGTGCAAATGTGAAAGAAAACTAACTTCTACTATTAGTCTCAAGTTCTTGCATGAGCCTCCTTTGAAAAAATTTCTGCAACTACGGTCGATGGCGTCCCTGTCGTCGGTCTTCCAAAGTAACTAGCAGACGCCTACTACAAATAAACTTTGTCTTCCACGTGGTGTATCATTTGTTACGTTATGTTTTTTAATATTTCACGGACTTAATAATTACCCTGTCCATCCGAAACACTTCACTCAACTAAAGGTAATCGCTGCACACTATGTTTTATTTAAAACAGAGGAAATAAAAAACTTCAAGTATAAAATAAACCAAAAAGATTCATGGTATTAATTTAACGGTACAAAGAGCAACGCCACTATGGGTATGATGGCGTGACGCAGGACGTTAACCCGCGGGAAGGTTCTAGAAGCAACAGTCACCTGGGCTGGAAGATTCAAATAGACGTCAGTCAGATATGAAGTTAGATGAGTGATTAGTCATTTTATTATATCTACGGTAGGATGTTTACATAGTGATCACGTGTCTGTCAGACCAAGCTCGTCAGAGAATGTGTGAAGTGGCACTTATATTTCGCCGATAGTAAATTATTGAAAGTAGATAGTTAGGACTTGAGGAGTATCAAATGTGTTTAGCTTGAGAGAGGAAAATCTTTGCCTTGTCCCTAGTCAGTTGGATGTTGATTCTAAACACTGCAGCTGCAAAGCAACCATTATTTATTGACTTTACTCAATAAACGTTTAACTTAAACGTTTTCTAAAGACTGAAGATTCTAACAACCAGAAGTGAATTATGCAGTATTAATCTTACTTAAAGTTTTTCTTCTCCTTTTGTGTAGCCGTTGTTATTTTTATTTATTAGATGTATCACATGAATGTAAATGACGATGGTCTTTGAGTAATCAAGACTATGATGAAATGGTTATGAAGATCGGAAATGAAATGCTTATAGTGTTCTATGTTCATATTCAGAGTAATTAAAACAAATTAAAAATGCTATTTACTATATTGACTGCAGAATCGAGCTATTTAGAGGATATGGAATTTGAAGTTAAATGAAAAATAATCCATAACACGTCAACATGTTCCAGAGAAATGGAAGCAAAAATAGTGTCATCTTGTTTGATACGTCTATAGAAACAGAAAGGATTTCTGGACCCAGGAATTGACGTAAGTATAGTTATTTTAAGATAACAGTTCTATTATAATTCGTTTATTGTATTGAACTAGTTCTTTGAAGTAGTTTAACTGAGCTGATTAGTTCATTTGTCTGGTGTTCGTTGATTAACACATGAAGACTATGAGACCAAACTGTCACTCAGGTATTTTGGCTACTTACTTATGTCATTTGTATTTTTTTCTATTTTTCAAGTTCTTGCAATCCAATGCATAAGAAACAAAACGTAAAAGGAGTACAGAGCTATTATTACATTGTAACGTAGAACGAATGTTTCCAGGAAATATTTTATTCGCACAGGTGCTCTCTATTAGACATGCGCACGTTAAAAACAAAATATAACGCTTAGATTGAAGATAATTTTATTATAAAAGTTCGTAACACGCACGATAACGGGAGTGACGATAACAGAATGAAAGACGCACTCATTGAAGGAAAATGAAACAATAATAAATAAAAAGACGGCCAATACGTCAGCATATAAATTTATCATTATTTATGCAAAAGCGACGTTTCGTCTTCATTTTGAGACTTCCTCAGGCGTAAAATTTAACAATTTATCATATTTACTCATCGACTTCCTCAGTTGAAAAGATTATTGAATGCACATGTGAAGAATTTAGTGTCGCGCATGGACCACCTTCAGCGACGGTTAATTTTTTTTTTGGGTGGGGGGGGGGGGTGAGGGAGATCCTGAAACAGGCAACTTCCCTTTATTAGGAAGGGAAATGAAAAGGGAGGGGGTGCGGAAGGTACAGCAAGGTAGCCAAGGGTTTACTTGGGTCCCCGGGCTGTAGTTTAAGGATCCTACCCGGTATTTCATCTAAAGAGACGAAGGGAAAACCCTAAAACACCTGCATCAGGTAGGCCGGGCATTGGGTACTATTCTCACGCCCTTCCGAATGACGGGAGACGAGTTTAGTGTAGGGTCGCAGCATTCTCTTCTCCCTTTCTCCTTCTGTTTTCTGCGAGAGAAACTCTCACAGGACGCGACGGTTAATTACATGTAATTTATTCATATGTACATTTAATAATCTTTTTGGCTGAGGGAGTCAAGGAGTAAAAATGGTGAATTGTTAAACTCCTGAGGGAGTCTCAAAATGGAAACGAAACGTCGCTTTAGTATAAATAATGATAAATTTATATGATGACTTTTAGACCGTCTTCATATTGATTATAATTTTTAATTTAAAGTCAGAAAAATATGTTGTAATATTAACGAACGACTCAATGCTTGAAACAAGTTGGCGGAAGTAGGTCTGTGGGAGCTTTCTCTCGCTGGTATTTCTCTCCCGACTGATTCTGAGGCTTACCTTTGGGGATGCCTAGTACACTACATTTTTTTAGGTTCCCACATTCCGAAGCAACTTCATCTCTGTTAGGAAGTGTATGAACTGAAGTCGAAGTTCTTGGGCAGACGATAAGAGTTGTCCGCCAATCCTATTGAATCAGTCGGCCCAGTGCTTCCTGAAACTGGTACAGACACGGAGAAGAGAATGCTCTGACCCCACAGCAAAAAACAATGTTGTCAATAGCCCGACCTACTTGATGTAGGTTTTCTAGGGTAGGATCCTTAAACAATATTCCGGGGCTACCTTGGGTACTTTGATCTACCTTCCACATACTCCTTTTCATTTCCTTCTTAAGCTATAAAACGGGAGTTGTTGCAGCATCACCCTCATGAAGCCAATTACCTAAAAGATGTACTTGTAATAAAGAAAACGAACGGGTCAGCGCTCAGCGAGATTCCTGGACGTGAACGAACTTCCCATTGACGAACTGACGGACGGGAGTTAGTTTTTGAACTGTCGCTAGTTGACGATTGGTTACTTGACGGACGATACTTCACATAACCTGTGAACTGTCTACGCAGTTATTTTTCCTGAACTGTTATTTTGAACCTGTTCGTTCGCGAACTAAACGTCACTAGCAGTCGGTTAGGTTTAGACACTTGTAGACTCCGTTGTACTTTGCGTGATATAAAATATTCTTGAAATACCATATGCTACCAGCAACAACTCCTCGCTTTTGAAACAAAATTGCTGAAGGTAATTATTGAGACAATTTTTGGGCCATTGTATTTTTGTTCCGGGAGAAATATTTTTAATAACTGCCAAAAACATAGAACAGTCGGCAGAATGAGGTTTGATTCTTGATTTTCATTAATCATAACGTGCCATTAGCCGTTGTATAGATGGAAGTGTTCATTCTAAGGCAAACAAATGTCTCTGCAAAGTGCCAGGGTATCGGTGAAGCGTGAGACTTTCTATCTGGAATATTGCCATTAAAATGGACGATTGGGCGCAAGTACCTTTCCGGGGACGAATAAAGGGAGAATCCTCAGGAAGGTCATAATAAAAATTTATGAGCGAGTGGCGTGAGATAAAGTGAACATTCTACAACAAGATACTGTGCTATTAAGTGGTTCTATTGTCGGCGTGCAATTATTGTTATCTGCGGTAATTGGCGCAAAGACGGGATTTATCGCCTCTCTTCCGCTGTTCCCCGGACTGTGTGCTCCGGAAAAATCTATATCCGGAGAACTTAGCGATCCGGAGTGGGGGTTGAAGAGCCCTGCCTCTGCGTATTGATCTGGCCACAGCTTCACACTCCAAGCATAACATTCAACTACTCGCATATCAACCGTTGCACCACGCTCACAAAACGCAACAGTTTCCCCTAACATTTTCTTTCACTACAACGTAAGAAAATAAGGAAAAGGTGATCCTGTTTCTTCAGAACTACTTCATGCTGGAAGATTAATTTAATTGGTCTTTTATTTTATGTTTTCCAGACGAAACGCTGAAGACCGAAGTAGTATACAGATAGTAAATAAAGAATATGGAATCACGCCTCTTCCCATAAAATTCGTGGTCCGTTAACAATTTAGGCATAGATGATATCATATTGCGAGTAATATTTTCCGTTTTTTAACTTAACGTGTCCAGACTTCTATAAATTTCAATTAGACAGGTAGCAGGATGTGACATTTGCAGACTTAAGGTCGCGTTCGGTTACAAAAACACCCTGGCATAAAATAGGATTTAACTAGTAAAGTACGGACTCCTCAGGTTCACAAATTACTAAATTTTAGATTGTGAGCAGCCATTCTCCCACTTTATTACATTGACTGAACGGAGGGGGTTAGTCACCGAAGTTTTTCAAAGCTCTAAAGAATTCAGTCTATCTGCGGACCCCCTTCTGGAAACGTGGCTAGGCTCCTGGGATCTCTTCAGCTCAGTACTCTGTTTATAATTTATTAAACTTAATCTTCAAAATCATTCTAGTGTCTTTAATTCCGTTCAGGTTTGGACGACTTAGTAAAAGAACATCACGTAACGAATCTTTCCTATTATCTATCCTGAACTCTCCTTACTTCGATGATATATTCCTAAGTCCAATTTCACTTCAGTCTTATCAATTCCAGTCCTTCGCTAATATCTTGAATTTCAACATTCACCTTAGTTTTTTTCCTCACGTTTTAGCCAATGACGATATAATATGCGAGATTTTGAATCACTTTATAATTCACTGAATTTATTCATGTCATCCCAAAAGAAACTAACCTTGAATTAATATTTTCTCTTTTCAATATTGAATAACTCATTTCAGTTTATTTTCAATGTCCATCCCATAGTATCAATACATTTTATATAATTTTTTTCTTCATGTGAAATAGTTATATTATCATAATAAATACTAATATTTAATTCTAAGCTATGTTCAGACACGTAATCTATTCTCCAATTGTAAACTAGTATGTCCTATGTATTTTTAACTTGTTTACAATTTCAACTCTTAATTTTATGTACTGTATTTTTATTTTCAAAACTATTAGGTCTGTATTTTAAACTCGAAACATAATTATGAACCTTATTTATAGAATTTTATTCTACTAATCATACCTGTTAGTCATTTATTTTGCTTTTTAAAAGCTGCGACTCTACAGATAGGGCTACATCATACGCATGGAAAATAGTGATCGTTGCGTCAGCACTTTGTAACCGTTAAAGTGTAATGAGGGAACTATTGAAATAATTGCTGAGTCGGCGACAGAATTCCAGGTAGCGTTTACTCATGCCGACGTGTGGCTGTAAGAGGATATGTAGGAGCTCAATAAACTTGATATACGTAAAATTGTCTCCCACAAACTTCTTTGCGACTTCAAACTGCGTCTTTATTTAATGGGCTTCCCCGGTAAATGAAAATACTAATAACACATAAAAGGCCGTTTATTATATTCAAAAGATAAATTGAACGTATTAACCGGAACACAATTTTTTAAATGTAGTGTTAAAAATATGTTTTATTTAATAAGTAGACCACATGTGTACAACACATTCGGTTCACTGATTTCCGTCAAATTTGAGTTCATCATCGTATTTTATAATTTAATCGTGTAAGTTCATAGTATAAAAACATCAGTTCGTAACGCAGTTGAAGTGCGAAGTTTATGTGACATTTCATATATTAATCAAATTGGCTCGTCGTTCTCGACGTTAAGAACGATTGTTTTACGACGTCAGCCTCCTCGGTTGGTTTTTTGCACTCGTTAAATAATATTCTACTCTGCTGTAAAATGTCTTGTAGCCATAATTTAAACTGATGCGCTACGAAACAATAGCGCACAAACTTTTAATCATTGGTAGGTATTATATACGACACATTTCACCGATTAAGTTAGTATTTATTCTATTTCAGAATATGTTTTCAATTTATTAGCATAGTATATCGAATAGATAGTGAATAATTTAGGAAATTCGTGTAACACTGTACATAAATTTTTCATACCTAAATACAATTGAAGCAATAATCATGTAATTTCATTCTCAGTGAACTATTGTAAAACGAATGGAGTATAACGGACGCAGCGTTTGAACCGAGAAACCGAATGTACTGAATTTTTTTAGTAGTTTGTTGGTCCATTGACTTGAATTCAGTTAGTTAGTGAGGAAACAGTAGGTTGAAATATATCATCGGTTGTGTAGTTTCCAGGGTTTCTGCAATAAATAAACAATTAGTATTAATCGACGGTATGTAAAATGAGTACGGCCATGATTTTATATTCTACAGCTTGTCTAACTTTGAAATCAACTGATTTGAGACGCCATTTACCAGATATGAAGAAAATATCGGATTGTAGAAATCCTATAGCATATAAGTAGTATAGTAGAAACAGAATTTATTATATAGAGGCATCGTGAATAAATATAAGACACGAGGAATTCATCATTTTCACATCTCACAATTACACGAACATAAATACATCAATTAAACAAATTCAACTAGCACAGCATTTAAGGATTCCAACGTAATTGGTCCAAAATACTATTGATGATTTCAATAAGTTACATTTTGAATATGTTATATCAATAAATTATTTTTTCCTACTATTTGAGTCATTTTACCTTTGTTTTGGCATATTTAAAACACTTTATTACGTCCATTTGGGAGGGTTTTCTTATGAATTACAATTATTTAGTTGAAAATCAGGCTATTTTTTAATTAAAACATATATTGAGTAATATATGAGATTAAGTCTATAAGTTTTATTAATAATTTTTAACGATGAAACTATATTTTGAAACTTTTCACAATTCAATTTTAATTTGTGTTATATATTTATTTTCAGTAAGGTTTGTTGACTTGTAGAATACGTTATTAACTACGTAAATAATTCATACGTCTACAAGCAATAATTATATACGTATTAGATAGAAAAAGTTTTAGAAAACCATTTTGTATATAATTTGTTTTTATCTATCGTAGTAATTACATTAATAAAATTTAAAGACACGAAAAAGACAGAGAATTAATCAGTAACTTCTCTAAAACAATAAAAAGACGGCCAATGTGCCAGAAATTAATTCTATTACTATCCAATTAATCCAAATACTACGTTCCGTCTCCGTTTTGAGACTTCATCAAGCATAAAATTTAGCAATTCATGAACTTCATAATCATTTCAACCTTGGGAGTCATGAAGTGAAGATGATGAATTGCTAAATATTATGCTTGATGAAGTTTCAAAACGGAAACGAAACGTATTTCGATTAAGTGAATAGTAATAAAATTAATTGCTGATATATTGGCCGTCTTTTTATTGATTTAAACCTGTCATGAAATTATGTTTGCCTTTTCATCTTTCTCAAGGAAAATATGAAGATACTTCTGGGTTTTCATCACTTATCGACCGTGTACAGCCTGGCCATTAATGTCAATTAAATCGATTCAACTAGCATAGTGTTTAAAAATTCCAAAGAACTGGAATTACTATCTCAGGTCAATCACATTTATTGCATCTTAGTTGTTTCCTGACAATTATGTCGCCTGTTAATTATATTTGCATTAATATCGATCCAACTCCACTTTAGTTTCATATCCTGACTCTAATAAATAATTTCTCCATTGCTTAATATATAATTATCGGAAAATGTAGCTTGATAAGTATAATTATTACATCAGCCAAATTATACGTTGAAAATGAATTCACACAATGATGTTAGTGTACAATATATTACAAGAAGTACAAATTTCAAATACATTTTTATGAATATATGGAAATATAAATTTAGGAATGTATACGATCGATGTGTAGAAGTAAATGTTTTATTTGAGGTGAAGAGCCGGGCCGCCCCTTAACCAATGAGAGCGCAGCGACGCGGCGTCGCGGCGCACGCGTAATGGCGCCCCTTCCTTTCCCTGCCACCGCGTTGCTCCATTAAAGTTGATAGCGCGCTAATCCACTGAAGATGGCCTGGGGTTTACTTAACAGTCGGGAATAGACTTCTTCTCCAGTCCCATCCCTTCAGTGCATTTAATGGCGGAAAATTACGAAGGAAGGGGAGCGCAGCTCGCTAACTCAAACAACAGACGAGGTTTTCCTCACATCCAACCGAACGAACACTGACTTTCGTGATAATGCAAAACTGGAACTAAGTTGCACATACATCTATAATATTGTACTGTTAATAAAATTAGACGATATGTATGTACTGTAACATACTTGAATTTTTAAAATATATTAACATTTTTGTTATAATATTTAATTTCAACTCGGTTGTGCGATTTCAACCCGGACATTCGTTATGACAACGTTTCGAAGCCTATCTGTGCCATTCCTCGAGACACAATCTGTACACAATGATTTAACAATAAACTAAAAACTTTAATTCCCTTTATTTTTCGTTTAATCTACATTATCACCAACTAAATGGTTCCCATAATAGCAAATTCTCTTTCGCCTCCTTTTCGGGGAAATTGGTATGACGGATTTGGTAGCCATGTGTATTCATCTTTATATTTTAAACCACTCCGCTATTTCAGGTATTTTGAATATATTTTTTGCATTATCCCTCAAATCCACATTAAAAATTTTGCCAATGCTTTGATGGTAAAACAGAACTACACGCGGAATTTGGCGGTACGAAATCAAAGACAAGACGCGGAAAACAAATTGAAGGTTAAAGAGAGGGGTAATGAAACACCGACGGCCTGAGTTTTTCTAAAGCCTTGGACATTTAGCGATATCCAGTTATGAGGGGACATGGTGTTTTCTCCAAAACATCTCTAAAGTGGAGTGAATGATTCATCCAAGAGACTATAGGTAAATAATTTTGATTGGACAGGATCGGGCCCCGCCACCGACGGAAATGAAATAATGAAATAGGGACAAGGTATTAAAACCCAGGAAAAATAGATTTTAAGAGATTAAGATAGAATTTTAAGTAGTAGCTGTAAGAGTGAACATCAACAGACGACAGTAAGAAATTTGAGATTGTACTGGTCATGGGCATTTGAATAACTGAAGGAAGGCGTGATCGAATGCGTGGCACCAAGGAAGAAAACTAAATGGGCAAGGTGCTCATTAGAGCAACGAGAAAGTTCTGTGGGGCCAAGCAGAAGGATAAAACTCCAGCGGTAAGTTCCAGTCTGGACCACATAAAAACGGTAATTAAACGGTTTATAACCATTTGTCGATTTCCTTTTATTGCCAATTCCGTGTGGGATTTGTGTATTTGTTATGCTCCATGAGAAAACCCGCTAAGTCGACCCTTAGAATATAGATATCTAATGTGTGTAAATATTGTAAATATATGAATATATATTAGATATTGAATGTAATCATTTTTCTAGTGTGTTGAATGAGACGCTTTACATCAGATCTAACAATTCTTATATGAATGTTAAAAATGACACAAGTAATATAAAAAATGATGAACCTCATTGTTAATTTTTTTCCATTGTTTTTCTGAACATTGGCAAAATTCTTTCAAGCTATCAGTTTTAGCTGTCATTTCGGCTTCTTCGCTTGTGCGAAATGCAGATTTAATTTTTTCCTCCTATGTTTCCGTACGTTATTGTTCATTTTAAAGATAATTGTATTATACTGTCTGTATTGCAAATATTTTTTGTACTTGCAGAATTAAAATCACACCATATGAGGTTCCAAATCTAGGATCGAAACGTATTGTACGTTCTGCTGTTAATAAAGATTAATTTTTCTGACTTTATGCTGTTTTTATTTTCACTTAAAATTAATACATGATAAGTAATTTTGTTTTCCAGTTATTTTGCTACTTGATATTCAAGTTAACCGAGAGTAAAATTATACAGACACGACACTAAAAAAATTGTTCCTTATATGCGTTGCACTATTCCTCCTGCTATATTGACGTGAGATCAATGTTTAATACGTCTCTAGAATTATTCCCTTGTTATAGTCAAGCTTCAGATATAACTCGTTACTATTTCGTTGATTTCTATATTCCTGCCTTGATGAATTTTGTTGCTCTTTTATTACAATATGATCTTAAAACCTTCTTGTAGGAATCCTTTCTCCTACACGATAAGTCTCTTTTGGCGAGACACTTTTTAAAAATATTTCTCTCTTGCTAAAATATTCCTGCGCTAAGACATTATTCACCGTCTTAGACGATACAGCTGTCTTAACATTCGGTTCTTGAAAGTTAATGGCTTTTCGTGAATTGTCAAGTTAAATGCTTGCAAACCTCTATCTTTTTATAAGTTACATTAATTTAGAGATTAAATTCAACTTTTTTCGGCTTTATGATTCATAACTTTCAATTAATAACAATGGTGACAAATGAATATTTCAATTGGGAACTATAATAAAAAAGTTTATTTTCCATGATTAATTATTTAATTAATTACCCCACGTTGATGGAAGCCAATTATTATCAATAAAAGGGTTCATTTATTATTAATTAACTTATAATATTTAATTGTTGAGGAAATTATATTCGAAGGGAAATGTAAATAATAATGACAAAAATGAATTAATAATCAACGTAGATATTTATTTTAACAAGATTTCAATTTAATTATTGTAACTCGTAAAACCTAGAAGAAAACAAAATTAATTGCCATGATAACGGTATAGCATTAATAATTTCCATTGAAACTCCTTAATATTAGGTCACATGTGGGGTGAACCAAAGAAGAAAAGTTTCTTTGGCAATTAGGACTGGCACTGTGAACTGTTTTTACATCAACGATACCGACAGACTGCAGCAGTTTTCTCTGGTGGTGGCTGTACGGTCTGCTTCGGGTTGACAAATTCGGAGGCTTCGACTAAGACGATCCGCTTCTGGTTGACTGCGTGGGATGATACGGCTGCATGGAACACGCTGAAAATTATTCGATACGTCTGCGAAAAATTTGCATGTCCTCAGGACTCACCTTTGCTCTCGCCAGCGGCTCGCAGTTTAAAGTTTCTCTCTGCCAAAACTTCTGTCCATTTCGCCTCGTATGGCTCCGAATATTCCTCCTCCTTTTCCAATAACTAATCATCCATTGGTTGGTATTTACAAAATTGTAGCCAATAGGATATTTTTGCCACCGGATGCGAACAAGTGTCTTCACGTATACTTTGCGTCAGTTACGCAGTTTTCAGTTTCCAAGATGACAAAAGGAAATTTTTCTTGAATTAGAAACGGATCTGCCATTCATTTAAGACGGACATAAAAATTATGTTGTCTATTATGTGAAGAGGGAGCTGTTTCATTGTCCGAAGAAGGGTGTAGCGCTGACAGTCACAAAAATATTACGCACACACAAAAATTACTTCGCTAACGTTCAGACTCCTCTATCGTAATTTTAATGCCTCTCAGAACTCATCCAAAACTTCGTAACACGTTCGACAGTTTGTAGCCAGTAACAGTTAACTATATATTCAGAGTGGGGCAGCCAATTTTTTATGTCACGGAGAGGTTTCTGAATTTTATAGTTCGGTTGAAAGACATGGTAGTCCAACCAGTACAGGATCCTCTTCATCATAATGCATTCCATGTGTATATTCTGTTCCCAACGTATAATCATTTGATTTCGATTGCCTTCTATTATTATTTTCCGCTTATGGAATTTTATCGCTTCCATATCCTTTGCAGTTGATATTTTTTGCATTAAATCGCCTCTTATTTACGTCAACACTGTCTTGTATATTTGATCTTATTAGGACTACAATAATAATTTTCACGTATAGCAGTTATACTACTCATTATTATTATTATTATTATTCTCTATTCTGCAGTAGTCGAATTCATCGTCTCTCTTCCTCCCCCTTCTCTCTCTCTCGTTTTTTTGTGTGTGTGTGGAAAAAAATCGTAATTGTATTAAAAGCTTACATTTTGTGAGATCTGACATTTAGCCACATGTGCCCCTGTTTGTAATTAAAACATGCAGACTTAAATTTCAAGAAGTTTATCAATGTTTGTTGTAATATGACGCCGCTGGTTAGTAACGCAAGCAGTTTCCCATTTAATTTGATACTATGACTTTTTTAAATCGAAATTTGCGTATTTCTGGAGTATAAATGTGTTAGTTAAAATAATAAAGTCAGTAAGTATAATAAGTGCGCACAAGTGTTTGAAAGAGCTCAGCCTGTGGCGTGTCAAGATATCGCCGAGACTAACAGCATCCTCGCTTCTGCTGTGTTCACTTAAAACGTCTCCGTGCACATCGTAGAAATACGCAACAGACAAACGTTTCCCAGACATTGAATTACGTTCAACAAAATGAACCGTTGTCAAATAAATTAATGCGCTCGTAGGTTTTTCGATGATATTTTTTGAAAGCTTTTAACAGCTTCATGAAAACTGCTTTGGTTTATGGTGGCAGCTGGAAATATTAAATGCTCGTTACTGCCAAGCAAAAAAATAAAAATATAAGAAAGATTAGATTAGATTAAAATCTCTAATAAAACTTATAGCTGGGTATCCGGCGTTGGACGGTAATTCATTTACATTTGCCCGCCGGAGTATTGAATTTGACTGTAACCTCATTTTTCACGCATGATTATTCTCTATTCTTTGGTACCGCTTGTTCCAAAGCTTTTTGCACCTATCTTCAGATTACTCCTTAAAACATAATTTTCTTCTTTGTTGAACTCGTTGATATTCCAAGGCATTCTTCCGGACCCTAACACAATTTATTTAATAAAGTAATGCAGCAAAAAGTTCGTTCTCAGAATGTATACGGTACATTCCGCTTTTCTGGTTATGCTTCCATATATAAAAAAAGTAATTAACTAAACACTCACAGGGTAGTTTATCTATTATTTATTAAATTAGCTTTGTGATATATTTGTCATTATTATTCTGTAAAATAATTTATACCTAAATATAAAAGACAGTATAATTATAGAAAAGAAATAGTTTGCATACTTAAAATATTACTTCTTCGCCTATTAAAATTTAATGCCCACCAATCTGCAAAAAAATTTAACTGAATTATGTTACACTGTAATAATTATATTTAGTTTATTATGGTAACTATGGTTAAATATAAAAATAATACAAAGCCTTTCATAAACTTGAAAACCATATATTCAAACTAAAATACGAGATGTTGCATCAGATACGTAGACACATTTTCCAAAAATTACCTTTTCACGTCCCCTATCTTCAAAGTCGCTCAAAGTAACGCTGAAAATAATTTTTTTTATTTAAGATGTTAGATTCAATGCCGCCAAATAAACATGTGTATAAACAATAGTTCGAACAATGCGTCTTTCACAATTTCACACTTCATTTTTTCAATGTCCAATTAATTGATAAATAATTCACTCAGTATACATGAAATTACGATACACGGAATATATATGAAATCAGCAATCCGAAATCTAAATGTCAATAAATGCCAAGATACGACGCAATGAACTTGCATATGTATTGTTGCGTAAGTCAAATGTGAGAAATCCAAAGAAATGTATAAAATATATATCCGAAAATGAAAAATACATATATTGGATCAACTCGCAGTAAACAGAACTGGTCATATGCTCTGTGGGCAGGTTACTTGCTTTTATTTTTATAGATATTATGTTAACTTTTCCATTGCTTAGTGGAGTCTTCCCATAATGGATTAGTCACCCGTATTGAAAAATCAATCATAAAATTACTTTGGAAATTATAGTTAGACTGTTTTTTGCACAATTTTATAATGATTATCACTCAGAGTATTGCAAAATCATATAATTTTCTAACTTTCAATTGGAATATTCAATTTGGAAAAATATATTTCAGAGAAACTATTATTATTTTATCTCTAATGCATAACTTTAAAACCTTTAAAACACTATGGTATCCATTAATTTATTTCTACAACCTCTCTTTAACACTAGAAAATGTATTCTAGTAAAAAAATGAATTACTATCGGATTCTTCGCCCTAACCATAGTTAATCAACAAGAAATAGAAATGATTACGGATGAACATTTTAGTTCAACTAGTAACGTTTTGTGCTCAACAATATTTCATTTTTAAACAGTTGATTATTCCATGTGATTTACTTAAGACCATTACATTTATTCCCAAAAGACAACATGCAATGAATTGAGGTGGTGATTGCTAGTTTATTTAATCGGTGGTGATACTCAGCAGAATTACTCTGGTTGATAAATAATGGCGCCAGCCAGACGCCGATCGGCCGGGATAAACGACCAAAAAAGTGTGAAATAATAAGTGAAGGGGATTAACAGCTGTTATAACCCAGGGCGTTAAATCCCTCGGGTTTGCGTTTCTCCCTCAACTAAACCAGATGACCACCGCGGGCCAAGCTGGAAATATGATTGGAGCAGGGGGTCATGTGGTCTGTCATACATCCTCATGGCGGGAGTATGTGAAGAGTTGGCCTGAAAAGAAACGAGGTAGAGAACTGACAGTTGGGAAAAAATTATTGAACAAGTAGGTTGACTGGAGAGTGTCTGGTGGTTGAGTCACGGTAGGAGATAAGATAGAATATGACTTCAATCTTTGAGGAGAGAGAATGTAAGGAGATAGTGTGGGAGTTGGACCACGAGAGATGAAATTTCAGTCTGGATCGAATCATCATAATGAGGGAGGCGATAATGGTTGGTATCCATAATAAAGTAAAGAGTGAGTGAAAATTGTCCTTGAATCTCTTGAAACTAACTGTCACTGGTCAAATGGCAGAGACAAGGAAAGAAGAGAGGGCAGCGAGACGGACTTCAGGTGTCATAACACGACTACGTTAACACCCCAGACAAGGAAGGAAACTCCAGGCTGACACCAGACTTGAAAGGAAAGCCCCAGGTACCGCTGCCGACAAAGGGAGAAGCAACTTTCTAGCACGGAAAATCGTGTGTGGCAGTGCAATTGCGTACTAATACTTTTCTGCTGCACTATAATACCCACATGAATGACCCTATAAATTGAATGAGTCTCTTGTTAAATGTTAATTTGAGTTAGGCGTGGAAATCAATAGACCCTAAATTATGTATTCATTGTATTTTCAATACATAAATCTTAATGTAATAAATTTGTTATAATCTAAATTTTAAAAACTCCTTTCCTTCAGTTTTCATTCTAAACAAATGTCTGAGGTATAATAAATAAGAGTAGCCAATGCGTTTGGTGTGAAGCAGCCAGTATCTTCGTTGTTTTCAGTCAATGGTTTATCAGCCAATATTGAAAAATCGTGGAACTGCTTTCCGTAACACTTGCCTGTGCTATCCTACTCTTTATGTCTACTATACTTCTACCATCCCTAGTTATTATGCTTCCCAAGTAGCAGAATTCCTTACTTCCTTCAAAATAGCCCTTCATAATTCTAACACCCTTTGTTATTCCACTTATAATGAGTGGATGTAGCGATCGCCATTTACTGTCATTATTGGGTGAGAAATTCCCCTTATTGGAGACACTCAGTACAGGTAAACATCAAGGCGCCAAGGAGGAGAGACTTCGGAATACCGAACGTGCCAGAACTGGTACCTGAGTCCAGTTTCTTGAATGTGAAGGGCGCGTCCCATTCCAGAAAGTGGGGAGAGAAACCGCGGGACAAGCTGGATTTTTACTATAGGCTGAGGGTCAGGTGATCCTCCATACACTTCATGGAGGGAGGAATGAACGAGATGACCGGGGAAGATGGATGGGAGAAATTTCGGCAGTCGGACATGAACACTTGAAGGAGGAAAAGTTGGAGAGCCGTGGAACAGAAGTTGATCAGTCGGGAATGTAGATGAGAGATAGAGTTTGGATTTTGGCAATGAACACTCGAATTAGGAAGAAGTAGCTGGAGAGTGAGAGAAGTTTGTTTGTAATCTAATGTGGGGGAAAACTGAAAAGAAGGTAGACGGTAGCGAGCAGAGGGTGTCCCGTCTACGTAATCCGGGCAACATAATTCCTAGAAGAATAGGTACCGACGGCAGAAATCATCACTGAAAGGATGACGAACATGGAAAAACTACACAAGGAGCCTGAATTACCCAAGGAAGGACTAAGCCGCCGTTCCACAAAGGAGAACAGGTGCGTGTCTGTGCTACTGTCTGAAAAGAGTCATGGCTGTCGTTCAACTGCAAAAATACCCACAAAATGAACCTTGTGAAATTAATTATTAGCTGAGTTAGTCGTGGTAAAAATTTTAATTAGACCCTAAGTTTTGTAATTGTTGTTTTTTTGTTTCCTGTTAATAAATTTAATTTGTTTTTTATTTAATCTAACCGAATAATTTCTTTAATATTTAAATTAAAATCTAAATTCCCTCCAGTGTTATTACACACAGTTTCCCATACTACATTCCATTACTATGAACGCTGTTACCTAACAATAAATATATGGATTCATATTGCGGACGGATTTTATAATTTCTCAACATCCCATTTTTGGACAATAGATTATTCTTTATTTAATTATATCAGGGGAAGTGGTTAATTTGTATGGCTCAGATAACTGTTGTTGGAATATGTAAACTTACTACATTCACTCTTACATGCCAGTAAATAATGCGATTTGTTCTATTTGTGAAAAAGAAGAGTCCTTTCTTCTTGCGCAAAAAAAATCCGAATATAAGAAATGAAAAAACTTTCTAACAACCAAAAAGGGGACAAACAATTACGTAACATTAGTGTTGGTATATGTAATATACTCCCATATTAAAGTTAAGCTAGGAAATAATGTTTTACTTATTCTAACGATTTTATTGAATTTGTTAATGTAAGTATTATTTCTTAAAATAAATTGCAATGGAAAATTATGACATCAACAATGATGAATTTCTTTAATTTAACTATTATCATTTCTATACAGTTCCAGATTTATTGAATCCTGGATATCTTACAATTGCATGTAATATGATTTAAAAAGAAGCTATTGATATAAAATAAATATTAAAAATTACCCTATTCAATAAAGAATTAATTCAGAGGTAAATCACGAGTTCGTAATAAATCTATATCAGGCATTTTTCCTTTTACGCTTTTCCGTCATTCTTGTCACTTTAAAAAAATTGACTGTCGCAATTCCGTGTATCTTCATTTATTAACTAACCTATACTATCGATAACTCTTTCCATATCATTATGCAAATTTTAAACCTGTTATTTTATAGCATTATATTGGCATTAAATTCGCTGACGTGAACGAACGGCCGACCTTCCGAAGCACCGCTCTGTTGCATCGCCGCCGTTTTGCAATTTCGATTGATGCATGACAAGATATTATTAGGAGTGAAGTTTCACCGGGCGCTGTCTCGTTAATCTTTCTCATCGTATCACGTTTACTAAATTGGTCTGTAATTATGGCATCCGGAAAGGATGTGTCGAAGGTTATCGAGGGTCAGCAAATGGTAGCTGATAGCGACTCATTTTTAAATGAGGGTAAGGGTTATCATCATCGCTTACCCAACTGCTGAGCCACTTTACGTTTGTCGGTTCTGTCATTCTTTACTGCGATGAAGCAGGAAGCACAAAATATAGCTAAACACTCGATTTCCCGAATTCCAATCGTTAACTATTCTGCAAAATATTGGTAATATTGTCCAGCAACACATTTTAAGGGCTTATTTTATTACAAGAAAGTTGAATCATCATTCAACAAAATGCTATACAATACATTTTATCAACATATACATTAAAGTGCAGTTACGTGGCAAACAAAATAACAAATAACAAGAAAAAAATATAACACTCGTAAAGCACCTCATTGACAAAATAATTTACACAGGAATCCAAGTTTAATTGCCAATAAACATCTATGACCCGAATAGAGCAAAAATTATCATTTTAAATTAGTGTTAGATAATTAATAGAGTCTATGAAATAAAATATTAATTTTGAGTGTAATTTTTAAAGATTAACTTAATTAATATTAATTTTATTTTTATTACTTTGTTCCAGATATAAGATCTGTAAGAATATTTCAAATACAGATTCTTTTTGTATAAATCTTTAATTGCATTGGTCGGAATGCTCTTTCATCAATATTCAAGAGAGATACGTGTGCTCCAGCGGGTGTCTGTGTCCAGTAATGATGGTGCCTACCTTCGCGGATGTTTAGTCTTCTTTCTGATTTTTGAAAGGTTAGTACATTCCGATGCATCCTCTTATGGGGGTGTATGTTCCGGGGGACGTAAAGATTGGCCAATGGCCATATGGTAAGAGTTGTCCGTTGGACCTATTGGATCTGTCGGCCAGGTGATCCCTAAACTCTCTTTCCGGTGAAACAAAGAGTAAGATCCTTAGACTAGTCATCATATAGGGTGTCTGTGGGAGTTTTCTCTCGCAGGCACCTCTCCCCAGAGTGGACTGCGGGGCTCATGATTTGTACTCTCTCTGGTGTTTTCAAAGTTTTCACATGCCCAGGCTCCTTCCCGTATTTCAGGAGGTGTTTTTATAAAGTTTGTACTGGGATTTAAGACCTTGGGCATACGGCCAACTACCTCCTGAAACTGGTGAAGCCACGGAGAAGGAAATGCTGTGACCCCACAGTAAATTCGTCTCCCGTCATTCCGCAGAGAGTAACAATAATACCTAATATTCCGACCTACCTTGTGCAGGCTTTCGAGGGCTTCCCTGCACATATTTTATTTGAATCATCGGATAGGACACTTAAACTATAGCCCGGGGGTCCTGGCGAACCCTTGACTGCCTTCCTCTCCGTTCCTTATCCCCCCTTGCCTATGATATTAAAGTTGCCAGTTTTTACTTGTAGCCCCTTGTATCCTGTTACCCATAAAAAGATCTCTTCCATCAACTCCTTAACAAAAATCTTGATATTATGTTTCATCTAATCTGTTTATCCCTTTATTTTGAATGTTGATTATTTGCCGGAAACGATCCAATAAATCTATTGTTCCTACTACTTACAGCTATAAGCACACCTCGTTCGGCATTCCAAGTGGTTTGTCATGAACCATTTTATAATGTTTACGACGAATAATATTTTTCGTAATAGTGTGCTGCAATTCATGTAAACTATTGTTAGACCTTCAGGGAAAGGAACTAAATTGTTTTAATATAATTATAATAATTATAATTAAACAATGATTACACATAAATAAATGGAAACAGCACAAACGCTATTTCGAATGAATCGACAAAGGTAGACTGGAATATCTTTGTTTGTGAACACAGATTTCAGGAGGACTTAATAAATGTTTGGAAAAATATCCGTATTTTCAAAGAGGAGTTCCACATTGGCCACCAAGTTTCGACGTCTTTTAACACCAACTTTTCAGACAAAGCGGACTCATCCATAAGTTAGCCGTGAACATTCTGTCTTACGCTATAAGCACAGAGAAATTATTTGGACTAAAACTGCTTGTTAAGTGAGGATGTTTCGTATAGAATTAAAAATATTGGTGTCACATTCAGAGAATGGCAGAGGAGATCAAAATTAATTATTATAAATTATTATTTAATTGTGAGGCGAAATATGCTTAAACAATTGTATAGGCTATTACCCTATAGTTAAACTAGGATATTAACAAAGACGGACAATTCCACTATTATGGAGCTATTTTTTTATTAACTTCAGAGCATAAAAATTAAATATAGAGGGAATTGGTTGATAACGCAAATTACTGTAGCACACTGAAAAATATACAGAGACCGACACTGATAAAATTTTTCTTCAGAAATTAAATGAATAGGTTGAGTGCATACGCCGACATGGGCCATGAGAGAGGTTATCTTCACTTCAATGATTTCTCCAGCCTTCCTTCTTCGATTCATCTTTAAATGAGTGCTTACATCTTCCTTATTACAATCCTCCATGAATTACTATTGCAAATAAACATTTCATGACTATTGATTTCTTACCCCCGTAGTTGGAAGTTTTACGTGTGAAGAATTGAACGGAGATCGAAAACAAAATATACAAACTTACGTATTTCAGAAATATCAATCAGGCTGAATGCTTTGTTTCCCCCGTGTGTAGACCAAGTGTTGTATTTACTACGCTCCAGACTATGAAAATCGCTCGCAATAATTCCTGCAGGCATTACGTACTTCCAGAAGTGTCGTGAAGCTTTCCGAGAAGTCGTACGCTGCTATTTACAGGACCACGTTTAAAAGCCTCTTTATTTACCAGCACAGAGAACAATTAAAAATGAAATATAGCCAGTAGTAAAATCCGCAATTAGGCTTGGCTAACGGTGACTAATTTTCTTAACTGCCGTAGCTGGCGTCGCTTCAAACCTCGGCTTCTCCACTCAATCTGCAGCGGCTATCTTCTTATTAAAATAATAAACCAAGAGACTGCCTCACGGGCACGGAAAATCTCATTACGGTGGTACAAATATTTCAATTAGATTCGGTTTAAATGACGTTTACACTGAGTCATAACTCTCATTTATTTCTGAACTATCTAATCTCCCCAGTTGCACCATATTGGATTATGTCGAGATATGAAATGACCAGCAAACACAACTGTAATATCTCAAACCATCTCTTGTCTCACTAACTGTCTCTCTGGCCACCTATCACCTCCATCTGCTCACCGAACTGTACTGTCTCTCCGACTACTTATTCATATCTCTAAACTGTCTGATGCACATCTGAGGTCGCGAGTTTTACGCACTTGTATTTATTGATACTGCAATTGAGTTCCACTCGTTGGCAGTAACAAAAATAAGCTTAAAATAAGAAATATGAATAGTTTCAATAATAATTCATATAACAAACAATAAATTACATCTCAAAGATAAAATTAAAGTACCCTTTGTTAAGATATTGTTTCGTCGCACTACACTACAGTTGCACTTCATGATCGCTTAGACATCCTAATGTTAGCCTGGAAAACTTCGCTATTGGGAGAAAATGTTTAAAAAAATCTGCAGGTAATTTGTACCTTTCCGTTTTTGTCCGGTTTAGAAACTAGGATTTCCCAACATCAGTTTTAAAGTTGTTCTGCCCCATTTTACAATTATGATCCCCTCTACTAAAATAATTTGCTACTAAAAACTTTGATGCAATATCCTCCCAGGATTGGTGGCCTGCGTAGCTTTAAAAAGAGCCCTGAGACGTAAATTTTGTCGTCGCTTTTCTAATATATCCCAACCTACTTGATGATCCTTCTCATTTCCGTGACCAGGACACCGCTTAACAAATTTTGCCGCCTCCCTCTGTACCTTTCCAGTGCCTCGACCTAGTGTTTTCATAACGGATGCCAACAAATACACCCGTACTCTGGTAGAGGACGCACGAAAGATTTATACGGAAGTTTCCTTTTTATTTAAATCCGCATAACGAAACGTTGGACCTTCCACGCTTTCCTATCCACTTGTTCTACTTGATGTTCTTAGCGCTGCTTCAGGTCAACAACACTAACATTGACCTGATATGCGTCTCGCAGAACTGACGCAATGTTTTAGGCTCGTCTATCATATGCACCGAACTGTTTTCTCTCTCTCTCTCTCTCTCTCTCTCTCTCTCTCTCTCTCTCTCTCTCTCTCTCCCTCTCCCTCTCTTATGAGTCATAAGAGGAAAAATATAGAAGCGATCGTAGAAGTGCTGTAGGCTTCAACAGGTCTAGAAAAAAATAACACAGAACAAGAAACGCATCACACACTTCATACATCTTTCATTTCACTTTCGATTGATTACGATGTGTAGTGACTTGTGGTATTCAGTCCTAAAACTAGTCTGATGCAACCCTCCATGCTAACCTATCTTGAACAAGCCTTTTCATTTCCCTATAACTACCACAACCCTAATCCTCCCTAATCTCCTAAGCGTATTCTATCCTTGGACACCCTTGTCTGTTCATAGCCCACACACTTCCCTTTAATGCTAATTTTACAAGACGCCTCATGCCTTAAAACGTGGCTTAGTAATCTGTCCCTTCTCTTGGTCAACGTCTTCCACATTGTTCGCTTTTCCCATATTCTGTTTAGAACTTCCTCGTTAGTTACTCTATCCACCTATCTGATTTTCAGCATTAGCCTATAACACCACATTTCAAAGGCTTCTATTCTTTTCATTTCCCCAACTCCTATCGTCCACGTTTCGCACCCATATAATGCCACGCTCCATACGAACCTTTTTTGTAACAATTTCCAATTTCCTAATATTCACACTGATATTACCCGTAATTAAATTCCTCTTTTTCGCGAAAGCCTTCCTACTCTTTACGTCTACAATACTTCTGCCATCCCTAGGAATTACGTTTCCCAAGAAGCAGAAATCCTTAACTTTAGTCAAAATATCCGTTCCCAATCTAACACCCTTTGTTATTACAAAACTAAACTCCATTACCTTAGTTTTCCCTCTATTAATCGTCATATTTAACTCTTTCTCCAGGACTCCATTGATACTATATATTATGATTTCCAAGTCTTCTTTTGATATCGTCGGCAAAGCGTAAGGTTTTTATTTCTTCTCCTTGAAGTATGATTTCTTTTCCATATTTCGTTTTAATATTCTTCATCGCCTGTTCTATATATAAGTTAAACAGCATGGGCGACAGGTTGCATCTTTGTCTTACTCCCTTCTTGATTACAGCTTTCTTTTCTTCATCTTCTATTCTAATTACTGCTGCCTGTCTTCTGTAGAGGTTATGTATTAGCCTCCTTTCTCCATATTTTATTCCAGTACTATTCAAAATCCTTAATAGTTTGTTCCAGTTCACATTATCAAACGATTTTCTAAATCTTCAAATGCCATGAACGTAAACCGGTTTTTTCTTATCCTGTCTTCTAAAATTAGTACAATAACCACCGGAAAAAGTCCTTAGGTTTTAAGGAAATATTGCAGTTACTGTATAATTACCATAATTTTTTCGATATAATTAAATGAATTACCCATGTCCATATATTAAACAAAAGCTCCCTCCAATATGAAAATTACGCTAAAACAAAATAGGCATTCTTCAAGAACGAAAAGGAAAAACAGCTCAGCGAAATCACATGATCACTTACGTACCAAACGATCTTTTTAAGATTCATTGAAGAAATAGAATATCACATGGACATCTAAAAATATATTGTAAAATCATAAATCACAAATATAATGAAATAAGGAACAAAATCCAAATTTGTTCAGTGTAAATTTTAATTGTAAATATTTTATATTTTTATTAATGTACAGCATATAAATAACCAATATTTTAAGTAATTTAAAAAAAATATGTAAGCTAAAGACCTTGAAGAAGTTTATAAAATGTAAGTAAAAGAAAGGTTAAAATCTGTTCCACCATGAACTTGAATCTATAGAATTTTAATTGTTTGAATATATGAACATAGATTTTGCTACATAAAGTTTTCATAAACACACATGCCATAAAATATTATTATGTTAGTAAATTAATTTATATTTGGGGTTGTTTTATGTTCCATTTAATTTCAAATTCAAATATCAACATTTTATATTTATTAAATGAAAGATGACTTTTCATTGAAACTAGGATACTATTCTATAGCATGGGTGGTCAATTGAAGGCGGTCGAATACAAATAAATCATAAAATAATGTATTAGAAGGTACGAATACAACGAGGCAAAACGAATAGAGAAGTAAAGATGGAGTGACATTTTATGGTATAATACTTGCTGCGTTACTATAACACTTTACATGTGACGAATTTCACTGGGGTAGACGACATGGCAGCTAGCCACGTCCAAGGTGGGCGAGGATAAATTTTGGCAAAATGGAGCAATTACGAGTCGTAAAACGCTGATTAGCGCTTAAGCGACCAGAGGCTGGCCGCACCAAATGATAACTGATGGTGAGGTAGACAGCGAGGGACAAAAAAATATCCCGAGCTTTCAGAATTTAGAGAAAGGTTAGCTTGAGGATAAATTTGAAAATTCTAGCACCACCCACAAAATTGTAGTCGAGCAATTAATCGTAAGGTAACCTGTATAATTATAGTTAACGAGATGAGCAGAGACGCATACAGAACATGAAATTGGATGATGGGACGTCTATGGCGAAGGCGTGGTAACCGAGATGATAAAGGATCGATCGTTCTCTAATACATAAAAGGATTTCTACGCCTTTGTCCGGTCCTACTTCTTCTGACGATTCAATGACAATGTATCGTAGTGAGGCCAAGGCCGTTATTTCTCTACGTTCAGGAAAACTATCAACCTGAAGATATATTGCAATCTGAGCGAGGTTGAACGTAAATTCAAGTACTGCTATCGATATATTATTGGCCAGTAAATAAGAGATTAGGAAAACGGTGAACTACGTAGATGAATATAGTTCTATCCGTCTTTTCTATCAGCCTTCATTGGCCAACGGATGATGTGACCGCAGCGAACAGCCAACCGCATTGGTCAACCTTTCTTTAAACTTTAAAATTACCTAAAATTATCTTTTGTTAATTTCACCTCTGTTTTAGAGACGAAAAAGTGGCAAGTATGCGAGTTTTACCGCTCGCCTTTGATGACGTGTCCTTTCTGACTCTCCGTTTTTATAATCAAATGAAGAATTAACGACCCAAATAATAGTGTTTAACACAAAATTTTGAAGAATTTTGAACACAAGACGTTTCGACCATCAATTATAGTTCCCTCAATAAACGAAACCAACTGAGGATATAAACACAAATAACATACAATCAGAGAAACCTCAGTTGATTTCGTGTATTGACAAAGAACACACTGGATGGTCGAAACGTCTAGTTTATGTTAAAAATTCTTCAAAACTTTGTGATAAAGTCTGCTATACGGGTCGTTAATTGTTCATTTGATTGTGTTATTCACAGACGTTCATTTTTATTATCTCTGATTTTATACCAGTGTAAATATATTAAAGTTCCCATTAGTAATGACGCCAATTCTGATCTGATGGACGTGTTCACCAACGTCATAAACTTTGCGCATACTGAAAGAATTGTATTGCATAATTGATTTTAGACTTCGATTTGTTGTTACTTTCATTAGTCCTCGGTTTAGGAAATAAGATGTGTCATCCATTACATCATGTAACAAATAATTACAATACCAAAATAAAATAACACTTAATTAACTACATTAAATACGTGACTAGAGTCAACAAGATAAAGTATAAAGTAACTTAAAACACGAAACGCACACTAAAAAGCACAAACGCACGCATAAGGATGGAAATGCCACTTCTTAGATCTGCACGACGAGGAATCTGACCTTCCACAGTAGCTTCAGGAAATACACGAAACAAAAGAGCTGAGAAAGCGGCACAGAAAGTTTTAAAGTTATGTAATAAGATATTTTACATAACAAAACATTCAAAACTTTTGCAGGAACATTAATTTCAACTATTAGGGGAACACTGAAGAAACTCGTGTACAGAGTAAAATACGCCGTTTAATAGAATATTTTTACACAAATTGGAGCAGTGGCACCCACCTCTATACATACATGGCCAAAAAATTAGTTGAAAAAGCTACGTCCCAAATCCATTATTCGGTAAAGTGTAGGAAAAGTGCTGTGAGGCCGACTTATCTGAGTCGGTTTTTCTAGAGTTTTCCCTGAATTACATAAAGTTTAATACCTAGCTAAGTTTCATGTCATCCTAAGCTAATTTAGAATTAGACTAATTTCCGTAATACAGAATACGTTCAAGTACGTTATCCATTAAATAAAGAACTGGTTTACTAATAGGCCAAGCATAATTATCGTTATTTAATAATAAACATATATAAAAAATAAAAATATTAAATGATTGCTTGATAGTAAAGACAATCCCACTTCGTGGGAGTATGACAACTCATTCTCACTTGCCTTGTTATAATGATGATTTCATATGGTTTAGTGGCTTGCGTCGCTGCCTCACAACACAGAGGTCCCAGGTTCGATCCTCAGCAATGACAATAGATGTTGAACGTGGTAGCATTTATCAACATTTCCTGCGACTCCCGTTGGGGCAATATATGGTTGACATCATCATCTGGGACTCACCATCCCAATTATAACCATAGCAGATGGTTGGTTTTTAAATTCCAGATGAGTTCAGTTTTTCGAACAAATTGCCCCTATGTGGGACCCAAACTGGGAAACACCGCTTGAAACTGACCTCTGCTCCATAGGAATATCGCAACACACTGCCTCTTTTCTGTGCTGTATGGCAAATGGGCACTTGCACAATGCAAACATGCGTGGATTATTCCTATAATTTCCTTAACTGCAAGTATGTAGGAATAGAAGTACTTTTTGTAACAAATCTATCTCTAAATTTCTCCGCTTTTAGAAATTAAAAATAATACTGTTCAGTATTATGCAGATGCAGTTACAAATGTAGCATATTATGTCTCATATAACGCATATGAATCTATCGCTGTTAAAAGGTTATAAACACAGGTCTACTAGTAAAAGTTGTTATTGGCGTTTGAAGCGATTGATGTAGACCATAACTTAGAAATCTCACGTGTCGGCACTGAGTGTTGTCAAATTATGATTTTGGGTACGTTGAGCGTGATGGGAAGAGGTAAGACCTAATAGATATCTCGGAGAATTTTTCAGACGATCCTTGAACTTGTTGTTGTTGTTGTATTCATTTATTGGACTGGTGCGATCAAACCCTTCACATAAACCTATCCTGCGTAAGTCTTTACATTTCTACTTAACTCCATCTTCCCTAATCTGCTTAGAATATTTCATCCTTGGCTGACCTCTTTTGTTATTATCTCACATACTTCCCTCTAATGCTAATTTTACAAGACCCTCATGTCTCAAAACGTGGCCTATTAATCTATCCCTTCTCCTGGTCAAAGTCCTCTAAATTGTTCTCTCGTCTCTAATTATCCTTAGAACGTCCTGGTTAGTTACTCTATCTACCCATCCGATTTTCAATATTCTTTTTATTTCTGCATCTCTTATCGTCCACGTTTCGTACCCTTATAACGTAAGGTTTCCTAATATTCTTACTTATACTACTCCTAAGTAAATTCCTCTTTCCTGCGAAAGTCTTCCTTGCCTGTACTATCCTAATCTTTGTCTATTATACTTCTACCATCCCTAGTTATTATGCTGCCCAAGTAGTAGAATTCCCGAACTTCCTTATGATCATCCATTCCCAATCTAACGCCCTTTGTTATTCCAATCTTTCTCATACTACACTCAGTCTCCTTGATTTTCCCACTATTAATCCTCATATTGTACTTTTCCCTCGGGATCGAGTTCACGTCAATTATTATTTTTTCCAAGTCTTCTTCTGACTCCCCTAATACCACACTATCATCAGCAAACCTGAGGTTTTCATTTCTTAACGTTGCAGTTTGATTCCCTTTCCTTATTCATTTTTAACATTCTTCAACGTCTGTGATATATATAATGGTTCCATATTATTAAACAGGATGGGCGACAGACTGCATCCTTCTCTTACTCATGTCTTGATTTCTACTTTATTTTATTCCCCTTCAATTCAAATTACTGTTGACCGCCATCTGAAGAGGCTATGAATAACTCTTTTTTGTCGAAATGTTATTCCTGTGCTCTTTGCAATCCTTAGTAGTGCGTTCCAGTTTATATTATCTAATGCGTTTTCTAAATCCAATAATACCACGAGCATAGGTATGTTTTTTCTTATTCTTTCTTCTAAAATTAGACGAAGAGCCAATACAGCTTCTCTTGTCCCTATATTCTTCCCAAAATGAAACTGATATTCTTCTAACTCGCATTATATTATATACTATTTACTCCGCGAAATTAATGTTGCGAAAAATGAATGTTCAAAGTATGTTATGTCTAGTCATAAGTAACTGCAAAGTATTTGCAGCAGACGTGCGTAAACGTTCCCTGTCACAAGTCAAATTTTGCAAGCAAGTATAAGGAAGTGTCTAGTCAGGAACGTCGGAGCCATTTTCAGGGAAGAGGCTATACTTGGCAAGATGGATGCCGGCGTGTTAGCACGTTAGTATCTTTGCACACGACCTAGTAATGACCATCTAATTCACGGTTATGCATGTACGGCGGTGCTCATGGAAACTGCGAGGCTCAAATCACCACCTATAAAATGAGGCCGAGTACCGGCAAAATAAACAGCCACGCTCACTGCCGCTGAATTAAACTCTTTTTACTGGAGTATAATGCCCTGTGTTCCGCCCCGAGCAAAACACGAGCAAAATCTCCCCCTTTTGGACGACAACCTAGAGATATAAATTTCCTTCCCGCTGGATTTATAGTAGCAAACGTTTTGTTTGTTTTGCATCTTGGGTGTCGATTAAGAGAGGGTGGTCTATTTTTCCTCTTTCCTACCTACATAAATACCTCCAACTTCAATTATTTTTTACGTTTCGCCAAGATTTATAGCACAGGCCCAGGCTTTATGGTTCCATATTTCCCAATTTAATAAGTAAAACGCCGCGACTTTAGAGTCCAAATTATCTCGCGGTTTTTAAGGCCTCTCGAATCAATTAAACTTATTTAGTGTTACAAGCCGTCCGAGTCGCTAATGGTGTCATTATGTTCGTACATAATTGGCAGGCCATTCCTCAGTTCACAAAAGCGAAGCGAGTTCCTCCACATAAACGATTTCACAGAACTGTTATTCTAAATGGACTCCCATTATCGGTTCCATATTGGAAGTGAATGTGCAGGCGAATAACTTCCAATCACCATCTTGTTCTCTCCCGTGTACATTTTAACTGAATGAGATCCCTTGATTAGATTATTTATTACTTCCATTATTTCTCAGCTGAATAAATTGAATGTGCTAAATGTACGATTAATATATAAACAAAGAAATAATTGTGTCACGGTAGGAGAAAAGTTGGGCTAGTAAAAAACACAAAAAAAACATATTTAATATATGTTTATTATCTCCTGACCTTGATCACCTTCCGCTAACAGGGGAAATTAGGCAAACTAAAAAAATTATAACGTTAAAAAATAGAATTAGTAATGGTATAATAATACTCTAGCATTGTTCAGAAATTACTTATTGAGAAAGTCTTATACCGTTTTTTCTAAAATAACACGCTGGGAGACGTCCATTATAGTAGTTATAAGATGATTAAATACAGTTATTTCCGAGAAAATTATTCTCAAACAAATTAATGATATGTTTCTGCCGTGTTGCATAAGAGTTTTTCTGACTTTGGAATTTGGGATTGAACAGATCCACTTCTCGTTTCAATAACTTTAATAGAACTCAATAATTTCAGAGCGACAGTATTAATAATAATTTTGTCACTACATTTCTTAGAATTGATATTTTTAATTTGTTGTTAAATTTCATTCACTAACCAATGCCATTTAATTTCCTGTCTGTCTGCTATGTGTATTTAATATTTTCCCAATTTTATTGAGATCTTATATCGTTTTAATAAGAAGGTTCTTCACAATAAAACTGCTAAGACTAAAGGAGATAGTTCCCAAACTTAATTTTAATATCTGGAAAATGTATTTTGGCCGCTTTGTTCTTAAGTGGCCCAACAGTTTTCCTCTATTTATCTGAACAAATAAAGGTAATAAACAGTCATACGTTTAATTGTTAAATAAAATATCTGATTTATTATAGTAATTCATAAGCAACACATTGAAAAGGGGAATTATTATTAAAATATTAACACAAAATTTAATTTATTCATTTTACGATTTATTAAATTATTGATTCAAATCATCACTTGAGTCAAAAAATTTAGGGCTATTTAGTATTTTTGAATTATAATGTTTAAACTCATGGTATTTATTTTCATGAGACTCATTTAACTGTCAGGTCATACCAGCGGATAGGAAATTAAATAAGCGCATAGAAAGAACTCAATTGTTACCTTTAGTGGGAAAGCGAAGCTGTTTTGTTTTGAGCACGGCGACTGGGATCTTGAACGGGTTCCAGGAGACTTCTGGGAACTGGGTGTGGGTCAGTAAACGGCAAATATGCAGAGGTTACCCCTTCTTCTTTCTTCACGATCAGGTGGCAATTTCATCTGGCCAAAAACAGTGAATTTGGCACTTATAGGCGTCAAAGAAAATCAGTTTTCCTTCTCCACGAAGATGACAATATCTCAGTCAAAAATTTTTGCTAACATGGTAGAATTTATGGTTGGCCTTATTTTTATTTCAATTATTTGTTCGAAGCCTCTTCTTTTATTCTCATAGCAGATCTCCTTCGTTTTTCAGACAAAAAATATAACTTTGCGTTTTAATATCTTCTTCCTTCTCCAATTTTCTATACCATGCAACCAATCGTAATTAATTGGTTGTTTTTTGCGCTAATGAACGAACCCAAAGTAGGCTTCTACCGATATTTTAAGGATTTTGGTTGCTTACTTCCTCCGTTTCAGCTCAAAAAACGTCCCACGTCAATCATCTCCCCTAATACTTTATGTTCCTCACTTATGATTTCTTAAATTATTCATCCGATGTCCATGAATCTTTGGTGTATTGCAGTGATCTGCCCAGAGGATTTTGTGTCAATATTTTCAAAATTTAGGTTCGCTCCTTCCCCCCTTTCAGACTAAAGTGGTTCTACTGTAGAAGAGATTGCAAATGAATAGATGATCCTCGCACGTACACTGTCAATTAAGATTATTAAATTGCTGTATAGTGTGAAATAATGCTAATTTTTAACTAATATTTGATTTAAGTAATAATACTTTTTACTCTAAGGAAGTGGAAATACTTCAAACGAAGCTCAGTAAAGCATATAATTTATTTTAGTAGAAAGATATGAATGGAAAAATGTCGACCGGACCAGAGACTCGAACCCAGGACCTCCAGATTTCTAGCCGGGGGCTCTACCAACTGAGATAATTTCTTAGTTAATTACTTATTAATTACTTAAAAATGATATAAAATGTTTTATAAGTCGCAATAAAATTATTCTGAATTACGATTCTGGCGCTCGAGATGGAATCTTCTGTAAGTAATTCTCTTATCCGATGTGACACTTGCGAAAAACAATTAAAAAGTATCGTTACTTAAATAAAATGTTATTTTTCCTTTAATAACAATATAATTGTAGGTAATAACGCGTTTTAATAAGTTTATAAATACGCAAAATATTTTATAAGTCGCAGTGTAGAATTATGCAAAGACAAGGGCACACAAACTCAATTTTCTTTTATGTAGATATGTATATGCATGTATACATAATTTTTTAGTTACGTCCTTCTCTATTGACATATACACGTATCCTGCCATCGAGATGTTTATCCGCTGCGTGTGTACAAGCAACGGCGGCGACGTTCGTGAAAAACAAAGGATCATAAATAAAATGTTTGTTATATTTAAACATTATTTTCCGGGCATCGCCGGGTACGTTCCTAGTGATTACTAAAACAAAACTTTTTAATTTCGATATAAAACATTTTATTACATTAAACAGATTTTTTTGTTTTCATTTTATATAAAACGGAGAATAAAGTGTATTCATGTTGTTTGAAAGGCTGAAGTAAGTAATATAGCGTTTTATATACATACGATTTATAATGAATCGTACATAACGAAGATGTATTAATTATTAAAAGGACATGAACTTGCTGTACATTCTATGTGTGCATAGTCCTCGCGTGTAACGACGTATAATACATCAATCAAGAAGCAATATCTATAAAATTAATGAGACCGAATCAAAAATCATGTAGCAATTAGTAACATAACAGTTCAAAATACTTTTTAAAAAAATGGGAATTAAGTATGAAGAGAAATGTTTACTAGTATGCTTTGAATTTAATGGCTGAACATTACAAATATTCTGGTACGCTTTTCCATCTATAAATATGTGAAAATTGAAATGAATTCCACTATTTCCCCACTATAATGTTCCGAATTGAGGAATGTTTTGCTGTTCGCTTGACCTGGCAGTGGATGTAAGCAATTTGCTATGGACGCGACATTTTTGTAGAGCCTTGACTGTACGGAGCTACCTCTACTTGAAAATCGGGACCCAACAAAATAGCTATGTTATTATTGTTTGGCGGTCGAAGCGTTGCAAACGAGTTTCAAACAACATGCAAATTACGGTTAAATATGGTACAGCCGCGCACTAAACTAACATAACAAAGCTTGTACGTGCGCTGACACGAATGTGCTGAAAAGCACAGTACATATTTATTTCTTATATTTTCCTTTTTAGGACAAGGAAGCAGAAATGCATTCATTAACGGAAATTTACAGAGTTTCTGAAAAATAGAGTACTTACGTATAAATCAGAAAATAAAATATTAATTGCATAAAAATTATATAGCTTAATGTAACTAAACAGGGAGTTAAGGGGTTCGATTCCCGGTTCCGATAGAGAATTTTCCATTCTGATCAAATAAAATCAATATAATTATTATTTTCACTTAATACTTCCAATTATTAAAGAGTAATAACTAATTCATTATTTACAACCTTTACATTAAAGTCCAAATCTTATTAATTGAAACAATCATTTTCAAAAAATCATTTTCAGTGTGGAGGCTTTTTTTAATCTTGCTTTTAAATGCAACTGTAGAATTTCTTAATTAAATCGGAAATTTTTTTAAATAATTTTATTCCGATATATTAAATTTAAAAGTATCCACTATTTTTGAAATGATCATATAAATATATATAGGGCCGTATAAATTATAATAAAATGACTAATAGAGGAATTAAAAATTATTCGCAGAAAAACATGGCGTTTAGTCGTTTCATACTCTGGTATTAATTAAAACATCTGTGGTCTACCTGCCTAGAAATACTCAACCAACCTGTGAGTATTAGTTGGAATGTATCCGGGATACGTCTAGTTTAATATCTGAAGAAGTCCTACTGTAAGGACTTCGTGATTTATTTTTTTTAATATTTTACTCCATTCATATTTATACTATGATTTCGGTATATTCCACCTCCTTTTGATCAACTGACGAAGACTTAAAACTCTTATGTAAATAATTTTTATTTCTTGTACTAAACGAATGCATTATACGATTTAGCACCAAATTTATCGTAATTACTCTTTGCAAATACGGCCCTGAGAAGGTCCGTATATCTAATTTCTTGATCAGCCATCTAGATGAAGTTGTGGGAATCATTATAAGTCTAGGAAGATTAGAAACGCTGATTATCTCAGCATTCTGTTGTTGTACGTTTCAATAATGTACTGAACATTTTCATGTCCGATTAAAAGTTAAAATAGCGGGGATGGACTGTCCTGGTCAACATTAAGATGCAGGAGGCCAACATATGTTCCTTTGTGCTGAACTAGCAGCTGCATGTCTGACTGAAAACTCCAGAGCAACTCCTACCTTAAGGTGAGTAGAATTGTTTTGTGGTTCTTTTAATTGGCAGCCTATCAATCCTTCTGCTCTTATCTTTAACAATCGTGCAATGAATAATACTTGTGCGGTGGGGAATTGAATTTATTTAATTATAATATAATGTATTAATGGGGATTAATTATTGAAAAGAAATGACTAATTTAACTTTAAAATTCTGAATTCAATATAAATAAAATATTTCAGCAAGAGCATAGATGGTATTTACAAATTATCAAGAAAATGTTACTAAAACAATAAATTTATGATACTTTACATCAGGATACTCTTTGGGATGAATTGAGAACCAATTTAGATTTATAATGACAATAGGCCTGGCAAACGCGAACTCTTTCAAATTCAATGCAACGATACCCGCTAAGTTTCTGCGTCTGCATCCCAGTCTGCGTCGATGATGATGATGGTGTGGTGGTGGATGACCTCTGTTCACCTCCGTCCGGGCTGAATCTCGTGGACAAATCTGACAGGAGACTCCCTTATCTCCTTCCAGCGGCTAATACTTTAGTTTTAGGTCATCATTAGTCGGCCTCTCTCCTTCTATCAACGGCTAACAAATTAACTTTTGCATCAACTGTCTTCCGTCTCCCAACACCTTCTCTCTCGTCTCTCGAAACCTTCTGTCCGGCCTCTCTATATCAGATGTCTTCCGTCTCCCAACACCTTTTGCTCTTCTTCTCCAAAATCCCTTCCCACGAAAGCTCGGTGGGAAGCTACACAATTCCGAACCACCAATAATCTGTTATCCTCAAATGACAACAGCATCCAATAGGGTCTAAATATTGCATGTGGTTTGTGTTTCTCCGTAAGATTCCAAATTTTCCACGGAATTTCCGTTTTGCCAAAAACAGTCCACCAATTATTCATGGCGATCCCTTTTTTGTCAATTGGTCCTCTTCCGCAGTCAGCCAGAAGGGCCATTCTTTTGTCCTAAGGAGTGCGAGTACCACCCACACAGCTAGAAACGCAGATGCACAAACTTAAAGTTTCACTTTGCGTGTTTAATACATTACAATACGTACAATTACTCTGAATTAACTTATTTTTCTTTCGCTTAGCACTTACCACATTTTCTGTAATCCTCACTTAGTGCCTCTTAAGAAGCCGCTGAAGAACCACAATATTTTCTTCGAATGATTTAAACTGAAAATATTACCATTCTAATAATATTTATAGTCCGCGTACCTCACAAGGTGATCTTCTGCTTGTACCAATAAAAAACGATGTTGCATGAGTTTCACTTGTTCTATTAAAATGTAGTCAATTTCGTACGGCAGTTACGAAACCAAGTGATGAGAAGGTAACAGTCGATTTCTTTACTTAATTAAGATACTGAGTTGCCGCGGTGGTTATGATGAAATTAACATTTCGTCAGCTCTCATAGATAAGGCAGCGTGAAATAGTACATTTTCAAAAATTGTGACGCTCTCCTTGTAATTTAATCACCTGTTGACAAAGAAATTTCTGCAGAATTGCATACTGTAGGGGGATAATATTTATGCTTTCCTGGGCATCGCTGGACACCCAGATAGTGGCAAATAGCCACGTTGAAGTCTGAAGTTCTGACACGGGTCACACATGATATGTATTATATTAACAAGTTTTACTTATTAATGTAACCTGTAAATAAAAATTACTGGTATATTGCGTTCAAACAAGAATCAATACAAATGAGGAGCAACATATATATGTATATTAAATTATAGTCAATTTACAATCTGTTAAAGTCGAACAATAAGTAAATAGTGTATTATATACTACGAGTTCTACTGACATGCCAAGAATAGTCCATTGACCAATTTATCTACCTATGATTTATTATTGTTTTTTACACTTTGAAAATACATAAAATATGACTAATTAAATCACGTGGAAAGGTAGTCTTCTTGACGTAGCGCTATCGACCAGGAGGTTGACTGCTAGATAACATAAAAATGACAAAGAAAAAATATTTCTACGTAATCATTTAATAATCATATTGAGTGGCAAATTTGACACTTATTTGCTACACTTAAAGCTCTTATTTACGTAAAATACAATAAAATAATAGCAAATAAATTAAGGTAATTTACAATTATGTCTAAAACGTTTTAATTTTTGTTAATGTGGCACTATATACATAACAGAAGCATACATTCTATACATTATTGAACCACCGTCTATTATTATTCTGAAAACTTTGGTTAGTGCGTCCGTCAGTGTGTATGTCACAGATAACTATTGGTTCGAATCTGCCCATAATCTTTAATATATTATGCATACCAAAGCTATACATGAGAAAATTTAAACAAACCTCCGATTTTTCCCCGTTATTAAGGTGTGTTTCGGTGGTTTACCGTCTCTAGCGAAGTCCGTACTCATCTTGAAGAAACGAGTAAGGGCTAATTCTCTTTGTCTTACCCAAACCTATCAGTATATATCTTCATTTCCAAGGTGAACCAATCCCTCCTTCCCAAATCACTGGGCTACAACACAATAAAAAATTAAATTTTGGAACTCCTCCAACTTTAGGATTGTTAATTTTATTATCTACGACGTTTATTACATAATATTTTCTTATCAGACTGCCGAAAATGGGTCAAAATGGCACCTCTTTATAAACAAAACTACCATTTTGAAGATATTTCGCACTTTATACAGACTAGTATTGATGATAGGTTCGACTTGACAACAGGAATAGATTTAGGCTGTTTGGAAAACGTATAAAATGAGTGTTTACACGCCCCTATAGCTAAAAATAGTAGACTGGAGTAGACTATGAATGTCGTGAACCCCAAAGTACCGTAATAAACTTATCTTCAATTACATTCCTGCTTTATTATTTACGTGTACTTCAGTTAGTAAGTCATAATTTTCATATCAACGAGAACACTAATTTCTGACATTAATATTTATTCACTTTTCATTATTACGTATAAATAAAGGAAATAACTGAAAATAATTAGCAGGAATTATTTAAAGTTATATGTAATCCAAAATTTTAATATACTATACGAGTGCTCAGCGTTGCCCGGTTGTTTATATTAGTCGGGAGAATAACATGCTGAAAATATTTCATTAGCTAGCGACCATTTCCCCTTAAATTCCTCGTACGACCTGTACCGATGGGGGTTTAACTTAAGATTCATTTATTCAACATTATTTCTGAACTAAGCTATATGAAAAATCGCTACAACACAAAGAAATCAGCATAAAACGATTCCATTGACTGCTTCAAAGACGCATAACTATTTTTAAGAAACGTGCGGAAAGTATACAACTACAGTACTAAATTAAAATATTCCACTTTTTTACGCTTTTATTCCATTTAAGTTTTTAACTTTAAACTTGACAATATACTATGACACAAAACCGCCTCTATAAATAATAATTTATCATTTAATTATTATCTATTAGGCAGGCATTAAGGCTCCTAGAAGCTCGGCTTCTGTGAAGTAGGCCATAAATGTTCATTAAGTTAAGATTAAAAGCAGTAATGTTCCTGTACTACGATAGAAAGGATAACAATTACAAAAGGAAGAAGAGGCGACAAAACTGACGTAAGAAATCTTCGTTTCTAATCCAGATAATGAGTTATTTTTACATACTGTCTGCAACATGTTTTTATTCAATACTGCCGCAAGTCAGCTGTTTTAAAGGAGAGCAGGCACAAGAATGCACCGTTATTATAACAGCATGGTAAAACATTAAATCATCTTCATACTGTATAGGATAATTGTTGATTACGTTAATTTTTCAAAATTGTTACTTGTACATATTATGCGCTCAACTCAATTGGTGCAAATAAATGCCCAACTTGTTTACACAGTCAGATTTATAACAATTCCATTATGACTTAATTCGTAGATATTCCTCTTTTTTCCGATTCGTTAGAGCTTGAAGGCCAAGTTTTCATCGTATGTGGTAGAGAACTCTCCATTTATTAAGAATCAAGAGATGCTGACTAACCGTAACCCATATTTATCGACGCTGAAATCATAAATGTTAGGTAGTAAATGGCGGTTAAAAGTGACACGGGTAATTCTTTGGCTCTTACATTCTAATTGGAATCTATTTCCTTCTTGAATTCATCAACAAAACGGACGGGTTTAAAGCGGGTTATTAAAGATGTTGGCAATTAGGGCCACCTTGGAAGATCCAGGGACACCCCTGAGTCATTTCAAGGCTTCATTCCTGGCCATGGTTACTGCCAAGCCAATAATTACGCGGCTATTAAAACGTCGTAATTACTTCAAACAAAGATATCCAGCAGACCCGTCTACTCGCAAAGGCTAATAACGACTCTGCGCTTTGCTCAAAAGCCGCCGAATTCAGTCACTGTATCCTAATATGGTTAGGAGAAATTAAATGTGTCTCAGTTTGCTAATACGTTTTACGATTTTGTGGACGCTTAGTAGCGGAAAATTTATAGATGCTCAAACTGAACTAGACAAACTGGCGTAAATCGTAAATACTTCTAAATAACTCAAAATAAAATAATAATGAAATGGCGTTGGTTACTAATACACAATGATTAGTGAAATTTATTAAATTATATCTCCTTACAAACAGCTCATTATCTGTGTCCAAAAAAAACTGCCCCTTCGATCAAAAAGTCTTACCAACTTTTAAATTTTGTGACTATAAGTGAAAAATAAATCTTTCCAATTCTAAAAACCTCGTTGAAAGACATAATGGTCAAAATATCGCAAAATTGTGGACCCGTTTTCAATTTCTCGCTAATAACTAAAGCAAGAGGTATTCTTAAACAGGTTATAACAGTCTGTTTTTCAGTTTTATTTTGCTTAAATAATGAAACGTGCTACGTTTCGTCTCTCATTTGAGACTTCTTCTGTTATACAAAAATTAGCTGTTGATGGACTTCACTCCAGCTAAGAAGTCTTAAATGAGAGACGATAGTTCATTATTTAAATAAAATAAAAACTGATAAATAACTCATTCAATATATATTTAAATGTCAGGTAAACGAATTATTCGTGAGGAATTCTGTTAAAAACTGTGTTCAGTAATAAGTTACAGAGAAAGAAATTTCGGCCCGATTGGTACGAGGTGTGGCTATAAAATAAAGAGAGTGATACTTCTACAAACGCCAATGACCATTCTTTCGAATGAGCAGCCTCCCGTGTCTGTAAACAAATTAGTTTTACCGTGACCTTCGTTTGTATAAGAGTTATTTCCTTTTCTTTGCCTGTTAATGGAGCAACGAATCGTGGTGAAATTTAACATGAATCTTGGATTAAGTGCTACTGAAACTAATCTTGTATTAAAAAGACGGGTATGGCAAAGAGCATTTTTCACGTGCCAGAGTTTTCGAGTGGGTTAAGCGTTTTCAAGATTGCCGTGGAGACGTTGGAAGATGATGCACGCCCCGTCGCGCTTTCACTCAAAACGGATGATAATGTTGCTAGAGTCGGTAATGTCGTTCCAAAAGGTCAAACTAATACTGAACAGTACTACCCTGTGGTTCTTGCTTAACTTCGTGAAAGAATAAGCAAAAGAAACTGCTCAAATTGTGGAAGGACAAGGCATGGTTTCTCCATCAAGACGTTCCTAGCTAAGACAACATTCCAATGTTATTCACCAGACCTTGCACCATGCGAGTGTTATCTGTTTTCCCCAGGACCAAACTGCATTAAAAGGAACAATATTAAAGAGTGGATACCCAATTTACAGTCTTTATTTTGGCTTACGATACGACACGTAGCTGTGTTTACGCCGTACGCCGAAAGCTCCTGAGTAAAATACATGACTGGCAATGAAATGTATAATATGTCAATAAACGAAGACTGTAAATTTGGCATCCACTCTTTAATATCAACTTATAAAAAACAGTCGTTAAAACATCAGTACTTAGCAAGGAACAATATTACAGTCGTTGAAGCTGTGAAAGTAAAAGCGGCAAGCGTTTGGAAGGAGTTCACAGAAAACGACTTCCAACACTCATCCTAACAAAGAAAACTTTGCATGGAGTGTTGTGGACATAGAGGAAAAGTGTATATTGAAGATGATAACAGAAAATGTATGAAGTAAAAATTAAATGTATAGTAGCAGCTATAGTCTAGTCAGTTTAAAGCCACCCCTCGTATACTTGAATAAATTAACGTTGAGTAATCTGGTGGAAATATTTCATGTATGAATTGAAGAAAGTGTAATTTTCGCATTTCTATGGCATATATCACTAATGTAAAATTCAACCGTACTCTAATTATTCATCAAATAAATGGTTGAGAATTTAATGCTAGAGTTATAGGTGTTGTATTAGACATTAATGTCGGTGACTCTAAGAAAGATGAAAATTTAGATTCTTGAACGAATTAATATTTTGTTGAATTTTCGTTTTGCTAGTACGACACGCCAAAATTAAAACCAAACAAACAAGAACCAACCTAAGCTTCATCGTATCGTCCTATAAGTCTACTCCCAATAAATCTCCAAACTATTATTGCTAATAATATATGAAATCTTTCCACTTCAACAATGGACTCCTCAACATAAGTTTCGGTTTCGGTAGAAACACTCAGGTGTTCAACTAGTTCATCGTATTACTCAAGCAATAAATAAAGCCCTATATAAAAAATAACACTATTCTGCAGTATTGCTCCACATAAACCAAGCATTTGATTGAGTTTGACACCAGGAACTGCTTTACAAAATCAAGAAAACTAGGACTATTACGAACTATTTAAATCTTACCTAACAATTACAAAAGTAAATGAATGGCATCTGTAGTTCCACAAGGCAGTGTCCTTGGAATACTACTTAAGGTCCTATACACTGCTGACATTCCAGTACCACAAAATACATTAACACCAACGTTTGCTGTTGGCTCTACCATCCTCTCTATCCTTCAAGATCCCAAAATCGCTCCCATTAATTTACAGGATCATCTATATAATCTAAAAGAATGGCCACAAAAATAGAGGAATATACAAAACGAACAAGAAATCAACACAAGTAGCATTTACTCTACGGAAAGATCCTGTAATGAATTAAGGCGGCGATTGGTATTTTATTCAATCAGTGGTGGTGCTCAGCAATTAATATGGTTGAAATTTTTTATTGGTACCAATCAGACGGCAATAACATGCCAGCCAAGATGCCGATCATGTGAGTTCCGGAGATTAGCAGACGTTATCTGCCTCGGGAATTTCGGATGTCACTTCTCCCTTCACGAAATCTGATGATCACCGTGGGCCAAGCTGGAAATATGAATTTCACCCACCCTCATGGTGGGGGTACGTAGATATTTGGCCTGAGTAAACGAAATAGAGAAAAAGTCAGAAAGGAATTTTAAAGGTGAATGACAGGAGACGGAGTGGAGAGGTAGTCTGGAATGGAATTTTGAAAAAGGAAGGTGGGGAGGAGACGAGGTTGAGAAGGCAAAGTCTGGCGCGAATTTTTGAGGAGAGAGAATGTAAGGAGATAGTGTGGGAGATTGGATCACGAGAGCCGGCAAGTCAAACTGGCCGTAGAATCGGAGAGAGAGAGACGAGAATAGTTTGTCGCCATTGAATCAGTACCCCCAGCACGTGCCATTTCCCGACTACGTAAGAGTGGTAGTGGTATTGTTGACGTATGAAAGGGAGTCGACGTCTTCAGATCATCGCCATCTACGTAATCGTCTGAGACAAGGAAAGCATCTGAATTCATGGAAGGAAGACCTCCAGGTACCTGTGCCGACGAAGGGAGCAGTCGCGACCTAATACAGAAAATCAGGTTTCTCAGCGACAGTGTATCATTATTGCCTATGACGTTTTTTCTGCTGCTCAGTAATACCCACATAAATGACGCTATAAATATTCATAATGTTAGTTTGAGTTAGACGTCGTATTTAATAAACCTAAATTGTGTATTTATCGTAATTTGTTTTATTCTTATCGTAATAATTTTTTATAATTGAAATTTAAAAACTCACTTCCCCCTGTTTCCATTGTAAACAAATGCCTCAGCTATAATAAATAAGAGTAACCAATGCGTCTAGTGTGATTGGCTTATCACATAATAGCAACGTAAAGAATTAGTTCTTATTTAAATTAAAAACCTATTTGCCCCTGTTTCCATTTTCTTACAAACAGGAAAGTAAAATTAAACAACGTTGGCATACCTAAATAATAGTTAAATACCTGGGAAACTACACATGAAAAAACTGTATTTGAAAAAGCCTATTACAAAAAAAGAGAAACAAACTTAAAATAAAAGCAAGGAGTCTGTACTGGCTAATGATAAAAAATCCAAAATTTTACTAGAGAAACAAAGATATTATTTATAAAACTAATAGAACCCATATGGATATAGGGTATATAACTATGGCGCTGTTCCAAAAATCAAATATTGGAATAATGCAGAGGTTCCAATAAAGAATTCTTCGACATGTAGAACACTTCCCAGTTAATTGAATAATTATTTTATTTTATTAAATTTTCATTTAACGTAAATTGCCGCGTCAAATATACATCGGTTAAAGGTGATGCAAGGCACAGACAATGAGTTTCAGGAAAAGCTTCCAGCCAACATAGCCAACAGACAAACAATTTCCGGAATGGGTCAGTATCTATCCATGGAGGGAAAACTTATGCCATTTAGAATACTGATAACAGATTGGGTTAGTGATGGTAAGACCAGTTTTCCGCCAATTAAGTGAAATGTCAGAAAAGTGGAGAGAGAAGAATATCGAGACAAATATGTTCAGAACAGGCAGAGACATACTTTTTAGCTAAGATTTGGCAAAGAAGGATCGTGAAAATAGAGAGAGAATCAGATGAATACCACGTGGCAGATTGAACCAGACTTTGCTTCCATGAGGGTGGCAGAAATCCTATTCTGTAAACCATTGGAATTTTATCCTGGGAATTTTGCATCCATATGTTTAATAAATTTTTTCATCAAAATTTCTTTTGAATTTCCAAATCGAAACATGGTAACCTGGAGGAAATAATCTCACGTTGGAGTAGTTAGCAAGATATGCTTGAACTTAAAATCTTTTTTGTATACATTTTATTTTCTTTGAATAAACGTAAAATTATTAAAATTTTAATGTTGCTTTAATTTGTATTACCTTGTTGTTTATTTTAATTCGTGGTAGTAATATCACGTGGCGCCCAGAAATAAATCAAAGTAAATAGTTCCCCATTTTTGATCAGATTTGTCCTCTCTCTCTCTCTCTCTCTCTCTCTCTCTCTCTCTCTCTCTCTATATATATATATATATATATATATATATATATATATATATGTTACACTCAAGAATGCAGGCCAGCTTGCGAGTTGCAATTGTTGAGGAACGACGCAGCCCGGGCCAACAATGTAGTCTGGCGAGACTTTAGGGAGTCGTCATGGGGTAGTGGAAGGAGGAGGTTGTGTCGGTGGGACGACGAGAGAATGACCACGCCCTGCAGATATAATTATTTCTCATGCTCTGATAGGAAATTAAAAACTATTAAAATCAAATTTGGTATTTTTTATGAAAAATACCTGGCGCCCTAAAGGAATTAATAAATCCTCGAATACGGAGGAACGCGGAATCCGCTACAATATATATATATATATTTGACGCTTCCAGGTGAAGTCTATGTTGCGATCGGAGAAACGGGCTGGCGGAAAAAAATTGTGGGGGCTCATAATCGATAAGTATCGATTAAAAACGCATAAAATGCAAATTACAACAAAATAGAAACAAGTCGTTGAAAATCAATTAGACAGCACAGTGAAGAATAGTTTCCTACATCACTTGTCATAAAAAAGTAGTTAGATAATTAAAATAATTTTGGATGAATATAATTAAGAGCGCTGCAGTTAAAAATAGGCGGAGCCTGTGATAGAAGACTCTGCGGGGATTTTAATAATTAAATATCAACTGCTTAGAAAACTAATAGAAATTCATTATTGCTAAAGAAAAATCGACAATGTGAAAAAATATAAAGATTCTACTGATAAATTTATTTATAACTTTGGCCACCTGTTTATCGAGACAATTAGAGGTTCTGAAAAAAATAATTGCAACGGGAAATAGGAATAATATTTAAGATAAAAATGCAAAAAGGCATTTGGAAAAGAAATATTGAAAATAGTGGGTAAATACTGAAAATTAGAGATAGAAATTCAATTATTAAATAATAAATTTCTATTCTTAAGTCAAGAGGAAGGTTAGGTGACTGGTTCGTCACAATATTTGTAGGCCAATTATGAAGATCTGCGTTCGCTACAGTTCTTCAAGTTATTCGCGAAACGCCACAACAAAACAGAGGATCGTTAAAGCCCCACTGCTAGAATTTTTAAAGCCAATAAATAATAGAAAATGTAATATGGAATGGCCAATAGAATTACTTTGAGGTAATGAGTATGCATCACTGGATTCAAACCTCATCAGGACGAATATACTCCTGGTTTACTTGCCAAACAATTGGTAAAAATAATGTTTAAAAATTCTGAGTGCTAATAAATTTACATAATGAAAAATTAGTAAGGTTTTTTATTCATACAACCCGTAACTGCAAATTCAGTGTTTTTATATAATTTCTCGACTGTTACTTCGTGCGAGTTGTGTTGCGTTCACACAGTACACATGTACGAAATAAATTAGAGAAAAAGAAGAAATTTCAATTTATAAAGTATAAATATTTAGTATTATGATCACTTAGATGTTGATAAATGTCAGTACTTTTATTAAAAATTATAGTCTATATTAACTGTTTACAGAACGATTAGCAAATTTGTTAGTTGTGTAGTAACACCGAAGATTGAAAAATTTAAGTTGCAGGAAATTGCATTTTCAAATACAATCCTAAGAAGAATTCGCTTTGCTGATTCAATTACCTTAATTTTAATTCTTTCGATACTATTATTTATCTGGTCGTGTAATGAAAGTTCCCCAGCAACAGTGAGTATTCGGTAATTTTCATAATTTAAAAACAACATAGTCTCCAGTTTTCATTGTTACTAACATCAGCGTCGTTAGAATATTCCTTTCATAATTCGGTAACAACACAGAACATGAAGAAGTGAAGGTGTGAAATATATCAACTCGTGTACGGAAAGTATAATGCATAATAATTTCGATCCTTTAACGCTTAAGTTATGAAACCGCGTGTTTCAATAAAGTTCACGCGTAAATTTGCGCCGACTGAAGCTCGTAAGTCCATTCGTGTGTTTTGCGCCAAAGAAAATTACACCTTGTTAGTTGCCATAAAACAGAGCACTGCATCAAAATTATAAGGTAACACCGCGCTAACAAATATTTGCTCTGTTAAATTCAAATTGTGTTTTTACTGGCCACTTATCTCAAACGTACTGGGAACCAGTGAAGAAAAATTGTTGCTTCAAACAGTAAATAATTCGCTTCTGGACTTACCACACAAACACATGTAATTATATGTGAATATATTATGAAATTGAACACCATAGCTTTATATTTTACGACTGTTTATATTTGCGGTGTTAACAATAGTTATAAGAAAATTTTTAGTTTATCTAATAAGTTCGATTATCTTTTCGTCTACATTAGTATATAAACCATTAAATTAATACTATTCAATAAGTTTTGAATTAACAAGCACAATATTTACTTATTTAATTATCTTTAACGTATTATCTTTGAGTGAGTTATAAAATCTATGAGATAATTTTAAAAATATGGTATATGTAAATTTTTTAACGTAACGTAACGAATGATATAGTACGTGAAAGGCAAACTCAAAGGTTTTCTTTGAACCTTTTTGAATGCTGCCGACAAGGGCACCGAACACCGTATTTTCTGAAAATTCAGCAATTGGGATGCATGTAACAACTTGAAACTGATAGTGGGAACTTCATCTTTCACCAAGATAGCATCTCTGCACATTCCCACAATTATGTACGTAATTGAATGGGACAGTTGAATCTGATGAGGTGCTCACCTGGCGCTACTCCAGAGGCCACCAAGGTACCGGTCAACACTTATACACATTGTATATATTTTTATTTAATATACAGTATTAATTCTTCGCCACTGTTGGCGGGTTTCCAGAGGAAATTTTCCTCTATCACGTGTAAATATGAACTTCGTGATCTGGTCTTTCTCGTACTGTACCATTTCTTACATTTTATTTAGCCACTCACTTATAAATATTTTTTCAATAAATAATATATTAATAATTTGATTACATTCTGACGTCTGTCACACTGATTCACTTATTAAGACAAGTGAATTGACCTCACTCTATTGTCCAGTCGTGACGTAAAATTTATCTGAATGTAGGTACTAACTGAACTCTAAATGTATTTGCACTCACCTCTGAGATCATCACAAGTACCAACTGGGAGTTGACGCATTTGTAACAATTGAACAGAGGACAATGATGTGTATTAAAGCACCGGAAAATGTCGAGGCATTAACTAGTATTTACTTCAAACATTTCTTCATAAATTTAAAGTATGTTGAGATTTGGTAATGTCTGTATTTAACAATTGGTGCATTTTTTGACTTATATTTATAAAGGTCTTGTAAAATTAGCAATAGAGGGAGTGTGTGTGGTAAGAACAGAAAAGAGAGGCAAGAATTAAATACGCTGTAACCACCCGTTCCAATATTTAGAAATATTTCTTTATGTCTTTATAGATTTCCATATCCCTAGCTAATTTTGTATGTTCAATTTATCTCCCAGTTAATTTCAATACATAACATTATTAATTAAGTCACAATCCAATAATACGCCATGATAATAATTACGTATGAATCGAAAACGTAAAACTCATCTAACGTTATATTTAAACATAAACTTTAAAGTTGGTGTACGCCGTAATTTGAACCATTGCTCACGTTGCCTTTTGACACATTTCAATGTTTTTATTTCCGTTGCATTAAATTGCAATTAGACATTTCTTACAATATCCATTGTCGAGACAATGGGATGAGCAAGAAGATGACCTTGAATCTTAGACGCGATTGTTGCATGAAGTCGATGAGATACAACTGTTTTCTACGGCGTTGTCAAACCATCTTAAAGCTGGGAATTAATGAACTAAATCAGGACAAAACTATACAATTTAAAAACATAAATAATTTCAAGTTTCACTTTTAAAGACGTTCGCCATCTCTACTTATCCACACACATTTTCTGCCATTCAAAATAACAATTTTCTTTACGCCCATATGGAGCGTGGCACTATCGGACATCTGACAGCTTTTATCCCTTCCCTTGATTCCTTAGTAGAGGTCATTAGAAAAACGAAGTTCGACGACTTCGATCCTTTAATTAGAGGTGGAAAGATGTACATCGTGGTGTTCCGGATAAATTGGGACCTGAAAAATTTCTGCTCCGACCACCCAAGGCATCACTACGGACTTAGAAGAAATTTTATTCCTTCTATCCGAGGTGTTACTACGGACTTAGAAGAATTCCCCATGTCTGGACTGTAAACGAGAGAGCCCTAACTTGTGTCTGAAAGTGCATCCGTCAATTCCGTTGAGTGTGACCAGCAGCTGGTGGCTTCCATTTCATCCTTGTGATGTCGCGGACCAGCAACTACCGTGCTAAGCGACTTTAAGGACACACCGGCTTAAATAAGGTGAAGTCGTGTCCATGATTAGTTTTATTAGTTAGACACTAAATCAGTGCGAAATAAAAGCGAATTCATTGCAGTAATTGGACTAAAGTCAAGCTAAAGGCGCCTTTAATATAACTATAAAGCGCGGTTAATTCTGAACTTGCTTTTTAAGGTAAATATAGTGACTCGTATATACGTGTTTGAAGCAGTAGCAAAACGAGATGCATGATGTTTTATCTATAATTAGGGTGTGAAGATTGTGATTAGTGAATTGGTAGGTGAGACCTAGCTTAGGTTTATTGGAATGGAGATATGTTGAATCAGATCCTTGGGCATCGACTCGGATCGGTTGGTTGAGCCCCCGGCTAGAAATCGCAGGTCCTGGGTTCGAGTCCCTGGTCCGGTCGACATTTTCCCATTCCTATCTTTCTACTAAAATTACTATATGCTTTACTGAGCTTCAATTGAAGTATTTTCACCTCCTTAGACTTCAGTTTATTTGAGACATTAAGCTAAATAAACGATTGTAACTGTTAAAGGATGTTGTTTCCTTCGTTTCTAATGATAGAAAACTTATTTAATGTTCCAGGAGATTTCTTGACTCGATTAAATTACCGTGAGTCTTCATGCCGCTTATGATATAATACAAATTCCGTCGTGACAGGTACAGTGTTCAAAAGCAGACACTTTCGCAGGTTTAAATCCGGATTCATGGATTTAAACGGAAAATTGCCGGCCAAATTTAATAATGTACTGGAATAATTCAAATAATTACCTGAAAAACACCGGTTCCATTTATAAATGGTTAGATCTATTTATTGAGTGATAATTAACGGTGGCTACAGAATCTAAAAGTACTCTTTGTCTATGTAATATAAATTAATTTCCATTAAAACATTTCTCTTTACAAAATTACAATGTTGACATCGCCTATGTGGCCGAATCTGCTGGGAATGGTAATTGTTCATAATGAAACCTGAACTGCAGAAATTGGCCCATCATCCGATGTCCGTCTCCATCTGCCTTCCTTACGTTAGTTACCGACTCCAAACAATTTACTCCTGGCGGTGGAATCCGGACTGGCATGTTTGTTGACTGAAATACCTTCATCCGCTGACCAACTGTTACATTTCATTTCTCTCTACACTCTAGTGTTCTACTTCAATCCGTCTCGTATTAATAATCTGAAACATTTCAATTACTGGAATTATGTGTCTTTCTTGGTTGTCATTTTAAAGCATTTTAGATTCACATAATAAATATATAGAATACTATTTCTCTAAGTTCTAAAAGCCTAAAAGAATCGTTTTTGGTCAACGTCTCTAAGAAAATTCTTAAGTTATATTTTATCTAACACGAACATTTAAAGTAGAAAATTGTAGCGCAGTAGGACCCCTCCCTAATTTTATTGGAATTTTAAATTATATTATAAATCAACAATAACATTCTAACTGGCAACAGGCTGGTAAGAAGAGTTTTTCCCGGCGCCAGGCTGGTGGTCGGGAGACGTGCCTATCTGCGTATTTATAATATTAAGATTCTTTTGCTTCACCCTTCAAATTTTCCGGATATTGTTCCCTGTGTCATGGATAATTTCTCGCGCTGGATGAAGGACTCGTAAGGATTGGCGGAACAAACATCACGTGGAACAGCGTTTTCCCTTAGAGAAGGGATATACGAGTTTAACCTAAAAATATTCAGAATGTTTGTAGACGTTGAGAGTACGAAGAGGTAGACATTGAGAGTTGTGCAAGGCGTTGGGAAGGCGAGGAGGCATAAGGCATAAGAGGAGAATTGTTCAAGACGTTGAGAAGGCGACGAGGCAGAGGAGATGTGAATTGTTGCTTTTTAGTGAGAAGGTATTGAGAACAAGGAAGCCAGAGAGAATAAGAAGGAGAAATTGGATTTTCCTCAATCATCGGCAGTACCTGGTCCATCCCACTTTCCACCAGCAGAGGGAAATCTACAATTTAACCCGAAGTAAGAAAGAAGTTCCGGTCGCCTAGAAACATGCATCAAGACACGAATGAAGATAAAACAGGTTCGTCAAGTGAACGAAGTCTCTGATGCACGTGGTTACCCCAATAAGTAGTTGAACCTGATATTTAAAAGTACCCCTGTAATTAATTTATTTGTAATAGCGCGCAGGACCCCTTTAAGTGATTTTTTAAATAAATTTTTTATCTCTTAAAGCAAAAATAATTTTATTAAATTATTTAAATATAACGCCTAATAAATCAATTACAAATTGTTGAAGTGGGATGAAGTATTCAGAGAGCTGGTTAATTGAATTTCAAAATGAAAGTGGCGGACAGTAGTTGTTAATTTGTTGAGATGTTAGGAAGAGGAATTCATAAAGGGCAGTTGTCGAAGTAAGGCTAAAATTTTAAGTAAGTAAGGAAATTTCGAAGATAGCGTTTGTTGCGATGAGGAATTCAGAAGGGGCAATGATAAGATTTAAGAAAGTTTGTTAAATTGTTGAGTGGACCTCCTTATAGCAGAGACGAGATATTAAGCCAGTTTTCAAAGGCAGTCGTAGGGGCCATCCACTTCCAAACGCTTTACCGTTTCTTTGACTATAGATCTACCTACAAGTTCTGGTGTCGTGTTGGGTAAAGTGATAACAGAAACCATAATCTCTCAAAAAAATACCACAGTAGCCATTTCCACCAAAATTAGTGTTCGAAATATAAAGACCAGGTATTTCAGCCCACAATCCCCTGGAGATAGAATAATTTTTTTGTATTTTAATTTATAAATCTTAAATTCATTATCTAAAATGCATTATTTTTAAGAGCAGGAGGATAGCTTTTATTTCTGTTTTTTGTGATAAATATATACTATAAGTTATAGAAATAAAATTCCCATCAAATATTAGAATGTTACAGTCTGAATGTAACTCCTTGCAGATTAACACGACTTGTACCCTACGTTTTGCCAAAAATTCAAACAATTTGTTAGAGTAGTGGTAAAATCTGAGTTTGATGCTCGTTTATTTGAATAAAAATACCGTTATCCAGAGAATTTCCCGGTATAATTCTTTAATGTAAGTACGTGAATACTGTAATTGCATCTATTATGGGTTAATTCTCTAAAGTTATGTTTACTGGAGTTTTAATTCTTGAATCATATTCAATTTGATTTTTGAACTAAGATAATTAATAAAGTTAATAATTAAAGTTCACAAAAACATAAGAGTTTAATCAAATTTCAGGGATTAACAGCGGCCAGTGTAGCAGAGGAAAAGGTCAAGCGCGTGTATACACACAATTTCCCCACGTCTGGAGTTGGCAGGATCATCCCTAGGAACTCGTTCCAAGCGACGTTCTGCGACGATTCCTATTTGAGGACACATTTCCTCCTAATGGCGTGCTTTTTGATACGCGTCTTTGCGTATAACTATTTGGAAACCATATTTAAACAACTTCCATGCCTGTCCTTCTGCTATCTCAGCTCGTCGCATACTGCCCTTTGGTTATCTCTTTCTCCACCGACATCAAGTCTAGCACCGTCCATTTTGTATGTCACAAGCTCGTAACATCCATGGAATTAGCCCATCTGTGGAATTTTGCCACCTTTTCGAGGGTTGCAAAACAATTCCTGAGGTCATTCAACCGTCCGCGGCAAAGTCAATTCAAATCCTAATCCTCTGTGGGGCGAAAATGGAACGTCCGTCCTGTGGAATACAGCCCTCTAATCTCGCTTGCTTTTCCGCCTAACCTTATTAAATATATACACTGCTCCATGACAATTCGTTAGCTGACTTATCAATTAATTATCAGCGTTTTCTCCTTTCTCTTTTGATTCTGCTTCGGGTGACATAATGTTTTAGATAACAGCATTGCTGTAGTTGGTCGAAAATTGACCATAATTAATTTTGAACGTTATTGAAAAATCTGCACTGTAAATCCATCAATCCACAATCAGAAATATTAAAAATTCTAAGAACGACATTCAGCGCGCATTTAAACGTCACTCACAAAATAATTTCTTCATCTTTTAAACCATTTTATACTCTTATTATGTGTATGCGAAATAATATACCCGTCAATGTTCAATGTCGAAACAATTGAAGTAAGTGCGAATGTCTGAACGTAATCTCGTTTTTGAAACTACCAATAATACGTTGCATGAAAACTGTATTTCACTAATATATAACGCACAAATATACAGTGTATGCACGTATTATTTAATTTAGTTTAATGTATTCCTAATACTCCAGCGATATCTCAACACAGTGTGACTGTTTGACCAGAGACATTAACGTGTTTGACATTCTGTAAGAACGTAAACAATGAATGCTTCTTATTTTATTCAATGTATTTATAGCACATATTCATAACATCCGAGCCTCAGTGATTCAACTCAACAATAAGACTATATAAAAAATGCTCATGGGAGCCACGCCATGTCAGAAATGGGAGTATGGAACGTCAAATAGAATGCAAGTTAGGAAATGATCAGGATTGTTTTAGGAAGAATGTAGGGAGAAGGGAAGGAATATTGACTCTACGTGTAATTTTACAAGACAAAATACGAAAAAGCAGTCCTACGTTCATGGCATTTGTAGATTTAGAAAAAGCCGTAAACTGGAATACACTACCAAGAGTTTTCAAGTGGACAGAAATAAAATATAAAAAAGAAGAGTTATCCATTTACTCTAAAAGGGCAGTAAGTCCTAATAAGAATTGAAGGGTAAGAAAAGAAAGGAGTAAGCCAATAATGCAGTCTGTCGCCCAGCCAGCTTAAATTATATATAGTAATGGCGATGAGCAAAGTTAAAATGACATATGGAAAATGATTCATATTGCAAGGAGAAGGGGAGTCAGAAGAAGATTTATAAATCACATTAAATGACATGAACGTGGTCCTGGAGAAAGAGAACATCATGCGGAAAACCAACGTAATGGAGTGTAGTATGGGAAATTGTGGATTAACAAAGGGGTTTAGACTGGAATGGGATATTTTGATGATAGTTCAAAAAGATAGTACAGGCAAGAAGGATATTTTTTAAAAAAAGAAGAGTTATTTACTTACGGTTAATAATACTATGAATATTAGGAAATCGTTGCTAAAAATATTCGTATAGTGTGGTGTTATATGGGTGCGTAACGTAGACGGTAGGAGTTGCAGACAGGAAAAGAATAGAACCTTTGAAATGTGGTGCTAAAGAAGAATTCTTAAAATCATATTGGTGGATAGTGTAACTAACCACGACGTTCCAAGGAGAATAATAAAAGAGAGAACACTATGGAGGAATTTTGGCCAAGAGAAGTGATAGATTAACAGACCATGTTGTGAGATACGAGGGTCTTTTAAAATTAGCATTAGAGCAAAGTGTGGGGTATGTGGTGTTCGTCGATTACACCATCGAAAATATATTGTTGATACAATCAAACGAACAATAATAATAGTAATAATGTATGTAATTTGAATAGAAATATAACTCAAATTAAGTTATAGTGGAAAACATATAAATTTACGATATCAATTTAATCATTAGCTCAGTCGGTAAAAGCAAAAATTATAATCTACGCAGCTTCTTGAATGGCTGCTCCCGGGAACGCGGGTGACGAACGATATAGTTGAAAATTAAATTCGCGAATCAGACGAGAATGGTTTGTGTGGAAAAACCGAGGTAAATTGCCGTTACCGGTTGTTAACGCCTGATGTCGTTCTTCGTTTTTGTTCGTATGCCTGTTGTTCCTTTGCTGGGTCACGTCTTCTTCATATTAAGATTCTCTAGTGCCTCTCCTTCAGATCAAATGTTGTCTTTTTATTTTCTGTACTCCCACCAAATGAATCTCCTTTTTCGAAACTAAATTTTATACATGTCGCCTTTTCTGCCACTGCTTCGTCTCTCCCTAGCGTCTCCCTCCGGCAGCCTCTCTGCAACAACTGTCCAATCTAATCTACTCCAGGCCATCAACAATGTTGCAGACGGTGACGTTTTCCCGCCGACATTTCCCGCCTACTCGGTCCCACCAAGCCATTCTCGTCTTCCGTCCTGTATACGTAAATAACAAAAACTAAATTATTTTTGCTTTACCCGGCTGTAAGGGTCATGAATCACCACAGGTAAGAACATAAGAAGGAGGCCAACGATGGAAAACGCTAAGCAGGTTATGTATAAAGGTAAAGGCTTGCACAGATTAGGTTAGCATGGTTGCTTCAGACCAATCTAAGGACTGATTACTACTACCACAACATTATACATAAATATTATTGCTCTGCACTCTTTCTCCGTCTGAAGTATAACTCTGCTAAATCTCGAACTCCTTGCAGGTACAAAGTTTGCCCTCAAATATTAATATATAGGTATTAAATTTAGGAAGAAATTTATATTAGATAAACACGTGGGACAATTTTATTGTTCGTATCCCTACTCGCGGCCTAATTACCGTGAATTATCTCGTAAAGTGCAGAAGTGTAATATTCCTTTTGCATTATCGGGCACTTAAGAATCCGTTTGTCTGCTACTTACTTGTTATGGGATGGAGAGGCGGAGGGTACGGGGTGCCGATTAAAAGCTTTTTGTGCTGTATGTTCCGGCGTGACGCAGACCAGTCGTCACCCCTCCATAGTAGCTGATCGCTTGAGCCTATTAGAATCGTATGTTTAGGGGGACGACTTGCGGCACCCGCAAAGGACTCAATCCAATTATATGGGGACGACACTGCCAATGGGGCGGAACCTCCCTTGCGAGGGACGCCCATAACATCCGAGCCGCAGTGATTCAACTCAACCATCAATAGCAAGACTATACAGCAAAGTCCCCCGAGGGAGCCACGCCATGCCATGACCAAAAATATAATACCAACGATCAAACGTCATTATACTCGCAGTCGATTATAGTTGCGTATGAATACGCGAATTGAAGGAAAGCAATATCTCGCAATTAAAAAAGAGTTTTATTAAAATACTACACAACTCGAAAATAGTATCGTTATTGTCTATTAAGAGGGCAGTACTACTGAGCATACAATTTCATTAATCGTAAACCACTGCAGTAAATAGTTTATATATATGACAAATCTCAGAACCTGCAGTCATAGCTCAGAGGTTGAGAACCGGACTGCAGAAATTTATAATTTTTTGCTTCGTTTACATTTAGTCTCTACTATTTCTCTTTCGAGAAAGTTTGTGCAATATTCCACGAATGTATAAATTGTATTGGACCTCGAAGCGGAGGCAATCTTTCGCAGTACGAGTCTTTGTACAGAACGTCGTGCTAAATAAACGTCTATACCTCAAACATAATTTTCTGACTTTAAGTTTACTATAAGTTATAAGTTTTTCAATATGTCAGTAATTAATTTTATTACTATTTAATTAATACAAATAATATTCGAACTTTGTGCACTTTTTCAGGTAAATTATGAATTGGATGAACTATTTGCATTCGAGGAATTTGGTGTCCCGGACAATCTTCCGCGACTGCTACGGTCATTTCAGTATATAATGAAAATATAGGTTGAATATTAATTCAATGTGCTAATAATTGATAAGATTTTATAATAAAAACTATAAACAATTTACTTTAACAAAACAGAACATATATACAATAATAATTACAAATTTTTAATGCTTTCAATAATTACGCCGGCACTTATTTTCAATAATAACTACACATATATTTGCAAAATGATTTATATTAATTACATAAACACAAACATTTTTAAGACTCATCTCAGGGTCGCACTTTATGGGCCTTCTCATAGAACAGATATTTTATTACACTAAACCACTCGGATCTGGCAGCAAACAGAAAATTACAAAGAGTTACAGATGCAGTAATTCACCTAATCGTGTTAGTGCAGGTTCCAGCGCCTTCCTCATCATTCTCAAGATCGTCACCACTCTCCAACAATCTCCTTCAAAATCTGTCTCAAAACTCCATCTCACCGCTCTTGATCACCAATCTCTCTAATTCACTTTCTATCAATCTGTCTCTCTACCAATCTGATGTCGCCACCAATCTCCTACATCTCTCAAATTCACTCTCTACCGCCAAAATGTCATCAAGGTGGCAGGGATGGATATCCTCCAATAATATCCACGGTTACACTTGGGAAAACACGCCGCCCGGTCGCCGATTCTCACGCAATTTCGGGAAACTCCCAAGCCGAGACGCCGAGTCTAGGTTTTATAGCCCAAGTGTCAACCGCTGTCTCCTTTGTTTTGATTCCGCCGCCAAAGCACGAGCAGCTGTATCTGTTCGTTACAAGTACACATTTCAATTCCTTAGTATTAACTTCTATAAACGTTTTTCCTATTCTCGGGGTTAATTTTGTTATTTACTTGAAGTTTCTTTAAATAGTTTATTTTATCTGTGACACTATCATATCTATGTTTAATATTTAATTTTATTATTATTCTTTAATAGATTTAAGATGATCTATATTAGGTTTCGTGTTTATGTCGCCTCTAATAGCAGCTTTAAATGACTGTCTATATTCTATTACTTTATAATTTGTGATGCCACACTTTCTTGATTTAGTTATTCAAGTTATTTTTGTGCTACCAAAGTATTTATTTTCCGTATGTTTTAATGCTTACTACAATATTGTATGATAATAAGCATACTAGAGAAGGAAAATATTTTCTGGTATTTCTTTAGGACGCCACTTAGTAATTGTATTTACATCCAGTGGGGGAGGAACAGGGAGAATGTTCCCCCCTTCCCCGCCGCAAGGAAACCAATGTTATTTTTCAAAAATATAGAGACAATCTGAGGGACGATTGATGCTAGTAAAACAAAACTAATAACCTTCGTGATATCGAGGTGAAATTCTTTTTATATTATTACACATAACTGAAAATTGAAGTATAAAGGTACTTCAGTCACACAATTTATATATAGCCACAATTGATCAAACATTTACTGAACAAGATCACAAAATGTCGATCTTAGTTTTATTTGCATAAACCATATATTATACCAAATCTGATATTTTGTTTCTTAATCCACTAAATTTATAAATCATACCGATATGAGATTTCTCACGCAGCAAAATAATTGCCCTTTACTGAACAATAAAAATTTGTATTTTAGGATTGTAATTGTTAGGAATTGTGAGCACGATGTTCATTCTGTTTCATACAAGAATTAATAATATTAACTTTTTATACGTGATAAGGATCATTAACTGTCTGGCAACCTTCGACCTTCTGTATCTTGAATCAGCAAGAGATTATCGTTACATGGGGACTAGCGACCCAGAGTTCATGGAGGAACTGTTCAAGCATAATTACATAAACTACTGTGACTTGTTTATCATTATGTGAGGTTTTCTGACCGTAAACAAGCCTAAAGTAATGAAAGGATTAATACAGACTACATCCTTATTCAAATAAACTTATCGTCTTAGTTATCGGACACACTAAAAGAGCTTTAAAAACTTTGAGGGTAAAATAGTTTAAGAGTATCTTTTTTTCTTGTTGTTAATTTGTTCATACACAATCAGAAAAATAACAAGAAATTTCTATAAGCTATTTTTCTGGCTTCGGAACTTCTAAAAAGTTTCAGTGACAGTTTTCTTATTGGTGGGGCCGTGAGTGTTTGCTGGATCAGAGGATTGGAGTGACTTGATTTTTTCCAAATTCTTGGAGCTGCTATTAGGTATAACATCCTTGATGGGTGTAATTTAGTAAATCGTTTCATTAGAAACGTACAATGGAGAATCTCAAATTTCTCATAGTATTTTTGATTGACTACGTTGTAGTATACCAACGTTGGACTTGGTAACGCAACCCTATAATTAAAACCCATGTGTCCAAATGGGTCTGATGACAGTTTTGCATAACAGGAGCCTGTTTTCTATGGTGAATTTAGTTCTTCTTCATAATCAATCTGTTTCCTTTATTAACATGTGTTCTCGAAGTGAGCCTTTTGTCGAGATTTAGGTTATCTTGATTTATGATTTACATATTCATTATGACCAATAATTTAACGGTACATGTTAATAGAAGACAATAAGATAAATTTATTCAGAGAGCCATAGGGTAACGACAACTCCAAGATCTTGAAACTGGAACAATTAGTTAAAAGACAGTGTTAATTAAAACAGATGGTCCTTTCCTAACAATTGTAAACAACTATACCCGTTTTCAAATGGAGCCAATTTTACCTTGAAGCTGTCACATATTTATGCCCAGGTAGTTACAGTACTGGTCTGTTGAGGTTGAAATGATACAATGTGGCAACGTTTACCTATTTCTCTGGTCTCATTCCATTTAAAAATGGGCCCAGGAAGGTTATGTGTCTTCTCTGAGCAACATAAACCGCTACAACAAGAACCAACACACAATTGAAATGAATAGGGGGCTAATTATTTGGTTAAATGAAATATGAATAAGTTATGAATCAACTTCCGTTTATAATATAAAGAAATTTACTTTCACTTAACAACTTTACATCAATATTGCAATTTGTTCATCTAAACTTAAATTTTTTCCTAGTTAAAAATGAATACAAATTAATTTTTTATGACTAAATCTCGTATGATATGGGCCTTCTCGTAATTCAAAACATTTCACACAGAATCTAGTCGGATCTGGCAGCATGAGTAAATCAGCAAAAAGGTTACACGGGTATTTACCATGTCAGTTTAGTGAATCATCCAGCGCCTTCCTCGTTGCAATTTTCCTCCTTTTTGGAGCGTACTGGATCACACCTCAGAGCAGCCAGTGCTATTCTTCCTGGTGCAGGACATTTTCCATTTTTATCCTCGTCCCCTCGGACTACCTGTCCGATAATGTGATTATCTGCTCGTCCCCACAATCTGCCTCTAATCTCATATGATCAACCGCACTCGTCTCCTCAATCTCACTTGCCTAATTTCTAATCATCTGTGCCGAAAATATCGCTGCAAGCCTTTTTAATAACTCTTCCCCACTTCTTTAATTCATATCCCGAAAGTGGCTGGGATGGATATTAACCAATCAGATTATCGTTACTCTTCTGTGGGAAGAAAAGTTTACCCCTCTCTCCCACGGATTTTGGGGAAAATCCACGCTTTCTTCCTAGCCTCCGTCTCCAAATTCTAGCGGTCGCGGGACAATTCTCGCTGGAGCCCTACTGTCTGAGTTTTATTACCCTTGGCTCAAATAGTGTCTCCTTTCTTTTGACTCCGCACCGCCGAAATCCGAACAGATGTGTTTAACCGTTACAATTGTCCCCTAAACAAATTAATGAAAGTGCGACCCGAGCTTTGATGAATTTGGTCATCAGATCTCAAATAAACACGTTATTTATAACTCGCAGCCCTTGTTCTTCAGCTGGAGATTCCTATAAACACTTAAATTACATTGATTAGTCTCAATTATTACTTTGTATTATTTATAAACCTAATCAATAGTGTTCATTTGCTATTTTAACATTTGATAGTTTTTCGTGCCTCATTACTTCTCAGTGCACCCCAAACACTTGTGTATTGGTCTTGCATTTACACTTGACAAATAAATCAATGACCATTGGTCATCGTTGTACATTTTTTGCTGCACCGTTGTTTACATACAGTTCACAGTTTATTCCATTGCAATTTCCTTTACAACATATAAACATGATATACTCTCGATTGCAGCCTTCTTTTTACGGGTCGTCCCTATTTTGCGCCCGTGTATGCAACGATGCGTGCAATATTTTATATAATTACTTAAGTAATCGATTATATTTATGAGTTAAATAAATTTGTATTTTGACCGTTACACAGTGTTCTGATGAAGAACGTGTTGTATAAGAATGTCACTTTCTTACCCTGATTCGACTTACAGTCACATCTGGTGATAGAGGTAAACGTTTCAGGGTCGGTTACTTTTGGTATGATCTTAAGACTTACCACTACAACAGATGATCAGGTAGTTCTTGGTTATTCGAGAATGCGATGCAGCTGAGCGTTCAACGTCTCGCCTACTCCATAAATATATTCCTTCAAAATTTATAGAGAAATCATGGGTAAGCTTTGGAGAAGTTTGTCCACTTTCTCCACTGGGTGAACTGGGAATGCACAATCTAAAAGCTCGGTGTTTACCGATGGTTAGAAAATGAAATTATTTCAAAAGGTTAATCCAGTTTTGTAGAAACGATATTTGAGTTAAAAAGTTCGCAAGAGAGTTGTGCGACGTTGGATATGCAGAGCTGGTCGCCGGACGTCACGCCCAAGTCCCATACGTCGTCCCGGTCCTGACTTGAGCGCGATAAATCATCCGTGGCACGGGCACGCTGCCAGGAGACCCACGGAAAACATCACAATTCAAGATAACACGTAAATGGTAAATGAGCCTCATCAATTGCCCGTACAGAAATTTAGTCACAAAATATCCATAAACATATGAGCATATTAAGTATCTCCAGACAGAAGCCATATACGTTGTGCTGCGATCACAGTTCGGGATAAGATTTTTTCCGGCGTTTCTTAGGTTTAGTACACACTTGTAGACAGAGTCGAGCGATTTTTGTATCTAGACCGGTGATTTCCAAAGTGTGCGCCGCGACGCCTCGGGACGTCGCGGATCTGTTACACAGACGCCACGAAAATCCTACTACATAAGACTCATTTAGCCCATAAAAGGTTGCTAAAGATATGTAGAAACCCCTTCACTTATGTTCGAGATCCGTTGTGGTCAAAAATATATATAGGTTTTGAATAGTATACTATTATTTAGTTTATGAAATATTCCATATGAATTTATCATACGTTAATTGCCCATAACAACGCTTCGGGAACTCGTCGTGAATTTAATAACGAAATGGGAAACAGTTAAGCTCACACAGTCATATACAACTTGCGTTGTCATTTTAATTGCTTAAAGTACGAGGTCTTTCCCGGTGAATGGCATGTATAAATTCTTCTCGGGTTTCCAACCGAATCAAAGATTTTAACAGTGACGTTTCGATGGTTTGCTCTGCCATCTTACCGAATTTGACACTTCAGTCTGAAGATGATGGCAGAGCAAGCCATCGAAACGTCACTGTTAAAATCTTTGATTCGGTTGGAAAACCAAGAAGAATTTATACATTTTAATTGCTGTTTTAATTTTGTGTTTTTAAATTATGAAGTGTAATTAATTAGTAATAAACTTAAGTGGTACACTTTATCCGGCTCCTGCCTTTTTAGAAGCCACCAGAAAGTGTATACGAGCCGGATTCTCATTTCTCCTGACGAGTTGTTGGGATATCAGTTTTACCACCATGGGCACTAAATATCCATCAATGATTGTTTTCCTTTGTTGCACCAGCCTGTAATCTCAAATTAAGTTCGTTTGCGTTTCAATATAAAATCTGTTTTCTGAAGATCACCTATCATAACTTATCTTATGGTCCAAAAAATAGATTCAGGCAAACAATAAGAAGAAATTGCATGGATTCAAGGACCATTTCGAGCCAAGCATCCATCTAAATTTACATCCTTTTAAGGAGAAAATCGTATTGTCCTGCAATGAATCATTGAGGACAAAATTTGGCAACATGGAAATCGCTGATATTTGGATTTATGCAGCTCAGTGTTAAACCTCAAAGAACATTACGCTCATTTTCAACTTCAAATCTATGCGAATATGGCCTTTCGACAGCCGTTGTACATTAAAAAGTAAGTATCATGCACAAATTACCACGGACTAGGAGCTGAGAGTAACTGTATCCACTTTCATTTCCAGATTTAAGAAATTGTCTGGTAAGCAACAAGCTCATCCATCCCATTAATTGTTTTAATTATGCCCCTACAATAAAATGTATATAAATTTAAAATACATGTATCATTTATTATTATATTTTAAAACTAGCATAACCGCAATGCAATTTAAATTAGTTCAGTGGATCAATGATTTGGTCTCACGAAAAAATTGTGAGACAGAAACTGCTTCGGGAACCAAAATAGTTTGGTAACCACTAATGTAGACAATATAATGTATTAAAATACACGGAATAAACTTTAAAGTCCTGCACGCATTTCTGGGATGCGTCTGAGGTCAACTTTCGTTATGATGACCCTCTGGCTGAATAGAAGAAAATAATCATTTCACGGAAAGGGATAATCTGTAAATAATTTTGATCTGCTTCTGAAAGTCAAGAAGTTGCATGGAGAATCCGAAATCTGAGAAAGTTACAGTGAGTTGCAAAACACTTGGAATGTCTACGCCCAGCAGTTGAAATTTCCTATTGGCTGTAATTGTTTAAGTGCAGGAAAATAGTGGTTATTGAGAATTGCAGCCCATTGGTGGTTTGTAAATCAAGAGGAGATCTTTACGTTCACACCGAGGTTACCTCCAACAGTCTTAATCCTGGTCTTCTCGACCATGACAACACAAACATACAAGCCCATGCCAGGATTCGAACCCCAGACCTCTGGGTTGAGAGGAAGCAACGCTACCACTACACCACAAACTACTTTACTACTTTACATAATTATAAGATTTTCTGTATTTGCAAATGTGTATCTTACAGTTTGTAATGGTAAAACGCAACGAAATGTTGAATTTGGCAGTCGACTTGACAGTAATCGAAGAAAGTTGCAGACAAGGTTATGAAACCTAGACAGTTTTGCACCGATCTGAGTTTTCTAAAAGCATTGAGAGTGCGGAACACTTGACTATGACGAAACCTGGTGATTTCACCAAAATATATGTGGTAAGCGGGGTGGAAAGCTCCTCCCAAATTCTAAAGGTAAATGATTTTGATTGGAGAGGACTTCGTCCCCGCCACCGAAGGAAATTAAGTAATGGAGTGGGGAGAAATTATTTAAATAGACGCAAATTGATTTTGGACCCTGAGAATTTTGAAGTTAAGAGATTGGAGATTGGGAATTAGCATTTAGATGATGATGGATGGTGAGACATAGCATGATTGATAGAGAGAGGGGGGGAGGAGAGATGTACCCTAGTGCAGGACGGAGAGGCTGTTTAGATCTATGGAGCGCTCTTGAATTGGTTGATCCATGGCGGAATGCTTGCTTGCTCCTTATCATGGCGGCGTATAAGAAGAATAATGAGCAAAGTATTTATTTATAAGGAAGTCGAGAGGTATCTGGAACCGGTACGAGATCTGAGGACGAGCATCGAGTTCCTGTTAAAGGAAAAAGACGGTAATTACTCAGTTTTTAACCTTTATTCCGGTTTTTTAGTACTGTCAATTCGAAGTAGAGATTTTTTAAAAAATCTGCTGCTATGAGAAATCCTTTCAATACGACTCGAGTGCAGATCTCGTGTTTACAAATGTTAGTTTATAAGTTATTTAATTTTTTGTAAATATTGCACAAAAAGTATATTATTAATCCTAGAAAAGGCCGGCTAATCATTTAGAATTTGGTTGATAAAATGTATTATATCAATTAATAAATATAAATTTAATGCATTTCCATCTATTTTTATAAATATTCATTTATTTAAACAATTAAACTCCACTAATTTGTTTCAAGCTGTCACACGAAATTTCACGATGCTCTCTTTTGAGATTTTTAGTTGACGTTACCGTTACTGTTTATATATCACATAATATGCACATGGATATCTATTCCTTTTTGAATATCACAGGAATAAAATATCGAGAGAGGAGGCTTATGCATAACCTCTACAGAAGACAGGCAACATTAATTAGAATAGAAGACCAAGAAAAGAAAGCCGAAATCAAGAAAGGAGTAAGACAGGGATGCAGTCTGCGGCCCATGATTTTTAACTTATATATAGAACAGGCGATGAAGAATGTTGAAACGGTATATGGTAAAGTAATCATTCTGCAAGGAGGAGAAATAAAAGCCTTACTTACGCTTTGCCGACGATATTGTAGTATTAGGGGAATCATAAGAAGACTTGGAAACCATAATAAATGGCATGAACGGAGTCCTGTGAAAAGAGGTCAATATGAGGATTACTAGAGGAAAAGCCAAGGTAATGGAGTGTAGTTTGGGAAACAGTGGAATAACAAATGGTGTTAGATTGAGAAGGAATATTTTGACGGAAGTTAAGGAATTCTGCTTCTTGGGAAACGTAATTCCTAGGGATGGTAGAAGTATTGTAGACATAAAGAGTAGGAAGGCTTTCGCGAAAAAGAGGAATTTAATTACGGGTAATATCAGTGTGAATATTAGGAAATCATTGCTAAAAATGTACGTATGGAGCGTGGCGTTATATGGGTGCGAAACGTGGACGATAGGAGTTGGGGAAAGGAAAAGAATAGAAGCCTTTGAAATGTGGTGTTATAGGCTAATGCTGAAAATCAGATGGGTGGATAGAGTAACTAACGAGGAAGTTCTAAACAGAATATCGGAAAAGCGAACAATGTGGAAGACGTTGACCAAGAGAAGGGACAGATTACTAAGCCACTTTTTAAGGCATGAGGCGTCTTGTAAAATTAGCATTAAAGGGAAGTGTGTGGGCTAAGAACAGACAAGGGTGTCCAAGGATAGAATACGCTTAGGAGATTAGGGAGGATTAGGGTTGTGGTAGTTATAGGGAAATGACAAGTCTTGTTCAAGATAGGTTAGCATGGAGGGTTGCATCAGACCAGTTTTAGGACTGAATACCACAACAAGCCACTAAACATCGTAATCAATCGAAAGTGAAATGAAAGATATATGAAGTGTGTGATGCGTTTCTTGTTCTGTGTTATTTTTTCTAGACCTGTTGAAGCCTACAGCACTTCTACGATCACTTCTATATTTTTCCTCTCAAAACGAAACAGACTCATTTCTTCAACTCTCTAATCTTACTTTGCCTATAAACATTCTATGGGAAAAAGTCTTCTGTATTCCGTTACGATGAACGACGTCTGTTAAATTCTAAAATTTACTTTCGGAGAGTTCAGTACTATGGAAAAGCCAATCTGCAATTTTTATTTACAGAGATCGCACGCATTTTTGTAAGAAGCTCCACCCCCATGACTTAGCGTCAAGTGTTGGTCCTATTATCGCCATGTATGCATATCTAATGGCTGGGGCAGAGGAGCCACCTGCAATAGCTGGATGTCGCTGCGTCACGCTGAAAAGGGTAGTTCCCCGACGCATTTATCGCGTTGTCGAACGCAGATTGCGACGAGTCCCCAGGGCTGCCATTCGTCGCGCTCTTATTTCCCCGAGGGACGCTTAGAGGTAATGGCGCGGGCGTGGCCTCCATCACTCCACCACAAACAATCTACAGCAATAATCAACTAACAGGACCAAAAATACTCTCGCCGATGAACAAGGCACATGAACCATGCCAACAGCAACTTCTTATAATTGCAGCGGAAATATTGAAGTGCAAAAGTCTAATAATGAATTTAGTGGAATAAACAAAAGTGCGTGAAGTGCGTTTACTTACAGTTTCATTGTTGCAAACAATTTATGATTAATGATAATTTGTGTTTATTGTTAGTCTACAATTAGGCGCAAACCCGGATGCAGATACATAATGAAATTATTTGCAGATAATAGTCCTAACCTAAAAAATAATCATAGTCCTTTAAAATGTCTATACCACTAAAAGAAAGAACAGGGAAGCACTACAAGAATTATATTAACTTAACACTTCACTTCACTGTGGCTTTAACATTTAAGTTCGACTATACATTTATATTATTCAAAATAACCACTTAACTTCACACGTTTTCTGAGATTTGTCCTGAATTTATTTTCCTAAAGAGTATTTCCCCCAAACGCTCCTACAGGTAAATTATTCCAGTCGTTGATGCTCCTATTTAAGGAATGAGAATTTGCCAACATCTGATTTTTTTCTTTCTATATTTCACTTTGAATTGATGATCCCATCTACCTATATAACAAGGCTTATGCATTTTGTAGCTAACTCCAATCCATGGTTTTTTTCACGCTTTAACTAGCAAATGCAGCCTTGCTTTATCCCTCCCAGCCTAGTTGTTCTACTTTTTCGTTCCTATGACCCGGCCCTACTCGCATAAAGTTAGCAGCTATTTTATGAACTTTGGTGATGATTCTATTTGAAATTTTATACAGGGATCCCTACAACGCGCCCCGAATTCCAAAATTGGCCTAAGGATAAATATTCCTCCTCCTTTGATTTTGAACTTTCCCTTTTTAATTTTAGTATGGTAGGTCATAACAAATATTTACATTGAGCGAGTGAAAAATATTTGTAGAGGTATCGTTTGAGTACGTTCGTGAATGTTCACACCCGTCTATGTTAACTATATGCTTCAACTACATCATAGTTTTCTGACTTAACTGAGGGAGTCAAGGAGAATTATGATGTATTGCTAAATTTTAACCCTGAGAAAGTCTCAATTTAATTTAATGCTGACTTTTTTGGCTGTCTTTTTATTTATTGTATATGCTACAACGTTGTATGTTTTTCACAATCTGGTATGCGTTTTCTAAATGAACTGAAAATTAGGTCGTTACTATAATCATACGAGGGCTGTTTTTAAAGCAAGAACCGATACTGATTTAAAAACGAAAGGAACGATGTTTAAAATAAATTAAAAGATGGCAAATTAGTCAGCAATACTATTTAATTAGTACAAATACTACGTTTCATCCGACTTTGTGGACTTCTTCAGGCAAATTAGAGATTTTGGTGTCACGGACAACTGTATTTGCCAGTTATTTTATTGTCGATCACTACCTTACGCCTCACATTACTTTTCCACATAATCGTCGCCGTTATCCAGTCACTAGTCGTAACGGAACACTAGTTGTTTGTATGCCTACATCAAACAACGATGCCGTATGTGATAAATGTCAAGTCTGCACTTCCTGTTTAACACCATCACCGTCTTTGAAATGTTTTACCACCAAGGAATTTCTTTACACGAAGAAAAATATGAAAATCTCTTCAAGCAATTGTTCCCAACCAAATGACGCGATAAGTTGGTCTGATGGTGTGTGACCGGGTGTTATCATGAATCAAAATTATTCCAAACGAAAGCATTCCACAGAACTTATTCTGTATTGTACGACGGAGCTCTAGTAGTGTCTATAACAATTAAATGCCCTTCTTGATTGTCGCATTCCTGGGCAATAAATCAACCAGTAAAACATCTCGTTATTTCCAGAAAGTCTAAACGAATGTTCATGCGAGTGGTACGTTTGTTTGAATTTCTTCTTCACGTAAGATGCTGTGTGCCTAGTTAAGGACTGATGGAGACAACTATTTCCCATCACATGTAACAATGTGCGCTAGCAAATTGTCGCCTTACTTACATATCTCGAAAAGAAATGCCAGATTGCTTGGTCTTGTGTTCAGCTGCACAATTTTCGATATCCCAAGCATACTGTTTCAGTGTTGTAAAGGACCGACCTTGAAATTTGTGGAAAATGCGTAGAAAAAACACATTTCGGGAATCGTCTGTGCAGACAACTGTTTTCTCCCACAGCTTGCACCAAATAATCCGCCATCACATACGGTCGGCCGCATCGGGGTTCAACTTGCACATTCTCTCTACCTTCGTTAAACTGTGTCATCCACTTCGTCACATTTCCATCAATTATTGCTTCTTCATAGACCTCACGCAATTACTGACGACTGTTAGCTTGAGTAACATTCCTGGCGCCCAAGAAACGAATCACCTATCAAACGTCACAGCCGTTAAATTGTTTTCAACATTTCGAAACGCTCCAATAAAAGGTATATCGAAAGTGTCGATGGCTACCTGCGTCTGGCTACCTACTAAATGGAGGATATGATTTCGCATGCTGAAAATTGGAACTGCAGTACTGCTGCAACAAAATATTAAAACAGTGATTACTTAAAAAATAAATGTACGGCACTCTATATTTTAATATATATTTCCTAATATATTAATTTTATACTACACAATTCTGCATTTCCCTTGCTTATTTCATTGACGCAACTTTTTATAGGTAGTCGGAGTGTCCTTTCTTGCCAATGTTAAGATAATAATTTTTAGGTACTCGTTTCTTGAATACCGTACTCAAATACAGGATTGAATTTTTCATAGCTTAGTTTTAATCAAAAAAGAAGTTATGCAGGGATGCAGGCTGTCGCCCATGCTTATACAAAGAACAGGTGATGAAGAAAGTAAAAACGGAATATGGAAAAGAAATCATACTGCAAGGAGAAGAAATAAAAACCATACTATTTGCCGGTGATATTGTAGTATTAGAAAAATTAGAAGAAAGCTTCTAAACAATAATAAATGGAATTCACGTGGTCTTTGAGAAAGAGTACAACATGAGGGTGTAGTATGGGAAATTGTGGAATAACAAAGGGATTTAGATAGGTAAGGGATAATTTGAAGAAAGTTAAGGAATTCTGCTACTTGGACAGCAAAATAGGAATGTTAGAAGTATAGAAGGCATAAACAGTATGATAGCACAAGCAAGGAAGGCTTCGCAAAAAAGAGGAATTTTTTTCGAGAAATATAAGTGTCAATAATAGGAAATCATTATTAAAAATGTTCGTATGAAGTGTGGTGTTATATGGGTGAGAAACGTGGACGGTAGGAGTTGAAAAAGTAAAATAATAATAAAAGCCTTTGAAATGTGGTGCTATAGGAGAATGATGAAAATCAGATGGGTGGGTAAAATCACCTACGAGGAAATTCTAAGCAGAATAGGGGCACAGCCAACAATATGGAGGACGTTGACCAAGTGAGGGGATAGATTAATAGACCACGGCATGAGGCATGAGTGTATTTTTAAGTTAAAATTTGAGGGAATTGCGTGGGGTAAGAACAAAAGGTAGGCCAAAGATGGATTAGGGAGGATGTGGGATGTGGTAGTTATGCATAAATTAAAAGGCTTGCGCAAGATAGGTTAGCATGAATGCTTGCAAGAGGGCTGACTACCACAACAACATTTTTAACCTGATGGTATTTGTATTTGAATTGTTAGTTACTGATAAATAAATTAATAAATTTTCTTAAAAACATATCTTTATAAATAAATTAATAATTAAAATTATAGTGGATCATTTATTCTTCTTCCACACTCATTCTATATGTTTAAGAATAATCTTTGGGAATTTCAGTGGTGTCCTAAAATATAAATGTCATTATTTCACCATTTGGATTCAGAATAGTGCTTAATAATATGCTTTAGCGTATTGTTCTATACGATTCAGTATACTAAAATTAGTCATGATTTGTAATGCTTCTCTAGTGTCTGTGACGCAAAGTGTAAACACGTCCGTCGGCTGCGCCCCCCGATTATTACGCTGAGCCGATTTAGCGCTTTGTGTGTTGCTGGAATGACAGTGGGGCCAAGAGGGACTCAACAGATGGAGCGGGAGGTTTTGGTGTCATCCTCGAGTCAATTACATATATTGTCACGCTTGTTTGCTCTTTAGGATCATTTTGCAAGCGGAATACTGTGAATGCTTAATTAATTTTGTTATTGACAAATGCGACAATCATCTTTGTAAATTTAAATTACGCTATCAACCCTATCCAAAAATTGTCATAGCAAGACACGAAAGTACTTGTGCGAACCATGAAACTTTATGGAGTCTTAGCTTTGATTAATTGTGTAGGCCCACTTAATAAATACTAACTTTAACACATGTAATACCATTTAGTTGCAATTTACAGTCAAGTAACTCAGTCCCAAGGCTCCTCAATAGCTAATTGTTGTTTATCAAATTAGCACTTTCATTCACACTAACTTAGGAAACTAAATACGTAAAAAAAACTGTCCACAAAATTCCGAAATGAATTCTAGATATATTTTCATTAACTGTAGCACGTCCTTGAAGAGGATGGCCGGCTATTATACTCCGAACTATAAGTTACAGAAACGCATTAAATAATAGTCACATGGCTGAGCTATATGGTAAGGGAGGGATTAACTTTGAGTTCCGCTGTCACAGTTGGCCACATCGGTGAAGGCGACTGGTTCCTCGAGGACCCGCACGGTTGCACCCCAGAGACTCTTCCTCTCCTCTCCCATTTAAAACTTAACTGTGCCAAAGGCCGCACTTTGTGACCATCCACGCTACGGTAGAGTTTTGAAAAAATATATAAAAACTGGGTCCATTACGGCCGTTTCAGCCAGACGGTCACTGTTGTTCTACAGTTCCGCGTCCCGTAGACGAATGTCCAATCAACAAATTAATTCAAATTTTTCATATCCTCGTTAAATAAGAAACGTTACTCCAACTGAGTTCATTTAAAAATTATGAAGCTTCGGAATTTCTATTTTACTCATTTCCTAACAGCTTTATTTCGATACAAATATTAATCTCTGTTGCTTGTGATTTTACATAATTCCATTCAACGCGTGGTTTACTTTATATTTCTGAATAACATTAATACCTATTTGAGAAAAACTATAAATTATTATACAAATGTACAAGTCGACTCTTCAACGTTTATTGGCCAAATTGGAGATGACCGGTTATGTAAACAATCAGTCAACACCTGTACGTCAAAGGAACTCCAAATCGGCGGAGAACATCACCGCAGCGGACATCTTTTGATTACGACGTTGCTGAGGTTATCACCGTAAACGGCGAGCTTTATAGTACGGCTACAACCGTTTTTTTGCCAAAATTGAAAGATATTGACACAAACGACATGTGGTTCAGTGGACGCCACAATGGACATTCTACCTGATCGATTTGAGGATATGGTTATCTCTCCAGAGGTGACGTGAATCGGCTACCAAGATCGTACGATTTGAGTCCCATAGACTTTTTCTTGTGGGGTTTTCTGAGGTCACAGGTCTATTCCAATAAACCGCAATTGAATCAATGCCCTTGAAGACATAACCCAGACCATCGTTCAAATTCAACCCGATCTATGCAGCTGAGTCATGAAATTTTGATCACTCGTATCCGTGAGAATCCACGGTGGACATTTGAACGATGTTATATTCCATAGATAATGTCATACAAGGGCCTTTCTCATTAAAAATTTTGTTAATACCTCACACGCAGCTTATTTTATTCCTTTTCATCGTTGACCCGCCCTTTATGATACACAGTGGTAAGGAAAACGTTAAATAAAGAAGAATAATGATAAACCTATCAAACCTCAGTGCCAGGAAATTATAAATTGATAAGGTGAAGAATTCTGATTGGAATCCCCTTCCAATCTTCTTGATTTCGATAATTCCAGGATTCATGAAATCATGTAAGTTGTAGTTTGGGATAAAGTCCTACCGAAAAAATGTAAGTCCGCAAAAACAATAGAAGAATGGCCTTCTCCCTTTTAAAATCCAGACTGTGTAATATAATTTGACAGTCACGGTTTTCGAGTGTCTTAAACGTCTACCGAGGAATTAAAATTGACTAGTACTATGCACCATTTACTAGAATGTATGAGCATTCTACTGGAAAGCCAGTAAAAGTTAAGATTTAATAACTATGAGAGTTAGTTATATGCTACTGTTCATAGACGAAAATAATGGTCCAAAGAGATTATCAAAATGAACCTTCCTCGCCCTTCTAGGAGAAGACACGGGTTTTTTGTTGCTTACGGACAAATAAATTTCTGTTTGTATTCTCTTGAGATTACTAGAGTATAGTACACCTGTATGTTAGTTACCTAGAGCGGGGGCCAAGATACTGGCAGGACCGTGTCCTAGCCGTGACGTCACTGCTTCACTTCTGATTGTTTGTCACTACTTCACACAGACTTTCTCTTACCTGCTACGTACTGGTCTTCATTTTCAATTTCTACGGCCATTAAAAGTATATTTATATATTTCCGAATATGCAAGAAAAACTTGACGATCTTACATTACCAAACGTATGTCAACATTCTTATTCTACAAACAAATACGTATACAAAAAATCATTTCATTGACGTCATCTCTTAACACTATATACTGTCCTTAAATAACTAATCTAAAAATAATGAAACGTCCGGAGAATACTAAATCTATAATAAGCTTGTTCTTAGACAAAGCAATACTCCGAAAACTTTCAAGTAATTCCTCCTAGATTCTTGTACCAAAAGTTTGATAGAGTCAATTATTATCCATGCACGTTGCTTACCGTACTTTTGGATCATTTATTTCGGTAATATTTTCCAAGAATCCTTCTGTGAGATTTTAGTATGTTAGAGAAATCTGAGGAAGTGATCATTTAAACGCAGCGATAGTGATGAAAAAGAAACTCAATACGTTTTGAACGATGACGTATGTCTCCGTGTTTATAGAACACTACGTGGGCTCCCAGGGATGCCTGGGAATTCACTTACATTAGCCCGTAACTGTATTTAATTTGTTGTTGTTGTTGTGGTATTCAGTCCTAAGACTGGTCCATGATAACCTATCTTGCTGAAGCCTTTTCATTTCCTTATAACTAGCACACCCCACATCATCCCTAATCTGCTTAGCGCATTCCATCTTTGCCTCCCTCTTCTGTTCTTACCCCACACACTTCGCTCTAATGCTAATTTTACAAGACCCTCGTGTCTTAAAACGTTGCCATTAATCTATTCCTTCTCTTGGTAAACGTCCTCCATATTGTTCGCTTTTCCCCTATTCGGTTTAGAACTTCCTCGTTTGTGATTCTATCCACACATCTGATTTTCAGCATTCGCCTATAGCACCACATTTCAAAGGCTTCTATTCTTTTCCTTTCCCCAACTCCTATCGTCCACGTTTTGAACTCATATAACGCCACGCTCCATACAAATATTTTTAGCAACGATTTCCTAACATTCACACTCTTTTTCGAGAAAGCCTTCCTTGCTTGTGCTATCCTACTCTTTATGAACGGTAATTAAACTAGTGAATAAACCATCAGTGATGTGGCACATTTTTGAAAATTTACCTTTTCACTCTCCCTATTAAATGAAAAGTGACATTTATCATAACGTCCGCGGTGACTCAGTATTTTAATAGAGTCGAAATATCTTCTGGTACCTAAAATAATGAAATTAATCTGACCTAATATTATAAATAAAATGTAATGAATGGTCAAATTCAGAAATAGAATTTGTTTATTCAAGATAAAACGATTAGTGACAGGAGTTTGTGTCTCTTCAGTTAATTACAAAAAGTTTTATCGCAACAACCAGGGGAAATCTCACTCAATATTAAAAATTAATATACAAAGGAAGAAATTTTAAAAAAATTCAATTCAAAATAGAATGTTTCGTCCAGAAACTGTCAGGACTTCTTAATTAAATGCCCATTAAAATTTAATGTTATTACGCAACATACAAGGCCAGAAAAAATCCCCAAATTTTGCGGTAACAATACAAAATTTAAATAGGATTTTCATTAATTAACTGAAGAGGTCATAAACGTTTGGGGATGAAACGTTTCATTTGAAAATAAAATATTTCTATTTCTGATTTTCGACCATTCATTGCATTTTATTTATTTCTATTATTCACCCGATGCAATCCGTAATTAGAGTCAAAACGTTCGTATTTATTTTTCTAATTTTACTGATTGCACTGTTCGGTCACTATAATACAATTCATATTCATTGTTTCAAAGTCGGATTAAAAATTTAAAAACATGGCCTTTGATTCATTGATACAATCATTCGTACTGGAGCATGACAATATAAAAAAAATACTCCCAAAGATAATAAATGTATGTTTTCTTGGGGCATAGAAAATTTTTATTGGCTATTGCAATTTACTATTTTTGTGTTGTGTTTGAGCTGCTTAATGTTGGTTGTATTGAGTTTTATGGATTAGTGAGCAAATATTATTTTCAAGACTTACATGTAATGTTGTGCTTCTTATGCATATTAAACTGGCAGCAGTAAATTCATTAGTGTTTGTAGGGTATCTTTAGAAACTTAAAATTTTGTATTTCTATATTGGCACAACGTGTTTCTTCTTACGAGAGCAAATAAATAAATTGCAATAATGTAATGGTTTTAATGACGAGCTTAGCACTAATATAAATGAAAAACATGAACTTAGAAGATATGCTAGATTTCTGGCCATAACAGAAACTGATTTTTCCCTTTCTCAAAGCAAAAAAAAATGTATATGTTTCAATTGAAAGATTGGAAACAAGGAACTCAAATTTGGGACCACGTGTAGTGAATAGCATCTTAAAAACAATATGGCGATAGCTAAAGGTATGCGATGGCGAACCACAGTCACAAAATTTACCAGTCATTGCATAGATTAGGGGTCGCCACCAGAGTGGCCGGTATCGACCCGCTGAGGATCGATATAACACGACGGAGGGTCGATCCGGGATACGGAAAAATTTATGAATTTCACAAATATAAATATATAAATACAATTTTTTTGAATAATTATTCAAGTAAACAAAAGAAAGACGCCTTTTCAAATTTAATTTTTACCACTTGACGTATGTAAATATAACCCAAAAATATTCCAAGCCTTGTTATAAGTTTCCTGGTTCGTATTTGAGTTTCTTAATTCTTAATTTCATCAATAAAGAAACAGAAACACGTTGAATGCAGAATTCTGAGGCAAATTGAGGTCGAAACTGGTCAATTTTACCCCAATTTTCGCTACGAATCAAGCCCATCCGACTCTCTTGAGAATGGTTCTCAGCCAGACAATCATAAAATACATTAACAAATCTTAAAAGTGCAACATATATTCGTATAAATGGTAAAATGCTTTATTAGTCAGCACGGTACGTGAACAAACCCCTAAAACTAATTTTGTGGGCGTTTCGAAATTTCTGTGATGGTCGTCAATGAGCATAGTTGGTAGACTCCTGGCATACATAAAAATGGACGAAGAAAGTGTTAGGTTGTGAAACAGTGAAAGAGCTAAAACTGATAAATCAAAAATTCAAATTAAGGAACTTCCGAAGCTTAAAAGAAGTCTTGGGGGAGTTGTATAGAATCTATAAGATGCAAGCAGTTTAATGACTATCTCAGAGGAAATGTTTACCTAATTTCTATTTCATAAAAGAAGAAAAGAGAAGGGATGGGCTGTTTTATGTAAAGGTTTGAGTAATGTTGACCATTTTTATACATTATAGAATGTTTTCATAAAGAGTGTAATGCATAAAAAAGTATTTCTACCAATATTCTGTCGTCCAACGTAGAAAGATGCTAAGTAAAAAATTTCGACTTTAGAAAATATTTCACGGATAAATGCATTATAATTAATTTATGAAGAGAAATTCATATTTCTTGGTATGTGTGAAACCATTTTCAAAGAGATAAGGTGTTTATGTAAATGTCGAAGCTCAAAAAAACTTTATCCCTTATTTTTCAAAAGCATTTTTTAGACTTACTGACCTTCTCATTTTGACGGCAGTATTGTACTTAGCAATTAATCTAATCTCAAGTTAATTAATAGCTATTATTTACTGTTGCTAATTATGTCCAATTAAAGAGGTTGTTACTCTTAAATCAGCCTTTCAAGCTAAGACAACCTTTGCAGTAATGATTCGCAGAACTCTTCAGATTCCATAATTTCAATTGAAGTTTTAATATGTATAGTTAGGAAAACACTAGAAACTACGAGCTAGCTTTGTTTGTACAGATGGTTCGTTTTTCAATGGAGTCCTTCGGATATTTTGTTTGGAATTGAGTTACCCGGAATGGCGGATCCTGCACGTGGTGCGGATCGATGTGATGCGAAGTCGCCATTGGCCAGACACATCAGCGCTTGCGCAGCGTCACTCGGAGATGCGATTAAACCTGCTAAGGCTTTTGATCTCATTAAAACAGCCATTTTACCTGCAGGTATTTTATCAACGCACTCCGTCTCAACATAATGATATTGCAATGAATTCTTTAAAAATTCCTCAACGTAATTGCAAGGTAAATTGAAGAAGAATTACAAGCTTGTATAGGAATTTCCCGATTAAGTTCTTACAGATTTAAGTTTAATCCTGTGGGCATTAAAACTTTAAGAGGTGAATATTATAATCTGTTGTTATTACGGTAAATACTTCAGAATTGGTACGAAGTTCGCGATGTGATTTAATTTGACTTTTATTGGCACGTAAAACACGACTATTCACACAATTCTGTTCACTGTTATGTGTATTCTTCCCTGCAACTGGAACACAGACGTTACCGTGAAGCCTCTCAAAAAATGGTTTCAATTAGCGAGAGTAATCTCAGCCTAAGTTGAGTCTGTCGAGGACTGATTTCCCAAACAAAAAAGTCTTCTGTGTCAGATGCAAATAATTGGCAGCTCACAACTAAAAAAAGCTTCCGACTTTCCTGAGCTAAAAATAAGAGTCTTCCTTTAAAATAAACTGTTAAAAATTGTCAGACTCTCCAACACTTAAATCAAAGGAACGAAAAAATAAATACTAAAGGGAGTTCTATGAGATTGCAGTTGAAGTAGGCATTGCTTAGTTCTGATTGAATAAAGTAGGCCTGTGTTTATCATACTCTTTGATGTTTGTTTTTTGTTGTAATTATTAACCCTCTGTTTTGATAAAAATAGAGCATTTTGAAACATTGTATGATCTCATCAGGTTTTGAAGAAAATTGTGCATTGAAACTTACATAATTCTGAAAGTAGCATAAATGTTAAGGATCTGAAGCCACTTATCATATTAACACTTGGTGCATGTGTCACGGCGACGGATATGGATATCCACAGTCATTTGCTGTAATCAATATGCGGTGCAGCGTCCTCTAGGGCCTTGTTAACATTCCAGGCGATAACGGCTTTCACAATCAAATAATCAAACGGAAGTATTACGTAGGAAAATCAGTAACGGTCAACGAATGCGAGGTAAGTAGTTCTCAATGTCAATTAAAACCATAATGCGACTGATTATATTATAATATAATATCTGCTGTCACATCATTATGTTATTCATACATAGTAAAAACCTAAGGATTTTGTAAAAAAAAAGGAATAAAATATCGAGAAAGGAGAGTTATCTATAACCCCTACAGAAGGCAGCCGGCAGTAATTAGAATTGAAGGACAAGAAAAGGAAGCAGAAATCAAGAAAGGAGTAAGACAAGGATGCAGAATGTAGCCCATACAACAAGCGATGAAGAAAGTTAAAAGGAATATGGAAAAGGAAGGAGAAGCAATAAAAACCCTAAGGTTTGCTGATGATATTGTGGCATTAGAGGGAAGTGTGTGGGGAGACTAAGTATGGAATACGCTAAGCATATTAGGAAGGATGTGGTAGTTACGCCGAAATAAAAAGATAGATTAGTTTTGAGGGTTGCATCAGATCAGTCTTAGGACCGAATACCACAACAACAAGGGAATCAGAAGGATAATTGGCATGAACGTAGTCATGGAAAAAGAGTTCAATATGAGAAATAATAAAGGGAAGACCAAGGTGATGGAGTGTAGAATTGTGAAACAGTGGAATAGCAAAGGGTGTTAGATTGGGAAGGGATTCTGCTACATGGGCAGCATAGTAGACATAAAGAGTAGGATAGCACAGGCAAGGAAGGAACTTACTTACCGGTAATATCAAAGTGAATATTAGAAAGTCAGTTCTGAAATTGTTCGTATAGCGTGTGCCTTAAATACATACTATAATATGGCTTTCAACATATAAATGGAATGCCATTTACAGGCAAGAATCCACGTAACAGTAAACAGACTTGTGTGAACAGTTGTGTTTTACGTGCCATTTTACAAATGGCGCCCAACAAGGGGCTTAATTAATCATGAAAATTAACTTTTTATTAACAATAGTGCCTTAAAGTAGGACATAACCTTAAAATAATCCTAATTATTACAAATGGCACCGCTACCATAAAGGATAATAAGTAAAATAATCGTTTTTTACAATACAAGTAGTGAATTAGTGATTAAATGGATACCACACAACGTTTCTGCTTGCTTTGAAGCTTTAGTCAGGTGATGGCTGCGAGAACTAAATAGCAAATTCTTTTTTTCTTAGTTAGTCTCTATGTTTGCGGCTCTGACGCTTTTTTGTCATATCCAATGCTAGATCATTTTACCTAAATTAGTCTGAGAAAATTGGCAGACGGAACTTATCAAGTAATTAGAGTCCTTTAGTTGAGTGGATCAACTGAAGTGTAATGAATCCTTGTTACATTCACTAAATCGTTGGTCATTGCCTTGGCGGATGGATTCATTCTTTAAAACGCTTGCAATATAGGTTAACAAACCCGGCAGTGTCGCAGAAATGCAGACGATCAGATTGACATATCAACGGACCTACATACTAGGACAATGGCATTCACAACACACATTTAAAAGTCTCCACTCCACGAGTGGTGGAGATTCTATGACTTACAGCTTGGCCGCAGGTTATCGTTTGACTTCCTGTTAGATCCCATCCTAAGAGCCTTCATTTAATTTCCTATATCTTACAGTGTACATATTGACTGTAATTATACACATATCTAAAACTACATATCTGTGTTTTAACTGGTAAAAACCTTAACCTTCCGATTCTTACCTGATCAGACTCAGGCGAACCTACCACCACACTGTCTAACTTTGCTGACTTTTCTTGCATCTGAACAACCCTTCGAGATAACCCTCACATCTCATTTCCTTTCCACGTTCCGGACCAGCATCGATTGAAGAGTCAAGGCCGGATTCTGCTACATCGAAAAGCTGCAAAGGATCCCTTATTTCCTTTTTTACGGCTTTCTGAGGATCTACGACCTCAGGTGAATAACTGGCAAAAGTTTAACTAAATAACGTGAAGACCGCGTTAGTAAATAGCAGATTAAAACTATATCATTTCTGCTAATTACTTCCTATTTACGTAACTCTCATTTACTATTGCGATCTATATGAATATTTATTCTGTAATGTGCATAACAATATATATAATTGATATTTAAACGGCAATGTCAATCATTGGGGTTTTAACTAAAACTTCATCATTCTGAATACGTGAAGATTCAACCATATTTTTCTTATAAAGGAAGAGAAAAAATTAGGTACCTTTTGATCCCTAAACTATGTGCGATATCAATTGACCGAAGTCGTCACAAAAAGTTTTTTGTCTAGTCTTATCAACAGATTTTCCCTAGCTGTCATTTGATTAATCTTTCATAGGTTAAATTTGAAGGTGCAAGGAACATTTAATAATTAAAGAGACAAATTGATGTAGTAGGTGTTTTCATGTCTTTAGGTTGGCATTACTGTGAAGAACTGGAAAAACAGCACGGATAAAAATGGTTTAGTTTATACCCTCAAAATTACATTTATAGATGGCGTGTCTGCTTGAATTTTCCCCATTAGTTGAATGAAAAGTTGGCAATCCAGATTTTGCTTTCTGAGGACGAAGAACAGGCTAAAAAAAATTATTTTCTCTCATGATTTCACAGCACGGTGAAATTTGAATGAACCGCAGAAATTTTTATAACTGGATATAACAGATCAAAAATGGTTCAACCTCAGAGGATAACGTGCAGTGTTCTACACGGCCAGTTAAAGTGTTGATAGACGCGTTGAAGACATTATTCGCGGAGACCGGCGTATAGCAGTAAGTGTTAGCACAGAAACAAACTCAAGTACAGCAAAACAAGTGCAATGTGACCCTTCATTCCAGATTTCACTCCCTCCGATTGTTTGGTCGACTCAAGGAGGCACCACGTGGGAAAAAACGTTCAACAAGAACGAGGAACTCAAATAACATGTGGGACACTGTCTAAATCTTTGAATCAGGTATGAAGAAATTAGTTCATCGTATTCATATTTATCTGGATTACGTCGAGAAGAAGTAAAAGTCTCTGATAAAAACGAACAGCGTATTTCTAGATCAATTTGTCTCTTTAATAATTGAATGTCTCACGTAGTTTCTTTAACATTTGATAATTTGCAGAATGGATTATTCAGAACTTATCATTTGCGCCTTTTTTTGTATAGAGAAAATGAGCTCCACATGAAAAGTATAGAGTCTTTTTCCGTTTGAGGAGAGTATTTTCGACCCCACACGAGAGCTTGTTGCCAGTCTGATAGGGCCTTCCCCCGGACAGCTCATTTGTCTGCTGTCCCCCGTGACGCATGTCACCACGGCGCGCAGCCTAACAATTAGGACCCAAAAATAGGCCTACTCATCTCAGACAACTCAAAAAACACACACATATTTAATTTATGAGGTAGGCTTCCTCTGTTCAAGCTGGGCTAATGATTTGAAAATTCTATCCCAATCTGCACACCGTCACATGAATTCTAATTTCCTCGCCTTGAGCGTATGGTTTACAATTATTTAGATCTCATTTCTTGATCAACCATTTCCAATTAAATTTAAAAATCAAACATGACAAAGCCAAATCAAATGTCATTTACAAGTAGAGATTAAGTTACTTAAATTATATATTCAAAAAGTTTCAGGGAATTGCATCGGATCGTCAATAACTCAACGCATCTGTGATGCCGTTTTCTCACTTTATAAAATCAGAAGAAGGCTAACATTTGTAAACGTAGATACAGAAGCGTACTGCAGAGGAAATGCCTTTAAAGTTAAATGGAATGAAGAATTTTCTACTTTCGTGAAATTTGATGAGGTGCAATGTTTTGTGAGACAAACCATACCTTAAAAACGTTGCACATCCTAACATAAATATTATAACACCATGGGTTTCGTTCAAAACAGGTACAGAAAACATGAAAAATGGTAACTAATTGTTTGAGGAGCTGTATGTAACAGGGGTCGCACATTCCGAATTTGGAGTCACACGTAGTAATTCAATTATTTTACTAAAAATAAAACAGTCCAATTTATATCTAAAGAAATATAACTTTATTTCGTCATGTCATATATATATGCGGGAGTGTTCAATAATTGCATGTGCATATTCATCCAAATTTATGTCATAAATTATACTACTTTCTCCATACTTATTTAAATAATTTCTGAATCACGTTAAAATTAAATAATTTGGATGAATATGGACATCTACTGTTCCAAAGTTCCTGTGTATAGATTACGATGGTGAAGTTGTATTTCTTTGGAAAAAGGTCGGATTTTTTTTTGGTTGCAATTAATTTAATTATTTTTATTAAAATGTTCCTACTCTGTATAAATACGGAAACATTCAACTGCTGACAAAAGCGGTCATGGCGCATATATTAACATAAAGGTTGGAGAAGGTGCTACGTGCATCGCGTTTTTGTGATAAGAGTATACATTAGGATTATCTAAAATTGACAACTTCTCTCCAATACCATAGGATGGGAATTTTAAAGGGGGGATGTGGAAGGGAGAGCAGACTATAGTTGAATGATACAGCCCGTGATTCACCTTTAAGTGATACAGGGAAAACACTAGAAAATGTCCATCAGATAGGTCGGCATCTTGGTAATTTACCCACGTCCTTCCGATGACGGAAGAAGAGTTTGTTATAGTGACGCAGCATTCCCTTCCCCATGCCTCCACTAGTTAAGGAAGCGGCGTGGTTAATTGTTCCTGAAACAGAGAACGGCTCTTACCGTTTAGGTGATTTTTTTGGCCGGTCGTGAAAGGGTAACTTCCCTTTAATAGCATAGGAAGGGAATTGAAAAGGGGGGAGGTGGAAGGTAGAGCAAGGTAGGCAATGGTTGACTAGCGCTCCAGGACTATAATTTAAGGATCCTGCCCGGTGATACATCTAAAAGAGAGGGATGGGAGGCTAACCCTAGAAAACCATAAACTACAGGATTGTCTAGGACCCCAGCCTATACTTCAAGGATTCACCTTTAAGTGATGCAGGATAAAAACTAGAAAACCTCCATCATGTACTCGGTACTTGTGTCACATACTTCCAAATATCAGAAAAGAAGTTTGCTGTGGAATTCAGCATTCCCCTCTCTGTGCCTCGACCAGTTTAGGAGGCAGCTGGTCGACTGTCCAATAGGTGTCTGAATATTTTAATCCAGTAGCTTGTTCGCTAAATGAATTATTATTATTATCAGTTAAATGTGGCATTCATCAGCTCTCAGTGACCGTTTATTAGACACTTTCTTATTAAAAATTCCGCAAACCAATTGGACACCCTTTTATCAAGGTACGATGAACATTATCAACCTCAATCATTCTGCAAAAGCATTTAGAGTGTTACGTTTGAATTTATTATACAATATTACATTTTCTTGCGTGAAGAAAAATGCAGGTTAATTCCTTCTATTTTGTGTAGAATTTTTCATTGAATTTCATGTTCAACTTTGCAGAGACAACCTCGGAACAATGCAGGCCATATTTTTTGAGGAATAGCGAGAGCGATTTGAATTGGAAGTGCGGGGCGCTGCAACACGTTTCCTTTAATCTGCATTTTGAGACAGTTTTACAAATTGCTTATTGCGCTGTGAATTTTTATGAAGAGGTCGATATGATATTCAAAAAGCGAATCCAGGCTCATTTCGTATTCTAGCGGCGCGTTGGTACTCGTATATGTGAGGTATGCTGCATTGGCTAGTCTGTTTCAATCTACAACACCGAGCACCCAGCACCTAGCCTGCAAACGCTACTCGCTATTGACTATAGCACATGCAAAGACTTGCAAGCAGCCACTTACTACAGAAATACTCAAAGTACGCATACGGAGGAATGCCATTTAGACAGCGTTGAGCAGCGTTTTTCAGTCAACAATGTCTTCACTAAAAAAATTAATACTGAAGGTAATAAAGAAGAAAAATGTATAAGAAAATATGAGATATAATAAAAAATAATTATGTTAATCTATGCTTGATAACACTTTATCAATCCAAACTAACCTTACACACTGAGCGGCCAAATTATTATGACCACCCACTCAATTGGGCCACCTTTCCTCTTAATGTTGGTGTGGTAGGAGGATTTTGAGACCATATCCGATGAACTGCTGAAATGAATAGGGGATATTAATTATTTAAGTGCAATATAAATATATTGCTTGTATAATAAAAAATTACTTTAACCTAAAACAAATTTACATCAATATTACAATTTTAATATTTTCAACCTTAAAGCCGGAAATTATTTCTTAATTAACACTACATATATATTTAATATAAAAAATGATACAAATAAATTCCTTAAAACTAACAATTTTCTATCTCTTAAGTCAGGGTCGTATGTTATGGGCCTTCTCGTAGATCAGAATATGTTTTACAAAATCTACTCAGACCTGGCAGTATAAGAAATCAGCAAAAAGTCACAGAGGTAATTACAGTGTCGTCATAACGGACTTTCCAGCGTCTTCCTCCTATTCGGGTCGTACTCGATCCAAATCACTTCCTGGTTCAGGAAGAATTTCCCATAATGCAGATCATCTGCTCGTCTCCACATTCTCCCTTGCCTAAACTCCAATTATCTGTCCAGCAACCTCTCTCGAAAAATCTCTCTGCAAGACTTTTTAATATCTACTCGCCTCTTCTTCACTTCATATCACCAAGGTGGCAGAGATGGATTATGACCAATAACATTTATGGATACTTTTCTCTGGGAGTCACAGTTTGTCAAGACATTTTGGGAACAAACACCGCCCGATGCCCCCAAATCTCACCATAGCTTGGGGAACACCCCTGGCGCGCCGTGACGTCTGCGTTTTATTGCCCCTGGTTCAAATACGGTCTGCTTTCTTTTGACTCCACACCGCCAAAGTCCGAGCAGATATGTTTGACCGTTACACTGCATTTTCCAATTCTTTATGATTTGATGGTACTGGATCCAGCTGGTATCGACAAAACATGTCTACTCGGAATTTGGCTGTACGGAATCAAATAAAATCTACGTGAAGGTAGCAGACAGGGGAAATAAAACTCAGACACAAAGGCGCTACTGAGGCTATTCCCACGTCGCGTGAATTTTAGCAACAGCGGAAGGTAAGGAGGTTGGTTTTTTCCCCAAATTCGTTGGTGAAGGGCAAACGGTTCCTACCAGAGAGGGCAGACAATAATTTTGATTGGAGAATATCCAGCCCACCACTGACAGAATAACAAAGACAGCGAGGAAAGAAGAATTTCGGGACAGATTAAGGAGATGAGGAGTTGGACGTTAAGGACGTGGCGGTGCTTATGCTTTGAATATTAAGGAGATGATGGTTTAATGATTAAGGACGTGAAGGTTATAATCGGAGGTTAAGATTAGGCAGTTAAAGTTGAAATTTGTTCTGATCACGGACAATAACAACGGCGTGATCCAGTCCGGAACAACGAGGAAGCGGCAGCGGGAAGGTCCAGGCAAGCTGAGATGACACGGTGAATACTTCTGTTTGTAACCTTTTACCGATTTCCTGGCACTGGCAGTTCCTAGTAGAATTATTGTGTTAGTTATTCTGCTCTATGAGAAGGCCCAGTAAAACGACCCTTAGAGTAGAGCTCTTGGATTTAGTTGCAAGGATTTTAATTTGTATGATTTTTGTAAACACATATAGTGTTTATCATTAAAAAATTCCGGCCTATAACTTAAAATTGCGTAAATTGTAGGATGTATGTAAATTTGATAAATATAGAGTAAAAAAGACGTTTATTCGTATAATAATATTTAATTATAAATTAATAATAATCATACCCCTATTCATTACAAGCTGCCTGATAGCTCGTTTGATATCACCCTACAAGTTCTCGATTGGATTGAGATCTGATGATCGTGCTTGCCACCGAATCAAGTCTCCGACTTGCTCTTCGAACCATCTGAAGACAAAGCCAGCTTTATGGCAAGGAGCATTGTCCTGCTAGAAATATCCACTCCTGGGATAGTACACCATTAACACGATGTTTTTATCTGCGATAACACTTAAATACCCATGTGTGTGGCTTCATAGGAATAACATATCAAGAAACCACTCCACAAATCATGGTTACATATTCAAGGCGTTGTCAAATGCTGAAAAAACTGAATTTACGTGATTCTTGGGCTTATTCAGCAAAAAAGAACTGAGAAAAATCTAACTTCTTTCCGATCAAATCTGGAGTGCCTCAAGACAGTGTTCTTTCCTACTCCTGTATGTTTTGTACTCTTCAGATGTACCACTGGCACAACATACAGCAATAGAGATATTGGCCGATGATACAGCCACTCATTCCTGCCAAGAGGACCCTCGAACTGCCTCAAATATTACACAAACTCTTCTAACTAATCTAAAACAATGGCTAGAAAAATAGAAATATAAAGGTGAAACAGAGTAAATCTGTACATTTCACATTCAGTCTCCGGAAAGAAATTTATCCCCCAGTCACAATAACTAATATGCAAATACCACAAACAATAACTGTAAAATATTTAGGACTAACCTTATATCCCAAATTGACTTGGAAAAATCATATAGTAGAAAAGAGAAAACAAGTTGTGATAAAGACAAGAGAACTACTATGGCTAATAAGAAGTAAATTGCGCTCAACAATGGACAATCAAATCCTATATGAGCCTACGAGATTGAGCTATGGGAATGTGCAAAAAATCAAATGCATCAATTACTCTAAGATGCCAATCCAAGATCCTCCAGCAAATTGTATACGCCCCATGATTCATAATTAATCACACACTGCATACAGATTTAAAAGCTCCAACGGTCCAAGAAGTCTTCAAATATCACGCAACCAAACCCAATATTAGACAAACTTCTAGAACCAGTGATCAATAAAATACTCAAAATGGTGTAGCCTAGAGAATTATTTTAAGTTAAACTAGTCTTCCTTTATCTGAATTTTAATCGGATATTTCCCTGATAGAGTTATCTATACCAATAAATAAAATTGAAGTGTCTGCCTGACTGACTGTCTGTCCGTATGTTGCTCCGAAACGACTCAACGGATTTCAATGAAAATTGAGGGTTTTTAACAGGAAATTTAACTCAAGTATTCGTGCATGTTTTATTTCGATACATTACAGAAGATATTAATGTAATATAATGTAAATAATATAAAACATTCTACTGGAAAGGTTTATTTCTCCATCGCGCGATAATCTCCAAAGTGAATTCGGGTATCCTACACTCTTGATCAGTATATGTTCTGAAACGGCTTATCGGATTTCGATAAAAATATGAGGGATTGAAACTGGAATTTAATCTTAAATTTTCTTGTATGTTTTATTTCGATATCTTGCAGAGTTCAGAAGATATTATTGCAAATATTTATTAATCCAATAAATTTCCGCGCGAAAGGTGGCGTGAAAACCAACTGCGAGTTGGTGTTCCTATACCACTTACTTTGGTATTATAAGCGTAATTTTGGCAGCATAAGAGAGGGAGGGCGAGTATTCTCATTCCATCTATTTTTGCAGTAGGATTCGCACGATAAATAACCTATTGTTGGCAGAAATCTAACTGTCCGAGAAATAATTAACTACTTTGGATAATCGGTACGATGTGTACATAAATTCGTTTTATTTGTCGCGTCAGGTAAATTTCAGTTTTTGCTAATTGCTCATTTTTATTGGGTCCGAAACGAATGTAAGCGGGACCTGTTTAAAACCAACTTAGAATTATAAGGTTTCTCCTGAAGCGATCATAAATATATGATACCGTACATTTTATACATTCAATGATTTCAACTTTATCAAAATTCTGTACCTGTTTCGTATTTGACGCAAAATAAAAAGAACAATTTCCGCGCGAACGAAGTCGCGGGCATGGCTAATTAGAAGCCGCCGGCATTTTAGCTTATAGAATTGTATATTATTCTGATTGCTAAATATGTTATGATAAAAAATAAAATTAAAATGCTATAATAATTAAAGTCTGGTGAATATCTGCCACTCTCAAATTTATTGATGCTTTCGTAATTTACACCTTCATTCTAAGAATCAAGTAATAAGTATCAAGAATCAATGTATCTATCAAGTCGTCATGTATTCGGGGTAAGGTCAACACTAACTTTGTTATGGCTTTCTATATACTTCACAGCTCCATGGAAGTGATATAAGAATGATATTTTGAGTTTATATTTACTACGATTTTTTTACAATTGCAGTGTGTAATAAACCGATTTGGTGATGCTAAAAGAATGGAGCAGATTTCTTGAATTCTGTGGCGTTCTGCGAAAAGGATATAAGTACGCGAAGGTATTCGGGAGGCTTGAGGAACGCCTCTTTGCCGTGCTAATTGGATACGCAGGGGCCGATGACAGGCGCCATTAGGCCCAGTCTCGTTGTGTGTGATCTATGGACATCTGCGACTCTGTTTACTGTTCCCTAGCGCTCCGCATTCCCTGGATCTGGCAACACATCCACTCCGTACACTCGCAACTCTACGCAAATACAGCAACTCATAACAATTGGCGATAAAACCAATCATTTTTCTATTGTAATTAACAAGGAATGCAACGACAAGGGCGCTGTAGATTGCTGCCAAACATGAAGACATTGTCAGGTTGGTTTCAGTAGGAAAATTGCCTTCGGTATTTTTTTCAAAAGCCACTGAGAATTTAATACTTGTGCTGCAATGCTCTATATGAACTTGAGGAATCACATAATCATATTGTTTCGTAGACCAACGTAACCGAAATCACCTGGGTTTCGTAACCAATTAAGAGTAAGATTATTTTCAGTGTGAAAATTTTATGATCAGGTTTGATTACGTCAGCAACTAAATTTTTGGGCATAATCTGACATATTTTTAGAGAGATCTGTTTCTGGAACTGTAAACACCAATTTGAGAAACAGCTCTGATCAAAAGTATTCGGCGTCCACATATGAGATGTGTAAGAGTATAATTTATCTAATGAAGATTTTCTCTTCCTTGTTTCTTTTTTTCATTTTTGTGACCTCTAAAATACTTCTCTGTGACGTGTAGTTCCATATTAACATTTAAGTGTGAATATTAATTAATATTAAGTTTAGTGCGCATTTTCTTCTCTCAACTGTAAAGATATTTAACATATTTATTATTATTTACAAACTTGGTAATTACGATTAAAGTAGAACAAAAATTTCATGTTGCTGCTTCAACGTCCATCCGAAATGAGTGAAAACGGAATATTTTTAAAACGACAAGATTTAAATTTCAATAATTCCAAAAAATTAAGTTTTAAATTTAATTGTATATTTCTTTTGAATTTTTTTTCTCTTTCAATTTTAATTGTTTTTAGTAAATGTTGCAATTTAATTTTTTGTTTTTCATTTAATTAAACACTTGGTGTGCTATAAACCTGTGCTTTGGTTGAATGGTTCACAATGATTCTTGCTATTTTCCATTTTATAAGCGTGGATGCAAAGAGATAAAAGATAAATATTTGTCACGACCGGTCTGGCTCTTACTCTCATCCTTTCCCAATGAATAACTACAGTAAGAACTAAAACTCCTAAAATATCATTATAAATGGAAACGGGGAAAAGGGAAGAATACCCTAGACTTCTGAATCTCTGACTGTGAATTCATTTCTCTGATACGTTTGAGATATATTAGTATTTGACATTTTAATTAGTTCTTTATAACTTTAACAATAAAATTAAACAGAGTAATTATAAAGTCTGAGAAACGTTTAAAAACGTCGTTATATCTAAATGGCTGTATATATAACGAGTAAACGATACGGTGCCGGCAAGTTAATTAGGACTACCGCCGTCAGGGACGCCACCGCCTGTAGTTGCACAAAATTCTGTAATTGCGGATAAAGCCTAGTACACTAGAGTCTTTGAATCGACTCTTTGCGTCCAAGTTAAATCATGCATGAATCTTAACTGAGTCCGTGCTGCCCTGACTCTTTGATCTCTGAATATGGCGTGTGGCGGGTTAGTATTTTTTTTTCATTATTTCAGTCTTTGACTCAAAGTTGCGAAACACTTATCAGTAAGGACGTGAATCGAAACAAATGTCGCTGTTGTTCCCTTTTTGCGGTTTTCAGACTATTTTTGTAATATTTTGTATTCTTTCACCTAACGTAGTGGTGTACTGATTTAACTTATAAATTCAAAGAAATCTTGCATTTCATCTCTTTTTTGTGGAATTCGTTATTCGCGGGAAATACAAACCGTAAATTAAAAAATAATTAGTTACATTTTTGGCTGGTGAGTTCAGAGTTTCGTTGTCAGAAACGTGAAACAATTCACACGTTGAAATAACAATTTTGCCGGGAACATAAAAGTGGAACTTTGCCAGGTAAACATTCACTAACAAATATGATAAAAACGATTATGTTTTACTGAGTCTCATTATTCCGTTTAATATAATATTATTTTAACTGTGGTACTGAATCCCAACTCAAAAGGCAAACAGCACAAGAGTGAAGAGTTCATTCAATTTCCGTTTTTCGTTAAAGCTTTTATTTTTGTCAACAAATTTTAGTTGTATTGTTTGTTTCGGGGACATTTTTTACTGCAAAAAATGTGTTTATAAACACTATCCAACGAAAAAACAATTTCCGAGTAGCTACTTAGCCATTGTTCAGCAAGGACTGGAGAATGAATCTTAATATGGATACGGTTCTTTGTCGCGAGACTTAGTCCGAGCTGAGTAAAAACTGTCAATCTGTGCAGTCCGGAATCAGAGTCATGACATGAATCGACCGAAGGAGGTTATGTTTAGATGGCGTGCGTTAAAATTTACAAAGTGTACAAAGTTACCTGAACGAGAAGTTGCAGCGGCGCTGGATTGACCGTGTTGCGACCGATGACCTGGCGCTACTCCAGTAGCCATCACGATTACCGTTCTTGATGTCTTGCTATTTTTTCTTAATGGTTTTCTTCAATGGTATCGTTTATATTCACCTCAACCACAAAACTTAGAAGACTAGTGAAACCGCATCACAACAGCTAATCGTACCATAATTTCAAATATGCTGCGAATTACGGAATAGTAATGTGCCGCCTGGCAAAGGCTGGGAAAATAGAGCATTTATAAACCCGGCAAAAGAACTTTGAGACTAGTTCTTTCACGTACCATATAGTTTCGTTGTTTTTGACACTTTTAACGATATTATTAAAATAGTTCACGTTTAATTAGAAAGTCCAGTTCCAGAATTTTCACCAACTATGGTCAACAGCACGCCTACTCATGGGTTTTCAAAGATAATTGCTAACAGCGCATTCAAAATATCGTGGAGAGTTTGTCTTTCACGTGCTGTATTATGTTCAGTCATTTGTCTATAACGATTGTTTTAATGTTTTATAGGCAATATAATTACCCTGTATAAAATATTCATGTATGTTCTGTTTTAATATAGTTTCATCAAATGTAGCAACAGTACATCGTACATTCATAAATTTCCCTATGCGTGTTCGTTGATTTTATACAAAGATCATTTTTTAATTTTAAGTAGACGTTCTAGTTAAATTCATAACTGTCGACGATACTTTCGAACTCGTACACGTAAAGAAAGTGTAACTGATTTCATGTCCCGTGTTGTTAATTATTGTAAACGTTTCACATCGGCCAACACCTTTGTTACCTTACTTTCATGGTAAGTCCATCATCATACCGCTACATGCTTTGTATTTTTAATTAACTTTTGGTGGTACTTGACCTGTCCCCTCGTCAAATTATTTATTAGACTTTAAATTATACAAGTCAGTATTTCAGACATAAGGCAATTGATTTAAATTTAGAAAATGTTTACACATGACAATATGTTTACATAATTATTCAGGCCCCTGATATTTTATTGCTCAGTCACAATTTTTTTATGGAATTTACGTTGAGGGTCAATAAATTTCTCGGTAAACGACAATCTGTGCAAAAATATTGTCACAGTCTTCAATTAATTTGGGCTGAACTGAAGAATCATTTATTCCAATTTGGAGAACGTCACATAATTTTTCATGTTCAAAAACTGGTTCTAGCAATTTCAGCACGATCCAATGTTTTCTTGCGACTTATTAATAGTCATTGCAAATTCGATTATTTACTTGGCGCCCTGGTATGGAACGCTGCGAGTTGTGGACACAGGATGGATTATATCTGAACTTACTTCATTACTGTGTTGCGATTCTTCATGAACTATCAGGTTGGAATCCTTGGTCAAAAAACTGAATTATACTAAATTTATATAATATATTGTAATGTAAAAACGCAGGTGCCTGCTGATTTTGGTTCTACAGTGTCATTGTGAAGTGCAGTTGGGCCTACAAGGAAGGAAGTTTGGTGAGCGACAATAGAGGCCAACAACAATGTTTTGTTTTTTTTGATTTTTTTTTGCGAGGGCAGGTGAAAATCTTCGAAAGACACTATAACAGGGTCCGCACTGGATAGTAATGTGGGATTCTACCCACTAAAAACAACCCCCGTTTTCAACGACGACTGAGTGAATTTTCTTGTGGGACCGTCAATAGACATTACTTCACAAGAAGTAGTCGTAGCGTCAAGCTCTCTCTGTCTCCTTAAAACACTATTATTTCTCTCTTTTTCGTAATTTCTTAATCTTTGAATTACTGTAGAGGCATATGCACTTACTTTATTCCAGGTATTAGGTGAGAGCAGCATATTGGGTACCAAATTATCTGGTGTTATTGAGGTTCCAATATCACTTTCTAATGCTCGTCTCCCATCTGAAAATCTCGAGCAACTGAAAAACACGTGTTCTGGTGTCTCAACAACAAGATTCATTCTCCAGTCCTTGCTGAACAATGGCTAAGTATCTGCTCGGAAATTGTTTTTTCGTTGGATAGTGTTTATAAACACATTTTATGCAGTAAAAAATGTCCCCGAAACAAACAATACAACTAAAATTTGCTGACAAAAATAAAAGCTTTAACGAAAAACGGAAATTGAATGAACTCTTCACTCTTGTGCTGTTTGCCTTTTGAGTTGGGATTCAGTACCACAGTTAAAATAATATTATATTAAACGGAATAATGAGACTCAGTAAAACATAATCGTTTTTATCATATTTGTTAGTGAATGTTTACCTGGCAAAGTTCCACTTTTATGTTCCCGGCAAAATTGTTATTTCAACGTGTGAATTGTTTCACGTTTCTGACAACGAAACTCTGAACTCACCGGCCAAAAATGTAAAAAATTATTTTTTAATTTACGGTTTGTATTTCCCGCGAATAACGAATTCCACAAAAAAGAGATAAAATGTAAGATCTCTTTGAATTTATAAGTTAAATCAGTACACCACTACGTTAGGTGAAAGAATACAATAAATAATAAAAATAGTCTGAAAACCGCAAAAAGGGAACAACAATGTAGAATTGGCTGAAAGTGGGTAAACCCCCGACGGGGATCCCCCGCGGGAAACTCCCGCGGGGCGTGTGTAAAAAAATACGATTGCGGAAAAGTCCAGCAGGCGTGTGTGAAGATCCATTGGGGAACCCCGGAATTTTGTGAAAAAACCGATGGCGGGGAACTCCCAGGGCGATAAGTTAAAAGGGAGCTGTTGGGAGGCGGAGACAATCAGATAAGTTGCGGAGAGAAGGAACGACGGATAATTCAGATCAGTTGGGGGAGAAACAGGAGAAGCAGTCAGTCAGTGAAGCGAGCAGTTGCGGAGAGAAGAGACGGCGATTCAGTCAGTCCGGGAGAAGGGACGACGAAGTCAGTCCGACAGATCAGTAGTGGAGGAGAGAGAAAGTGATGAGTTGGACGTGGATCTCACTACATTTATCGATGTAAAAAAACCTGCAAGACGCACTAAAGCCAGAGAGACGCGGAAACATTCGTGAGGTTGAATGTTTTTATGCCCAGTAATTTTGGGTAAGTTCATAAAAGCTGCGAAACTTGCTCATTGTGCTGATTGTATAAATTTAAATGATCCTTTTCTATTTTTCAGTAACTGCGTACTCCACTTTTCGAGAGACCCAAAATCCCCTAAGATATTGTTTCATGTAAGTACTGTAAAGTCGATAAATATAAAATTTTCAAACCGATTAAAATTTGTTCATTAATAAATTAATGTAATATCCCATGAAAAGGATATTACAATATACAGGTATATAAACGTATCAGGCTTGGGAACCTGCCGCTAAAAAACCCTGCCATGGCTGAGTCTGGACCATGGGGATGCCAATCTTTGACTGGTGGAGCAAAGCTACCATGGACTTCACAAGGAATTTTGAGTGTCTTCTATTTGATACTTACCCAATATTTGTCAACAGTGCACTACAGTAGACTTTGACCCTAAATTTTCGATCTTATCCGTCGAGACACCAATACGAAACATAAGTTTTCTATTACAGAAAATCCTGACATTCCTTAGCCGAGTGTCTTGAACTAGCGCGAGCAACATACGAATCCACTCAATGTAGCTACCCATTTCCCCTGGCCAATCAAAAAATCTAATCATTAGCTCATTCTCATTAAAAAAAACTTTTTTGTCTAACCAGCGACTACCAACTGTCCCCGAAAATGTTCATTGAAATGCTAAAAGTAATATACCATACTTCTTAAGACTTCTTAATACGATAAAGAAACAATCTAGAGCACCATCCATGGACCCAGAGTCTACCACGTAGGAAACAGAACACTATGATCCTCTTACAGTGGAACTGCCACAGCCTGCCTAAACAGAAGAAAAAGCTATGTTAACTAGATTAATTAAAAAGCTTGAACCTGACATTGTTGCTCTACAAGAGACCAACCTAAAAGCTGATAATATTACCCGCTTGACGGGCTACCAAGGATTCCATCACATGAGGACCTCAACAACCCACGCAAGTGGAGGAGTATCAATATACACTAGAAATAGGGTCCTGGCTGAACAGCTATTCATCAGCCACATCTAGCTCCCTTCTATAGATGGCTCGATTAACATCACGGATAGATGCAAATGGACCACGATCGACTCTCCATACGACAGTGACCACTATTCAATTACATAGATCCACTAGACAATCAGTTTTCTACCTACTACCGAAATCACATATGGAGCACAAAAATAAACGACTGGTTCAAGGATAAGGAAGTTATAGCTAAGCAAATAAACGTACAAGCAAACTGTATTAGTACTGCCGTAGACAACAACCTTGAGATGTCCAAGGCGCGGGATGAAACGCTAAAGAGGAAACACCCGAAAATATATATTAGGACATGTAATGCCAAACCATGGTGGAACGAATCCTGCTCCTCTGATCACAAAATATAGAAACACCGTCTCAACAAGTATCGGAAACATCCACTTCTGTTAACAACAACATGAACTTCATGAAAGCCAGAGTATGTTTCAGAAAACAGACAAATGTTGATAATGTAACGGAACGGTAACGTTTTGGCATCCGTTCTGATGCAGTGACATAAGAAGTGCTTTCTTGCAGAAATAACCCTGAATCAACGGACTATTGTGAAATAAGACAATGGTATTTTTGTGTTTGATTTAGTATTTTATTTGTGTGTTCATATTTTTCTTACGGATGTCAAGAATAATATTTCAGACTTGTTCAAATTATTTGTAATTGTAAATGTTCTATATTAATTAAAATTTTGTAGACTGTATGTGTTGTGACTGAAGACCATAGTAGTTTATGCTTAAGTATAACAAAATCCTGATCTTTCTAATGGTGTCAACTAGAGAACGATATCTGATGTCCTCCTGAACTATTTATACCTCTGGAAGCTAATTTTGGCGATTTTCACTTTGAGCTAGATTTTCTGCACGACATTCACCTAAGTACAGTTGCGGCTGGTGCATATGTGCTACAGCATATGAATTAATTTAGGAGTAATTATTTGTATGGTAATTTTAAGAAACTAGCATAATAGTATTTTAAGAGTGTGAATTTCTGCTTCGATTCGGAAGACTTTAAACTGTCCGCCTTCCAGCGCGTTCCCTCTCATGTATATCTTGGCTACATTCTTCATAGCACGAGAATCTTGCCTGGAATGAGAAATGCGCACGCGCAGTATTAGCGTTTCATTTCCCTGCTCGTCTAAGATCCAGCAATAATATGAGTTACCAAACACAGAGCGCCGTTGGAGCGAACATACTGACACAGCTGTAGGCAGCCTGCCTCATCAGTAAACAGTTTTAAATGTTTTTGACGAATTAATAAAAGGATTACTGTTTATGCTCTCGATGTGGTTTATTTGATTAAATCAAAGTTTATTTAGAAAACGTTTAACGGGCGGCGTTTTGAAGACTTTCATAATTCTGAGAAAATTACCGTACAACATTCCCATACTATGTGCCTTTTTCCTAAAATTCACTTTTTTTATTTCAAATATGTAATAAGTAAAAATACTGTCGTGTTAAGAATTTGCGCCAATATGGTTTTATATTTTTATAATTTTTAAATTTCGTTTCTATTACACGTGATGGAGACGAAATTACAAATGTAACATATTACCGGTCGTGGAGTATTAACAACCCTGTAAATGTTGTAGTATTATTAATATCTTTATCCTCCTAAAATTTGTCTTAGGGTGATGTAGCACATAGCTTTAAATACGTCAAAGTATCCTCTAATGTGTAGATAGTTATAAAGACATGCGAACTACAAAATATGAATACCGTACGTACTTTATTTATCCCAGCAGGATTCTTTGAAAATATGAAGAAAAAAATAGCAATTTTTTTTCGCTATATTTGTGGACCAATAGTGGCCAAGGATGCAATTTGTTTAAATACTTATTATTTTTGTAATGTACGCATGCCATTTATCTTGGAAACTGGTTGTAGGGTCTATTCTCTAACAACTGCCACAATATTGCAACTCAACAGTGTCAGTTTTGAAACCCCGATGGAAAAGCCCGTATCTCAGCCAGAAATGCACATTTCGATCTGAAATTTTTCACATGTCCATCTAAGGCTTCATTGTGCAAACTTTCCAAATTTCATCTAAATCTGAAATAGTCGCGCGGGTGATCGTTCCTCAAATTGTTCCACTTGACATGGAATGACCCTATGCAAGTAGCATACGAACCGAGGAAGGGCTGAAACCGATTTCGTAAATTGTGTAAAACAAAATATGGTTATAGATAGTCACTAGCTGTTGAAATATCTCAGTAAACGGATGTTTGTTAGTGTGAACGAGGTAAGAGCTAGAGAGATCCGAGCGAGGTCTGCGAGGGAGGTTTCACGTGCAGCGACTGTAGCAACCCCGTGCGACCCGCCATATATTACAACCCCACAGCACAGTGCCGGGGCTAATAAAGTGAGTCGAGTCTCCATTGAGTAATCGTTTTAACGAGCGCGCATAACACAGTCATTAGTTTTTGAACGCGAGCTGTAATTATTCAAATAGCAGGGTTTTACTGCACTGCGCTGGGCTGCAGTCATTTGTTGGGCGATAAAACCATTAGCAGGGGTAATGGCGCGTACCGCTCGCCATTGTTTACATCTGTATTACTTCTCCCGCCTTGAAATAACTTGACCTGTAACATTTCACCAGTGCTCGTGGGATTAGGTATGTATCCCCATGCTCATTATGTAGACCTCGGAAGCGAACAAATATCTATTTGAATTCTGTACATTTCTTCCTTTTATTCATTGAAAACTCTTGCGGTTAATAAGTGTCTATCTTTTCTAAATTTATTTATTTGTATTCCCACCGTACCTTGAAAGAAATATTGAAAAATATATTTCTTTTTGTAATCGTGCAGATAAATAACACTGCTTCTCATTTATTGGCAAACTTTATCACTAAAATTGTACAGTAAGAAATTAACTCGTCCAATGTTTATTAATCTCCTGGGCTATACAAAGCAATTATCACAGAAAGCAATAATACTATTAACCACCGTTTATAATAGCATGTTAAGAGCAATCTGCTTCCCAAAATCTTGGAAATACTGATACCAAAACCCGGCAAACCACCAAACTCTCCTTCGTCACATCGCCCCATAACTACTACCACAGCTACCCAAGATATTTTAAAGATTATTGCTTAAAAGACTAGAGACTGATATCAACCTGGATGAGATACTACCGACGCATCAATTTCGATTCCGCTCACGCCACTCTACAATACACCAGAGCCACAGAATCGTGAATCAAATAATAAAGGACTTAGAAGAGAAAAAAAAAGTTTGTATTGCAGATTTCTTAGATATTGCACAAACATTTGACCGAGTATGGCATGTCGGTTTACTATACAAACTTAAACTTACCATTCCCACTGATTATTACTTCATCTTAAGATCCTATCTAAGTGATCGTTTTTTTCAAACTAAGTGTAACAGCCATATTTCCACAATTCATCCAATTGCCTCTGGAGCACCACAGGGTAGTGTCCTGGGGCCGCTTTTATACCTCTTATTTACAGCGGACATAGCTGAAACAGATAACAACCTACGCTGATGACACCGCAGATAATGACCCTCTTTCAGCAGCTGCTGTTCTATAAAATCATTTAAATAGCCTTGAAGAATTGCTAAACTTTTGGCGTATAACTGTAAATTCTAATAAATCAGTGCAAGTAAAGTTTACCACCAAGAAAGCAAACTGACCAAATCTCTCTATAAATAATACATCATTACCTATCAACAATGAAGTCAAATACCTTGGTCTACTATTTGACTCTAAACTTACGTGGAAACCGCATTTAACATCCAAAATGGATCATATCAAGAATAAACTTCGCTTAATGGATTTGCTGCTTTGCAGAAATTCCAAAACAAAATACTTATATATGAATGCATTATTAAATAACAAATAGACATATGGCATCCTAGTATGTGGGTGCACCAAGCCTTCGAATTCAAAAATTATTCAACGTCTTCAGTTAACAATCCTTCGTACCATCTTAAATTCACCCTGGTTTGTGAGCAACAAAACAATACACGAAGATCTATCTAGCCATATCCACTATAGAAGATGAAATGCACAGACTCAGCACTAATTATAATCAAAATCTCCCACCTTAGCAAAGAGGTCAGCCATTTAGCAAATGAAGAGGAAGTGGCCAACAGACCTGTGAAATTTAATTTTATTGCATTCACATACTTCCTTTCATTTTTTAATGAATATATAGGGTGATATAAATTAATATTTTAATAAATTATCAAATTTTATGATAATATCAATAAACAATTTACTTTAACAAAACAGAAGATATTTACAATAATAATTACAAATTTTTAATAGTATCAATAATTTACGCCAGCACTTATTTTCAATAAAACTACACAAAAAATGATTTATATTAATTATTTAAACCTAACAATTTATGAAACTCATCTCAGGGTCGCACTTTATGGGCCTTCTCATAGAATAGATATTTTATTACACTAAACCACTCGGATCTGGCAGCAAACAGAAAATTACAAGAGTTACAGATGCAGTAATTTACCTAATTGTCTTAGTGCAGGTTCCAGCGCCTTCCTCATCATTCTCCAGATCGACACCGCTCTCCAACAATGTCCTTCAAAATCTGTCTCAAAATTCCATCTCACCGCTCTTGACCACCAATCTCTCTAATTCACTTTCTATCAATCAGTCTCTCTACCAATCTGATGTCGCCACCAATCTATCTCCACAATCTCAACATTTCTCCAACAATCTGTTCATTCCATTCTCTACCACCTATCTCCAATCTCATGCTCAAATGTCTCCGTGTGCCACTTTAAACCCCACTTTTGCAATAACTATCACCAAGGTGGCAGGGATGGATCTCCTCCAATAATATCCATGGTTACCCTTGGGCAAAACACGCTGCCCGGTCGCCGATTCTCTCACAATTTTGGGAAACACCCGAGTCTAGGTTTTATAGCCCAAGTGTCAACCACTGTCTCTTTGGTTTTGTTTCTGCGCCGCCAAAGCCCGAGCAGATGTATCTGTTCGTTACAATTCGGAGCGTGGTCACTGAACCACTTCTTCCCTCATTGTATTTCCTTTATCTAATTTGCTTAATGTTCAAAACATTTCTTAATAAACAAATATATACATATATATATATAGTTATGTTGATATATTCTTTGATACAGTTGCCTGACGCATGAGATGGGGAAACTGCTGCATCAGCAGGCACCGGAATATGATTGTGTTTACAGAGATAGTATGTACTTTAATGGAAAATAAGTTGCAGAATTTTCACTGAATATGAATATGAAGTGGTGACTAATTATATGTTAGAATGTCAGAATGTCTGTTGGGCATTTGCGTTTGAGTCTTCTTAGAGGTTTTGGTCGTGAAAGGTTGTTTGCAGTGTCTTATTAATTGGTTGCTGTGGCACGTTATGGAAGTGTGAATCCTGTGATAACTGAAATTAATGGATTGTAGAACAGTAGTGACATCGAGGTCTTGATGGATGATGCTGTTCCTTACGTACCACGGTGTATCAGCAATAATCCTTAGTATTCTATTCTGAACTGTCTGTATTCTTTTAATTTGTTATGCAACCACTGAACCCACAAGCAAATAATCATATTGGCCGTATTATTGCCATGTAAACAAGTCTCTCTAATTTTATTGAAAGCGTTGAGCTGCCTGATAACATAAATTTGAGTTGTTTCAGCCTGTGTGAAATATTTTGAACCACTGTTGTGATATCTGAAACCCATGCTACTTTTTGCGACAAGCATCAAGCCCAAGTATTGTACTTCAATAGATTGGGGTATATTTTCACCAAATAGGGAAATTGGAAATGTTCCTTTTATATGTAAATTTAACAACTTTACACTTCTGAAGTGATAACTTCACACGCCACTTTTTTCACCGGTCTTCGACGAGGTCCACATATTCCTGTATTTTTGACTCAGATTCTCGGCAGGAACCCTTAACTATGATTGCAATATCGTCTGAAAACTGGGCCACCTTTACGTCAGCTGACACCGGGAAGTCCGAAGAGTAAATTAGAAATAATAATATTATTCTACGAGCTGCCCGGATGGGTGGTGTACCTAATGAAAAAATGAGACAGTAAGACCATGTAATGAAATAAAATTACAATTAGATAATTCCACCATACTATATAGTATTGTACATTTTTTCTCGGTTTTCTTTCCGGAGAGAAAACAAATAGCGCCGATGGTTTGCCGACTCTCGAGCACGTGACATACAAATGTCCGTGCGAAAAACACGGCAATTCAAGGTTTTTCCGCTATCTTCTAAAGATTGACCTTTGGATTTATTGTCATTGCGAATGCAAGACGTAACGGAAACTGAACACGCTTAAATTCAAAAGAAAAGTCGGTTGGCATTAGTGGAACACTTGGAATCCTCGCCTTTGGACTTTCCTACGATTACAGAAGTTTCAATCAAATTTTTCATAATTTTTTAACAGCGTCTTTGTACTGTTTCACAATATCGACTGATTCAGATTGTGTAGGATAATTATCACCGAACCAACCTTGAGATATAAATTGTGTAATCCTGGCATATCCAATGGATTTAGGAATTCAGTTGGATAATTGACCACTTAATTGGATCGGTAAAAGAATCTATCGACTTAAATTAATGAATGTGTCCATCAACTTGACTCCGAATTTTTTATATTCAAATCATCTAAATCCTTATTTTTTGCTTTTGAAATGACTCGTTCGCTCAACAAAGCATGGTTTTTGTAATTTGCACCAATATTTGGGGAAACTTTCGATATTAATTGTTCCTTTGACGTTGTGAATTGACCAAAATTTGGTGAAAACGAAATGAGGTCAGTAGACGTGTCAACAATGCCAATGTCGCCACAAATACTCCCTTCCCATAGAGGAACGGCAATCTGTCAATGTTTTGTTAATATATTGACGATCTCCCCAACTGTCTTCTGTCCCAATGACTCACTTTTCATTATTTGAGATTTAAAATTTTTCCGTAATATTTTTTAAAAATTTTCTTTTATACAACCTTGTCCTGACAAAAACGATCACAACAAAAAAATAATTATCCAATTTAGGACAGTCGTTCGGAAGTTATGCGCTTACATACAGTACATTTCGGGGATACATTTATATATATATATATATATATATATATATATATATATCAAGTTCTGATATTCCTTTAATATTTACTAATTTAATTTTGAGTCATTTGTACCTTAGGTCGCAAATCGGACAGTTTTATTTACTTCAAGCGTGAATTTAACTGTCGACTATAACACTATAACTATATTCTATTGTCAAAATATAAAATTTGTAGGTTGAGACAAAAAAATATATATAATGTCAGTAGCGTGGCGTAGCGGGGGCGGATTGCGCCAACCGTCCCGGGTGGCGTTATTTGGAGGCAACAATATTTCACTAAAAACAATAACAACATGTAATCGGAACTAAAAATTTGAAACCTGTGCAATACACATTTTTGACAACAACGTTTTTAGAATTTCGGTATATGATGGAGCCTTTTGGATTTAAATACCTGAATTTCAGAAACAATTATAATTTGACTAATAAGCTATTCAATCGCATAATTAACGACCGGTATAATAGACATTTACACATAATTTTGAAGATCATCCATTGTGATGCTTGTGAATATTTGAAATGAAACTGAGGTCATAAAAACAAAAAGAGCAATTATTGCATGAAATTTTGTTTGTTTACATTGGTCACACTAAGAGATCTGTGTCACTTAAGGCACATAAAGCCAATTTAAAATTTCCTTAAATTTCCTCCAATTACTAAGCATTGTTTGGATTAAATCACTCATTTAATTTTGATAATACTATGGTTTTAGATAAGGAAATGAAATTCAAGAAATGATTAGTTTCTGAAATGTTGTATACAAAAAGTAATAAATTTAATGTTAGTAAAAAACATGATGCTTCACAATTAAAAAAATTATATTATGGCTTATTAAATTGCCTATGATAATTTTACCCTTTGGCTATTCTCTGATTCTATTATCTTTTTTGTAAATCTATATATATAAATGAATTCTTATTTCCCTTAGTCACGCCATAACTTGAGAGACTTCACCGATTTCATTCATCTTTTTTATAAGTTTTATAATACTTTGTACCAGATTCGTACGAAAAGAAAAATTTAGAAAATTGCGCGAAAGTGAGTAAATATAAGAAAACTTAACTACGAGGTTACATTTTTCGCGCGATTGAATTTATATAATGAGAATATGGGTTGCCTATCTTCCCCACCTGGACGAACTTCCATTTCCCCCTACATATTGCCCGCACTATATCGCTTTTTGGCAAGTTTTGATATACTAACACGTGGTATTCATCAGTCGGGCTAAGACTTTGCTACTAAACCTAAGGGTGGCCAATATCTTTATCATTCTCGGATCAATAGCAATATAATTTCAATCCCATACATAATCAGAGGGGAGTTTTCTTAGGGGTGAAAGTGGAGGGGCATCACATAAAAATAACCAGAAAACAATTAGATCGCGCTTTAAACAGCTGTAATTTCAACCACTGAGTTTAATTCTGACATAAAAAAATGTGATTTAAGTTACAAATCATCCCCGAAGAGAGGTTGGAAGAGGGTAAAAAAGACTTCCGCAACTATCTTTAACGAATGAAACAATTTCGTCCAAATTTTGAACAGGTGTTCTTGGTGAACCGAACTCAGCATAATTAGGGTAATACACATCTACAACCACTTGGATCGGTGGCTGAGGGGCTGCAATTTTTAAAAATCCATAAACTGCCGTTATTTCCTTAATTAATTTGATAGCGTTTTCGGTTAATTTGTTTGCATATAATTTCAACTCTATTCATCGTGGGAGTATAAGGGGATTGAAAATAAAAATAAAAAAGTGAAGTTTGGTATCGAAATAGGTCCTATCGGAGTCTTCATTCTGACATTCTGAATGCGAATTAAATTGCAGTTCATCCCCTAACAGGGGGATTGGACGAGGTAAAACACACTTATGCTTAATACATTTAAAGGACAGGACAATTATGACTAAATTTTGTTTCCATATTCCTCGTGACCCAAAACCAAATAATTTCGAGATAAGACAAGGCTACCACCCCTAGGGGGAAGGGATGGAACTTCTGTATGTAATAAAGGCTCATTTGTGAGCCGAAAATAATTCTTGAGGCCAATAACATTCATAGTGTTTCTCCGCCAATTTCAACCCCTTGCAGCATGTGAGGGGCGAGGGTGGAAATGAGTCATATGAAAATAACAAGGAAACAATTAATTTGTGTGTGTTGAAACCGGCGTAACGCGACTCACTGTATTACATTATCACCTTTAATATGCGACTTAAGTAAAAATTCATCCCTTAAATGAGGAAGCATTTATATTCTGTTAGAGTACTGAAAATATTTTTAGCCCTGTTATTGTACCGGGAGTATTTTTGAATCTCTCGAGATACTGGAAGTATATTTGAGGTTCATATTGTGACGTATTCGATGCCGGTTGAATCATATGTTGAACAATAATTAAATAATGTACCGGAATAATATAAATAAATACCCGGGCAATGCCGGGTTCGCAGCTAGTGAATCATAAAAAGGAATGAAGTCCAGCCAGTTTTCCTATTTTCCGGTAAAAGTAGGTAGTTCAATAGTAGGCAACATATACCTTACATCAACACGTAGCCGAGTTGCTGAATTGTTTCAGTACATTGAATGAATCATCGCGGCCAAGCTTGAAAATTCTAATTCAGATTCAATAGTTGATTCCCGTTCGTCAACAGGCAAATGAACACTGGCTCGACAAATGGAGCGCTGAGGCTCCTTGACGGTGGCTTGATAAGCCTCAACAGAATCTAAGTAGAGTTCAGACTAATTGCGTACCGCGTCCCGTTTCGCAGCTGCTTATATTATGCCACCTCGAGGTCAAGACGAACAGTGATAATAGGATCGGTTTTAGGGGATATAATTGGCCGTCTTCTTCATTTAGCATTACGGCGCTTGAAGCTTTGCCTTCGCTTCCTTCATCACAGTAGCCCATTCTTCTCTCTCTTGCGCTTTCCTACGCCATCCTAATGTTCTTAGGTCTTTCTCTACCGCATCGATCCATCTGAGATGAGGCCTTCCTCTTCTTCTCCTTCCTGCCATGCTTCCCATATGCACCTTCTTTGGTACTCTGTCTCCCATTCTTTGGACGTGGCCGGCCCATTCCAGTCTTCTAATTTTAATACTAACCACGATATTTGGGCACTTGTACAGTTCATTTAACTCCAAGTTGGTTCTACTCCTCCATATCCCATCCTGCTTAATTGGCCCATACATCATTCACAAAATTCTTCTTTCCCATACCATCAATTCCTTTGTGAGCGTCCAGCTTTCACATCCATATAAAACTACTGGTTTAATAACTGTTACGTACAGTTTTACTTTCGCGGCTTTGGAGAAATATCTTGATTTTAATATTTTGAGGAGGCTCCCATAGCATCTGTTTCCTGCTGCGGTCCTTGCCTTGATATCATCTTCCACCTTACCATTTTCTGCCACTATGGATCCCAAGTACCTCACCCTTTGAACTTGCTCAAATGTTTTATTGCACATCCTGACATGCGTTGTTAATTTAGTCTTTCTTGATATGATCATGTATTTAGTCTTTTCCTCATTTATCTCCAGGCCCGTCCATGCTGCTTGATTTATGAACCGTCTAGTGCTTCTTCCAATGTTGTTCTATTTCTACTTACCAACACCACGTCATCAGCATAGACCATTATCTGTAATAGCCTATTAATTATAGTGCCATTAGGCTTGAGCCTAAACACAGGTTAAATAACATTGTAGAGAGCGTCCCCCTGTTTCAACCCTCTTTGGGTTGTAAAGACGTCCGATAGTTTCCCCTGTATCCTTACCGAGTTCCGTGTTCCTTCTAGTGTCATTCGTACTAATCTTATCAGTTTTCGTGGTATTCCAAATGCATACAGGATTTCCGTTAATTGAATTCCATCTATCGTATCATATACCTGTTTTCGATGTATATAGAGCTGGTGTATTTCTATATTATGCTCATGCGCTTTCTCCACTATCTGTCTTAACGTAAATACATGATCTGTCGTGCTTCTTCCTTTCCGGAATCCGCTCTGGTATTCTCCGATGGTTCCTTCATAATATTGTTCTAGTCTGGATGCCAAAATGCTCGAAACTACTTTATACGTTGTACTCAGCAGGGCAATTCCTCTATAACTATTATACTCCAATCTGTCGTCTTTCTTATATATTGGATGAAGAATCACTACTCGCCAGCTCCAGATGGCTGTTACTAACTCATGTATTTGTTTCCATAATTCTCTGGGCCCATTCTTGATGAGTTCTGCTGGTATTTCATCTGTCCCCGGTGCTTCGTTATTTTATAAATTCCTGATAGCTCTATATGTTTCATTTCTAGTTGGTTCCTTAACTTCCTTTAATTGGCCCCGAACAACTAATTAAACAAATATTCTCACAAAGCATCTAAACCAAATTTAAAATATAGCGTCACCATACGGCAAGTAAACTATTCTCCGTAAAATAGGTAGGTCAAGTCCGGCATGTATTCCAAATCTTCTTCTGACTCCCCTAATACCACAATATCATGACAAACCTTAAGGTTTTTTATTTCTTCTCCTTGCATTTTGATTCTCTTTCCGTATTAACTTTCTTCATCGCCATTTCTATAAATAATTTAAAAAACATGGGTGACAGACTGCATCCTTGTCTCACTCCCTTCTTCATTTCTGCTTATTTTTTTGCCCTTCAATTCTAATTACTGCTGAATGCCTTCTGTAGAGGTTATCGATAAATCTTCCTTCTTCTATTACTAGAGTTCCACAATGTTTCCGCCTTTTCGTCTTTATCTAGAATTGGCTTCCTATCTGCTTTCCTGATGTTCTATCTATATTCCCTTTCACCATGAAATGTTGAACCACTTTGTATTTCTCTTGTAGTCAAGCCTCTTTGGCTGCTTTGCATTTCCTGTCTGTCTCATTCTTCAGGCGTCTGTACTGCTCTTCAAATGTTAAATTTTGAAAAAGCTTGAAGAAATAGAACTCGAAATGTATAAAATTCTAAACTGGTTGAAGCTGCTCTTGTAGGCAGTCCAGATGATATTTTTATACATTTCAAGTTCTATTTGTTATCAAAATTTAGTATTTGAAGAAATTACCGGAGGAAATCCCGAACATAGTGACGAGATGTCCGTTTAATTGAATTAAAGGCTTTTGTCTGTAGTTTGGTTGTAAATTTATTCGATTTAAAATAGGATAAAGTTTGGCTGTGCCCCATGAGTGTGGTGTTCCACATTTATTTTGCTCAGTGACGGTTAAATTTATTCTTAAGGAATAATTTAATAGGATTTGTAAGTATACTCTGTGAACATTATATTGTACACAGTAATATTACGTGCGCTTATAGATCACTTTTCATCGGATAAACCTCAATTCTATTAATTAATTTTGAATATTAGATTTTATTCCTTGTTACGTATAGTAATAATTTCTATAAATTTCGCAGTTAATTGACCAGGTGTTCTAGGGTTTTCCCTGCATCTCTTTTAGGTGAAAGCCCGGCGGCCCTAGTCAACCCTTGACTACCTTTCTCTGCCTTTCACATCCCGTCTTTTCAATGTCCTTCCCATGCTATTAAAGGGGAGTTGCCTGTTTCAGGATCATCCTCATGCAGCCTGTTAACCCCCTCCTTTCCAAAAAAAAATAGATTATGCCCGACTCGATGCGAATATCATCGAAACCCCGATGTCGTTATAAACGTCACGCCTCCAAAATAAAATTTATAGTCTTTGTCACAGGGTTCCAAAATCGTGGCCTGCGATCAAATAGTTTAATATGACTAAGGTTCAGTTACCTTTAAAACAGTAAATTGGAAAGAATAATTTGAACTTTTTATAACATAAAAAATACATTAACTCAATAGTACTGTTTATTTACGCCGGAATTTTTCATTTAAGTTTGTAACGGTCAAACACATCTGTTCGGACTTCGGCGGTGAGGAGTCAAAAGAAAAGAGACATCATTGGACAAACAGAGGTAATAAAAGTCAGACATTTGGACGCCAGCGGGGATTGACCCGCGTCCGCTGGAATTCTGCGACCGAAGCTGGGAATTTTCCCCAAAAACCTTGGGGAGAGGGGCAAGCGATTCCTCCCAGAGGGGAGTAACAATAAATTTCATTGGTGAATATCTATCCCCACCAATTTAGTGATATGAATTAAGGAAGCAGGGAAGAATATTAAAAACGCTTTCAGAAAGGAAGTGAAACAGAATCGTAAGACAGATTGAGGAGACGAGGCAAGAACTGGAAATTGTCCGATACACGGACAATAGAAGCGGCAGATGAGGCGTGATCGAGACCAGACCGAAACCATACGAGGAAGTGCAAACGAGAGAAGGCGCAGCTGGGTCCAAATTAAGCTGTCACGGTAATTACCTCTATAATCTTTCGCTGATTTCCTATACTTCCAGGTCCGAGTAATTTTTGTTTGAAATATTTCTGCTCTATGAGAAGGCCCATAACATACGACCCTGAGTGGAGATCTAGAATTTTTAGTTGTAAGAATATTACTTATTTGTAACATTTTCTTAAATTTATGTGTTGTGTTTATTATAAAGAAAGGCCGGCTATGCAAATTAAAACTATATTCAATCAATGTACATTAATAATAAATATATGTTAAAATTCAATATAATTTACATTGCTAACGATTTTTTAGTATTAAAATATAAATAACATTGCCCCATTCATTTCAAGTTAATTCGTCCTTCAGCTCTGTCCTGAAACACCAACGTCATTTTAAATCTAATATATGCACATCAATTTTATCAAATAATATTTCCAACTCCAAACAAATAATACTGTCCCCCCAGTGATGCAAATTTTCTTCTCGTTCTGCCGCCTAAGATGGTAATCACTCTTCCTCGTACTTTATTTTTATTTGTAATTTCTGTAGTCATACTACAGTAAACTTTATAGCGAATATTTTCTGCTTCAGTAAACATAGTTTCTAGTATTTGTAATTTCTTGTAATGACTAAATGTAATTTCTAATACAAAAAATAATTTAATTAATAAAAATCTGAACCTAAGCAGTTAAGATATGTAAATTTTGCAATATCCACATCCTGATCGTTTAGAATATTACTAGTGAGATGTCTTTAAGGCCTTTTATTCTGTAACTTGCCATATAATATTGTTACTTGCAATTTAATGTGTAACGACTACTGCATCCATTTTTTGTTGGCTTGAGTGTCATGGCAGCGTGCTTAGCTTGCCTATAAATTTAATTAAAGGTCTCGTTCGCATCTTGTTGTATAATAAGATTTCTGCGCCAGTAGTTAACTTTACAAAACCTTTCAGCTCCGACGATCTGCAAAAGAATTCCCTTTGAGTGTCCAGAAGTAGTTTCGGAGGATGAAATACGGAAGGAGTCGAGTTCAGCAGAGCGTCTCGCGTCCCTCAATGCAGAAGCTAATTTTCAAAGGTCTGGGCCCTTTCCGCCATTGTAACGTTATAGACTGCCGCGAGAATGGACCTCTATAGACTCCACACTATTAACGTTAGACAGGCTCCCGGTCAAGGGGGAAAAACCTATTTCTCCCCTGAATTGACCGAGTGACGTTCCTATTATCCTCTTTCCGAAAGCGTGGCGTTTTCGACTTCATTGCAAAGATAGGTAAAGGTATCTTGTCCTTCGAGAATCATTTCAGTAAACTAGTTTCGTGTTTGCCACGCGAGGGCTTACTTTAAAAATAACAATAGCATGTAATAAATAAAACACAATGGCCGAAAGTCAGAAATGGAATAATTTATTTGAATTGAAAACATTTTAACTTTTGGGAGCAACTCAGTTTTCTTACAAAAACATTATATAATTAAATACAAATAAATAAATTTGGTAATTACAATTAAAATAGAACAAAAATTTCATGTTGCTGCTTCAACGTCCAGATCCGAAATGAGTGAAAACAGCATATTTTTAAAACTGTAAGATTTAAATTTCAATAATTCCAGAATGCACAAGTAAATCACTATATATAATATTGAGTAATATTAAATTTCAATTTTGTGTATGTTTCTCATTAATGCTCAGTAATTAACCCTCATAAGTCGTAGTGTAAAGAAAACTCTCTAAGGAAAGAAGTTATTTATTTTCCCTAAATTCCACTGGGTTTTTTTTGTTAACAGTTTACACGAGGGTGATCCTTAAAGAAGCAATTCCCCTCTAATAGTATAAGAAGGGAATTGAAAAGGAAGGATTTGGAAGGTAGAGCAAGGTAGCCAACGGTTGACTAGGGACCCCGAGCTGTAGTTTTAGGATCCTACCCGGTGTTTCGCCTAAAATAGATGGAGGGAAAACCCTAGAAAACCTGCATCAGGTAGGTCGGGTTATTGGGTACTATTATCACGCCCTTCTGAATGACGGGAGACGGGTTTGCTGTGGGGTCGCCGCATTACCTTCTGTCTTCGCCAATTTTAGGAGGCAGTTGGCCGACTGTGGCCAGCGAATAACTCTTACCGTATGCCCAAGGTCTTCGACCCCAGAACATACATCTCTTAAAATAGATTAAAGTGCCTCTGCATGTGAGGACCTTGAAAAAACCAGCGAGAGTACGAGGTATTCTCAAAGGTAAGCCCCGCAGTCAATCTGGAAGAAATACCTGCGAGAGAAAACTCCACAGGCATCTCTACGTCCATATAATTTTTTGGGGGGTGACAGGCTACATGATGGTAATCCTGAAAGAGGCAACTCTCCTTTATTAGCGTAGGAAACGAACTTTGCCTCGACGAGACGGTCGGGACAGCTATGATGTTCAAAATGCACTGTGAAACATACCTAAAGCCGGCGACACACGATGCTACGAGGGCCGTTCAACGTTGGACGCTTGATGGTTGGACGCACATCCTGTGATTGATGCATCCAACGTTGGACCACGTTCGGACTATTGTCTGTCCTTTGACCTGCGTTAAATGGTTTCTCTTCACTCTGCGACTCACTGAGAAGCTATTTGACACGCTGCCTCACGATTCGTCCAACCCAGTGAATAAGTTACATAAATTTTGTTAGTACCAGTGATTAGTGCTTTGACTAGTATGATTTCTATTAGCTATATATTTTAATTAAAATTAATTAAAGAAATTGTATTATTTCTCTGCACTATAAGTTTATAAGATAATGAGTTTTATTTAAATTTTTTTACTAAGTAAAATTAGTTTTTATTTAAATTACAGGTAATTGGGGTAAAGTTAGTATACAACAATTTACTTTTTTTTGTTTAGCTTGCATATAACATTCCCACTACAGAAAAATGTAACCAATGCTAGCAACAGTTGACATTTGACTTGCAGTGTGTGGCCAATCAAGTCAGAAACACTTTTATTAAACGAGTGCACTGAATGAAACTAGCAATGAACTTAATACTTGTAACATACCTCTTCAGTTGTAAAATTCTTATCTTTATAAAGGTTGCTTTTGATATCCTAGATTTATTTTTTTTAAATGTTTTCTCTTTTTGTTAATAAATTTATAAAATTAAAGAGTATATAATTTCTGAACAAATTATGGCTTCTCAATAGTGACCTAATTCTATCACAACTGATTATTTAATCAAGAGGCCACTTACATCAATATTTCAAATTATTAGTTAGGAACCACAATTTGGGATATGGTGATGAAAGGTAGTAGATTCCTTGTTAAGGAAACTATAATGCAATTATTTACAGTTTGATCTTTATTGTACAGGATTAATATTACAAACTAGGGCAGATTTCCATTTTAATTGGGTAATCTTTTAATTGTATTATAATTTAGAACCTTATTATTCTCCCACATATTGCAAAAAAATACATATCTTTTGGCAATAACAATTATTCTCACCATATTGTCGTTAGATGCAAAATTTATACTCCCCAAGTACACTTGATTTATTTTACAATTTCAATATTATTACAGTGTACAAATAATTCACCCATTATAAAGGCCACAATTTGAATAGACTAGAGTGATTGAAATACAAAGAAAAATATGATTTTCAATCTATGACAAAGATAATAGTAAAGATATACAAATATGTATATCAGAACATATTTTAAGATTTCATAGGTATTAAATTATTAAATCATAAACAGTCAGTTAATTTCATTGCACTTAGTGGAACAATACTCTGTAAAATACCTATTTCTATTCACCTTTATTGTTTTTGTATATTACAGATAAATTAAAGCAGACCTTTATATTTCATAATAGAACTATTTAAAATCCAAATGTATATGAATATAGGCAAACTTGACAAACAACAAAAAATTGTGTGTGTTTCTGAAAATGAAGCAGTGAAATAAATAATCTTGGATTGTCTGATAACATTATTGCAGGTACCTATATTAAATATATTACATTATAGGCACAACAAATTGAATGATTTTACATACTTCTTAATTTGGATATATTGTACATGTAGGTAGTTAAATTTACTTTTCTAAGAAAATAAAACCAATTAAATGCTTAATCTGTGGAAGGTTATTTTTTTCATCTCACATAAATAAATAGAATAAAAGTTGTTTACACACAATAATCTTCGCTACAGTCATGAAGATGAAATTTAATTTTCCCATAACAGAATTATAATTTTGCTTTCCTCAAAATTCATCATTATCCTGACTAGTCACAACCTTTCCATCTTATTAATTTATTGGAGCTAATGAACATTGGAGAAATAACCAATTTAGAATTATAAACCTCTCATTACAGTTAATTGTTATAATTTAAACTTACAACAAATTATACTGCTCATTGAATTTATAGATCATAAGTATATGTAAGGTTCAGGTGAACTCCATAACCATGTAGGAACTTTAAGTAATAAATTTTCATAATCCTGTTCAAACTACAAATGTTTTTCATAATTTAGTGACTAAATAATAAATCATTTCATAAAACTAAATTTGTGAATAAATATTTTGAAATTGTCCTGCTAGTTTCAACATTCTTAATAAGGCATGTAGCTGTAAAATATCAACGGATGTAACACTACCAATATTATTTTATTTTCAACATTGGTTTCAATTATTCAAAAAACTGTCAGCTCTCAAATCTTTTCAGTCTTCTCCCATATTAAAAAGTTCTATATAGTATTCATGAGGTGTATGAAATATTTGAGAAATTGTTTCCAAAACTCAACATAGCCTTTGATTCATTTTTCCTTCTACTACGTGAATATAGTTATTTTATTAATAATGTGAATTTTTGAAAATAATATAAACAATTCTCATGACATTTAACTTAAACTAAAAGAAGTTTTAATTTGTTCAATTATAAGACACTTTCTGCTAATTGAGTAAACTTTTCAAAATCAGGTATATTATAATAGTTTAAAAATGTAAAATTAATAGCTATATGCAAGATCAGAAGGCAAGAATTTTTTCCAAGATGCCCCATAAAATACTTTTTAGGTAAGTCAAGTGCACATTCTGATTTACAATAAGCATACACCCACTTGTATGTTTATTACAATAAGGATAATGATTGGAAGCCTAGAAAATGAAGTTTTTTAAAAACTAATTTACAGAAGAAAAACATGTGAGGTGTTATTGTGCTTGATTTTAATTTGATGCCAGTGATCTAATGGCACAACAGGTATCAAGTAGTCCAGTGGAAGTACTGTCCTCTCTAGAGACAGTGTTAATTGAAATAGTTAAACCAATCACTTGTCTTCAATGCTAAGCAAACATCTCACTCCTATTAATTTTATCATTGTCCTGTAAGAATTTTACTTTAAGCATGAGAATTATCCAAAACCTCTCCTGACATATCAAATTTCCTTTCAATTGTGTACAAAAGCAAAACTTGTACATTAGAAAAATAAACAATTTTCAACTCCGTTCTCTTACTCATAAAAATTGTCCATCTTTAATCATCTTCTGATATATCTGAGCTGCCTTTGTTTACTACCAATTTATCTAGTTACCTTAAATTCTATCTGCCTACGTGTGCTTTATCCATACATAGTTGGAAAATTGAAGAGTATCAACAGGGAACACAAATTTACAGAACTAAACTGTATGCTGAAAATATAAGGGATATAAAAGTATTATTCCAGCTTACCTGAGCATGAAAGACAATAAAAATTGAAAGCAATTTTGTTACACTTTCTTCAACTGTTCTTCAGAAGTAAATAAATTCAATAATGACAACTCTCCTTCACATCATAATCTTGTCAATTGCAATTCCAGTACAAGTCTAGTAAGTTAAGCTGATGTAACAACAAAGGAGACAAGGAACCATGATAATTTATGATAAACACAATAAGTACTTATTTGGACTAATTAATCATATCTCTTCAGACTGAAATACATTTAAACAAATTAATTTTACGCTGTAATAAATCAAGAGTATAGGTTCCGAAATTTTACTCAAAGAATAATGGTTCTATACAAAAATTTATAGAAATTGTTAGCACACACATTCGCCTAAATAATGTAACTAGTTATGTATGAATAGTTTCAGAATTCGTTAATTTATTCCAGCTGCTGTAACATTACCTGATTAAAAACAATGTAACTGTAACCTAAACCACAATTATATATTTCGTACATTTCTCTCATTTGAACAGTCAACAGGGTGGCTTGTTTATGCTATTTTAAAATCTGTATCAATACTGTATTAAAAGAAAATTGAAATTATGTTTAGCTACATAATGTGTATTATAAAAATTTACATTATTTTCACTTTTAGAAATGATAAATGAATATCAAGTTTCTATAATGAACAGTATAATAAAGTTGATAAATGGATATGCCTGTAGATCTTTGTCTTCGGTTGCAGCAGAAAGTTTTCTTAAATTACTTCTCAAAAAACTCCAAACAAGTTATTCTCATAACACTCCAATGAAATTGGAGAACTACACAGTCTGTAATAGGAAGAGAGCAATTAATGACAAGTTTTCCTCTGGAATATTAATTGTAAAAAATTAAAAATGTAAAATAATTTTGTATATGTGCAGCTTTTAAGGTTAAAATAGAAAATTATTTTGGGCATCCATTTATTATCACATTTCTGAAGTATATTTATGATACATAATACTATTTAAAGAATTGAGCACAATTCTTTGACAATTTGTTAAATTATTGAACGCATATCCTAAATAGATTTTAATAGAGGAACAATATCTAAATTTACATATAATTCTGGAATGGCTCTGCAATTTAATTACATACAATTTCAAAATACATCTTATTCCATCTCAACTTGAAACTTAATTTCTCTTGTTCAGACACACCATGATTACTTTCCCATACACACAAATACCACCCACAAAAATGACAAAAAATACAAAAGCAAACTATTCACAAAAGTAAATTTATTCTACAGATACTGTAGACAATTATATGCATTTCTGGAATAGACATTTAGAAAAGTAAACAATTTGAATAAAAAAACAAACTTCGCCTTTACTCCAAATGTAATATTCACTTAAGCATAACTGGCAATTGGAAACCAAATGGAAGGAAGAGGAAAGTAGTTGATGTATATGGGAAAGCAGAGATTCCAATTTTATATCTAATAGTTTCTTTTCTCTTAAAACACAATTTCACTGTCTTCAAATTTATTGCTATGTCAAAAGACAACAGATACTTCATTAAACAACAAGTATTTGTTGCAAATAATCTGATAATTTAATTGAACAAGGAAGGTGTAGAAAATTTGTGAATAAACTGATACAATGGAAGTTAAAATGCATACATAATTTTAAGATGTATCACATTTATACAATACAGCATGCTCTTAATTTCCAATATAAATCTCAATTAGCTAATGCATTAAACTATTTGTAATATTTCTATTCCATAAAAAAATATATTTAACAACAATCATCTATATCATTTGACAAAGCCAAAAATGTTTTAAGAAAGTGTCTGAAAAATAATATATATAAAAAGTCATTTAATGTTTTAACATAATTTAGAGTTCTTCAGAAATGAAGTCTCTGACATTTTAACACTTTTAAAGATTAAAATCCCTACCAGAATCACAAATCGATTTCCATAAAAGATTTGTCAAAATATTTGTACATCATACAATTGAATACAAAATAACCCAAAGGTGGGAAATAAATTCAAAATGTTCAACTCAAATGTTTAGCATTGGGACAATTTATTACAAATACAAGTTTGCATAGTTATCTGGATATTATAAAGTATTACTTCACCACAATAAGTTGAAAAATAAATTTCAGTTTTATAAACAGAAGATGTAAAAGTACAAATAAAACAAAGGTTTCACATTCTGCTGATGATCGTGCACTGAAGGGAAATCGGAAGAGAACCAATAACATTGTTCGAGGCCATTACTACATGTGAACAATAATTAAAATCTGAACAGTTTCCAAACTTAAAAGCAGCAAAATGTAGGTAGATACCATGATGTAAGCATCTAACAGCCATATGGTGAGTATGTTTAAATGGCCCACAACTCCAGCTTTGGCTTCTTGTTAATTGACAGTCTGAAATAGCCGCCATAAGAGGAAATTGTCTACCACAGCTTGTACATCAAACAATAATCATAATAAAAATGCATCTATCTCACTTACCTAACTATGGAATTATAACATATTGTACATTCATTCTTGAAATAGAATGATAAAGATAATATAGAAAGGGAAGCATACACATTCATTCAATTTCATTAACATTTTGTGCACCATTTTGAATCTTAGATTATATTAATTAGAAAACAAAAATAAATAAAATAGTTGCAGTTTGCAAGCGCCAACTGAACTGTAACAGCATTTACCAAACCTTACTCGGTAACGTATTACATAGACAGTGTATGCCAAAAGTAAATATAAAGGCAGTTCGATTTATTTGCGGAAGTGTCACAGTACTTCATCATATGTTGGCACATTATGGAAAACTGGACACATTAGTAAAGCATCCAATTTGAACTTTGTGACTGGCTCCATTCAGATCATGAGCCATTCTAATTAACAAATTACCTTCACAAACTTTATATACATATTAACTAATATTAGAAAACATTAGCAACTGAAAGCACAAATGTAATACAAGTTACTGTTAGATTTATGGTAAAACAATGGCAGTATACATAGTTGCACATGCTCAGAGTGAAGAAAGTTACTTTTCCATCTTAACCAAAAATATAGCAAACTACTTGTGTCCCTAAACTGCTGAAACTGATTTCATAAACTGGAAAAGTAATGTAGTTTCCTATTATCAAGATCTATATGTATTTTAAAATAATTTTTTTGTTACAGAATTGCATTTGGAAGCTTCACATATTTAGTCTTCAAGTGTGTCAACTTCACTTTTTGAGATATACTTTGAACGAATGGTGCATTTTGGCAAATGATACAAAAGAAGCCGTTTCCAACAGAATACATATGTGTACTGACACACAACTCAGCGAGAAAAATCGCATCGTTCCCTCCATCACAGATAAGGGTTAGGCTGTACATAACATTGGTTCCTTCTCCAGGTAAAACTGTTCAGATCCATTGCCACACAAACAGCAGGAGACCCAGGTCAATATGCTGTGTGATAAGAAGAAAATGGGGTGGGAGTTAATGTATCCACCAACAGCTTTTTGACAGCACTTGGCATCCTTAGCACTTTTGTTTTCTTCAATAGCACTTCACAAGATACTGAAAAACAGAATTCAAATTTAAATTCTAAATGATTAATTTTATACAGAAAAGCAAGAGAAAGCTAAATTTCCTGATAGCCTGAAGAGAGACAAAATTAACAATACAGAACATAGGTTTTACTATCAAGTGACTCGTTTCCAGTTTTCAAATATTGACCAAGACTGGTGTTATAAAATATTATATTTAATGAAAAGTCAAATATGTAGTTATATCTGAAAAAACTTAAACAGAAACAAACAAGAAGAGTGCTAATTTTTTTTCCGAGACTAAAAAAAGAACATAAAATTTTTAAATGCATGACAAGGTGTTTGAGAAATGACAAATATTGCTAATAATATTTAATATATGTTGTTGTAGTATTCAGTCCTTAGACTGGCAGACACAACTCTCCTATTATGTGCAAGTCTTTTCATTAATGCTTAACTACCATATCCAACATCCTCCCTAATCTGCTCGGAAATATTCCATCCTTGTCCTCCTCCTTCTGCTCTTACCTTTAACATTTCCCTCTAATGCTAATTTTACAATGACCCTCACATCTCAAAATGTGGCCTACTAATCAATCTATCCCTTCTTTCGGTCAAAGTCCTCCATAATGTTCTCTTCTCTTATTCTGCTCCTCATCTGATTTTCAGCATTCTTCTATATCACCACATTCCAATAGCTTCTATTATTTTCCTTTCTGCAATTCCTGCCATCTGTGCTTTGAACCCATATGACGCCACACTCCATAAAAACACTTAGTAACAATTTCCAAATGTTCATACTTGTATTAGCTGCAAAAAAAATTCATTTTTCTGCAAAAGTCTTTCTTGCCTCTGCTATCCTACTCTTTATGTCTACTATACCATCTCTGGTTATTATGCTGGCTAAGTAGCAGAATTACTTCCTTTAAAATCTCTTCCCAATCTAATACACTTTGTTATTCCAGTATTTCCCATACTACACTCCATGACCTTAGGTTTCTTTCTATTAATCCTCTTGTACTTTTTCTCCAGGACCACATTCATGCCATTTATTATGGTTTCCAAATCTCCTATCTCCCCTAATGTCACAATATCATCAATGAATTAAAGTATGAGGTCTTTCCCAGTGAATAGCAATTATAAATTCCAACTGTTTGGAAACCTGAGAGGAATCTATAAATCATCAACCAACATTAGGACTTTTACTTGTCAGTTTCCATATTCCTTTATAACTTCCTTCTTCGCCTGTTATATCCACCCTAACTTGAAAACCTAATATATATAGACTGAAAATGTTCGGTTGGTCGTACTCAATGTGATGGCGGAGACGGTAATACCAACGCCTCGGCTCTAGTGGCGGTTACACTACTGATTTCGTGTACCCAGGTTCGAGTCCTGGCCACATCGCATATTTTCAGTCTTTCTTCTTTCTTCCATTCCCTTCTATGCTTAACGCATGTATTTCTTTGTGCATGATCCCATGCCATACATATGATTCAAAGAGCTAATTTCCTGCCATTCTCCCAAATATTTCTATCTTTCTTTCTATCCTATATCTATCCTGTACTTTCCCCATTCAAACAGATCCATCCTCAATATTTAAATATTGACACACACTCATACATACATACAACCACCGTTCAAACATATATCAAGGTATACACAACTTACACAGACACACACACACTCAGTATGCAAACAGAAGGTTTTATTACACATACAAATTCCAATGAGCTCATGCTGTTATAGGTGCTGTGTACGCGCCCACCCAACCTCCTAAATATTCTGGTCAGACCCTACAAACCCCACACCCCCAACCACAATTGGCTGCAGACCGTGTGGCAGAAACAGATGCCATGTCTGCCCAATACTCCCACATACCATAACCTTCCAGAACCCCACCAACAGCACTACATACAAAATTAAGGAAAACAACCCATCTGTCCTCTCACACCATCTACAAAATAAACTGCACACTCTGCCCAGCCTTTTACATTGGTCAAAGAGACCCCTCCCCGAATAGATTGCCAACCACCGTCTTACACTAAAACTCACCAAAACCCAATTCCCCATAGCTGCCTATGGCCATAGCCACAACACCAACAACTTCAACCAGTGCTTCACACTGACCCCCCTCAAAGCCCTACCTCCCAACTCTTCAGAAGCTAAACACCATCTATGGGAACTTTCATTCAGCATGTCCTACAGTCCAGACAAAGGCCTGGACTCAGCATCCTATAGCTCTTCATCTTCAAACACCCCCCCAGCACCAACAACAGCACAAGCTCAATGGAATTTGTATATGTAATAAAACCTTGTGTGCATACCGAGTGTGTGTGTAAGTTGTGTACACCTTGATATGTGTGAGTGTGTGTCAATATTTAAATATTGACACCTTTAAGGATGAATGTGTTTGAATGAGCGTGTGTCGAGGTGGGGGTGTTAGTATGCATCTCCCCAACCCCCATCAAGTCCTTGCCTCTTCCCAGACCCTCATTGAGAGAGAAAGTTGGTGACCTGATGGGGTCAATTGTTCACGACCTAAGCTAGCAGCGCAGAAAATTTTGGCTGCTCAGTCGTTAGCTAGCCGATCACTGGAAATGTCTTCCTAACTTTCTGATGAAGGGAGCGGTGCCTCCAAAAATTCAAGTACTCTAAACCTCACAAGGTGTCTTACCAAAATCTTCAGGTATTATTTTTGTTTCATAGATTTTGCAAACAATCCTGAACAGAAATATTGCGTCTTCACCCTATGAACTTATCACTCCACTGAAATGTTATCAAATCCTGTGAAGCTCTAACCTTAAGATTTTGTTCCCCAACTCATAATCCAACTTCTATTATTAACTGAACTAGATTTACAGTTTGATACAGACCTCCTTCCCACCATTTCTTCTTCTATTACGTTTTCATATTTAAACATACACAAATCATTTTTAATACTTCTTGTGTTATCCATGCTTTCCTATTTGTCTGTATTCTTCTTCTTCTTTGTTGTTGACTGCTATAGTCATTTCACCCTTAGTCATTTATCTTCTACATTGTATCTTTCTTCATCAATTTATTCTTGACTTCTTCTTTGAACCTCTAAAGCACCTATTTTTCTAATCCTATCTTTGCTTTAATTCCCTTCTTCAGTTTCTTCATTTTCCGCCTACATTTCATATTGAAATGATTTAGTCCCAGTTCACATCTGCTCCTAGGAAGGTTTTGCAGCCCAGATCCTGATTCCCATATCTCTGTCTCACCAATATGTCAATTGGCACCTGCACATACCCCCCCCCCCCCCAAAGCTTCTTCCAAGTGTTGGGTCTTTTTTTCACAATCCTTCATTTATATATTTGCCACTACTAATTTTTTCTCCATGAAAAATTCTATAAGGCTGTCTCCCCTTTCATTCCTTTCACCAAGTCAATAGTCCCAAACAACATAACTTTCTCTTACCTCTTAGAAGTAATAATGTTAACAATTTAAACAAATATTTCACATTACCTGATGAGAATGTCTAGCTCCGATATGCTAGAACTTATCTTGAAAAAGGAAAAGATTATTAGTTGCTGCCACTGCAATAATGTTTTCTGATGGATGCCATGCAGTATGCAATATTTTTTTATTAAAGTCTAGACAGTCCACACTGATGTCATCTTTTTTCCGTTTGCCTCCAGTACAGACCTAACAAAATGAAAGTAAGATGGTGAGTAAATGCTGGTGTGGCCAAATTTTAATGAAATCACAATTTCTCAGTCAGCTATGAGAATGTCCGTGGAACCATGGTTATATGTCTTCAACTATCCATGTTTACGTGTTAACCTTTAGTTCAACAACCAATGCCAAGTCTGAGTGTCAAGTTAATCTCTAATTAAAAAAGTATAACTGAAAAATAAGAGTTTACAAACAAATAAAACAGTAATATATAAGCTTTAACACTATTTATCTAAGCTCTCTATGACATATCCAGACTTTTGCAAGTACAAAAATAATTTCCAACAGTCTAACTCAACAAAAATTTAAATCAATTATAAAGAGAGGGAAAATTTTGTTAACATAAAATATACAGAATCGGAATTAAATTAGAGAGATAATTTAGACTTTGAAGTCCAAATTTCTAGTTGAAGTGTCAGAGTACTTTAACAAAGCAGTAAAAAGCTGACATATTGGCCATTTTGTGAATAGTAAATTTCTTTACGTCAGATAATTTGATTTATTGAAAAAATATGTGCTAAAATGGAAGAAAGTGAAGTTAACAGCACAACAGTTTAAGTAACCTGAGCAACTGTTGAGAAAGATACTATCAGGTAAAATCTTAGGATTGTACAAACTGTTAAAACACTTGTTCATGAGAAAATAATTTTGTCACACAAGTATTTTTGATTAACAGTAATAACTTTTAATCCTGTGACAGACAATCAAGATTTGGTTGTAATTTTGAATATGGACCACTCAAAGTTATGAGAATTTGTCATCCTAAAAAATATAGTACTGAATATGGAATTTTAGCATACACTTATGGAATAAAAAATACACTGTAACCCTTACTTTAAGTGCAACAATATTATTAATTCAAAAAGGTACAAAATCATTTAATGGAACAACATATTTTCTTCCAAACCAAATACATACATATTAAATTAACTTTTTACAGTATACATTGATGTGAAATTGAATTATCTTACTTTTCTTGGTTTAAGAACAGTCTTAGGTTTCACTATATCCCTTGATGCTTCCAAAGTTGCTTCCCTTTTGGTTGTACGATCAAACATTCTGAAGAAGTTATTATATGAACCTGTCATAATTGCAGAATCATTGCCGTTCCAACAGCATTCAAACTTATCAAATATGCAATCATTTTCATACAAGGAACAAAGCTTTGACCGTAAGTACTCATGAACCTGAAATATTCCAATAATTAATTATTTCTGAAAAGTTTAGGTTACGATATTTTTAAAACATTAAAAAAAAATTGATTACAGAATACATTCACAACCATGCATCAACAAAGATGGAAATAGAAATCAATTATGTATCATCCGACCGTCACTGTGTCACATAGCAACACTAGTCTTTGATTGCAGGAAGGTGACACACCATCATGATTTCCTTCCAGGTTGATTAACCTTAAATCAATACTAAGCATCACCAAGCTGGGAAGCAGTAACATATCAAAATATTGAAGCATGAGCCACTGTATTCAAGACAGATCTGGATAGTGTGGCCCCCATCCACTTAAGTGTCAAATTTAAGCCATGGCACACTGGCCATTAGATGACAGCAAGTATGTATGTATTTATTAAATCTACAAATGGGCAGACGCCCGGTGGCAGATACATAGAACTTAAACAATAATTAATAATCTGGTTGTAAGAACCATATTTAACCTACAATTGAATGTATAATTATATTCAATATAAATAAATTAGTGTGGAATCATATTATTAGAAGATTAATTTTTTAAAAGAATTTTGTTTTTGCCTGAAAAAAAGAAACAAAAAAACACTAGAAATATATTTCACTGTAGCATATTTTCAGAGATTTCACAGCAGTGATCACTTCACTACACTAAACTTAGATTAAGTCTAAATTTTCTTTCTGTTAGAGGAAGTTCCCCAAACACTCCTGCAAGTAGATTGTTCCAGTCATTAATTGTCCTATTTAGGAATGAATATTTGCCAACTTCTGTGTTTTGGTGCCTTGCTTGTAATTAAAACAAGTGACCACCCCTCCCGTTCCGAGTTGATTCTTTCATTCTATCTCGGGTTCCCTGCCAAGGTTTTTGACCTGCAAAGGCTCTGCAGAAAATGTGTAGCCTAACTCTTTCTCTTTTTGTCTGTAGCGTATCTCACCCTGGTCGCTTTATATTTTCGTTCCCATGTCCAGGTCCTATTTGTACGAATTTTGAGGCCCTTCTGTGCACCATTTCAAAGGATTGTATTTGACCTATCCTGTACGGATCCCAGCATGCTGCACCATATTCCATAAGTGGGCATACTAATGACAAATATGCCATCTCTTTAGATTTTGCATTCCCCTTCTTGAGTATTCTCATGGCAAAGTGCAAGGTGTTCCACGCTTTCCTTGTAGCATAGTTTACCTGCTCCGCCCACCCCAGCTTACTGTTAAAATAAATGCCGAGGTATTTGCAGTTTGTCTCCTCGATCACTGTTTCCCCATCTATTTTATATATCAAGGCATATTGAAAGTGCATTTTAGTAAAACTAATCGCCATACTTTTACTATTGTTGTTTTTTTTTCGCTTAGCCCATGTACTTAGAGTATTTAAGTCAGTTTGGAGAGCAGCTGAGTCTTGTTCCCCATTTATTTCCCTGTAAATTACACAGTCTGCAAAAAGTTGGACCTTAGAATTTTTATTATTAGGCAAATCATTAATAAATATGAGAAACAATAATGGGGCAATAACTGATCCCTGGAGGACTCCCGATGTTACAGATCCGAGTTCTGAAGTTTCTTTCCTAACTTTGGACTTCAGTAGCCTATTTTTTAAGAATTCTTGCACCCAGAGAACTACTCTTTTGATAATACCAAAGAAAACTAACATCATGTCAAAATGCAACCTAGGGATCAAGATAAATAAAATAAAAAGGCAGAAAATTATTACAGGCTACTAACAAAAGCAGTTGCCATATTTTAACAACTACTGGCTGACTGACTTCTAAAAAATATGAGAACATACGGACGTTTTCATCTATAAAGGCATTTTTTAAATTGCATACACATTGATCCAATTATGACATCAGATAGTACTCCTGTACTTCCAACAAAGTCACTGTAACTAAAGAAAATATATTAACTTTAACCAATACAGATTGGGTTAGTTTCAGAAACACACAAAAATAAGTTAACCCAAGACTTTGAATTAAGAAAACTGAAGTAATCGAAGTGACTGTAATTTACCTGGCAACAATTAATGGGTGCACGTTTATCATTAATATCTAATGGATGGAAAAGATATTTAGCTGCTATAGCAGTCAGCACTTGCATACAAAAAAACAACTAAAAGAAAATGGCATAAAGGAAAGCTCACTCAAGCCTGACAATTACATTAATTGTCTACAAATGGATAAGATGATGTACAATTAGTTGTAACCCTATTAATACAGAGAAAGAAGAAGCCATCACTCCTTGTGAGAGATTGATTGCCAAACTGCTGCACACTTTATTCTTAATTTTATTTGATTCATTGCAATTAAATAAAATTATCCTCCCATACTTTGCTATTCCTGGAGCTTGAAGCATCCCGTGAAGGATAAAATTGATCAATTTCTTTTCTCTCTCTCTCTGTGGCTCTACAGCCTTGCATGACACATTCCGAATTTGGAGTGGCACGTGGCCATCATATCAATCCTCCAACAGTCTTAATCTTGGTCTTTACGACCATGATGACACAAACATCCAAGCCCAGGCCAGGATTCAAACCCAGGACATCTGGGTTGTGAAGCAGCAACGCTAGCCACTACACCACAGGAGGTATTTATTAACAACTGTTGTTAAAATTAAACATTTCTATTTCTTAATTTAAATGTGTTGATTTTACATTTTATTTTTTAATAAATAAATTGTTAATTCTTCTCAGACTAGCGACCCAATGATTACAGAAATACATAATGTTATCGTTTTATAAAGTTCAAAAGAATATCTCCATCTTCACTCTTTACTTTTCTTAATGTCATGCATCCTCAACAACACTGAGAGCCCATCCAGCATGAGCTCTGTCACTCCCTAGCCTCTGATATTCATTCTTCAAGGTCTGAATACATACTGAGCTTCTTACGCTCTTTCAACCATTCATCCGATTGCCATGAAAAGCTTTTTGTTTAGCTCTGATCATTCCAAAGAAGGTTTCTGTCAATCTTTAGAAGACTTAGGTTTCTTCCTTTCCTCCATCACAAAAAAATCCCTCATCAATCATGCTCTGAAACTTCATGTTCGTCCCTTACAATTTCCTATACCATTCATCGGATTGCAATGAAATTTTGGTGTATTGTAGTGCTCTGTCCAGAGAAGGTTTCTGTCGATCTTTCTAAGATTTAGGTTTCTCATTCCCCACACCTCAGGCCAGGAAAGGTCCTACCCTACTTACAAATAGATACATTATGCCATCACATAGATAATTAAATTTCTGTTTAACATGAAATAATACCAAATTTGACCAACACTTTATTTAAGTAATGATTGTTTTTAATTATTTAATAAACATGTAAAATGTTTTGAGTCACAATGCAAATATGTGTTAAATATGGCTGGCATGCTAGATGGATTTTTCTGAAACTAAATGTCACTTAGGCTTGTTTCACACTATCTGTTTTTCTACCAGATTGTCCCGCCAAGGGAAACATCTGACAGACGAAACCCAGAAAAGTAAACGTAAATGTCTTTCTGCAGAACCACACTATGATTCCATCATACTACATAATTTTGTACTTTAAAGAGATAGATATAGCAGTGGCATGCTTTACATCAAAGGGTTGGAGGAGTTGTCACAAGAGAACCATAAGAGGACTGACCAACTGCAAACAACATGAGAAATGTATTGTGTAATGATTTAGTTTCTGATGTTGGAAGTGTGCCATGGCAAACAGCAAAATATATATTAACTTTGATTAATAAACAAACTAAATAAAAGAAAGTATTACAAAGTACTTTAGGTACACTGATTCTGTCAATAAAATAAATGCAGTATGTATGTATGTATGTATAAATGATGTGAACTAATTGTCTTTCCAAATTATCTGTTTCATCAACACTATCAAATTGTGGGAGTTCTTCACAAACTTCATGCTAGGCATCTTTCTTAGTATTTTAGTCATACAATATAAATGAGAATATTAGGAAATCGTTGCTAAAAATGTGGCATTATATGGGTCTGAAACACGGACAATGGGAGTTGGGGAAAGGAAAATAATAGAAGCCTTTGAAATGTGGTGTTATAGGCGAATGCTGAAAATCAGATGGGTGGATAGAATTACAAACGAGGAAGTTCTTAACAGAATAAGAGAAATACAAAAAAGGCCACATTTTAAGACACGAGTGTCTTGTAACATTAGCATTAGAGGGTGGGGTAAGAACAGAATAGGGAGGCCAAGGATGGAAACACTAAGCAGATTAGAAAGGATATGGGTTGTGCTAGTTACAAGAAATGAAAAGGCTTGCGCAGGATAGGTTAGAATGGAGGGTTACATCAGACCAGTCTTAGGACTGAATAACACAACAACAACATTTGTCATCAAATTTATCCAACATCACAGGTCTTGCTTCCACAACAGTAAACAAAACTTCTCTATCAATATCTACCTTTATTTTACTATATCAGGTGGAATTGACATGTTAATGTTGTCAGAGAACATAGTTTTGCTTAGCATAATATAGTGGCATTTCCTGGCAACAGTCTTCCCCATCCATTTTTTCCCGTCGTCGAACAATGTGAAATGGGCCTTAAGCGTATTAAAAGAATGTCACCGTCAGTATCCAGGAGAAAAATAGATAATGTGATACAAACCTTATCCGAGAAATCTTTTGCAAAAAAACAACACATCATTGAAAAAGTATCATTACTTAAGAAGTTAACTGACAGTGACAACATGTTGTCACATCCAAATGCAGCTATCCGACTCCAGCACTAAGACTACATTTTTTGAAGACTCCAGCAGTCTTATTTTTACACTGCATAATCATAAGTAATGATCTATTTTATTAGTTTATGAATATATAAAATTTTTACAAGTAGCAGAGCAAATTAATTACATAAGACCTGTGGTGCACACGCGCAATTTTATTTTTTGTAGATACGTAAAAGCACACATTATTACCCCAGTAATCAGAGTAAAGACATTGTTCAAGTATCTTCTCCTTGTAAATGTAATCGACTGTTACATGTGTAGTTGTCTGTATACAAGTGTCGCATACAGATCTACACATGCGGAATAATTTCAACCACATTTTGCACATGTTCCTTGTGAACCAGAACCAAGCAAGAACTGTAGGTGTAAGACACTACTACTATCATTCATACCTGGGGGAAGGGCAGAGGGTAGAAAAATTTAAAACACATAACAGATATTTGCATGCATGCATTTGTATTTACATAAGACCTGTGGTGCACACGCGCAATTTTATTTTTTGTAGATACGTAAAAGCACACATTATTACCCCAGTAATCAGAGTAAAGACATTGTTCAAGTATCTTCTCCTTGTAAATGTAATCGACTGTTACATGTGTAGTTGTCTGTATACAAGTGTCGCATACAGATCTACACATGCGGAATAATTTCAACCACATTTTGCACATGTTCCTTGTGAACCAGAACCAAGCAAGAACTGTTGGTGTAAGACACTACTACTATCATTCATACCTGGGGGAAGGGCAGAGGGTAGAAAAATTTAAAACACATAACAGATATTTGCATGCATGCATTTGTATACAATATACCAAGACTTCCCCACTAGTTATGGTCATAAAGCCAGGAAAACCAGTATATAAAATAAGCCTCCTCATTACTCTAAGATCTGTGAAAAACTAACAAAAAGAATCTAAACCTATCTGCAACTACCCAGACCACCTATTCAGTTTCTGGAATTGCACTCGGCAATACAGCAATCTCATATACTCTCGTTGATAAAACAAAAGCCTTGAAGAAAAACTAGAAGTTGCACAAGCTTCAATGGTCACTTAAAATCAAATAAGTTTTCCTAGCCCATATTAGCATATGCTAAAATTATGTATGTCAGAACAATACTTCAAAATAAAATAACTCAAGTACAACCAGGGGAGAATGTTGGGACTGTTGATCAACTTGATCTAAAAACAAGATGACCCAGTATACATGTCGCAAAATCTGTTGGCCGTATTGGCTCACTACTATTTAGCTGGATTTTCAGATGGAAAATTAAGACAAATTAGACTAAATCAGTACAAGACAAGTATTGTGCCCACTAGTATTCTTATAAAATATTAAAATTTCAGTGAAGAATGAAGTAAAGTACCTAAGATTATATCTAGACTAAAAAATGGCCTGAAATGAAAATCTGCAAAGCAATCTAAAATTCCAAGAGATGGTACAGATAATGGGAATATCAAAGCTATCATTGGAAAATAAAATATTGTCCCTAGCCTATCGGATGTTACATTAAAATACATTTGAAAATTTCAGACGAAGTGGATCTGTCCAGCAAGTCAGGTGAACATTCTTCTTCCAAATATCCTTCAAAATTAAGTCCTTCAAAGGAAAAAAGGATAGCATTGAAATTTATTTCAGTTGATGCACCAGGTCAAATTGAATAAAACATTTTTCACCTAAGTTTTAATACATTTGTCTTCATTTCCTGTGCAGCTTGATTTCTTAAAATCACCTTACTCGTCAGTCTTGTGCATGATCAAGAGTGGAGTTGAAAAATTGCAATTTCTAACACCAATACGGCCAACTCTTGACATGGATAACAAAGCAACTGGGGTCTTTTGTATGACGTCTATCACCCTAGGTATGTTGACAACTGTAATGTCTCAGTCTTCTTCATAGAGTTTAAAACAAGACTTGGTCATCAATGTTATATTTCCATTCTTGATAACTATGAGTTGTACTAAAGAGGAGTGATATACCAGGTACATTCTTCAGTACAAATCAGAACAGTAAAAAATGTTAACATTGAGGTTAGGAACATTTCAAAGTTTCTCACAAAATTATTATATAAACATAAGCTTAAAGAGTAAAGAAAGAAAAAACCTTACAAACCACTATCATTAATCAGAATTATACTGAAGTCACCTCGTGCATTAAAAATAATGGGAAACATTAAACCCAATTACTATAACTAAATCATTATGAATATAATAGGAACTTAATTTAATTACTTACTGGATAAGATTCAATAGGTTTTGTTTCCATATGTAGATCCCAGACTTTTACTGACAGATAATCTCTTGATATCATATATCGGCCAGAATTTGATAATTTTACATCGGAAATACTTGATATAATTTCAGAGAAAAAACTCCTGTTTGTTGGATCCTCTGGCTCTTCAAATACTGGAAAATTGTAAAATAAAATAAAAAGAATACTGCAAATAAGAATATGGTCATGTAAATGAGAATTGTAAAACACAAAAGTGCTTTAATTAACAATGAAAACATTTGAAAGAAAATCCCAAGGAAAAATCTAAATTTCCACATAATTACAAACTAATTTTCTCCATATCATTAATTGATGTATTGTATTGAGGTGCCATAATTATTTAAAGTACTGCACCTTCTGACAAACTCCAATAACATGTTCTGAAAGATTAACTCAATTTAATGGACTTATAATAAATTCCAAGGGTTCATGTTTTCCTAACACACTTATATGCTAAGTTCTCCTTCTAGGTTCTATAAAGAAAGCCGTAATCAAGAAAGGATTAAGACAAGGATGCAGTCAAGCAATGATGAAGGTAAAAACAGAATATGGAAAAGTAGTCATACTGCAACGGGAAGAAATAAAAACCTTACGCTTTGCCAACGATATTATAGTATTAGGGGAGTCAGAAGAAGACTTGGAAACAATAATAAATGGCATGAACGGAGTCCTGGAGAAAGAGTTCAATATTAGGATTAATAGAGGGAAAACCAAGGTAATGGAGTGTAGTTTTGGAAACAGTGGTGTTACATTGGGAAGGGATATTTTGACTGAAGTTAAGGAATTCTGCTACTTGGGAAGCGTAATAACTAGGGATGGTAGAAGTATAGTAGATAAAGAGTAGGATAGCACAGGTAAGGAAGGCTTTCGCGAAAAAGAGGGATTTACTTACGGATAATATAAGTGTGAATATTAGGAAATTGTTGCTAAAAATGTTTGTATGGAGCGTGGCATTATATGTGTACGAAACGTGGACGATAGGAGTAGGGGAAAGGATAAGAATAGAAGTCTTTGAAATGTGATGCTATAGGCGAATGCTGAAAATCAGATGGGTGGATAGAATCACAAACAAGGAAGTTCTAAACAGAATAGGGGGAAAGCGGACAAAATGAAGGATGTTGACTAAGAGAAGGGATAGATTAATAGGCCACATTTTAAGGCACGAGGTTCTTGTAAAATTAATATTAAAGGAAGTGTGTGGGTTAAGAACAGAAGAGGGAGGTAAAGGATGGAATATGCTATGTATATCAGGTAGGATGTGGTTTGTGCTAGTTGTAAAGAAATGAAAAGGCTTGAGCAAGATAGGTTAGCATGGAGGGTTGCATCAGACCAATCTTATGACTGAAAACCACAACAACAACAACTGCCAGCTAATTCACCTTCCTCTTCCAAATGTTAGTACGACACTCAGCTAAGTTCCTATTAATTTATTGACCTATATCTCAACTTCAAGTTGTCACATTTCTTTTGCGCCACAATTCATTTTGTTATACAGAGAGGGAAGGTTGAGAGAAATTGGTGCCTTTGTGGTGTTGATTGCTACTGTGTAAAAAGCTGGTAACACTGTAGTCTGAATTTCACACAGTGAAATTTGCCTGCACGTCCCTCCTGAGGAAGGAGACTCAATGTTTATGACATGACAACACTTGTCCTAAATTTCAGATAAATCATTAAATTCTAAACTTGCATTTCTTGTCCATATCGATAATTTGACATCACATCATCCTTATTTGCATTGTATACACATGACATGAAAAAGAGAAACTGAGTTAATGGTTTATCTGAAATTTATGGCCCAATGGATGTGAACAGTTCAAATTTTTGTAGGCACCAGCCTCCTTCATTAACGCATTTCTATGAAATTAAAAAAAGGAAAGGTTGAAAAAAAATTTAAACTAATTAGTCGATATTTTTTATTGTTATAACTTATCTTTCAGCAGCGTAAGTTCGAAATGTAAATGTTTTGTATCTATATTATTCAAGCTCAAAGAAACTTGCACTACTAGCAATTAAGACACATTAAATTCACACCCAAAAAAGGCACTCGTTACAGACAGGTCACAAGAGGAAATATTGAGAAATATAATAATAACTTGCATGCATATTCAGTAACACTTGCATTTATACAGCTGGCAGGTAAAATAAGAGGAAAAATTATTCCAGAGTTGTAGAGTGACATTTTTGTAAAAGGTGTTTAGTCCAGAAATTTTCCTGAATCAAATGATGTGGTAGGAGAGTTCCCAGAAATGAGGAGGATATTTTTCATGTTCAACTAGCTGATCACTGGAAATGTCTTCCTAACTTTCTGATAAAGGGGACGGTGCCTCCAAAAATTTAAAGAACTCCAAACCTCACAAGGTGCCTACATCTATGAACCTCTATATCATCAGCCAACATTTCTCAAGATAGCCTAAATAACATACGAAATTTGAATGCCTAATTACTTGAACAATAAAGAAGCCTAGATAAATCCAGAAAAGCACAGCTATCTCACAACTGCCTAGAAGACAGTAATTAGTAACTAATTATATGTGGCATGTGTTATCTAAAATTTTAAAAGAACCAAGCATTAAAAAAACTGAAGTAGTCCGAAAATTTAATATCTTATTTGAAATTCAAGAGCATAGGAATTATATAAAAATATGACTTACATTTTGAATGTCTATCACAAAGGGCTGCAGCTCGCATGTCACATAACCTAATTGTGCCTTTACTACTACTGTAAACAAATAGATTGCATTCAACAGGATGGAATTCTGCAGCAGTAATAACTTCTGTTAATTCCTCCATGTTAGTTGGTTTAATGTCTACAATATCTTTAGCAAATAGTTAAGGAATTACTATTTTTATGAAGTGTGTATATATAAATACAACAAATTATTACATTTCTAGGATATTGAAGGATAGCAACAGCTTAACAAAAATTTAACTTCTGTACTTTTAATAGATTATCTTTTTGTAAATATTTAAGCTTGAAATAAGAAGTGATTACATTATTATATATAATTACAAGAAAATTGGGAACAATTGCCAAATATGGTTAAAAGTAATTACCTTAATTTCTTAGATTTCAGAATATTAAGATACCAAAACAGTTGTCTACAACCATATCTATATGAATAAATTTAAATGTGGCTACTAGAGATTGGTCACAGCCACTCCATTTACTCTTGCTCCTTGGGAAGTCACAGCTGTATGTGTGTGCATGTACAGTTGCAAATAATTATAAAAATATGTGGTTATGTTTTATCAACCAACACGATAGTTTGCATCTTTTCCACAATTTTATGTAGACACTGTACAATTCACAGATGAAATCCCGGTATAATAAGAAAGATAATAATGAAGCAGACAGTTGAGATGTGTGGGTAAGTTATTGTGTTTACATTAATTTGCATTCATTTTACAAAACATTAATCATAAACTGAACTGTGTCAATTTGTTTTAAACATTTCTGCGTTGATTTCAAATACATCAATGGCTGTACAGACAATCTGAGGAGTCAAATATAATTCTTGCATCAAAAGTAATAATAATAGTTATTGAGTCATTGTACAATCCGTAACTTTTGAGAAAAATCTTAGTATATATTTCCCACGATTCACAACGGAAGAGTCTAAACACTCTCAATCAGCTCCACAGAGTTGGAGTTGTTTGTCCGCCTCATCGTTCGCAATTGAGTGTGAGCATGAATAAGAGCTGCTGCTGAGAGGTGTAACACTAAACACTCATTCAGGAGAATGCTGCACAGTTTATGAGCAGTAATTTTAATAACCTGTCCAACTCCCTGGAGCAAGAACTGTAAGAAAGATTCATTCTCTCTCTAGTTCAAAGCTAGCAAGGTGCTGCTCCTCAGATGGAATAATTTGTTTTAAATGACTCATCTCTAGTGACTACAATTTGTCACTCATCTGACCAGCATTGTTTGTTAGTTTGATTTTAACATTGTATATTTCCACACTATTTCATAATTTAACAGAGAATATGTCTAATGACAGTGTATTTCAATTTAACAATCCACAACTTTTTCATAAATATAAAAATACCAAGTATACCATATTTCTACAAAAATTAAGCAAACGTTCCGTTAACTATATTATTTGAAGGATACTGAAACTCTGGTCAGTTATTTCCAGATGCCAGAGGTTTATACGAAGATCGTCTGCTGACAGGTACGTTTCTTGATCAGAATTTACACTAATGGAGTTAATATGATAAGTATGAGCATTTGCAAATATTCGCCTTGGTGATGCTTCTACCATCAGTTCCATTGGTTTTATGACAGGCACCTGTAAAAAATACAAATTTACAGTAAAACATACCAATGCTATTGAGTCCGTTTCAAATGAGATATTCGAACATAGTATTCTGACCAAATTTACAATAAATAAAATGAGTGCCAACAAGTCAGCATATAATTTTATAGACCTATAGAAAAAAATACCAAAACAAATCGACAGGGCATGAAGGTTGACACTTTAAAGTGTATGGGAAGAAGGGAAATGGGACGAGAATATTCATACAAGGAAAGGGTGGCAAAGTAAACAAGGTGAATGAATAACATTAAGAAAAACCAATATTGCGAATAGAAACGACTATGTAGTTCACTAAAAATGACCAAAAGAGTAAAATAAAAGTTCCCACAATATTGACAGTACTTCATCAAAAAGTAAAATGACAATGTCAAACAGATTACAAAGAAAAAAACACCACATTATATGAATATATATAAATTATGACAAATGGTCATTTATCACAGACCAAGAAAGGATACTGAAACTATAAATAGCCCAACAAAGAAAAAAATAAACCACCAAATATTTCACTTGAAATGGAGTTTGTAGACAAATATGAAATAATCTTCAGTACCTAAGTAGAGAGTAAGAATAAAAGTTGCAGGGACTATGAAATACCAGTTGATATCCTAAAGGAACTTGGAAAAACCTGGCCACACAAGTCAACGAGCATGACAATGTATTAAACTATAGAATGGCAATTTCCTCAATGTCAAGATAATACAGTTGTGTAGTAAGAATCTAGCTAATAAGCATTTATCTGATCTTACATGTGGGAAAATTTATATATCAAATAATACATAGTCTGGAACACAACTGAGCAGATATTATGGCAACAATGTCAGGAAATCCTTAGTGAATGCACTACTATTTCAGAAATAATTATTAACATGCCAGTAGTAACATGAATTAGATTCATGAATTTGACAAAGTTAACTGAACTAAACTGACAAAGATTCAAAACAAAAATGGGGCAATGATGAAGCTGAAAAATGATTCTCAAGCAATATAGAGGACAAAAAGTGAAAATACAAAAAGAAATGATAAACTGTTGGTGTTGACTAAGAAATATTAACTAGAAGAGTACCAAATATGGATCATAAAATATTATGAGAATATTAATCTGTTAAAATGGTATTAGATAACCATAAATAACATATACTTATTAGTATTTACGAATCTTGCTTGTCAAAGACTCATGTCACACTAAGAAAAAGAGTATAATAGAAAACTATTTTGAAGAAAAAATCAGTAAGAAACTACCAAATGTTCCTCAAAACATTGATAAAATGCATTGTCCTTATAGGATGAAAACAATGCCATTTACAATTAATTGAAAAAAATGTTTTTGATCATGGTGCTAGAGAACGATGAAAGGAAAATTAGAGAGTAATAAGAAAAGTAAATGGAAAGAGTTTCAGACTGATTTGTTCAGATTAAAGTTGCTTGTTATTAAAATGCAAATAAAAAAATATTTTTAGGCCCTAGAAGAAGAAATACTTGCATCACCAACTGATGGAAAATCAATACAACATAAAAGAGAAAACTTAACCTAAAATACATCGTAAAATACATTTTCATTAGTCCTTATTGATTGACAAAATTCTTAAAAAATAAATAAGATAACCAATATTGCTTACTCGTAAAGCAGTAACACAAGATGGATCTCTAATTTGTCCACTTTCTTCTTTCGTGTTGTATCCTTCGACTCTCTTATCACGTTCAGAAACTTTCCAAAGTTTTATGGTCTTATCTAGAACATTTCAAAAGCAATGCTGAATAATGCATGTATTTATTTCTACAATATTACCCTTTTGCAATAAAATATCTGAACTTGCCTGCCAGATTTAACAAATTTCCCATACTGTTCATAGAAAGAACAATGTACCCCACTCTGATAATGTATGTTGTAAACAGGTTGCTGTTAAATTCAATTAGCATTACTGGCATATATTTGGCTTTTTATAAATGATCCGTTTTGAGTAGCATAATAGGGACTAAAAATGCAAGAACAATTAGTAGTAAAACTTTTATTTCAAACATACGATATTTACAAAAATTTCACAAATCTTTCATCCCAAAGATAAGAGAGGAGCTATGGCCTATACAATAGGCATAATACTTTAATTAGAAAGAAGTAGGAGAAATTATGCTCAAAATTGTACCTCATTTTGATGTGATTTGAAAATAAATGGGTAAAAACATATTGTAGAATAATAAAAGTAAATACCATTAACAGATAAACATTGAATAGGAAATATAACTGCAAAGATTTAGATGGGCTAGGCATTTTGATGCAAGATTAGCATCTTACTCTCAAAGGCAAAAGCCTGAAGACTGTAATTTGAATATGAGAAGTTCAGAAATAAAACAGTAAAGAACCAAAGAACTTAAAATAACTAATAAGAGTATCAGTGTCATTTAACATTAAAAAATTTAATCTTTTCTGAAAATGTGAAATTAATTTCATATAATCTAATGTCTATGTATGAAAAGGTTCATTTGTGATTCTAGTTAATCTTAGAGGCATCTGTTTCCTGTTGTCATAATTCAAAGTTTAATTGTTAATGGTTGGCCATTACTCGGAAAATGTTTCCTTCTATCCTGATGAAAGGGTTGGTTGCTCCAACAATTTTAAAAAATCCCACCCAAGAATTGTTACTGTGCTTCAATATCAGTGATTTCTCTCTCTCTCTCTTTCCTTATCAATTGAACATAATGCATGATGGTGTTAATTCAACATTTTGTGATTGGAGTTATGTAGTTGAAATCCATTTCTGGTAGTCTTCTACAACTTACATTACTTCTTTTGATGAAAATAACAGCATTTTCTGAGATATTTATGTGAAAAATGTGTTAATTCATCAAATGTAGGAAATGGTGTGCACAAAGTATTACCTTAACAGTTGGTACCTTCTTCCATGTGATTATAGAAATGTCTTTGAATGTATAAAAATTTCAGGCAAATTTAGAAAACCTCATACCTATTTCAGCCTTTTTTTGAATTAACACCTTGCACTAAACTCTTCAATTGTATTCATGATTCTGACGTCACACAATTTATAAATACAAAAAAGTGAATTTTCAAGCCAAAAGGTCCTTCTTTGGACAAAGTATGTCTGAACAGCATTTAAATATGAAATAATGCTTAAATTTAACTTACATTTTAAGTAAGTAATAATGCCCAATTTTATTTTTTGTATGCATATATATCTACACAAATTATTTCCAACAAATCATGCCAAAGATTTTACAAGTATTTTCTACTATAAATAATAATTAACTGCTGCTGAATATATTTCTGTATTATGTATGTACTTCTTTAAGGTATCAGTAGATTTCTTGACCTGATTAAGATACACCACAGTTGTTATGAAATTCAGCTCTAATAAAAGAAAGGGACGTAATACAGTAAGTTTAAAAAATGTGACACTCTTGCCGACTGTTAAATCATGTCAACAAAGAGATTACTGTTGAATTAAATACTGATGAATGAATTCCCAGGCAATGTTGGACAGCTTATAAATAAGATAACGATTAAGTGGATTCAATAGAGAGACAAGAAAAGTCATTGACTTACCTTAACAACTGGCAACAAAAAAATTTTAACATGCCTAACAGCCATTTGACTATCAGTTATGAATGAAAGAACAAAAATATGATAGCAAATTAGCAACTCGAATCATTCAATGTTACACAGTTTCAGATACTCTAACTTGATGACAAACAATTCCACAGATGTTCAATGTTAACGTAGAAAGTGCATATTTATTATGTATATCTGCTACATGACCTAAATATTTTTGTGGTACTGGGGATAAAACCACTAAGGATTGAGCATACACCCTACAGAACTAACTCATTTACCAATCTAAACATCATGCAATTCAAACAATGTACCTAAAATACAAAGAGACACAATTTGAAAATCTTCACGTTAACTATAAACAATTTGTGGGCTTTATTTGCAGGTGACAATGTAACGTGTGTGTGTTCTGTCATTAATAACTTAAAAAAAAGAAACGCTAGATGTATCGCTGCGAATTTGGAACTGGAATATTTTTGATACACCATTCACATCTTTAAGTTCTTGTATTGAGGCTGTTTTGCATAATGAAGGGAAAATCCTATGGTGAATGATAGACATTTGAATAAATACAAATAATGATGTATATGATAATAAATATTTTGAAGATCATTCCTACTATGATAATCAAATTCATAATAAAAGGAGTTTGATACCTACAGACCTACATCATAATAGTCACGTCTAAGCCCTGTTCCAAATGTGCACTTTGTAATCTTAATTTTATAGTGTACCACAATTAAGAAAAATCCTATATTAACAATAATGGAGGAAATGAACTACTTTAAACCCATATAGTAATGACAATATCAAAACTGAACACATCATTTGGTGGGTGTCACAAAACAAAGGAGCACATTTCAGCTTTCTATTGGAATTAAAAGATGATCATAAACGTACCATTGGTTGATAGAAGAAAATGTGCCTGGTTTTTTCGCTTTAACCATCTAATTTTATTAATTTTTTCTTCTATTTCCAAACTTTTCAGATAGTCAAATTCTGGTTCATGACTCTGAAAAGTGCTATATACATTATATTCACCACGTCTTGGAATGCAATTTTTACTCTGAAATAAAGATATTACATAATTAACTAAGTACAATGTTTCAATGCTGCACTATACAAGATACTAGCTTTGACAAAGATTTATATTACACATTATTATATATAGATATGTATGAGGGAATATTGAACATATTTTCAAATCAGACATTAATTCACTATTAATTTAAAATCAAACTACACATCCATAAAGCAATTCTGGACTAACATTTTAAAACTTTGGCAAAAATTAATTAATTTGCTATCAAAATGAACTACTTACAATTGGGTCTCTCTGAAAAATAACGACCCTGCCTCCTTTATCTCCAGTAGCCAACAGATCACCATCGTGATTAAATTCAACACATGAGATAATGTCAGCTGAAACAAGAAATACGTTGAAAATAAATGCTTAAAGATTATAAAAATTAAAGTATGTTGAAGTAATTGACAACTAGAAAATTCTGTAAATACAGAAATTTGTAAATAAAACTATCATAGTAGTATTGTACCGTTAGAAAGCACAACTATTGAATGCTTCAGTGATTGAATCACAAACAATTAATACATTCAATTTGGCTTACCTTCTGTCACATCGTCGTCAAGCGTCCCTTTCACCTGAGAAAAGCACCACTGTATCTCTCCATTACCTGAAAGAGATTTGTTTCACTCGATAAACCAGATAAATTCGAAACTTATTGACAAAAGACGCATTCAAAAATAAAGATAAATACAAATTTATTTAAAACAAATGCGTTTCTAATTCAAAAAATTCAAATACAAAAACTACTAATTGGGTCGTCTAGTTTTTTTTCTTGTACGAAACTGTACTCACCGGCCATATCAGAGAACGGGAAATCTTTCTTAGATTTATTATTCTTTTTCTAACGAAAACAACAGGACAAATGGGAATTTTGCCAACCAGGGAAACCGATGAAAAGGGATTTGTCACATTTCAATATAAAATTATCAGGCGCAATGGCGGCACTCACGAGTGCATAACAACCAACGTGACGTCACACGGCAGGACGAATTTTAAAGAAAACATGACTGACGCCTCGCGCGCTAAAGCCAAACCATAGATATTGCTAAATTGGAGTTTCATTTCAACTCTCAAGTTTTATTCACATTATACCAAACAATATACTTTCATGTGCAATGAACCCAGCTGAATTTTAATAATAAAAATAAATAAAATAGACAACAACGTCCACAATTTATTCATTTTAAATCGTTTTTATATGACGATTGCTTGACAATCTTGTCTTTGGCAATAAAAAAATATTGTCATTATTATAAATCTACCACATTTAATTCGCTATCAAACTTTATCATTAATTACTTTCTGCTGACTACCTTCAAAATTTAATATAAAAAAATACATTTTAATGACCGGAGAGATATTTAGGGAATTGTCTACATTACATTTCATGGTTTACTTAATAATAGTTTAATTAAGTATTTTCTACGCGGTAAAATTATTCTGTTTCAAAGTTACTAATATTGTATCAATTTTACTGTCTTTAAGATGTCTTGTGCATGAATGTATTACTACTTATTCTTATGTATAGTATGATGATAATTGTTTAACTAATGAGTAACCACTTTCTGTTATAAAATTGGAATAAAAATAACTTATAACAAAGTATAATTTTCATATTGATATTTTGTATAAGAAACTATGTTCATTATTTAATTTCAGGAAATAAGCAAAAACAATGTTTTGCAGTATTAGTGAAATTCAAGAGTAAACTATCGAAACACGAGAATTACTAATAAAAATCCTGTCATTTCTGTCTTGAAAATAAAAGATGGGCATTAAATCAGACGAGAAGCTTATAATTTCTTAACAAATTAATATATATCTTAGAAACTTTTTTAAAATTATATATATATTGCTCACTTAAAAATTTACCAAATAGCGTAAATAATTTATAATAAAATAGTTACATTTTACGATTGTTTAATGTTATTTTTAATTTACATTTTATGAAGTGAAATTAGAATCCCGAAAGCCCTGTATTATCAAGAAAATTAGATGTCTGCGCATTGTGCTAGCGCAAAAAAGAGACATTACTATTAACTAAGCAATATAGATAAGGATAACAACACAATTCATTTTTTAAAAAATTAGAAAAATTGCTTAAATAAAATATTAGTGCGTACGTTAAATTCCGTGTAGAAGTTGAAAATTAATTAATTTGTCTGTAAACGATGGAGCCAATTTAGGATATTGACCAAATATTTTAAGGTGATCTTCCACTGAAGTAATTTTACACAAATTTTACAATCAAAATTTAATTAATATAAATACGACGCTTCATCCAACTTTGTGGACTTCTTCAGGTAACTAGACACCTGAGGGTAATCAATTTAGAAGACACTTCCATATAATAATAGGAACAGAAATAAAGAACGCGGCAGGGGAACAAGTATAGTTATGCGCCTCCGACAATACTTTTAAGGAACCTACCCGCAATTCACCCAATGTGATACAAGGAAAAACTCAATAAAAACATGCATAAGTAGCTTGTATTTCTACATCAAAACAGGAGGCGGAGACAACATTTCCTCAAAAATATTTGGAGGCAATTCGTCGGCTCTTTTAATGGAAACAGAAGATAACACTTGCCGTAAGCTTCGGAACAGGAGTATACACTTCTAAAAACTGTCCTAGTTGTATAAGTACATAGTAATCCTTACAGAACCAGAGAGAATAAAAATATTTACATGAGTATCCCATTCCTCTCCCGCTATCTAGTTCCAATCATTATCCTTTTTTTGTAACAGTCTACATATTGAAACATTCGCTTTAATAGCATAGAAGGGAAATTTAAAAGGGGAGATGCGGAATGATGAGGAAAACATCCATGGGTTAAGTAGGGTATTCATCTGAAAGAGATGCAACGTATTTGAAATGTAAACCGTAGCTTTTTGCGAATCCATTATGAGTAAGACAAGAGCTTACGAGTCTTACAGCCTTGCACAGAATAAGTTAGCATCAGAAAAGTCTCAGGACTGAAAAAGGTCTCGAACAGTGCCGTGACAACGTTGGTGATGAAGTCCGCCCTGTATGCTGTAACATGTCAACAACCGATGACAACGTCGAAAAAGTGCAGAAAATGATTCTGGAAAATCGCTGAATCACTTTCAGAGAAATTGCTGTTGAGGCTGGAATATCATTAGACTCACTCCATGCTTTCTTTTTCGTAATATTGTAAGATTTGGGCTTTAAACGATTGTTCCTGGTATGTCGGTCTTTGGGTACTTGTCTCACGCGCTTACGAATGAGGTCCTCTGTTGGCGCAGTGATTATAATTATAAAACCTCCAATCCCAACATAAATAAACATTATTCAGAAAACCTCTTTATAACGATGTCGCTAAATGCCAAACTGGGAGTGACGCATGTTACGATATATTGACTAAAATTTGGCTACTTTTCATCTATGTTTTTTTCGGGCTACTTTCATGTGGTACATTTCTGGTAATGTAAGAACAGTAGTTTCGTTTTCAGTAATGCTTAATATGATGCTTGATTTGAACCGTTGCAAAATATTGTGGATATAGATCTTTTGCTGCTGAGTAATTGGCAACCGAACTGAATTTCTCGCGACAAAATTATATTAATAACTTTGGCGTTAACAGATCATACCACTACATTCTGAGCCAGAATTCGTATCGAAAAGCAAAGTTTTAATTTTATCTGAGCACTTCTGAACTAATGTACAACAAGCTCTAATATTTTGCAGTTTCAAATGGGGTCTAGGGTCACTTTATAACAAAATTTCACGAAATACGGCGATGGTGGAGTGGGAGCCTTAGATGATCTAACATGGAATGACCCCAAGTATAACTTCATAGTAGGGCCCAGACTTTAATGGCATATCATTATTTACTAACTCAAGGATGAATTTTCCAATTTTATAGCAGTCTGTAAAAACATACTCTTAGCGTACATATCAACATCTTTTTGAATAAGAGGTCATATTTTAGCCTTATATTCCCATTAATGCATATAAATTTGTCATATTTTTAAGAAAACCTGATTTACAGTTCTTGAGCTATACCCCACACACAGCAGAGAAAGGAGAAAGGGAATGGAATACTGGCTTTTGAGAAGGAACTTCCCCTTCAAGTATGGCTGCACAATGTTTCTGTCACTGTTGAAATCATATTCTTATGAATGGGATATTCAGACTGAGGCAACATCTTTTTAACACACCCTTATACTGATTAACTCTTAGCTTTTACGGACAAGTTTCTTAAACCACAACATATCCTGAAATGAAAACAATATATTTCCTAGCACCAATGCTTTCAGAATTGCTTTTTCACTACCAACTTAACGTAATAAAATGTTGAGGTAAACTGAGATCTAGACTAACCCCAACACATGGGGGAAATACATTTCCAATTCTGTCATGATTTCCGCCATGCTCCTATTACAATATCAGGGAAGTGGTCTACTGCTCATTGTTTTGATATGCAACTAGTAAATTTCTTGAGTCATAAATGTGTCTTTCATGCAAATGTTTGAAGATATTGTCACAGATGAACATTTTTTAAAAGTTTATTTGAAACTCTGTAACCATTGTTGAGTGTATTCGACAAAGACGTAAATAATGCACACATGGACAAATGAATCAGTTTTGAAACTAACTCAGTCTGGTTTAACATGCTGAAAGTAAAGTGCTCCGACAGTTCATTTATATATAAATATACAATATTTAGACAATTAGATACAGGCATAGTGCTGCTGAATTTTCAGGATTAGCCTGGCACTGTGAACTTGCCTAGGTTCGAGCCTAGAAACAAAGCTGGAGAATTAAGTGCTGCTCAGCCATCACCTGTGGAAACTTCCCCATTGTGCTCATGGAGATAATGATCTTGTAAGACTCAACAGGATTGCCATAGTTGGGGTGACAAAGAAATTAGCTGAGAAGCCAGAAAGAGATGAAACAGACAGTTTGTATCACGACTTGGAAGAAGAAATATAGGGAAGAGAGGAGAAGGAAATAAAAGGAAGATGTCTAAATAGTACAGTTAAATTAATATTCTGGAAGAAGTAGTTCCATAGAGAAGAAAAGAAGATGCCTTCAATCACTTACTGGAAGCAAAACACAGGCCCACCAGAAATTCTACCACCTTACCTAAAATTCTTGGCTGAGATATTATCATCTTCATGGAAGAGAAAAACTGGTTTTTATTGACACTTCTTCAGCTGAGATCATATCTGTCCATGAAGTAGGAACATAAGTACCGCCACCCATACCTGTTGTATACTCAAGTAGCCACACCAGCTTCTCAGAAATCACCTAGTACCTGCCACTGATATGTCCCAGATAAGTAATTTCAATCTGGTGCAACTAACTACCTTGAGTTTAGCCATTATCATTTTTCAATATTTATATATAGCCCAGAGTTTTCTACTTTCAATTTTTTAGTAGAGGTCCCAAGTGAAAATTCAAATCATAAATTAAATAAATTATAAAATTACCCCTTACATACTGGAAAGGAATTATTCAAGCAATTAGTACTTAACATTTCTATAACTAACCCTCTGAAATTGACTTTTTTAACTAAATAAAAGTGAATAGAATTCACTTTATGAATAAAAACAGCTACTAGTGTGGATGAGAAATACAATGACCTTTTTAATAAAGTGAACAAACTAAGCATTTTGTGAAAACAACATGAATTAATTTTCAGTAATTTTCATTTCAAGAAGTTGATCATTATATTTAACTATCTTTGTCATAAATAACAGACAGTTATTCATGGTCAATCTCAGATGTGCAAATTTTTTACCCAAGAACAATTTTTACTAATAACATAAAAAACAATCACTTAAAAATGAGGAGATTTAACTTGACATGTGTCTACATGATGTGCAGTAGTCAACTTCTCCAATATTGTAGCAGGGTTGACAAATAGATATAAAGAAACAAGTGACAGTCCACAGGACCTTGAAACGGTGAAAACATAAACAAAATGAAGAGGTGTTCGTATCTGTGTAAAATTTTTCTCTTCCAAATGTGATTGCAGGAATCAAGGGCAAGGGTCTGTGAAATTGGACTGAAAAATTTTACAACATTTAAAATTGTAGGTTAAAAAGAAACTTTATACTACTTATAAACCTAAGTTCATTGTCTGTGTTTGTTTTTTAAATTTATTTCTTGCCATTGTATATTTTTTGTATTTGAATTGTGAGTTTATTTTTTTGTCTTTGTTGTATATAATTTTCAGCCTGTGTTCATTTGAACAAATTAGTATAAATGTGCACGTATTCACTGGGGCCGCTTATAAAAAAATTCTCACTCCTTTTAGTTTGTAATATTAGAAATTTTTGTTTTGTTATTTTAAGTATTTCATTTTTTTTAATGTCGAAAGACAATTCTAGAGATAGAAGTTCTCCTTAAACAATTAGACAAATATAAATATTTGTAAATAAATAATTGTAAATTTGTATATAGAATGGGAAACAAATGAAAACAGTGGAACTAGTCAGATTGCATATCAGTAAGTGGCACATCTGCACATAGATTGTAACAACATGGAGATGAGACTCTGTTACACATCTGTGACATAATGTAGCTCTGAGACTCGCGAACCAATTATTTGGTGGTATAAAATCAACGAACAAGGAATTTTCTTTGTGTTGAACAAGCGGCGAAGACTGCTGGAGCCATAAAACCTTAGGTGACGTGGCAGTGTGGCATCGCTCAGATTAAGAAAATTTCGTGCACTTTGGTCAATCGACCAGGAATTTTCCCAGATGTTTTACCCTACCACCTGGATGACACTAGGGGAGAGGGTTGAAACGAAGAGATGGATTAGGTAAAATATACTACGTGAGAGGTGGTAACACAAGGAGTGGTAGGGAAAAAGAGTCCAGGAGGGAAGCTGCGAGGAGAAAAAACAGTAGTTCCTGAACAAAGTTGGAGGGTAGAAGATTAACAGGCAATTCTTCAAACAAGTTGAGAGGTAGAAGGTTAATGGAGCAGTTCTTCAATAGTGTTTGAGGAAAAAGGTGTTATAAAATCAACCACCTGTATATGCTAAGTTAACCTGGGCATATGCCATCAAAAGGCCAGGCCGACAGTCGGTAAGCTGCAGAGGTGAAGGGTCAATGTCTGGATTTATACCTGGAATGAAAGAGGAAGCAATTACAGCTTTCATGCCTTCCCCGATCGGAAAATTCCTACTCCGGACTACCAGATTCGACATTCAGGATTGCTCCAGTATGCGACTAAAACAGGTGTGTCACTTGTGTGCTATGTGAATCTGCCATTCTGCTCTGCATGTATCCCACCCACATAAATCCCCTTTAATTATATAGAGTCTAAAACTTTGCTAAAAAAATTTTACCCCTGAGTGAGTCCAAAATAAATAAATTGTTAAGGCCCCATAATTTTGTAAGAAATTAATAATGTACTTTCATTTACTTATTGATATCATTAAACTATGATGTTAAATATTCATTTAAAGTATAGAAAAATAAATAAAACCCATTTGATCTAGTCCTGAAAAAAAATGTTTCAACATTTAAAGGAGTCCATTACAATGTTATTCATGTTGTTAACAAGTGTCTACATAACATTAAACAGTTATAAGAAGTAAGGCAGATTAAATGTCTCATCCTCATACCAGCCCATTGCTCTTGTGCTTATTATGTCCAAAGTATTGGAACATGCATTAAAAAGTAAAGCAACAAACTTTCTGCAGTATTATAATGCTGTAGATATTGACCAACATGGTTTCCAATATGGGAGATGTACCAACATTCTATTAATAATTTCAATGGAGAAATTCTAAATGCATTCTACAATAAAGATCTGTTGGATCTGTGTAAAGCCTCATAAAATCCCATTGGGAAAGCTATAGGAACACATGGATCTTCTTTTAGGCTCTTAGAAACATACCTATCCAGCATAATACAATTGATGAAATGTGGTAGTAATGTTTTGAGGCTATTGACAATGATGAGTGGTGTCCCACAAGGCTCTTGTCCTAGGGGCCATTATTTAAGTCATGTATACAACTGTTAATGAATCACTAGACCTTGTCTAATCATGGTTCTGAGCTCCTTTCAAACAATTAACGCTAAAAAAATTCTCTCCAGAGAAAAAATAAGTCATATTTGAAACTGTTAGGGATCCAAATGGACCAAAATCTGACTTGTAGTTTTCACACAGCAGCTCTGAATTAATTTTATTTTGCAAAGACAGAGAGATGCATCTGAAGATTGAAGAACAACCTGCTACACCCATTTATGTGGTCATTTTCAATATGAAGAGAGGCTGTGGGGGTGAACAAAAAGAAATCAGATAGTGTTCATATCTCAAATGAGGGCAATCAATCATAAGACAGGTTTGATTACCCTTGAGTCCTACAGATCACTCTTTCTCCACATGAAGATCATTACTTTTCTTGTACTTCACCTTGTCTAGAGTGGGTTCTTCAAACTCTGAGTTCCAGAAGCTGCAATTTTGCAGTGGGATAATGTTTCCATCCACATTCAGAGAACAACTAAGGCCATCTGCAACCCTGAGAGGCTGGGGATGAAACTGTACAACTGGCTGCCCCTGAATATTAGAATGTTCCCCACTTCTAAAATACTGCGGACTGTAAAACAAATAATTATGCAATAAACCAGAATAAAGTGTTAGTTTTTCAATTTAATTTTATTTACAGACTGTGGCACAATTGGTACAGTCCACTCCTCTTAGAAAAATCAGTACTGAAGGCTATATTATTTACAGCGATTAAGCAGCCTAATACTTCTTTGATGTTTCTTCTTAGTATTTTAGAATTGATAACATTTCAACAGAGTTGATAAGATTGTTGTGCAGTGAAGAAAAATTATGTCAGATTAGGATAATTTGAGAAATCTATGAAACAGGAAAAATACCAGAAGATTTTAATAACAACATAATTACACTCATACCGATGAGACTATGGCTGATTGATGAGAACATCACAGGACAATTAGTTTAGTATCCCATGAATGCAAAATATCAATAAAAATAGTATATAGGAGGATGGTACATCAAATAGAATGCAAGTTAGATCAGCTTGGTTTTAGTAAAAATGTAGGGACAAAAAAAGGAATATTGACTCTGCGTCTAATTTTAGAAGACAGGATAAGAAAAACAGGCCTACAATAAAGGCATTTGTAGATTTAGAAAAAGCCTTTGATAATATGAACTACTAAGGATTTTGAACAGGTCACGAATAAAATATTGAGAAAGAAGAGTTAACCATACAATTTACAGAAGTCAGTCAGCAGTAATTAGAATTGAAGAGCAAGAAAAGACATAGATCAAGAAAGGAGGAAAAAGAAGGAAACAGTTTGTCACCCATTATTTTTAACTTATGAAGAAAGTTTAAAAGGAATATGGAAAATGAATCATACTGCAAGGAGAAGAAATAAAAACCTTATGGTTTGCCGATGATATTGAGATATTAGGGTTGTCAGAAGAGGACTTCGAAAACATAAGACATGACATTAATGTGGTCCTAAAGAAAGAGTTCAAGATGATGCTTTATAGAGGGAAAACCAAAAGAATGGAGTGTAATATGGGAAATAGTGTAATAACAAAGGGTGTTAGATTGAGAAGGGTTATTTGGAGGGAGGGTAGGAGTATATTAGACATAAAGAGTAGGATAGCATCGGCAATGATGCTTTCACAAAAAAAGAGGAATTTACTTATGGCTAACATAAGCATAGATATTACAAAATTGTTACTAAAAATTTTCATACATTGTATTGCATTAAATGGGTGTGAAACATGGATGGTAGGAGTTACGGACAGGAAAAGAATGGAAGATTTTGAAATGTGGTGCTATAGGAGATGATGCAAATCAGATGGGTGGATAGTGTTACTAATGAGAAAGTTGTAAGAAGAATAAGATAAGAGAGAACAATATGGAGGACTTGACCAAGAGAAGGGATGGATTAATCGGCCACGTTTGAGACAGGAGGGTCTTTTAAAATTGGCATTAGAGGGAAGTGTACGAGGTAAGAACAGAAGAGGGAGGAAAAGGATGGAATATGCAAAGCAGATTAGGGAGGCTGTGGTAGTTAAGTACAAATGTACAAATGAAATAGCTTGCACAAATTAGGTTAGCAGGGAATGTTGGATCAGTTTAAGTAACGAGTACTACAACAACAGTATTTTAGAGGAAACACCATAGCAATTGACAGCATTTGATGCATATATTTGGTTTACTCAGAATATACTTTTCAGTTAAAAAAAAAGCCCTGAATGCCCTACCATGAGATATAAAGTTCAATTATTATTTCAAATCAAATAAGTCATGAGACAGTTTATGTAATATTGTTCAGGGTTTCTCCTAGTGGCATGCCCATGGCTTTGTCCTTCATCCTTTATCGCCCATTATCTTCTTTCCATGTGTGTATTTAAATATTAACACCTTTGAGGATGGATGTGTTTTAATGAGTGTGTCAAGATGGGGGTGTTAGTATGCATCTCCCCAACCCCCATCAAGTCCTTGCCTCTTCCCAGACCCTTATTGAGAGAGAAAGTTGGTGACCTGGTGGGGTCAATTGTTTACGACCTAAGTTAGCAGAGCAGCAAATTTTGGCTGCTCAGTCGTCGGCTAGCCGATCACTGGAAATGTCTTCCTAACTTTCTGATGAAGGGGGTGGTGCCTCCGAAAATTCAAGTTCTCTAAACCTCACAAGGTGTCTACCATCTATGAACCTCAGGTAAGTCATCTTCTTTCTATCTCTCTGTCCTTTTCCCATTAATTGTTTTAATAAACATGATAATGTCATTTCCTGACTCATATTATATATATAGAAAGAAAGATAGAAATATTTGGGAGAAAGGCAGGAAATTCACTCTTTAAGTCATATGTACGGCATGGAATCATGCACAAGGAAATACATATGTCAAGCGTAGAAGGGAATGGAAGAAGGAAGAAAGACTGAAAAAATTCGATGTGGCCAGGACTCGAACCTGGGTGCACGAAACAACAGTGCATCACCCCTAGAGCTCCTAATTCTTCCATCCCTCTTCTCTATCCATCCTAACTTGAAAACCTACTATATTTAGACTGAAAATGTTCGGTTGGTCGTACTCGATGTGGTGGCGGAGTGGATAGATGCACGCCCCGGCTCTAGGGGTGATGCACTGTTGTTTCGTGCACCCAGGTTCGAGTCCTGGCCACATCGAATTTTTTCAGTCTTCCTTCCTTCTTCCATTCCCTTCTACGCTTGACATATGTATTTCCTTGTGCATGATTCCATGCCGTACATATGATTTAAAGAGCGAATTTCCTGCCTTTCTCCCAAATATTTCTATCTTTCTTTCTATCCAATTATCAAATGCATGACTTCGTCACTTATCCCATATATATATATATATATATATATATAAATTAATGAAACGTTTGTAACGTGACGAAGTCACAGGTTTTTGGATATTAGGATAGTAAGTAAGGATAGTAAATGAGGGAGAAAGATATATATATATATAAGGACTCATTTTTTCTTTACTTTCATCACTTTGAACTTTTGAAAATTTATCTACATTCACTCAAACTTCCTTTTTGTTATCCTAGCCTGCCCAACATGTCTTGCAGTGTTTCTTTCTTCTTTACCAACAATACCATTTGTCTGCATATTTTATTGTGCTTAAGATCTTCTTTATATCCCAAAATTTCACTCCTCCAAAGAATTCTGTGGTTGAATCCATACAGGTTGATATACAACTGCCATTTTGCACTACTCTTCCAACCTCCATATTATTGTTGGCCTCTCTGTGATTCAGGGGCACCAAAAACAAACTCATTATGTCTTCTATACTTAAAATTATGGGAAAATTTCCTCAATTATTTAGTGCAACTTATTCCAATTTACTCTAACTCCTTTTGACAGCCAATAGAACAAATACATACTTCCTTTGAATACTACAAGTCTCATTGTATTAATCCTCTCTTCTATGGTATCCCTGATTTCTTTTACTTCCTAGAAAAGCTGATGTTTTCCAATTAGTTCAGCTATACTATTTCTCTATTCTATTTTTCATCTGCTGTTGAATACACATGCCAAAATTTTGCTGATAGTTCTGTGATCACATTTCTAGTCCTTTATGTTTCTTTTATTATTATTTTTCAGTATCATGTAAACACAAAGAAAATCTTTTGCTTAGTAGGGCTCCAAATCATTTCATTTTCAGTGGCTTCTTTTCTCCTCATGACCTACATAGCTCTTTATAATTCATTTTTCATTTTTGAATATTCTAGGTCCCTACTCATCTTCCACTCTCATTCGATCCTAATGTGTTAAGCCATTTTTCTGATTGGTCTTGTTTATATTCTTTCCATATTTTTATAACATCTTGTTTCATGAAGATCTTCCCCTACAATATTTAGATATTTTATTGAAGAACTTCCCTTTACACTTTCCAATCTTTTCTTACAAACAATCTTACTCCTATGTTCTCATTTCACTCCACTTATATTTCTCTTCTGACACTTTCAATCTAACCTTCCTCATTTTTATAACTGAATAATTTTCTCTCACATTTCTTTCAGATACATTTCTTTTGAACTGCCAATTTCCCTTTACAGCTCATAGTTCAGTCTCCTACATTATACTTCAATTGTGCTTTTACAATTTCTCATCCCCCCCCGAATCTCCAACTTCTCTGCTTTGCTTCATTGTTATTCAGTGAATCTATAGGACTAAATTCTAACAGAAACATTAAATTGTTCACTACAAAACATTTCCGCCAGTAACATGACAGCCTGTATTGAAAAACAGGATCAGCTGAGCTTTATAAAGACACCTTAGTTGTGTCAGCTAGTTACAGGACTACTTAAAATGATTATATTTTGTTTGTATTTTAGATGCTTCTTTTTTGTTAATAGATTGACAAATTTTTATGTATTTATACGTTATATTTACTCACCACTACGTTTGCTATTTACGGCTGTGTTGATCATGACCCCGAGCTTTGTGAGGCTGGCCTGCCGTATCATAGCCCCGCTGGAGGACTTCACCATGGGCACAGATTACTGTCCTGAAAAACATTACAGATTAATATTAATATAAGTGACATAGATATTGGCATACAAGATATCAGTTAGGCAATATAACAGTAACTTGTTAAGTGTAGTGAAGAATGCTGAAATTGGCAGATAATAGAACAGGGGTTGAAAAATTAGAGTAAGACAGTTGGAAAAGTTTATTGTGATAATAAATCTTTAAACAAAAATTTAATAAATTCCTTCTTGGAAAGGTTTGGCTGAGAAGGATTTGAGGAATATGGACACACTCATGCTAGAAACAGGCAAACTCCTTTGCTGATTTGTTTTTTAAAAATATAATTCTCTTTAGTTTGTAATTCTTCACTTATATCAGCAACTCTTTCTTCATTCAGTTCCCTCTCAACAAATCATTATTTTAAATCTGTCCATTATCTATTTATAGTCTTTGAAATGTGGTGCTAAAGGAGAATGCTAAAAATCAGATGGGTGAATAGAATCATTAATGAGGAAGTTCTAAGCAGAACTGGGGAAGAGAGAACAATATGGAGGACATTGACCAAGAGAAGGGATAGTTTTATAGGCCACGTTTTAAAATGTGAGGGTTTTGTAAAATTAACATTGGAGGGAAGTGTGTGGGGTAAGAACAGAAGAGGGAGTTTGCTAAGCAGATTAGGGGCATGGAGGATTACATCAGACCACCACCACAACAACAATAACAATTGATTTCTGCAGTCTTTAATATTACTCCAGTTAAAACATGAGTTAATTTGTTGGTTTATTACAAAAATATTAAAATGAAAAATAAAATTTATCTATCAATAAATGTCATTACATCGTGTACAGGGTTACCATAACAACGAATGGGAACAATGTGGGTGCTTATCACTCAGACAAAACTGATGTAGTTCATGCTTCAGTTATAAAACTGTGGGGGCAGAGATGCTGCCCACCACAAGCAGTAGTCGCTGGAGACGTGGCAACGCAGCGCCCCCCACCCCCCAAGAAGCAAGGCTGGGTAAGGGCGCTGCGCGTGATCCCTCGTTCATTTTTTGTGTTCCCAAAATATATTGCATTTGATTGTGCTAATTTGTGTATTTGAAAATTACTATCAAACAGCATTATGGTATCAAGCACCTGACTCATATAACAATATGAGAGCTACATGGAAGATTTGTGATTATGTGTTTTTAATATTCTTAAATAATTTCTCTAATGTATTTACAGTTAAGTCTCTATGGAATTGATCATACACATACCAATGCACAAATATTTTACAAGATGCAGTTAGACCCTAAGTTTGTACATTTATATAGTCTACTGCCTAACACTGAACAAATATTTATCAGTGCTTAACAATCAGTAATATTTTTGATTTAATTGAAATGTATTGTATTCTGTGTTCTCTTTTGTTAAAATCTAAAAATCAAATGTAAAGAAGATAAATAATAAGTGGTAACGAGCAGAATAATGGATGTTACCAGTATTTTATTATGTAAATTCATAATAGTAAATAATGTGTATATAATTGCATAATAATATGTAAATAGTTGTCACTGTGGTCGCTAATGACCAGGCAGTCGATGCGACCGTTGTAATTTTTTAAAATGAGTTTTCATTTCATTCTTTCTCTTGCAACGTGTAAAACATTAAATTTTCTAAGAGAAAATAACAAAGTGTTTAATATTGAAATTAAAGTTGATTACCTAGACTCTTTATAAAGGCAGTGTGGCCTTAAATATTGAATTTGTTCAGTGGAAAAAGGTTCCAGCGCCGTCAGCCAGGACCGGCCGACAATCCAACCCGGTACTCGCCGCCCCCGCACCGCCGCAGCCCTGACCGTGGGCAACACAGACTCGCGTAGACATGCAGTGTTTAGCCTCGGGCAAAGCTTCTCTTGCTCAGTGACAATAGGAGCCTTTTATTGAAATGAATTTTAACGAAAGGCAAGAAAAACTTGGAGTTCATCCCATAAATAGAAGAAAGTTTTACGGAGAGTATCACCATCTTTTTAGAAATTTAAGAGATGATGAAAATAGGTTTTTCGAATATACAAGAAGGTAAAATAAATAATCAAATAATATGTTAAGTAACTATTAACATTCCCTCTTAGTTTTATCACTCCAAGCCGAAGATAGGCGTAGTCTAGTCGTGGCTGGAAAAACTCATTTGATAATTCCTTTTATAAAGCAAGGAAACAAGTTTTGTTTCCTATACTTATTAAATATAATAAATCATTTTAATAATTAATTATTGGAGGGTACCAACGTTTCAAGACCTATATTTTTCTAGCCGATACTATAATATTGAAGTCATAATGCATCTACAAGAACAGTGAGTCTGTTGCAAAATGTTTTTTAAAGTCGTACGTCGTTATTTGCTTCCAAATTAATCAATAAATTATGATTTTAAATAACTATATCAACACTTTCTTCGCGTATTAATTTGTTAATATTCTCGAAGCAGGGATTGCTCAATATAAATGTAATATTTTTATATAAAAAGTAAACTAATTTTCTTCCTTTCCTTTTTAACATTTAATAAACAAATTAAACGATTTTTTACTAACGGAAATTACAGTGGCCTCGTCCTGTTTTTTGTGCATTCAGTTGGGCTCGAGAGTTTTTTATAGTCCCTGCCACTCAGCAGGGGCAAAAAATTAATGTCCGCGGTGAGCGGCAAGCTGAGCCGCGGAAGTTGAACCGCTCTACCGCTTACTCTTGTCGTAGCCAATGGAACCGCGAACCCATTGAATTGCATTCGAACATTAAAGTGAGCGGTGCCGCTCTAACTACCTGCTCCTTGCCGCTTTTATCGTACCCGAGGCCTTAGTGTTGGGGGTGTGCGTGTACGTTCCATATACTCGCAAACAGGAGTCGTGTATATATGTAAATATGCTGCAGTGACATTTGAACAGTAGACATTCACTCATTTATTTATTGTTTTTTCCTTATTGCATATATCAGGTATATTTATTTCATGTAAATCCCCGTTTCCGTCTCTCGGAAGAGGGCTGCTGTGGGGGCAGAGATGCTGCCCACCACAAGCAGTAGAGTCGCTGGAGACGTGGCAATGCAGCGCCCCCCACCCCCAGCAGCAAGACTGGGTAAGGGTGCTGCGCGCGATCCCTCGTTCATTTTTTGCTGTAAGCTGCAGACGGACACACTTGGTGTGACTCCGGAATACAGCCTGCTTTAACACCACGTGGTCTCTACAGCCATTCCCGCACCCCAAAAAACTATCAAAACTGACGTTGATAACTTGATTCAACCACTCAAAAGGGTAAACCAATTATACGTATTACTAAATATATTTGGAAACTACTGATATTCACATTTAAGTTAATGAAAATTTCTTAACAAGCAATTTTATTTATCACGCAATTTAAATACTGTTGTATTAATTGAATATATATTTTATATTTTAAATTTAGTATATCATGACAATGGAAGATTGAGTTATTGCATATCCAAGGATTTTATATAAGAAATTGTTTGGCGTTCCAACAAACACTAAGAATAAGTAGTTCTCAGTTGTAGATCCTTTCACATGTATAGTTAAAGTCTCTTTAACAGAAACAAATTAATTGTTATGGAAAGGAAAGAGATTGATTGGATTACCTAAAATTGTGGATCGGCGTCGCCATGTCGGCCAAAGTTCTTCTAAATTTCGGAGGCGTTAGCCTCTTTCCCACTGGATAGAAACGTCCTGTCTGTCAGTCGACCGTAGACAGTGAAATTCAAACCACAGTGTGACTGACCGTTTCATAGCAACAATCAACACACAACAAAGCCAGTTTCTCTCCAACGGGAAAAATCTTTCTAAAAGTCCCCATACACATGGAAGAAATCCTTGAGGATTTATCTTGAGTGTGGGGAAGCCTTGAGGCTGATTGCAGACTGTACAGTTTTCGGAACCGGAATTGGACAACAATTCCGACTTGTCCGCAAGGCTGGAACTGAGTATTGTTTAGGCAGCGTGTGTGCCGTGTACTCATGGTTTCTGTTCAGTTCGGAAAATGTGGTCCAGGAAATATTTAGCCAATTTATTAAAATTTATGAAGACGACCCATTCCTATGGCAAGTCGGCTCAAAAAATTACCATGATTGAGCGAAATGAGAAGCTAGCTACGCAAAGTTCTTAGATATAATGGAAGACCAAAATCTGAACGCCTCAAAAGATGACGTAATTTTTTTAAAAAAATAATTTGAGAAGTGCTTTCTGTAGAGAAATCAAAACGATGAAGTCAGGAGCATCTGCTGACGCTGTTTACAAGCCAAAGTTGTAGTACTTCTGGAACTCCTCAAATACCCTTTAGTATTTCCTGCACGTGTGTGTGCGACGGTTCAGTTTAGGAAATCCTTGAAGATTGTACCTTGAGGTTTTCTTCCACGATTGTGGAGGCCTTAAATAATAGAAATACATTCCTCCTTTTCCAGTTCATAATGATTAGAATTGTCCCCCAAAGTTACCAAAAAAAATTACCTTATTTTTTCGTATTTTCAAGGAATGCTGTTGGGATAAATAAAGTAGGTACGGCATTCATATTTTGTAGTTCGGATGTCTGCATAACTGTCTACAAGTCAAAGAATTTACAACTATACAGAAAATATACTTTCGTGAATTTGGTGCAGCAAATCTGCTGCCAAAGTGAAAAACGCCAAAAACGAGCTTTTTCAGATGGATAAATCGTTTGTGAGGACACAGATATCTTTTCCTAGTTGGTGTCTCGACGGGTAAGGGCTAAAATTTAGGGTAAAAGGCAACTGTAGCGTGCGGTCGACAAATAACGTCTCATCGTGTTTTATTGTGCAATAATCGCTGGAATAACGTGCTCTTAAATATTATTTCGCTAATGATGATAACTTTTCCCTTGTTTTTATCAGTCACGTAATAAAAACTATTTCAGTTTTAATTTCCAAATTTTATTGGGAGCTTTCGGCAATTGCCATAATCATCTATAAAATACAAAATTTGAAACATTACAATTTTTATATAAAATCAGTAAACTTATTCCACATATTATTAAAAGTTGTCATTTTATTATTTTAAATTGTAATGTAGTCGAGCAATGAGAATCATTTTTTTCTTCGTTATGGGCAGGTCGTTTAAACAGGGTTAGACCTCTCAACTTGAGATAATTTCTTCAAGGAATTTTTTACAAATTATTTATTTAAAGACTGATAACGAAGAAAAAACACTGTTTCTCATTGCTCGACTACACTACAATTTAAAACAATAAAATGATAACTTTTAATAATATGTGGAATAAGTTTACTGATTTTATATAAAAATTGTAATGTTTCAAATTTTGTATTTTGTAGATGATTATGGCAATTGCCGTAAGCTCCCAATAAAATTTGGAAATTAAAACTGAAATAGTATTTATTACGTGACTGATAAAAACAAGGGAAAAATGATCATAATTATTAATTTAACTATCAGTCTTTAAACAAATAATTTTTAAAAAAATTCTTAGGTGCATGACTTTCATATGAAGTGTGTGAATTGTATACTTTACTCGTCGCGTTACGAAATTCATAGCAGATCATTTAATGTTAAAGCACTGAGAAAGAAAATCGCCTCTCTAGGAAGGAATACATTGGCTTTTGGTGGCCTCGTGGAAATAGTAATAAATAGTCGATTAATACAAACAAGTTTACTTTTACTTCACCAATAGCGCCTCAACAGTAATCGGAAACTAATAAACCGTACGGGGACCCAGGAAGTTCGCAGACATAAACAATCATTGCTATTTCAGATTTACTTTTCCTAGAAGTTAGCTGACTAGGGAAAAAGTTAAAAACAATCCATTCAATATACCAAACTTAATGGCACTACCTTAACGGATATTGTCCTTTTTCTTCCTTGGCTCTACAGCCTATTAAGGGCATTGGCCTACCGGGTCGACTGCCTTACATGACATATTCCGAATTTGGATTGATACATAATGAGCGTTCGATTCTCCAGCAGTTTTAATCCCAGTTTTCGTGACCATGACGACACAATCATCCAAGTCCGTGCCAGGATTCGTACCCGCGACCTCTGTGTTGTGAGACAGAGACTAGACACAGGAGGTCGGAGGATATTGTTGTTTCATGTCTGATTTTCGGATACGAAACTCTTGTGCACTGCACGAAAACTTGATGAAACTTTGTCCAAGACGTCAAATTCTATACGACCTACCAAAAGTTGCATGTTAACTAGCCAATGTCACGAGCTCCAAGGACCAGTGAGAATACTTTTGAAATTGTATGCTACTACAGGCAACATAATACTCTATGTCCATGTATATTATATAACATTTAAAGTTTAGGAAAATTATTTTCTACAGGTCAGATTATGTTGATGATGCACTTCAATTACAGATTGAAAACTCAAATCCTTATTGCAACGGCCGAGCTAGAATGGATTGCAGTCATACTCGAGAAATGTGGAAAAATTACTTCAACGGACCAGTGGTGTTGAATGGCATCGTAAACATTAAATCATTATAGTTAGTAAATTTACTAGAAGCACTATTTTATACATGTTTACCTTTCAAATGACGTCCGTACCCTGGGGGAAAACGTTGCAGAATTGTAACCCAGCCGCGAGGCATAGTTTGGGAATCACCGAGGTTAAAGAATAATGTATCACTTAACACTGGGATGAGCAACCCTTTCTTGAAAAGAAACTACAATTTTTTTAAAAAAAGTACCCGGGAAGCATATAAAAACATGTTAAAATAATAACAGAAAAATAATTTATGTGCCTGACGTCTGATTTTCAACAAGTAATGGTTACTACCAAAGTTTATTCAATTTTAATTGCATCCGCTCAAAGTAGGAATTCGATTTAGTTTGTCTGTACCCACAAAGTTCCAAAAACTGAGGACGAAACGTCGTATGCAATTGTATTTAGTTAAAAAATAAGAGTGTTCTTGGATCATATTACATGTTGTAAATAAAATTGACAATATCAGGGAATGTTTCACAATGGTATTTACCTGTAAAATTAAATTGATAAACTTCTTATTCTGTGGCTGTATCTTTTTTTTTCGAGTTTGATTGTAGTATTAATCTGTAAGCACTGGCTGAAGTGTGTAGCTGTAAAACATGATCTTGAAGGTTTGTTGCAACTCACTTATTTAAAACTACCATTACTATCGTCTGAAAAACAATAAAACTAATTAGTAAAAGATGATTTATCAGACTGAAGAAAGTTTTTTATCTTCTGCCTTCCCAGTATTAGGTAATACGATTCTTCCTACACTTCTCTTGCCGATTGGATTATATTTCATTGCTTATTTAGCAATGGCGCCTCGTGAGATTTTAAAGACATGTTACACTCTTCGAAATAATGTTTACGTGGATAATAACGTAAGACATTAATAATACTACAACACTGATAGCGTTACCAATTATATGTGGCTCGTAATATGCTACATTTATAATTCCGTCTACATAACATTGAATAATGCGTAACTTTTAGAAACAGAAAATTTTAAAACCAAATTGACACATTTGTTACACGAAGAAAAACTTCGTACATATTTCAAATAATTTTAGGAGTAAACCACTCATGACAGTATTTTATGAAGGACTCAATGACAGTTTTCGCAGTTTGATGAAAGTTTTAAATGTTTCCTATATTTGAAATAACCTTCGTCTGGTTAATACTATGCAAAATGTCCAAATAGTATTTTTATCTTTAAATTATAAACTTTTTTATTAACATCTTAAAAAACCAGACGTAATTTTGCCTTTGGTTACCGGAAACACTATGTACACTCTTAAATTACTAGTGGCAATTTTTATTTCTTTAATGTATCAGGAGTATTTTCGTGCTCTTATAAAGTGTTAGTTTACTGAAAATATTTTATCCCTGCTGTGTTCCGGGTTACTGGTTTATATTGTGACGCTTTCGATGCTTGTCTTCGTGTTGATCAAGAATTAAATAATTTCCCAGGATAATATAAATAAATACCCGGGTAACGCCGGGTCCCCAGATAGTCTATACCAAAAAATAAAATCGAATAGTCTGTCTGTATGTTTGTCTCGAATAGGCTCCGAAACGGCCCAGCTGTATTCAATAAAAATTTAAGGAATTTTAACTTAAACTTTCGTGTATGTTTCTTTCCACATCTGGCAGAGTTCAGAATAAATTATTGTAAATATTTATAAACCCACAGAATTTCAACGCGAAAGGCGGCGTGAAAACGAACTGCGAGTTAAAAGTCCTATTAGGCGTTGCATTATAAGCATAATTTTGGTATCATAAGAGAGGGGTTGGGGAGCGAGGGCGATCACTCTTTGTTGCAGTAGGATTCGCCCTATAAATAACCTAATATTGACAGAGAGCTAACTTCTTGAGTTCTTTGTATCGTCGATACGATGGATTAGGAAATTGGTTTTATTTGTCGGATCAGGTAAGTTTTAATATTTAGTAATTGTACTTTTTCTGGGTTAACAGGCTAAATGAGGGGCATCCTGAAATAGGCAACTCACTCCCCTTTAATAGCATAGGAAGGGAATTGAAAAGGGGGGATGCGGAAGGTAGAGAAAGGTGGCCATGGGTTGACTAGAGACCCCGGGCTGTGGTTTCAGGGTCCTACCCGGTGTTTCACCTAAAGAGATGCAGGGAAAACCCTAGAAAACCTGCAAAGGTAGGTCGGGAATTGGATACTATTCTCACGCCCTTCCTAATGACGGAGACGATTTGCTGTGAGGTCGGAGCATTCTCTTCTCCTTGTCTCCACAAGTTTCAGGAGGCAGTTAGCCGACTGATCCAATGGGATCAGCGGACAACTCTTGCCATATTCCCAAGGTCTTCGACCCTAGTACATATACCTCCAAAATAAAATAGGTGAAGGTGTCTCGGCATGTTTTTTTTTTGGGGGGGGGGGTTAACAGGCTACATGAGGGTGATCCTGAAACAGGCAACTCTCCTTTAATAGTATAGGAAGAGAATTGAAACGGGGGATGCGGAAGGCAGAGCAAGGTAGCCAAGGGTTAACTAGGGCCCCCGGGCTGTGGTTTAAGGATCCTACCCGGTGTTTCACTTAAAGAGATGCAGGGATAACCCTAGAAAACCTGCATCAGGTAGTGAGAACTTTGCGAAAAGTATGAACGTATGTTCAAAACCATCTGCGAGTTATAAGGTTTGCCCTGAAGCGATCATAAATAAATGATACCGTAATTTTTATATATTCAATTACATCAAAATTCTGTACCTGTTGTCTCCTTTTTAGGGCAAAATAAAAATAACTATTTCCGTGCGAACGAAGTCGCGGACAGAGCTAATCTATAATTCATGTAGAATACTTCATAAACTGAACACTAGTGTACTATACAAAACATTTGTAATATATATTTTTGTATCACAACGGATCGCGAAGATAAGTCAAAGGATTTTCAATTATCCTGTGAAACCTCTGACTGTGCTGAATGTTACGTTGTGTGTGTAACAGAGCTGCGCCGCCCTGGGGCGTCGCGCCGTTCTGTTAGGGGATCACTGGGTTATAGCTTAACGGCAGGCGACATATTTCATTTAATTATTGATTTATTTAGAATGCAATACTTTGCCTCACCTGTAATTAATTAAAATTGTGTAATGTGTCAATATATTGTTAAATTTTTTTCGGCAACATCAATACACTTTGAAACATTCCAGATAAATTAATTAATCGGCATTTAAGCGTTACTCCATGATGCATTTTTTAACGTTTGTTAAATTAAAGTCCCCGAAAACGTCCAAAATAGTTTTACAAGATAAAGTGTTTTCTGTGACTGACGCATGTACGTCTCCCAAAATTATACAAACTACGAACTGGTCTAGCCTTGAAACGTTCGTCAGGTACTGAGTTCGTCTCTCGGTGTCGCAACGCGGTTCTCTCGTTGGCTTCGTTCAACACAAGGACAAATTTTTATAATAATAATAATAAACTATCCTTCCGGCTTCCCTGTCATAAATGCCTTGCGATAAGCAACTATTGCCCAAGCATATCGCGCACACAGAACAAATCACAGTTTCGACGTTGTATTCGTCTGTTTACAAATCTATATATATATATATATATATATATATATATATATATATGCGTATGTGCTCCTATACCATTCATCGAATTGCGATGCAATTTAATTAATTAAAATCATTAATTTATTTATTAAAGTCTCAAAAGGGAGACAAAAGTTGTATTTATGTTAATTAAATATTAATAAACTTGTATGCTGTCTTATTGACCGTCTTTTTATTTATTTAAAACTGAGTTATCTTCATTTCTCCTTAGCACTCCTTCTGTTCAGTAAAAGAATGTATAGAAGATAGTCAGCATGATCTATTAATTAGAATCCTCTTCTTCGTATGTAATTGCACAATGCATTACTATTATTGTTATTATATGCCGTCGTTTCGCGTTTAGATTCGTTCGGATTAACCGGATGTCCGAACTAGCTGAATCCGGATTAGCGAGGCATTACTGTAAGACTACTTCATAAATAAATATGTGTGGCGGTGTAGGACTTATAGTTATTCTAAAATTGATTGCAAGATGTTCTACAGTTTATTCCGGCTATGATTCCATCATTTCTCTTTTGGAATATGAAAACCGAAAGAAAATGAAAAGCCTTTCCCCAGAAGAAGGTACCATATTTCAGTAATGGAAGTAAGCAAAATATAAAGAGCCGAATTTATTTCTTTATAATTAGGTTTAATGTTACTCGCGTTATTTTATCTCTGAATGTTTCCAATGATATGAAAAAAGTATATAGTTTATATTATAATGACGGAATCCCTAGGGTTTACCAGAAACACCATTTAATGAATCAAAACTATGTATTAATTTTGGCGATTTAAATTTCAACGTGGCTAAATTTTAACCCAATTTCTCATTAAAAGATTTTTTTAATGGAAATTTCGACACCTCGTGGACGGATGTTGCCGATTGTGTTTGGTTAGCAGAAGAGCGAAACATTTGTTGAACTTCTGAGATTCCGAAGCTTGATAAATGCCCTGGGTAGACCAACACAGTCTGTAATCAAGAACATTCCACGAGAAAATTTAGAAATTATATATTATATATATTTATATATATATATATAATATAATTATGAGGATGACTATGGCATATGCCGAAAGCTCCTGAAAAATAGAATACAAAAATTTTAAATCAAAATTAATAAATAGTTTTGTTCATTAGAGGGTGTAACTGATAAAATCTAAGGATTTTATCATTTTCATATAATTTAAACATCTTTAATTTTGTAACAGGAGCATTTGGAGCAGTTAATAAAACTTTGGCGCCTGGATGTCGCGGGTCCGTAGAACCAGGACGTGTCTGCCACCATAGAATACGTGATTAGAAGTTCTCACGACGAAGTAAAGGCGTCGAAATTGTAAGTAACTTATTAGTATTGGGCCCCGAAAGTAAATTCTAGAAACGAGTAGAAAACTACAACACGATCAATTTTGCCACCAATATTGTGGTATCTGAAATAAAATTGTTTGAGGTCACCAACCGGCGGGGGGGGGGGGGTAGTCGAAGATGTTCAAGAAAGCAGATCAAACGAATACTGTGAAGAATCAGTATGACAACGAAAATTTATGCTTGAGCCGGTTTTAGTATAATAGAGGATCGTGTGTGGAAATATTTTTAAAAGGTTATTAAAACGGACTTTAGTACAAATGAAAAGAACTAGTTTATTGGTTGCAGTAAAATGGAGTTGCGTGTAAGTTTCTGAGGCATCGAGAAGATAATCGTCAATCTAGATGTCACATTACTCCGTAAGCATCACCACGACGCCTGCCTGTATCTGTTCAACAGAGCAGACAAAAATACCAAACCAAAACAGTATGGTTATCTGGAATTTTCCTTACCATTTCCACTTTAATACCACGGAGTTAATTTTGGGTCAAGGGTGTGTGGCGAGAAATAATATAATGTTCATCATCGAGGGAAACCTTGTGCAGAACATGAATAAGTTAATCACATGAGCTTGGGAAAGGAAGTCGGTATTGGAAATTATGTTTGGAAACATGTCACCTGTATGACTCATATAATATTTCCAACAGATGTGATATTGAAGATGAGCAACACTGACGCAAGGTAAATTTATTTTCAAAGATGTTACATCCTGTAGTTTTATATGATCCCGGAAGATTTTCCAAAATAACACATTATTTGTCGTTTTATGATTTCCAAAAATACTGTAATATATATTTTAATGACTACCAGACGTAGAAAGATGTTTTTATACTATTTATGTTCAATTAATATGTCGTACTTAATTACTACCAATTATATCAGTTAAGTACAAAATTCAAATTTAATTGTACAATTTTAGAAACGCGACCCTTTCCCTCGGCGTAATTAAAATGGAGAGATATTTAAGGCAAAGATATTTAGCGGCTACTCCGTTTAGTCCAAAATCGTTTCCCTGTCTTGAATATTGAAATGAAATGAAATTCACATACACTCTCGTTTACAATTGGAACTGCACGAATCTGTGTTCTCACTGACGCACGTTTACTCAGTACGCTAAGCATGGACAATCACAAGTTACTGAAATAAAATCACTCACAACTACGTTTGTTCTCCAGGAGATTTGCTAAAATTTTATATTCAACTTTTTGTCCGTCTTTACGGGCACTCAGTAGCGACTCTCCAAGAATCTGATTCACATCTTTACGTTTCTGTCCCCCAACTTGGTATCATTTTCCACTGGTTTCAAGATATTGCCCAGCAACTTTTGGCTGTCAGCCTATGCCATCCCCGAGGCCTTGAATTGCAGTTTTCACCATAAGAAGTCGGTAATACACGAAAGAACATTAACTTTTGCTAAGTTTTTACCATTTCAATAAAGCGTGGAGTACTCAAATTTTTACCTCATCATGCAGGTTTCTTTTTCCAGTTGAATTTACCAGTTCAGGAACATCCTTTAGTAATCTTATTTGTAGCATTATAAAAAACCTTTCCTTTCAGTATTGCACCAACTGTTGGTAATTCTATTTCAACAAAAACATTACCCAGTTTAATTAATTGCTTTGACAAAATTTTCACGACTTATTATTTTTTTATTAATTGACGTGATCTTGGAGGAATAGTACAGCATGAGGATTAATAGAGGGAAAACAAAGGTGATGGAGTGTAGTTTGGGAAATAGTGGAATAACAAAGGGCGTTAGACTGGGAAGGGATATTTTGAAGGAAGTTAAGGAATTCTGTTACTTGGGCAGCATAATAACTAAGCATAGTAGGCATATAGAGTAGGATAGCACAGAGAAGGAAGGCATTCGCAAAAGCGGATAATATAAGTATGAATATTAAGAAATCGTTACTAAAAATAAAGTGTGGCGTTATACGGGTGCGAAATATGGACGATAAGAGTTGCAGAAAGGAAAAGAATAGAACCCTTTGAAATGTGGTGCTACAGAATAATGTTGACAGAGAAGTTAACTAGGATGTTATAAGGAGAATAAGAGTAGAGAGAACAATATGGGGACGTTTTGAGACATGATCTTGTAAAATTAGCATTAGAGTGAAGTGTGTGATGTAAGAACAGAAGAGGTAGAATAAATTAAGAAGATTAGGGATTATGTGGTACTTATGCAGGAATGATAAGGCTTCGCAGAATACGTTATCATGGAGAAGCATAAAACTAATCTACGGACTGAATACAACAACATACATGTACAAGAAATTGGCATTATTCCTGTAGTACTTACATCTATATAATAAAAATGAAGCATGTGTGTAATTTGTTGGTTATATGTCTATAATTCTCGATAAAAATTTAAACGCGTGGACTGATTGCAAAAAAATTTGGTATACAGATTCTTAAAAACCCCGGAAAAAACACTGGCGGGGTGAGAAACACCTATCGTCAACTTATTTTTTTAAAATATACGTATTTATCAAGTTTGTTGATTTTAAATAAAATACAAGGAACGGCTAAAAGTCAGCAATAGACTAATTTAATTATAAAACGTTTCGACTCCCAAGTTTCGGGTCCTCCTCAGTTCATTAATAAAAGTATTACAAAATTTCATGTAACTGCTGCAACGTTCGGGGACGGATAGATAGACAGTTAACAGTAAAAGTAGTCTGTTGCATTTATTATTAGATATATATATATATATATATATGTTCTAGATTCATTACTTATATTTCCTGAGAATAGTTTCGTAAGCTAGTGTTGTAATAATTAAAGATCGAATGTTTCGAGGCGAAGTCGTTGAAATAAATGTTCTCGGATTTCCTCTAGGGTAAAAAACTAATTTAATTATATATGATGTCGTCTACAGTGTCGTGGCGAAGTGGAAGATGATCGTGCATGGAGTCTTCGAAACGCCAAGATTTAATTGCTGTTGTAATGATAAATAATAAATAACAGAAACCGTGAACCAGAGTTTCATACTTAAGTATGTCTGAATTTCGAGAAGCTCAGGTAATAAATCACGACTTTTTGTAGTTGTATTACATCACGCCAAGCAATAGATTTTTGAGGATGATTCTGTAAAATGCTAATAAAATTAGTATAACCAATATTTCTGATGAATAAATTAAATCTGTTGCGGTCCGTTTTCCCATTTAATTTTATATAATGTTAATTAATATAATTTGTCTCAACGGGTTTGACCAGCTATAGTCCTTCAACTACAACTATAACCTGAAAACTATAACCTCCATTCCGCACACCCGCTTTCAATTTTTTTCCAATGCTATTAAACGGAATTTAACACCACGTGGATTTTATTCATGTAGCTTGTCACCCTAAAAAAGAATTGTCTCACTGTGTGAGCGATTTATTGTCAGGACAGAAACAAGAACCTGGGCACAGTTTTTTGACGATCCAAGAGAAGTTTATTTAAAGTACACAATGCTATGCTGAGAAGAATATTTTCTCAGAATAATTTGTACAGCGAAGCCGAGAACATCAATCACTCATTTTTAAAGAATTCGATAAATCAAAATAGGCATTAATTAGCGGTTATGTGGTTCCTTAGAGAACAGCTTTTAGGACATTCGGCAATGATCCTAATATTCGTCGGACGTTATCTGGAGCAGAGAGAGAACTGTACATTTTAAAATTGTAAAAATGTATAACTATATTGGCGCAAAATCCTAACACGACAGTAATTATACTTATTACATATTTTAAATAAAGAAAGGTAATTTAAGGAAAAAGTAAGATATTATGGGAATATTGTATGCGGATCGTACGGCAATTTTCTCAGAATTATGAAAGTCTTCGAAATGCCGCCTGCTAAACGTTTTTTATTTTTAATAAACTTTGATTAAACCAAGTAAACCACAGCAAGTGCGTAAACAGTAATCTTTTTATTAATTCGTCAAAAACATTTAAAATTGTATCCTGTTGAGGCAGGCTGCCTACAGTTACTGTATGTCAGCCTTCACGCTCGCTCTGACGGCGTTGTGCGTTTGGTAGCTTATTTTATTGCTTGATCTTAGGCTAGCAGGGAGCTTAAACGGTAATACTGCGCATGCGCATTTCTCATTCCAGACAAGATTCTTGTGGTATGAAGAATGTAAACAAGATATACATGAGAGGGAGCGCACTGTAAGGCGGACAGTTTAAAGTCTTCGAAAGCAAAGCAGCAATACACACTCTTAAAATACTATTACTTTAGAGTTTTTTAAAATTACGAAACAAATAATTCCCCCTAAATTAATTCATGTGCTGTAGAACATCAGCAGCAGCCGCCACTGGTGCCTGTCATCATATAATCACGTCCAAGCTAGTTTATTTTCTGTATTTTCGCTCACAATTCCTGAGAGTGTACATTAAGTAGATTCTTTAGTCATTCCAGTTTCCTAAGTATCTATGGTTAGTATGTTAGCCCAAATTTAAAATGATAAAGATATTTTAAAATATATACCGACGAACACAATAGTTCACTTTAATGTAATATTTCTTTAAAACTATCGATTATGATAAATGCGATGTAATAAATAAAGTCTTTTAAAAGTTTAATTTTATGATTGATTTATCTAATAAATAAACAAAATATCGTGACCTGATTGAGGCTTATTAATTAAAAATTCTGTTCCTATGCATAAAATGTTTTAGCGAGCAGATGAGACTATAACAGCGACCTCACAGCAAGTGTATTCGTTCCTATACGTCGACTAATTATTGATAGTACACAAAACATAAATCACAGAATTTTTTAGTTACAATCCATTCAGGAGTGAAATTGCAGTTACAAATCTAATGAATAGTTAGTCGACGGTAGCGAAGAATGATACAAAAATCAACAAGTGTCTGGCAACGATTACGCGCTTGTAAATAAAATCATACCACAATAGAATCTGCCATCGATATCAATGAAGCCAACACATTTTGTGAGAAATTTATTGGCCTTCTAACGTTATTGCTGTGCTAATATGAACAAACGACTCAATGGTGGTAACATTTCCAGTCCATTAGTTTCTTTTCCGCAATACACGTTCTAAACCTCCAATCGATTCGGCAAGTTCGCGGGCGCGCATCAAAGTTTAAAGTGAGATATTTCCTTCTCTCTGAAGGAAGGAGAAGGAAGATTAGGAAGAGCTGAAGCGAAGGAATGGAAAAGATAGACCATGAGTTCGGAAACTATTGATTAATTTCGGAAACTATTGATTAATTTTATAATTGACTAGCTGGGTACTCGGCGTTCCCGGGTACATATTTATATTACCCCGGTACAGTATTTAATTCTTGGTCAACACGTGATTAAGCCGGCATCGAAAGCGTTACAGTATGAACCAAGTCCATCCAGGGAGTCAAAAATACTCCCTATACAATAACAGAGCTAAAAATATTCTCGTCCTTTAATTGAATAAAAACACTCCCAACATCTTATAAGAACCCGAAATACTCCCGGTACATTGGGGGGAAGTGGAAGCAAGGTATCCAAGAGTTGACTAGGATCCCGGGCTATATTTTAAGGATCTACCCAATGTTTCACCTAAAAAGATGCAGGGAAAACCCCAGAAAACCTGAATCAGGTAGGTCGGGCATTGGGTACTATTCTCACGCCCTTCCGAATGACGGGAGACAAGTTTGCTGTGAGTCGCAGCATTCCCTTCTCCGTGTCTCCACGAATTGTAGGAGGCAGTTGGCCGACTGATCCAATAGGATCAGCGGACAACTCTTGCCTTATGTCCAAGGCCTTCAAACCCAGTAAATATACCACCTAAAATAGGTGAAGGTGTCTCGACATGTGAGAACTTTGAAAAAAAAAGAGAGTAGGAGGCATTCCTGACATAATCAGGTGAGCCCCGAAGTCACTCTGGGGAGAAGCGCCTACGAGAGAGAACTTCCACAGGCACTCCTCAGATGATAAAGCTGAAAAACATTTAATCTCTCCCGAAAGCTTTACTGAAGCAGAAGTGATAAATAATAAATAGCAGAAACCGAGTTTCATAATGTTAACATTAGAATCACGTGAAGCTCGAATAAGAACGGAGGTAAATAAAAAATATAATTGCTAAGAAGGAATGAAGAAAAAAGAGAAGAAAATAACAAAAAAGGGTCAATAGAAAGAAGAAATAAATCAAACAGTAAAAAAGCAGCAAAGAAGAATTTCTTGCAGAAATTGATGACGGAACGTTTGTAAAAACTGAATGAGGATTGTTAATAAACTAAAAACTTGAAATTTCCATAATGTGAAGAAATTTATGTGTATCATACTAAATAAGACTGGATTGAATGTTCATTGCGTCATTTGTGGTGGCTAGGAAACTGCTCAAGCACGAAAATTGTTACTCGGTTAATAGATCAATGTTTAATTTTATATCTAAAATTTGTTTTTTAATTTTACATAGATAATTGCATACTTTTCAAAGATTTTAATGACCAATATTTTTTGTATGCTGTAAAAATGTATTTATTACTCACCTAATTTGTTAATTTATGTAAGGCCACGCGTGTTTCAAAGTTCTTAATGATGAATTCCTTTTGTGTACTGCAAAAAGGTAATTTTCATGGTAGAATTACTAATTAAGACTTTTGACATTCTGACATAATTTTTAAATTGTACTGTATATGAGATACTAGTAATTTGCAATGTCGTAATAATGAAGTATTTAACAGCATTTTTTACATGTTTAATTTTTTATTTCATAATGGACAAGTTTATTTTCTATATCTTTATACCTATAATCTATATTTCATTCTTTTAAATACGTTTATAGTTTACCCCTATCCCCATTAGATCCATTCATTTATTGGACGTCTGCTGTTCTTTCACTATTTGGACCCAGTCATTGGAATTAGTCAAGCTTTTGTGTGTCATAAAATACCTACTTAACTATTAGCAAAAATTGGTTATTGGGGATGAGGACAATAATTCTATAAACCTATAGGACATTCTGACAACATGAATGCAAAGTGTTCACTTAGTAGCGTGTTAACCTTAGGTTGCAAAGAAAAAGTGGTTCGAATAAAGATAATACTTATGCAGCCGTCAGCTCATGATCTCTGGTTTAGAATTTGGTGAGCCGAGTTGTTTCCATTGTTCGTTGTGTGCAAAACTACTCGTACTTTTCAGGCGTTTCTACTAAGGAGACACTTGCGTTCATCCAACTCCATGCTACAAAAAAATAAATGCAGCGATTAATCAACTTTCAAGACACCTGGTGTTTTTCACGTTTCTCTGTGTTTTGGGCTATACATTACATACAGGGAACTTCTTTCAGCTGCTTTACAGTCACGTGATGGTCTGCCAATGAACCTCTTTACTTCACCAGTTGATAATTCAATTCAGTCATATAATTTATTAAAACATCATGACCCTAAATCATACAATACACTAAGTGTTATCGAACTATCGTCCAGTGGATCTCCCATTCGCGGTTATAATTACAATTATGAAATTATTTTTCTTAAAAAAAAGGGATCTTAAAGTTGTTTTATATATAAAATCACGCGAGTTGACATAAATTACGTACACAAGTCACTTTTATCTATAATGCCTAAAAAATAAATATTAAAATTGTATAAACGTTGTTTGTTTGTTATGTATGCAATCATTAGACTGGTCTGATGCAACTCTCCGTATTAACCTATTCTGCGCAAGCCATTTCACCGTACTTTTTGACAGACGAGTTCAGATGAGCCATATAACTCTAGCACATTTACGTTCATGGTTAGAGGTTGGTACATAGATAAGAGGATACAATCTGCTTCGCTTTGGCTTTGACGTAGTTAAAGTAATCAATTTAAGCCTGTTTAATGAATCACCAGTCTGCAAAAGTCAAGAATGATGTTCGTCTACGAGAAGGTGATAGCTTTATGATGCTGCTATAGCTAACATAGAGTCTCGTTTGGTGAAGATAACTCTGGACTACAGTTGTTGGCACTGGGAGCGAGATCAGTTCGGAACTTGGAATTGTCTGTTCTCTCTGTTTAATTCTTCAATTTCTGATTTTTGGCCATTCGTTGTATCTATTTATAATAGGTGTCTAACTGTGCAATTCTTTTTAAAATGTACAAGCAGGCTCAAGGATGCAATGCGCCACTTATAATCGTCCAAAGCGCCATGTTTGGCGACACCTGTCGGGTTAGGGATTGGAAATTGGCAAGCTGTCGGAGAGGCAAACAAATGTCTATGTGCCTTCAACGAAAACTATATTCTCCGACCCTGGAGACACTTCCACGTACAAATTGAAAATTTCACCTTGAAATGGATTTGTGACGTTATACTGTTTTTACGGTACAATTATCAGAGTGGTTTGAATATATTAATTTTACGTTTTAGAATTAAATAAAATTCAACATTCATTTCATACAATACTCTTGAGCCGGCTTTTTAGGATTAATAATGTTTACAATGAAAAGAAAATTCACAATATTTAATTATTTAATAATTAACATGTAGAGCAATGAAGTACTAAACTAGAGTCGTATTGCTCAAGGGTCTTCTCATTATTAAATTTATGACTCTGAATCGGCAGTATGAGGAAATTGGAAGAAAGCTGCAAACAGAACAATTCCAAGGTCTGACAATACCGGTTTCTGTGTAGTCTGAAGATCGCCGCTGGTCATAAGCGCCGCACTGTCTCTCACTCACGTATAATCTCGTAAAGATTCCTCCGGATTTCTGAGTAGGAAATGAGCACTGTGTTCATTTAAATTGCCTCAAACGATACCGAGAACAAGAGTATCCCTTTCTGGATCATCTAAGTCAGGACCAAAGTAACATTTCTAAAACATTCTCTCACTATTGCACGCAGCAACTCTCAATTCTCACTCAACCGTATCTCCATGCCTCTCTCCTGAACTCACAATCAAAATTTATTCATCAACCTCCTTTTTAAAAACCTGGCCCTATTCAAGAATATTATTTCCATTTGTGGAGGGGACAAAGTCCTCCCCAATGACAAGTATCCACGTCGAGATTCAGGGAGGGGCATTCATCCCACCTACCACCCAAAGGTGGGAAAGTACAAGACATGGCCCACCGCAAATTTCTCATGAAATTTCACCGCTACAGAAATCCCGGATAGACGTCAGAACGTCTTGGTTTGGTTACCCGTTCTGAAACTTCTCTCAGTCTCCCTGAAGCCTACTCCCGTTGACTTCGTACCGCCAATTCCATATACTTTGGTGTTTTATTAACATAACCTCAACACCAATTTTGCAACCAATAGTGTGAAACCTGCAATAAAATATTTAGAAATTATAATTCCAAGTGACCATTTAAAAACGCTTCAAAGGCAAAAGCTGAAATCGGAACAGGGACCATGGCGAAAGAGTGAGATTTGATAGGACTGAGGGACAGTCTGAAATCTGAATTTGAAGAGAATGGAAAGTAAATTGAATTACAATTTAATCTGGAATCTTTAATGTAATTACGTGGAATTTTCTGATGCATCGACAGAGAAATCTATATGAATTTCCCAGTGATAATTTAGATTTCGCTGCAAAGCCGCCTGTCTGTATCTTCCTGAACAAGATGCTAACCCGAGTCCAGCACGTCGTACGATAATGCAAAGCCACAAAAGATAGTATTCCCGAGAGTAAATAATCTCTGCTTCTCAGCACACAAATACCTCGGAGAATAATTCCTTAGAATCCCATATTGGATAACATAAAAACCAATGTTTTATATAGTCTCAGGCCTGGGTCATATATTTTAAATGGCAAATATGGAGTACCAAGCTATATTTATGTTGTAAACATATTTTGTGAAGTAAATTAAATAAAATCATTTATTTCTTAAAATTTCTCATTTTATGGTTTCGTTCATGATAATTCGAGAAACACACAAAATATATATTATTTCATTAATTGTTTGTTTTTGGAAATCGTAAAAACATTATTCGTTCCAGACACGTAAAACTTTACAAATAATTGAATTAAATATGAGATCACGCTTATTAATATAAATTTAAACATTTATAAAATATCGGCTAAATTTATCTACAACATCCGATGTTTAGTTAGTTGACGCACCATCTCTTTCCATTGCATTGGACAAGCGGCTTATTATAACTTCTTCAAGGGAAGAGATCATGATTCGAAAGGTGTTATTATGCAAGTGAAGTTTTTCTTTTTGTGTAATGGCAAATGAGGTCAGGCGCCAGCGGGGCCTCATTAGTGCGTAGTGCTGCTGCCAGAGGGCCACTCGACCTACCACGGAGCCAACTGTTGAAACGCAAACCCGTAGTATTATTTGCACCAAAGTTAACACAAACAAATATTTGACAATGTCTAACAAAACTAAAGAATAGAAAAATTGGATTTGATATTATTGCTAATGTTAAGTGAAAATTAAAATGGTAATATGGATATTCGAATTCATTCCGAAGTCCGCTATTTGGAATTACAGCCACATTTCACATAGACGATAAACTAGGTTGTCAATCTTGTGATTTTTCATCTCAAGGAAATTAAATGATATCATAACTAAGTGGATTTTATAAATTTCCAGTTATTATTTTTTTTAACATCTGTGTGTAGGCAAGATGGTAGTTGAAACGAATAGTTGGACATATCTAACTGCAGAATATTATAAGAGTCCAATCCCAAAGACATGTAACTTGCATCTGAATAATTATAATCTCACGCAACCCGTCAAACTAGATGATTGAATTGCTGTCAAGCGTGAAATAATACTTAAATTAAACTAAAATTAAATTTTTAGTTAGTTAAAAATATGCTAAATCTTTTATTGCGAATAAAAATGCGAATTTAACGTACGAATTTTAAAACTAGGGAATTACGCAATCAATTACATTTTAAGTATGTACACATATTCTTCTTATAATTTTCTATTGTTATAGATATGCCCAACTATTCTATCTCAACTTTTTTTGACCTGAAAGGGGTGAAAGAAGAAGTTTTCAAAAGATCGACCAGAAACATCAAAATTTCACGGTATAGCAACGCTTAAAAGACAAACCTTACAAGTCGTAGTCCGTTCGACAATGCCTGTTATATAAAGTCTACAGCACACAGCACACATTGCCTATATATCGATCAGCGATGCCTGAGGGATTTTTCTCTCGCAGGTATTTCTCCCCAGATTAACTGCGGAGCTCATCTTTGGGAGTTCCTCGAATTCTCTGATTTCTCAAGGTTCTCACATGCCGAGGCACCTTCATCTATTTTAAAAGTTGTATGTACTGGGGTCGAAGACCTCGGGCATACGGTAAGAGTTGTGCGCTGATCCCATTGGATCAGTCGGCCAACTGCCTTCTAAAGCTGGTGGAGACATGGCGAAGGGAATGGCTACTACCCTACAGCAAACTCATCTTCCTGCATTCGGAAGGGCGTGAGGACAGTTTCCAGGGTTTTCCTTGCATGTCTTTAAGTGAAACGCCGGGTAGGATCCTTAAACTATAACCCGGGGTACTTAGTCAACTCTTGGCTACCTTGTTCTACCTTTCACCTCCCCCCCTTTTCAATTCCCTTCCAATGCTATTAAAGGGAGTAGGATCACCCTCATGTAGCATGTTACTAAGAAAAGCATACATTCTCTTTTATTTATATAGATGTGTTAATTTAATAGTTATACAGGCATGTTCAACTCGAAATTCCAACCACCATCCTTGCCTACATACTAGATGTGACAAAAAAACGGGAAATTAATAAAGTTAGCCGGCTTTACAAATCGGATTTCCAAATATTAATTTTTTTATTTATACAAATGTTTTTGAAGTGTGTAGTGTGTTACAATTGGCAGCAATTTTGAATATTTAGTTTCTTGTTGACAGCCGAATAGGTTAAACCTGTTTTCCTGTGTCCAGAGATTTTTGCTTTCCAATAAAGGATCATAGAATTTGAATAAATTTTTTCTTGAAAAACAGAATTTAATTCAGTATGTTATTCGAATGTTCGACGAATCTACTATGAGTTGAAGACGTGGAGAAATAATTCTCGAAAATCACCGAATCTCTATCAGAGTAGTTTTCTGCTGACGTCTGAATATAATTTGTTACGTTCCAAACAAATTTTTTTCTAATATTTTGGGCTTGAAGCGAGTGGCTACAAAATTCACTCAAAAAGTTATTGAATTTTGACCAAAATAACGACGCGAACACTTCGCTCAGGAATGTCTTAATTATGTCAGCAAGGTTCCGACATTTCTTACAACGCTCATACAAGGTTACTAAACTTGTATGTACGGCCCAATCATACCAATAGAATCTGCTTGAAGATCCAAGACCGGAAACAATTTCGACAAGTTGATCAACTCTGGTGGTTCGCCTCACTGCTTTTTTGACTTCGATGGCGTACTGCATCTTGAGTTTTTTACAAGTAGTCTGACTGTTAATAAGGAATGCTATCTGGATGCTATGCGCCGTTTACGTGAAGCAATGCGACGAAAACTCTCAGAATTGTGACAAAACCACTCGTGGAATTTACTCGCACCTCATTGGTTATTCAACAAGTTTTAGTGAATCACAAAACTGTCGGTTTGCCTTAGCCATCGTATTTTCCCGACATTGCTGCCTGGGATTTCTTTTATTTTCAAGACTGAAGAAAACCTTTAAAGGACGGCCTTTTGCCACACTTGTGAAATAAAGACAGAATCACTGAAGGAGCTCAATGCTATACCTACGGTGACTATACGTCTTTTTACAGGACACTCCTTTTTTATTTCACTGATCCGCCTTATAACTTTACTTATTTTCTAAAGTAAGCGTTTTGTCCTTTATTTTGTAAAGTTGTCGAAAAGTTAGATGTTTTCTTAAACAATATATTGAACTAGTTAGTAAGCGTGTTCTTCCGTCAAATCTAACTTTCAAATAAACTGAATGGAATTTTGTGACTTACTAAAGCGTGAACCGTCGCTATTAAAAAAATTAATTCCATTGAAAATTAATATTTTACAAGACATGTGTATGTGTAATAATTAAGATTCTTTAAAATTGTAATGTATCCGACTACTTTTGTAATATTTTATAAGGGTTTTTCTTAATTACTTGTATATGTCCTTTGTTTTTTTAAAAAAAATGTATGGCGTTACCGAAAATAAAGAGTTCCCGAAGTGTTTCCAAGATTGGGAAAAACGCTGACACACTAATATAACATCTAAAGGTAATTACTTCGAAGGGGACGAAAACGATCCTGATTTATAAATGAAGTTCGTTTAAGGGTAACAAAATTTCCCGTTAGTTTTTTATCATACAACGTACGTACAACATCGACAACGTTGATCGTTTATAATGAATTTATGCTGCAAAATTAACAATAATAAATCAATCCCACATTCATGGAATCTTTTCATGCTTCAATTTATAAACAGCTAATAGTATTAGCAATTGGGGGTAACAGAACGTAAAAATTCTGTTATAGAATAATAATATGGAAATAATACTAACTCTGACTGTAGATATTTTCTATTAAATAGTTTCTCCGTAGACGTATTAAAGTATGTTAAACTTCACGCATTCCTTCATAATGTATACTATTATTGTTGTTGTGGTATTCATTTCCAAGGTTTTCGGGAATGCTGCGACCCCACAGCAAACTCCTCTTCTGTCATTCGTAAGGGCGTGAGAATAGTGCCCAATGCCCGACCTACCTGATGCAGGTTTTCTAGGGTTTTCCTTGCATCTGTTTAGGTGAAACACCGGGTAGGATCCTTAAACTCTAGTCAACCCTTGGCAACCTTGCTCTACCTTCCGCATCCTACTTTTCAATTCCCTTCCTATGCTATTAAAGGGTCGTTGTCTGTTTCAGGATCATCCTCATGTAGCCTGTTAACTCCCCGTCCCCTCCTAAAATTACTTGAATCCTGTGGTTAGTTTTTACAGTTTTTGATCGGCATGTAATACCCATCGACTCGGAAATAAGGGTCGCTCTGCCCTGTCCTAAAAAGGAAGAAAAACTTTGGAATCGTGAATAAAAATCGTTATAAAAAAGTGAAAAACATTCTGCATGAAAGGTTTCGTGGCCCATACGCACATCTAGATCGCTAAAAGTAAATGTGGGTTACCTATAATCTTGATCTACAATACCGTGCTTCTGACCTGGACAACTGTATATCGCAAACACGCGCGTTGGAGAACCTTCTGATTTTTTCGTTTACACACCAAACGAAACAACAAAAATTATCGTTTATCCACAGGAACTCCAATAAATATATTTGATTAAAGGAAAACTTTTATGTTTTCTATCAATAAAGGTCACACAATATAAATGTAATGATATCGTAACGAGTTTCCTTTCTTTCTGCGATCGCAGAAACGCGCGAAGGGTAAGCTAGCAATGAATATTTTTACTCACGGAATAATCTTTAATTTTACGGATGAGATTGACGTACAACATATCCTGAACCACACACTATATATTTCTTTCCGTTAATATTTTGAGAGTAATTTTTAAACAACAAAGTTGCCTCAATAAAGTGTCGTGTTCAAGTGAGCTCCGGCCATCCGGCTTCTCATTGCCAGTGAACGACTGCGTTTCGTATTTTCAGACGACTAGCTACTTCTCCAAAGTTATGCAATGAGTTTTAGGCCAAACAAACTAATAATTATTTATCCTTACAATAATGTGATCATTACATTAGATAAAGAGGATAAAATTAATAATAAATGTGAAGTGTATTTTTTTCAATTTTAACTAAATTTCCAAATGATTTCAAAATTCCGTTTATTAAATTGATGAATTGTCTGGTCCGAATGTTATTTGCGAAATATTGCAAAATAGTGACAAGTGCTTGTTTGTGTTGACTTTGTTTCTAAGCTAATACTGACTGCAGGCGTCCGGACGAGGAGACACTAGATCTCGACCACTGCCTGCCGTCTTTGTTATGTTTTGACCGCGAGGCTCACCACTTGCAAACGTCACTCCTCTCGGTTGTGTGGCTTTGACTAAGAACGGCTGAGACACTTTTGTGCCTGCTCATACAGCGTCAGCCGTTCTGTGGTCGTAATAGTGAAAGGTAAAGCGTGAGAGTAATCTTCTATACTAGAACTGGAGAAATTAAAGAGGGCAAAAATCTGTATTATGGCTACGCAACTAAAGTGATATTTCACAAACAAGGATGGATGAAATACATTATAACATTTAACAATAGTCACTTGCAAAAGGATGACTATCAAAAAACGAGAATATTTTATGATAGAACTCGTCTCCTGTCAATCGGAAGGGCGTGAGAATAGTACCCAATGCCCGACCTACCTAATGCAGGTTTTCTAGGGTTTTCCCTGCATCTCTTTAGGTGAAACACCGGGTAGGATCCTTAAACCATAGCCCGGGGGCCCTAGTCAACCCTTGGCTACCTTGCTCTGCCTTCCGCATCCCCCCTTTTCAATTCCCTTCCTATGCTATTAAAGGGGAGTTGCCTGTTTCAGGATCACCCTCATGTAGCCTGTTAACCAAAAAAAACTATCATTTTGGACATTAATTATTCAGTATATACAATATTAAAATGAAGAATACAAAATTAAAATATAGTATATAATTTACATGTTGACAAGGAGGTAGGTTAATCTATTTAATTAACCTTTAGTAGATGGGTTTTCTGTGTGTCTACCTGAGAGGCATACGATGTGGTTGGGTGAGGGTTGATGGGCAGTGAACTGATTATGAGGATGTGGTCTGCGGGCTTCATGGTAAGGTGGGTGTCTGCATGATCAGGGGGAAGTATGAGGTCGATTGGGAGGTGGAGGATTGTCATGGAATTGCTGGATCGTGGGGTTTGGGTAGTTGAAGACGCTTTTGATTAGGAAACCTAGGCATTTGCAGATTACGGAGTTTACTTGTTGTGTATTATGGTCTTTTATTTTGTATTATTCTACGCTGTGTTTTGGACCCAAAATAAACTGTTTAAATGTGAATTTTATAATGGAATGTAAATGCTGCTTAAACTACATGTTTAGTTGTGGTAATTAATTTATTTAAATCATTATTGACTGTTTAAAATAAAATTACAACTTAAATTTCATGTTTTAATTGCTAATCTAGTTACAATAATCATCTCATTACTAAGTGACTGAAACTTGAAATGTGTCCATTGTGGAAGAGTCGTCTATGTTTGAATATAGCGCGAGAATATGTAATGTAATAAGTGATTTCGCCCTTCAGGCGTGTTTTAATTTTCACCACTGAGATTTGTGCGCGGTTGGTCGTTGCAGCAACCCACGGGAAGGACCATTGTGTTTAGCAGGTCAGATGTTTTGATCTTGGACGGTCGTTGACCTGGGAGCGGTGTGAAGGCATATGGACAGTAAACTGGATTTGGAAACCCTCAGGAAGTGGGGGCAGGTCTGGGACATATAAATAGAGTGGACTGGTGTGGAGGTTATTATTATGATTGATTTTGGCGGTGAACGGCGGTGTGGAAGTTTTTATTATTATGATTTTGGTTGTGAACGGCGGTATGGATATTATTATTATTGAAGTTGACTGTGATCGGCGGTGTGGAGATTATTATTAGTGATTGTGACCGTAAACGGCGGCGTGGAGATTATTGTAATTACTATTTGTGGTTTTAACGGCCTTTTTTGGATGGACAGATTGCCGTGAGCGCAAGTGAGAAAAGTGTGTTTTGGTTGGAGACGGAGGGTATGGTGCGGTTTTGGGTGAGACGGAGGATAAATGTTTGAGGATTAATGAGACGAGACAGTTCGGTGAGTGCGGATGGTCTAAGATACATATATACCGCGCAGAGATGTCAAGAACCGATCCTGCTCAAGGTGATACCAGACGTTCCTGCTTCGGCATGTGACTGGACACGATCTACGAACGACGCACCAAGACCTGCAAACCATAAGCCCTCCCCTTTCCTTTTTACTTCGTGTGGTTGCGGGCACAATGACCGGACGAGCCACTGAACATTATAACGTCCTGTGTAATTCGTTATTATTGTAATCATATTTTACGTAAGGTTTTAGAGTTTAAGTGATCGTATGAATGTGAGCAACCAATGATTGTGGAGTCGGAGTGGGCTTTGGCCTGGTATTAAATGTTAAAGTAAATTATTTGAATTGTTTTAAATCCTTGTTTAATTACTGACTAAATCATTCCTCCCTTAATTCATTCATTAAAGCCAAGACCCCTGAGAGTCTCATGCTCGACTAAAAACTCACGTGTCTTGGCTCGACGCCGGCCATCTCCCTCGGGATCTCACGGTTCGCGATGGCCGTTTATTTTTGAGAAATATATATATATAATTCTGCATATGCAGTGGCGCCCGGCATTGCGACGATAAAAGATTCGAGGGGGAGGGAAGCGTAACAGTAAGTGGGAATGCGATTGGACGATTATTTACGGCGCAAATTACTTCACTGGCTGTGAGCGGTTGAAAGGATAGTGTGTTTCGGACAAGACCAAAAATGGAATAAGAAAAGTTTAGTCGGAACTGAATGTCGAAGGTCATGGACGTTTTAAGAAATCTGTGCCAGCGTATTTCACAGATTTTGGAAAAATTTTAAGCTTTAAATTAAGTATCTGGACTTGCACAAAATTTCTGTGTTTCTAGTTTCGGCGAGCTTTGCTAAGATTACATATCATCGACGCCAAGAGGAATGCAGATTTGGGTGCCTGATCTGCGAGTGTTACTGAATCTTCGCAGAACCACCGAATTTCTTTAAGGTTTAAACCAGTCAAAACTCATCGCTGAGGCATTTCGCAATCATCGGATGGTACGTTTTCAACGCGTTTAACTTCACATTCGCGGAAGTGTGTATCTATCGATCAATGGACAACGGAGCCAAAAAATTTGCCAAATGTAGTATCAGTTCGAGATCCCAAGACATCGCACAAACCATAAGACAAAGTAATCTGGCTCCATCTGTAAAGTTTTTCTAGAAAGTGATTTGACTCAAATCAACTGTAATTAAAGCTTCAGATTTTCACGATGTTATTTTACCCATTTTAAATACATATTGAAAAGAGATCTCATCGCTGAGCTACGCAAACAGCAAATAGATTATTCATTTTATTTAATACAATTGTGTGATTTGTGCAACTTACAGGCAAAGAACATTCGAAAACTTTAAAAGTTCTAAACAGAATAGGGGAAAAGCGAATAATATGCACGACGTTGACTAAGGGCAGGGATAGGTTAATAGACCACCTTTTTTAGACTTGTGAAATTATCATTAAAGCGAAGAGGGAAAACTAAGGTAATGGAGTGTAGTTTGGGAAACAGTGGAATAACAAAGGGTGTTAGACTAGGAAGAGATATTTTGAAAGAAGGAATTCTGCTGCTTGGGCAGCATAATAACTAGGGATGGTAAAAATATAATAGACGTAAAGAGTACGATAGCCCAGGCAAGAAAGGCTTTCGCGAAAAAGAGGAATTTACTAACTGGTAATAAATGTGTGAATATTAGGAAAGTATTGCTAAACGTGTTCGTATGGAATGTGGCGTTTTATGGGTGCGAACGTGGAAGGAGTTGCAAAACGAAAAGAATAGAAGCCTTTACAATTTGGTGCTCTAGAAGAATACTGAAAATCAGGTGTGTGGATTGAGTAAGTAGAAAGTTCTAAGCAGAATTAGAGAAGAGAGAATATTTTGAAGGACTTTGACCAAGTGATGGCCACGTTTTGAGACATGAACGTCTTATAAAACTAGCATTAGAGGGAAGTGTGTGGGGTAAGAAGAAAAGAGCAGGGCCAAGGATGGAGTACGCTAAGACGTTAATGGAGGATGTTAGATAAAGTAGTAATAAAGAAATGAAAAGGCTTGCGCACTATAGGTTAGTATGGAGGGTTTCCTCAGATCAGTCTCAGGACTAATTACTACAACAATAACAACAACGAGTTGATGTTATAAAAGATAACTAATGAAAGGTCTTAATAATTAATTAATTATAAATTAATCAACTACAACAGTAGCACCGCGCTACAAATTCGTTAATATACTTAACCCACAGTATATTAGAAGGTAACTTACTTCAAATAGCTAAATTACGAATAGATTGACAGTTTCTTAATTATTTTACTCATTTCTATTATGCGAACGTAATTGTGCAGAAATTAATAAGTAAATAAGAGACTATAAGTCGACCTCCTGCTGATGTGGCTGCCTCACAACACGGAGGTCCCGGGATCAAATCCTGGCATCGGCTTGGTTGTTTGTGCCGTCATGGGCCCGCAAACTGGGCTTGAGACTGCTATACAATCGATATACTGACCACGTATCACTCCAAATTCGGAATGTGTCATGTAAGATGACAGTCCGCAGTCGGCCTGGTAGGCCAAGGTCCTCAATGGTCTTTAGGCCAAGGAAGAATAAACGATATTTTAACGGGGAGGAAAGTTTCTTTTTATAATAACGATTTAATACTTTCACGCCTATAGACATCCCGTATTTTATACAAATAACTGATGCTACCAACCTTAGTCTACTGAAGCTGGTTAATAAATTTAATATTTAACCAAACGAATCACGACTTATGTTTGGAGTAAAAAAACGCATACCATTCATCCCAGTTGGCCATATTTTCTCCAATCTTCGTTAGTAACAAAGAATATGGCATACAATGATCGCTATTTCATCAAGCAAGAAGAAGCCTGTTCTATCATTAATTGCGCCTAACAAATCTAAAAAGTATCATGAATACTGCTTAGAAAGAGACAAAGTGAAATGCTTCAGTATGGTATTAGAAAGTCAGCGCTCGTGTTCCTCTCTATAAGGACTCGACTTCAATAAAGGATTTCTCCTGTACAGGAATCTCGCTCTCATACTGGAACAAGAAGATGTTGAAAAATCTGTTTCATTTCAAGTACTCTACTTCTTGTTTTATACGTTTCTCTGAACTACTTCCTAGGCTTCAGAAATTGACCGAAGAACTTGTATAGAAGAACCAATTCACTTATGCTAGTGTATTTATTCAAGTTCTGCTGCTTTTTCTCGGAACCCGTAACTATGAAATGGAATATTTGAGCAGTAAGATATTAAAGTTCCGGAGTGCAATACGCAAAATACTCTATAAATTAAATAGAAATTATATTCATTACTTGCTCAGGGCCGCATTTTGTTAAATAGTTGTCAAACTTTAGTGGTATAAACATAAAAATATTAATTTCTCTATAAATCGTCCTACTACATAATTTTTAAGGGAACGTTTCATAAAAGAAAAATACATTTAAGTGTAATTTTTCAAAATCTAGGGGAATATTAACAGTTAAATTTCATTAAAACTGTCATTAATGTTATTTGTGATAATTAACAACTATATTTTCCCTACAAATAAGAAATACACTTATATTTTAGGAATAAAACTAACGTACACAAACAAGGTATGGAAAGTAACTGTGTATTAGAAAGAAATGAGTCAATGTTAATAACTTCGTAGTTTTAATTATTTAATTGAATCAAATTTATTTATTATCTTCTCTTCAAATTATTAAAGCATGCAATTGATATGGACAGCGTGTGCCACTTATCTTATTTGTGTATGTTATAAATGTTGCTTATTAAAATTATAATAACAGTCTTATACTCTTACAAATTTAAGCTTTCGGTAGTACATCGTGTCCACATCGTCTCGTTTGAATACTCAGAAGACTATTTATTATTATTTATTGGCAATTTTTAATTTATTCTATTACTATAACCATAATTAAAACAGAATAATAATAATAAACTATTAAAACGAAGGCACGTCTACTGCAAATTTAAATTTTGAAAATGCGTTTTAAATTATTTTCACCTGACGACCTATCGCCATATATGTGTTTAATATTATTTTTCTGTTGTGAATATAACTATTAGCAATAACTGTTGCTCATATTTATTTAACAAGTTTCATAAATATTTATTGATGACGATAATGACAATATGTGATGAAAGCTCAATTTTTATGAATAAATATAAGAGACTGCTTTTAATATTAGTTTGAATTATCTAAACATTTTAATTAAATTATTAGTAATACAAATGCAGCATTATAATATATTATTCGTAAATAGACTAATGCATATTAATAAAGTAAAAAATCAGTAGTAATAATTACATTATTTTACGATTGCTTGTCAATTTCAAACTCATTCTACTCCCTTAACGTATGTGTATTGAAAATTAACTGACACGACCGACCGGCACTAAAGGAACGTTCAGAATAAGCAATGAACATAAAATGTCTAGTAAGTTGTTAGCTCCGACGCAATTAAAATCGAATGTTTCGCATGAGCCACGCATGAAAGATGGAAGCGTCTAACATGACGTAATACGCGTGACCCAAATGCCAGAAATAATTTCAGACCTATATTCTAATAATATTCCTAGCAGTTTTTAACATTACGTGGAAACTTTTAACATCGTGGGAATGCTAATAGCTTCTGTGAATGGAATTCATTCCGAAATATACACTCAAGAGATTTCGTATTAAAAACTACGAAGAAGAGAAACTTATTTCTTCAGTCTTAAATTTCATTATTGTAACGAAAATAGGATAATAAACACTTTAAAGTTCTTTTAAAAAGTTATTATGACGAATTAATTTTCCAAATATGCAAACTAAGAATTTAGTAAGTAGTTATTGTACTAGTCTTGTCTCTTAACCCTCAGTCGGCTTTGTACGAAGTTCTCTTATTCCATTTCGGAAATATAAGAGAACGCTAATCCCCGAGGAATGGTAATGGAAATGGTGTGTAATGAGTGATGAAGTTTTTTCACGCTTTTTATGACGAGGCTGAAAGTTAGAAAGAGAAGCAGGGGCATTCGAAGCGCGAGATACCGACGCTTCAGGTTGTAATAACATCCGTAATAACGTTCAATAATAATACAATTTAAAATAATAAAACTGCTGTATTGTTTGAAACTCAACATAGATTTTATAGTAGACAATAAACACGGATAAACCACAAATCGTTTCTGCAGAGCTTGCTGTTAATGTCAATTGTTGATAAATATTTTACTTTAAAAACTGAAAATCTATTGACGACTTCGCCTGTTATGTGCTACGTGTGGTTCTAAAAGATTTTACAATTTCTCGTTTCCCAACTAAAGAAGAACCATTGTATGGTATGATACTTATTTGATCTCCTTTTTTATTTATTGTCTACTTCATTGTTATTGTTGTGGTGGTATTCAGTCCTAAGACTGGTCTGATGCAACCGTACATGCTACACTATCTTGCGCAAGCCTTTTACTTTGCCGCATAACTCGCACATCCTCCTTAATCTGCTAAGGGTTTCCATCCTTGACCTCCCTCTTCTGTTCTTACCTCACACACTTCACTCTAATGCTAATTTTAAAAGACCCTCATGCCTCAAAACGTTGCCTATTAATCTATTCTTTCTCTTAATCGAAGTCCTCCAAATTGTTCTCTCTTCACCTATTCTGCTTAGAACTTCCTCGTTGGTGATTCTATCCACCTATCCGATTCTTGCCTGTTCTATCTTACTCTTTATGTCTATTATACATCTATCATCCTTAATTATTATCCTGCCCAAGTAGCAGAATTCCTTAACTTCCTTCAAAATATCCCTTCCCAATCCAACACTATTTCTTATTCCACTCTTTCCAATACTACACTCCATTACCTTGGCTTTCCCTCTTTAATCCTCATATTGAACTCTTTCTCCAGCACCACGTTCATGCCATTTATTGTGGTATCCAAATCTTCTTCTGACTCCCCTATACTACAATATCATCGGCAAAGCGTAGAAATATTACTTATTCTCCTTGGAGTATGATACCTTTTCCTTATTCCGTTTAACTTTCTTCATCGCCTGTTCATATATAAGTTAAAGAGCATGGGCGACAGACTGCACCCCTATTTTATTCCTTTCTTGATTTTTTTACGTTTCTTGCCCTTCAATTCTGATTACGGCTGACTGCCTTCTGTAAAGGTTATGAAAAAACCTTATTTCTCGATATTTTATGACTGAAGTTATGATAATTACTATTATTTCATGGAAATCAGACCAGAGTATCTAGTATTCCTTTGTACCGCATATAAATGTAAACACGCGGATCAATTTCGACCCAATTTTGTGCACGTGTTCCTTGCGACTGTATACAAGCGATGACTAGAGAAAAGACACTACTATCACCCTATGGGGCAGGGGGGGGGGTGGATAGGACGGAAATTTGAAAGCGTAAATAAACGGCAGATATGAGCAGGTGAGTGTTGGTTTTTCGCGGTTAGTGAGATTGATAGTGTCTCTCTCGGTATTGTAAATTACCTCAGAATTTTTTAAAATTACTATGCTTATTCCTGTTACCATTAGATTTCTTCACTCGATTAAGATACTTAGTCATCGTGGTGTTTATGATTAAATTAAAATCTCATAAAGCATCAGGCGTGAAAAGGTAAATTTTCAAAAATGTGACGCTCTCACTGATGGTTTAATAACGTGTTGACAATGAGATTACTGTCAAATTAAATACTATAGCGGGATATTACAGATAAATTCCCGGGCACCAAGCTAGTGGAAAATAATATTCTTAAGAAAGTTACCGGCATTTATAAATATATTCTTCCTTTCTTTTCATCAGAAGTTCGTTTTCATTCTTGTATAATTGTTCTTAAATTAAACGTCCTTTATAACAAATGATAAGTAAAAAATTAGTATAATCACAACCATAAATGCTTAAATAAACGAAAAATATGGATTATAGTGGCGTTTTTCGTAACAATGCTTATTAACCGTTGCAGTTTTAATCAATTAAAGAGTAACTACTATTTAAAATTTGATCTATTCTACTAGCCGATAAATTAATAATGGAGGAGTATTATTTTTCGTAATTTATTAAAGAAAATGCCGATTTAAAGGTAAATGTATAGGTTCCTTGATTGCTTTATACATCAAACGATTCCTCGAGTAGAAAGGTTTGAGGTACGTTCAACATCTGTATGTTCACCAAGTGCTGTATGTTAAAACAGAATCATGGAGTAACTTATGTCTGAAAAGGAACGGTTGTATGATTCTTAATAAATAAGTATTTGAAAACGGACTTTAAGGATTCAATGTAATATTATTTATAAATTATGCAATTAATACTTGAGATGAGACAACCAAGTTCAATGAAGAATTGAGTATTATAGTGCATATTGAGCGCATACATAATTCATCAAATAAATAGAAAGAAAAATAACCAAATTTAATACATTCTAACTAATACCGTCAAACGGTCTTTGAGATGATCTTTGAATAAGTATAAGTATACGAATACATCAATTTTTATTTAAATCTCTAAAAAAATCATAAGGACATTAACAAATAATAAATCAAAAGTATCGTAAAATTTAATTACTTAAACTCAGCACCATTACTCTATTTATTCTTTCTCCTTGGCGCAACAGCCCATTGAGGCCCTTGGCCTACCGGGACGACTGCCAGACTGTCATATTCCATGACACATTCAACCTTTTTGGAGTGGTACGTGGTCAGAGTAGCGATCCTCTTTCAGTCTTAACCTCAATTTTACGGACTATAAGGAACACAAATATCTATGCACATGGAAAACGAAATTAACAAACGACAAATACGTAATCAAATACTTAATTGATTAACAAATATTATACCCATGCAGTAATAAAATAAAATGAATTGAGACAGAAAATAATTATCAAATATATTATTACTCGGCATAATTATTTGCTTTTCTGGAGAGTTGTATTATTTCCTATAGATTTCTTGGTATAACGAGAAGAAAAGCAAATAAATTTTTTAAAGCCTTTTAGGTATTGTATAGCTTGACATAATACTGGAAGAATATTACATGAATGTTTCTCTCTTAAATTTTCTGTGCGAGCTAAGTTCCCGGCGATTCCGGGGAATTAAATTATATTAGCCAGCTACAGTATTCAATACGAAGATAATCTACTTCTCATCACGTGGTTAAAGCCTCAGAGAAGTTTTGTTATTTTTTAAAATTTCCATTCTCACACCCCTACTCCATGAGAGCTGACGGAATGTTAAATTCTTCAAAACCAGCGCGTTAATTCATATCTTCTTCATTCAGTCAAAATATATACAGGCACCATAAATTAACAAGTGGGCACACTAACTTTCAAAAGTCTGAAAAATATAATAGTATAGAAGTGATACAAGAAGGGGGGTATGTGGAAGGTAGAGCAAGGAAGACAAGGGTTGACTAGGGCCCTCGGGCTGCAGTTGAAGTATCCTACCCGGAGATTCACATAAAAGTGGTGCAGGGAAAACCATAGAAAACCTGCATCAGGTAGGTCGGGTATTTGGTACTAGTTCCACGCCCTTATTATGACGGGAGACAGGATTTGTTGCGTCCCCACAACAATCCAATTTCATTTTTTTCATCACCTATATAATAAAATATTATCTACGTTTGTTAATATATTTATTTGTAATTTAATCTCGCGGACAGATTGAAACAATGTTTGATACATATATTCTTACAACTCCGAGGAAAGTCATTAGGGCGCTGCGGGAGTTTTCTCGTTGGCGCTTCAGCCCAGAGTGACTGTGGGGCTCACCTGATCATCACTATCATATTTAAAAAAGCAATATGGCGTAAATGCCTACAATCTGCTAATCTCACATTTAATATATATCCTGCAAGATACGAATACAGTGAAGGATAATGATAAACAGCAACGAAGATTTTTAAATACTAAAATTTTTAAGTAACCACGTCATTTTTCAATACAAAATATAGATATTATCAAAGCGTTATTTAAAAACTATAGGTAAGATTTTTAAATCATTTTAATTTAATCAATTTGTTGTCAATTATATAAGCGAGAATTTTTAGCTTGTGTATATATTTTGAATTTTGTAATAATTTCAGTTGCGAAGCCTGAAAATATTTTCAAGTAAAAATTTAAAAGAGTAACTTTACAGCTAATATATTTTACTGTAATAAAGAGGTTTAGTGTCAAGTCAATATTATTACAACATAGTTGTTTTTTATTTTTATTATTTATATAAAAACTTGAACATAGTTGTAGCTCATTAAAATTTTTGAAACTAAATTTAAAGGTAACTTTTCTAAAATACGTAAGTTTATATGCTGTTAATAATTCAATGAATTATATGCTGGGAGTCATCCAATGGGGTTGAGTAGGAGTCATGTAAACGGGTTGCGTCATAATATATGAGGGGCTTAAAGCGGATTGGTGACGTCATACCGACAAACGTCATTTGCAGATGTGTCCATAATTACGAGTAGGAACTCAAAAATTGTTTTTTACGCGTCTTAGAATCATCTAGAAATGGTGAAAATAAAATTAATTTCTGGTTGCTGGTGCAATTTGACGTCACAGATTCACAAAGTTCAACTGCATCTATCTCCGTTAATAATATTAAGCATTTGAAAATACTTTTTAAAAGGGTCATTAAAACCATGAGATAAAACAGGTAAATTAGATAAGACTGGAAATGAATTCTGTACCGGGGTAATATAAATGCCGGCACTCAGATACTATCATATATTTTTGTAATTCACTAAGTCAAGATATCGCCATTTTATACAATCACGTTAATACTAAAACATCACATCATAGAAGAAATTATACCTAAAAATTAATGATCATCTTATCCTTTTCATCTATTATTATGTTCGCCTGATAAGATCCTGAACTACGAACGAAACGTAGTTTTTTTTAATTCAGTGACAATGTAGCTATTGAAATTTATATTTGGCATTAAATTTTTTCTAACTCATTGGTCATTATATATTCTAATTATGTTATTGTGAGCCAGATAAAATATAAGTTGTAACAACTTTATGGTGTTGCACCTCTTACCCAAGATTTTTATGACACATATTCTAAATATTGCATCTCTACGCTTCAAATTACTTCTACATTTAAACTACATTTAGGTTCATTTAACAATTATATTTTGAGTAAACGAAAAATTCTTTTTCTTAAATTTAATTTCCACTTTTTTTGGTAACCTAAGCATTAACATCGTGGGAAGTATTCTTGCAATAAAAATTTATCTAGTTAGTTTTTTATATTCTTGACATGATCCAACTAATATTAATCTTCTGTTTTTAAATAATGCGCGTATCTAAATAGAAAGAATAATTGGTCAATTGACTGAGTAACGAGGAATTCTCAACCTGACTGGACCAGCAATTAGTTATTGAAAAAGTTCTGTTAAAATACCTTTATATATACCCATATACAACCACGTATACAACTCGTCATAGTATCACAGTACAACGAAGCCTTGGTGAAGTAAAACCAATTTAATTAAGTCGAGTCCCACTATCCACTTCATTAGCTACCATCTGAAATCCCATTAAAAACAGCTCGTTTTTGTATGTTTAAAGCTGATATACAGCGTTCTATTACCTGATATGCCATAGAAGTCCGACATATTGGTTCACAAATTTAAATTCCGATCTTTTACCCTTCTCGTAAACTGGTACCACAATCCAAGTATTCCAATAAGTCTGAATCGCCGAAATATAAATTGATTTGTTAATTGGTCTTATGAAGTACAGAATTGTTCCTTCCCTCCCTAAGTCAATTATAATTTGGACCACGTGACTTATTGACTTTTAATTTACGTAACTTACATCTAATATTCCAACCGGGTACTAATAAAACGTTTAAAATGATTTTGATTGAGATTTAATCACTTGAGCCTTTCAATTCATTTTAATATTGTTCAACAACAACTTCTGTACAAGTATGAGTATTAGGAAATTATTATTAAAAATGTTCGTATGGAATGTGGCGTTACATGGGCGCGGAACGTGGACGATAGGAGTTGCAGACAGGAAAAGAATAGAAGCTTTCGAAACGTGGTGCTATAGGAGAATGCTGTAAATCAGATGGGTTGATAGGGTAACTAACCAGGAATTTTTAAGCAGAATGGGGAAGAGACAACAACTTGGACGACTCTGGCCAAGAGAAAGGATAGATTAATAGGCCACGCTTTGAGACATGAGGGTTTTGTAACATTAGCATTAGAGGGAAGTGTGTGGGGTGAGGACAAAAGCGGGAGGACAAGGATGGAATACGCTTAGCAGATTAGGGTAGAAGTGGGATGTGGTAGCTTTTCGGCAATGTAAAAGCCTTGCGCAAGATAGTTTAGCATTTACGGTTGCATCAGACCAGTCTGATTACCACAACAACAATATTCTAATTTCTTTTTGGCATTTTAACCAATAATATATATAATATACAAATAATGGTCAAAAGTTAGAAATAAAAGAATGTAATTTGAACACAAGTAAATAGTTAAGCTGATAATTAAATATACAATTATATATTCTTCGGTCTAACAAGTCTAGGAAGGGACGTTCCAAGTACAGATAATTTTTATACAAATGAGAGATAAAACGTAGTATAGTTCTATATTTAAATTAAAATAAAAACTGGCAAAGACCTGTTTTAATTCATTAATTTGACTACTTTTCGTCCCCAACTTTCGGGACCTTCTCAGTTCATTCTACTATTGCGCGAAAGTGGATATTTGATTATTTGTTTATGTAAAGTTAGCAAGGGCTGGAAATCTGGAGTCGGCGTCAGAATAGCGGGCCTGTAATCCCCTGGAAACGCTTCGTGTAACGTACGAATATGACATGCGTTATTTCCGCAAACGGCAGGCCTGGGAAAATAGGAGACCCACGAAAACAAAAAAATTTTAATACCTTGTATTTGTCAAGGCCAATGGGGTTTTGTGGTTCAAAGACAAATCAATTGTTAAAGATCGACTTGTCGACGTTTTTGCACACGGAAGTAAAATCATTCGGCTTGAAGCAAACGGACGGGAATCGACGCTAGGTCCCGGCTGTGTATGGAGGGCGCCTTGTGACGACTAAAGACGACGTCCTACAGAGACGCTGGCGGAGAGGAGACGCCACCCTGCAACGAGGTGCGATGTCAAGGTTTCTAATCCTTGACGTTTTGGGAGGGTATCGCCCATGGTTTTCATCCTGAGATTATATTGGATATGATGGCTTAATAATGTTTTCTCACTTAAATTCCTGTGTACATAAATTTCCCATTATCTCTTAATTACTCTTTTAATTCCCAAACCCGTAATACACTACAAATAATTACATTGAATATAAATAAATTAACTTGGTATGTTCTACGTACTTACAATTAAAATTTCATGTTGCTGCTACAACAACAAAAATTTAAACAAATCACACAGACTACTTTGTTTTAATTGCAAATATTTATGTTGCATTTGACTCTTTATATGTAATTCTATAAATGTTTTTGAAGAATGAATTGAGATGGTCCTGAAAATTGGGGACAAAACTTATTCAAATAAAAGTCTTTTATTTCTGACTTTTGGCAATTTTGTATATTATTTATACTATTAAGTCAGATTTACTTAATGTTTTCTTAATAATATATGTAGTTAATATTTAGCAGAAAATATTACGTAAATCCAAACATATAATAATATATAACTGTATTTTATTAACTCTAATTATCTGACATTTCAGTTTTACAATAAGTAAATTGACCATTAATGAGAAAAAATTACAAACAATCTATAAAACATATTATTATAAATGTTTTAGCCTATATGTATTTTCGAAGCAAAAATGAAGTACGTAAGGTATACCTATTCATTAACCAATTGCTTCAATAATTTTTGGTATGGCTTATAACGAAAACAACTCTGAAATAATTGCATTTTCAGAGTTTCCAGCAAGATGACGAATTGAAGTTGTAGCTCTATATTTGCTATCGGGATGGATTAGAATTCAAACGTTAATGATTAATGTATCATTCTAACTTCGGCACTTAAAAAATGCGTTTCAACTGTATTTTCTTATAATTATACTTCAGGTTTTTCGCCCCGAAACTCAGAGCCATTCACAATGAAATAGTATTAGTATTATATTTTTATAAAGGACTTGAATACTTGCAGACGAAACTTCGTACGTATCATGAAATAAACTTGTTTCGGCTAAAATATTGTATGTCTATTTATTCGACGATGAACCTGCTATTATTCCTAAGGGAAACTAAGCTGTATGAGAATATTTAAATGTAACTAGGAGTGTAACTTAGATTATTTCTATGTAAGCTAATGATACTGGGATATAACATGTAATACGGTCAGCAACGGCCTTTTGGTCGACCGACCCTAAATAAAAAAACTTATTTTTTGTATTATTCTATTTTTATAAATACTTGGAAATTTAATTTGAGCTCTATGTCATAATTATTTAAGAGTATTTTTGATTATATCGTTAACTATCAATACTACACAACATTGTTTACTGCTTTCATTCCTGTTTTAAACTGAGTGCTTATCGAAGTGAATAGTCCAACGTAATAAACAAAATAAAACAAACGTCAAAAACACGTTTATAAGGAAAATATAAGATGACGTGTTAGTCGAATATTACCTGGGAAAAGAGATATAGTTACAATTTCTTGTTACTTATGGCAGTAATCCATTTGTCTGAGATTCCGTAAAAGGCGAAACTTTATTCCACTGAAGAGCAAAAATCAAACTGAAGGAAGTGGAGAACTAGGTCTGGTCAATGAGTACTGGAACGTACTGCAAGTCCTTGAAAAATGTTGGTCATATCAGTTGTTTACGAACCAGGAACTATGTACTGACTGTTATCCTCACTTAGTCATATGAATGTCTTTGTGATTAGAGACATCACAATTTTGTTAATAAACAATGACGTGCTTATACCTTATAACTAATGAAACTGTGCTTTGAACAATATCCAAGTATAGTTAACCTGACTTGCATAAGGTTGGTGTAGCGCCAGGACATTTATCTAAAAAAGTGTGAGTCATATTCTTCCTATTTTTCAGCCCTTTAAAATGAGATGTGAATGACGTTTCTACGAACAATCGCAATTTGTGCAATTAGATAAGCTTGTTTCGACAAAACTCTTCTTGATTTATAACGATTTATAACGGTTGAACTGAATATGAACTAATTGGATGAGCTTATGAAAATAAGCTTATGCTGCGTTTAACTTATACATAGAACAGGCAATGAAGAAATTTAAACCGAATTTATGGAAATGGAATCATATTGCAAAGAGAAGAAATAAAAACAATACGGTTTGCCAATAATATTGTAGGATTAAGGGAGTCAGAAGAAGACTTGGAAACCATAATAAATGGTATGAACGTGGTCCTGGAGAAAGAGTTCAATACGAGGATTAATAGAGGGGAAAACCAAGTAGTATGGGAAATAGTGGAATAACAAAGGGTGTTAGATTGGGAAGGGATGTTTTGAAGGAAGTTAAGGAATTCTACTTGGGAAGCATAATAACTAGGGATGGTAAGAAGTATAGTAGACATAAATAATAGGATAGCACAAACAAGAAACGCTTTCACAAAATAAGAGGAATTTACTTAGGGTTATAAAAGTGTGAATATTAGGAAATCATTACTAAAAATGTTCGTATGGAGGATGCTGTTATATGTTCGACACGGAATTGTCCTAATCTAGAGACTATCGAGTCTCCAACAATAACTCGCGACCGCAACTGGTCTCGAATTGACGCCTTGAGACAAATATAGACAGACTCTTTCAAGTGGACACTTTGCCTAATAGCTCATATAACTGATTTAAGATTGTCCAATCCACATTATGCTTCTTATATACATTTTAAATATTATTTTGCATATTTTTGGTATTTAAAAAACTTATCTCTTTCCACACGATTCGAAATGTTACTGACGGTCCTGTATGAATTATCCATTAAATAAATGGAATTCCATCCATCAAAGAATTCAGACCTTAATCGTTCCAATAAATTATATTTCATTTGATTATTATTTCGGAGAATTCCAACACTAGACTGACGTATAAACGAATATATGAAGGTACAGAACGAACTGATAATTTTGTAACAAGCAATTTGCCCTTCAGGGTTTCCTGAATTTTTTGTATATTAGTACGTAAACTGTTAGTACGGTCGGTCTTGCAGCGTGGATGATAGGTGTTCCTTAACCATTGTATAACTTATGCCAGACCCAGATCAGGTCAATGTTCATGTGATTTTGGAGAATCCATTGCCTAGCAGCGGTTGGCGGCCAGATCTTAACGGAGAAAGTTTTGGCGGAGGCCCGTCGGAATTGGGGGGTAAATACTTGAAGGCAAAGTGCATAAAAATCGCACATGGCCTCAAATGTATGTAAGTGGTGGCGAGAGACTGGTTAGATGTGAACAAATAGCCGGAGAAACGGTACAGGTTGGAGTTGGGTACGCACGTTTGATCAGCGCGGAGAACAGTACGAGCCGAAGAGCGAAAGGACGAGCCTGAAGGAGGTGATCAACATCATACCGCAGGAAGGCAGGCAATTTTCGGGAGACACATCAAGATCGCCGAAAAGTAAACCCTACCCTTCCCTTTTTACTGCGTGTGGTTGTTGCTACAAAGGGGGACAATTATTTTTCGGACGTGCCACTGAACTTTCTATTGTTAAATCTAATTCCGGAATTTTTATTTAAATATTTTTAGTTTAGCCTAGGATAGTATAGATTATAAGTGAGTATGAGTGTCTGATTCTGATAAACAACATTTAATGCCTCAGGAGTCACGTGACTGAGCTTTGGCCGTAACTGAAAAAAATATTTTCTTTCTGAATTAAATTGTTTTAAATTACAGTCTTCGTATTTTGATTATGAAAGAACCCCTTCCACATAATAAATTGATTGAAGCCAAGACCACAGAGAGTCTTAAGCTCGGCTCAAGAACTCGTGTCTTAGTTCAAAGACTATCAGCGGATCTCGATTATCTTTTTTACTTAAATATATATTAATTCTGCATTTGCAGACACATCCGTGTAAACTGATCCGAGGGAACGGATGAATGTTACAATATCTATAAATATTCATTACAAATACTTGCGTCAAACATAATTCATCATTTTGAAATTCATCACCAACTGTTTGCGAATTATACATAATAATTTGTTGAACCTGTTACAAAAACAACGCGGAATGTTACGTAAACATCTCATGATAAATAGAAACTGACAACTTTATTCAATTATATTCACTTCGCTTAAATAACATTAAAGAAGAATTGCCTGCACAGATCACGAGTAACGGGACCGTTTCCGGCTCATAAAAGTTATACAAAAATATAATCATAATGTTTTGGTGATGTATTGTTTACTGATTCTCATATTACTTTCACACATAAAATATTTACTCCATGTATGATGTTCGGCGAAATATTACGCAGTTAAATCCACTAAAGAATGATTTTATTTTAACATATAGATGGCATTTGCTTCGTGTGTTTCCTAATTTTTATATTCTAATGTTTAGTAGTGTATTTTTAATTTTTGCATGAAAGCAAATCTTAATTTTTTATTTAAAGTTACTACTCCTCCAACGTCTTTAAGGACCTACTTGAGTATCTGATGTTGACGCACCAAATTCATCACATCAAGACAGTAAAACATAAATAATATAAAAGATGGACGTAATATTAAAACGTATGTGGAAATGACGTGCAATTAATAAAAACCATAAGTTGTTGTTTTGGAAAATAAATACTCTTTATTATGACGACATTGTTTTATCACTAAATCACACGTCATCATACAGCAGTCTTGTAAAGTTAAGGTTTTATAGATTTTTAATGGCGGCAAGTGATTACTGTGGTGAACCAACGAATTCGGAATTTTCCTCGAAATGGGGGAAGAATCTAGGTATAGGGTATGAAAAAAAAACGATTTATTTTTGGAAAACATTTTAGATGATTATGAACATATAGTTCGAAAGCTTTTGAATTGATTCGATGAAGAAATATATTTTTTCTTTTGTTAAATAGTGGACTATACTATTTTTTTAAATAAGTATATATATCCTTAGTACAGTGATGGGCAAGCTTTTTAATAAGGGGGCCAAAGGGAAGCAAAAAAATTAGGCGGGCCAATATTTAAAAAAAATAAGAATGATACATGTCACTCCAAATTCGGAATGTGTCATGCAAGATGACAGTCCGCAGTCGACCCGGTAGGCCTAGGACCTCAATGGGCTGTAGAGCCGAAGAAGAAGAAATAATGATACATTTTACAAAATTCTTGTATTTTTGTGATACTAAACCCTATGAATGACTGAAAGATTATGAAGGAGAATGTAACGAATGTGTTTTTTTAAAATGAAAGAGAATAAAAAGAGAAAAATGTTCATTTTTCTTATAGCCTATATTCTTTTTTTTATTCGTCAGATTAGGATAGAATATTTTGGGGGGCCGCATCTGGCCCGCGGGCCGTAGTTTGCCCATCACTGCCTTAGTATATACCCAATTTCAATCAGTGTTCAACGTCTTTGTTAATTTTTTATACGAATGTAGATTATGTATAAGTGCAAATCTATTGACAGATCAATTCAATATCTTTTTTCGCAAAGTGTGAAAAATTTGTAAGGGTTCTTTTTTATTAGAAGACCGTACTACAGTGTATTGAAAATTAGAAATATTGCAATCTTTTACTTCTCTCCATAAGTCTCCATTTAAATCTAAGTATAATGATAAAACTTATTAAATCAAAATTAAAGTTATTTTAGCCTCTCTGTTTAATATGATTTTTCACCGGCTAAGTAAAAGAAGTAACAACCAAAGCTCTAATAGTCAGTAATAATGATTTCCCTTTGGAAGAATCTTGAACGAAGCCGAGTAAAACCTTCTCACAACTAAGCCATAGAGCTGAAATCTAATTTGTTAATACAGCACCTGCAGGTTTCTCTGCGACTCTTCCTGTAACTCATACAGGCAAATGCAGAATAGGTACCTTCAAGTATATAGCCTGTGGGTCTTTTGTTAGCACGTTCCTTCTTTTCTATCTTTTGATATTAGAGAGAAGTACTCAAAATGAGGAATACCCCCAAATAGCAGGTATCTAATTTTAAAAATACTCGGAATCACATTGATATAAAAATAGACCGAAACTAATGTTGAATAAGTCAATGTTAACGAATTTAATTTATTATTATTTAGTTTAAGAACTCAGCTCAAATTGAGAAGCAACACATGGGAGACGATTCCAGTCACAGTTATGTTCCGCAGAATTTGTCGGATTTCTTTGAAGTTCTACCCCCTATGCATTATGCTAATTAGCATGTGACATGAGGATTATTTCAGCCGCCACTAAAATATGAAATATGTATGTTCTTTAAACTTTCGGTACGAAGTTTCTGGAATTCAAATATTTTGTTTAAATAGTTAGTTATTATAATGTTTTATCAGAAATTAACAAGTGTGGCATTTTTATAATTTAATGAAATAGTGTTTCTTTTTTAAAATCCATTCGGTCCAAGCATTTATAAAATATATTATTTTCAGAATTTTGACTCAAAGAAAAACAATGTACATTCTCCTCCAAAATTTGAGAACAAAAATGATATATTTTAACATTTATTTGAGAAATATATTGATATAACTTCGTATCAATTCAAAATTTAGATTTCAAAACAGTCACTTCTCTTAGTGTTCCTTACAAATTGATATTTGTTCACTACATATTTGAAAATGCATAGCTATTGTTGTAAATAAAAAATCAACTTTAATTTCTCTTTTGTTGCTATAAGATTGATTTTACGGGACTCAAAAAGATCCTAGAGAAGTGGGAATGACATTCACGCTGCGGTATGTAGGCAAGCCCTAGCATTGCCACTTTATCTATATTATGTTACTGTTTGGATGAGACTGAACCACTGATTTTCGAATCCTCCCGCCAAAAGTGAAAGAACCTACTTTTCAAATAACTTACGTTCTTATTCTGTGGGTTTGGCGGAATCCAGGCCGATAAGCCCCATTTCTATTGTCGCAGGCACGTCCGTACGCTACGACCGTCTCTCTGGCGCCTGCTTTGTATCTGTGGCTAGTGACATCTGTACACGTCCTTTAGCTAATATTCCGCGTTGTATGTTTTAAATTTCTTTGACCTCATTCCTAAGTAATTTTATGAGTTTCACCATCTCAGTACAAAAGTAATAATTTTAAGTATCAATTTGCATAATTATCTATCGTTCCCTGAGATAATAAATTACATGTAGTCCTGCCACTTTCACTTGTATTGTAAATAGCAATAAAGAAATGCATATGTGAAATAAGAGAACTTTCCAGACAATGTATACTGTTCATTCAAGACTGTTTAGCTACTTTGCGAGTTCTCGTTGGCGAAACTTATAAAACGCCAAAATCGGCTCTGACCAGGAAACGAACTCAATTAAAATGTTTTTATAAATGTAATTAAGTATTTACTCTATGAGAATCGTTGTAAAACACATATTCATAAGATTGCAGTAGATTTTCAAGCAGAAGTGTATGAAACTGAATAAGAATTTTTAAGGTGAAATCTAAATACAACCGGTACGATTTAAAGATGAATTCATTAGCTTCATTTTTAACAAAAAGTCAAGTCCATAACTTGTATACGAATGTGCAATTTAAACGGGTTCACTATCATGATACTATCAGTTTCATTTTTTTCTTATGTTTCAGTTTGTCGACGTCATTTACGTTCTCATATTTCTTTATTTCCGTATAGACGTACTTATTTTTTACAGAGATGTGACAAGAATCTGAATATTATTTTCAACCTTATTATAATGTCATCCAACTATGTTGAACTGAAATATAAGACTAAATTCAATATCCTCATACCCACATGGACCTAAGAAATATAACTTTCCTGGTATTCTACGTAATCTTGTTTAGAAACAGTTTTTAAATGTCGTAAAGAGTATATGCCATCAAAATGTAGGCATTGTGCTTATGTAGGTCTGACGTGGCTCTAATCAATACGTATTTATATATCGAAGGTTAAGCGCTGATCACGAGCCAAGTGCTTTCTCTTTGCAATGAAGTAACGTATAAATTCTTGATCTTCACAGACAATTACGAGATCGGTGTGATTAATTACTGTTTCCTAACTTCTCATTACAAATCTATTTACTTAAAGTTTCTTGCTGCGTTTACAATTTCATCGTGAATATTATTTTATAACAGCAGGGACTGAGTCGTCTTACTTGATTTCACGAAAACGACAATATACAGTATCAAATTACAGTTTACTTACTTACTTACATATGGCAGTAGTAAAAACGGATATATTGAAATGTTTTATTCACCTAAGACGTGTAGATCTTTGCTGATGAACTTTTGTCATCCAACGATTCGTCTCATTTGCCTGAAACAAAGAAAGAAAATGCATTAGTTTAAAAGGGAAGCAGTTCATGTCGCCATATCACTGAATATTTTTGACAGTCATGTACCAGCGCTTAGCATCCGTGTAAGGCCCATTGTAAACCACCGAGCAATAAGCGGTTTAATTAGATAGACTAGTCACTTTGTTTTTCAAAAGAAGTATATAAAATTAAAGTAAATGACCAATTTACAGATTCCTACTACGTTTCGTCCCACAATACGGTTTTAGCAGGTAAATTTCTTCGGTATTTTAAGACAAAAATTGCAAAATTATAATATAACAATAATAAAATAATTACTATAAATAATATTATTTTTTTATTTTAACGAAATTAAGAAATATTTGAAGAATTTTATGTTAAAGAAATATTATCAATTGTCGTATAATTTTTAATAGTAAAATCCTTAACAAACTGCCTGATAAAGTCCCTAATATGAGGATGAAAAGTTGAGTAAGAACTCGACTTATTTTAATGTTACATAATATATGGCTAGTATTATATAATAATTATGACAAATATTAAAACGCGAGAGAAGAAATGGTAAAGAACAATACAGGCGCTTGAAGAATGAGATGGATAGGAAGGAAGTGCAAAGCAGTAAAAGAGGCTTGGCTACAACAGATGTGCAAAGCGATTGAAGATTTCATGGTGAATTGGAAAATAGACGCAGCTTATAGGAAATTCAAACAAACATGCGGATAGAAAAAAATATTAGCAAAAATATCAGGAGAGCTGATGGGAAGCCAATTCTGGATAAAGAAGTAAAAGCAGAAAGATGGAAGGAATATCTAGAAGAGCTGTATCATGGTGTAAATCAGTCAGTAATAGAAGAAGAAAACGTTGGATGATGAAGAGTTGGGGGACAAAATTTACGGTCGGAAATTTATAGGGCGCTGACAGACCAAAGCAATTGTAAAGCGCAGGAATGGATAACATCCCAGCGGAGTTGATAAGATCATCGAGGGAAGAAGCAACATCATGGCTAACCAGGATAGTTTACAAAATCTACGAAACACGAAGAACACCAAAAGAATTTAGTAAAAACCCACACCGAATAAGACTGGGTCTTATAGATGCGAACAGCACAGGGCAATTAGTTTAGAATCTCATGCGTGCAAAACATTAATGAAAATAATATATAGGAGGATGGAACGTCAAATATATTCCGAGTTATAAGAAGATCAATTTGGTTTTAGGAAGACTGTAAGGACAAGAGAAGCAATATTAACTTCGCGTTTAATTTTAGACGACATGATACGAGAAAAACCAGCCTACGTTCATAACATTTGTACATTTAGAAAAAGCGTTTCATATGTGAACTGGAACACATTATTAAGGATTTTGAAGAGCAAAGGAATAAAATATCGAGGAAGAAAGCTTATACATAACCTCTACAGAAGGCAGTCAGCAGCAAATATAATGGAAGGGCAAAAAAGAAATCAGAAATCACGAAAGGAGTAAGACAAGGATGCAGTCTGTCGCCCATGCTGTTTAACTTATATATGGAACAGGCGATGAAGAAAGATAAAACGTAATATGGAAAAAGGAATCATACTTCAAGGAGAAGACATAAAAACCCTACGCTTTGCCGACGATATTGTAGTATTAGGGGAGTCAGAAGACGACTTGCAAACCATAATAAAATAATGTGGTCCCGGAAAAAGATTTAATATGAGGATTAATGTAGGGAAAACCAAGGTAATGGAGTGTAGTATGCTACTTGGGAAGTGTATTATTTAGGGATGGTAGAAGTAAAGTAGGCATAAAGAGTAGGAAAGCACAGGTAAGGAAGGCTTTCGCGAAAAAAAGGGATTTACTTACGGGTAATATAAGTGTGAATATTAGGATATCATTGCTAAAAATGTTTGAGTGGAACGTGGCGTTATATGGGTGAGAAACGTGGACGATAGGAGTTGGGTAAAGGAAAAGAATAGAAGCCTTTGAAATGTGGTACTATAGGAGAATGATGAAAATCAGATGGGTTGACAGAAGGACAAACGGAAAGTTCTAAACAGAATAGGGGAAGAGCGAACAATATGGAGGACGTTGACCAAGAGAAGGAATAGATTAATAGGCCACATTTTAAGACATGAGAGTCTTGTAAAATTAGAACAGAAGCGGGAGGTCACGGATGGAATGCACTAAGAAGATTAGGAAGGTTGTAGGATGTGCTATTTATGACGAAATGAAAAGGCTTGAGCAAGATAGGTTAGCATGGAGGGTTGCTCAGATCTATCTTAGGACTGCATACCACAACAACATAATATGACATAATATTGAGAGGTCAAAAAATATTTGTGAGGATTTTAAAGTTGCGGGTCCTGTCATGGTAAAGGGGCTTGTTAGAAGGCCGAAAAGGAGAAGTTTGATGTATTTTATGTCAGGGCAACCCTTTTACCGAGTGGGCAGTGAAAATAAGACAGTAGGAGAATTGAAACCATACTACACAGAATTTTCTAAAGATTTCGAGAGTCGTGATATGCTGTCCCAGGAGAACGGACGAATAAACTTTTAATGTGTAATATGTAAGAATTGAGGGAATGTTGTTGGGAGAGATACAGAAGCTGTGGGATCGTGACCGAAAAGGAAGGATACTGTAAGAAAAATTTAAAGATTACTGCGGAGCTACTTAAGAAGCTTATGCTAGAAGAAATATTTATCACTGTGGAAATATAAGTGAAGCGAAATTAAAATTAAAAACAAAGAAAAGTGTTTTATTGTTTGCGTGTCTGTGAAAGTGATCTCTGGAAGGCGAAGGAAGGGAAGAAATTAAATAACGTTCTGGACTACTGATAAGTTAAAATAAAATTTTGATTATAGAACTTGGTCGCCACTTAAACGTTTGCCAGTATATCCTATCTGAAAAAATAGTACATTAGAAGAAAGATTTCATTCAATCAAAAAAAATCTAATTTGTATTCTTGTTTTCTTGTTAAATGAAGTACTACAATACCCATTAAAGTATTGCAGCGTCTGCTAATTCATAAGAATTATTCATGGGACTTTTATCTCTACTTTCACTGTGTGTGGTGATGGAAAAACAATTATTGAAGGATCTCACTTATAACAGAGTACAATATAAAAATTAAAAAGATCGAACTCTTTCAAAATTATACGATTTATAAATGTGTAAAATAAACAGTCAGGATGGATGTATTTGCTGATTTAAGGAAAGTTTACATTGAAAAGTTAATAAATTTTAGTTTGCAACAATAATTAAATTAAAGGACGACATATTAATCCTTTTCAGATTTTATATCTAAAGATAATTGAAAATACAAAGGAAATGATTGATTAAACCAATAAATTTGTTAATGAAGCGGATATTCAGCTATTTCATTTGAATTCTCAATAACTTTCAGATGTAACAGCTGAAGACGTCCTAAATGAAGGGACGAAAAATTTATGTTTTACTTATTGTAATTTATTAATTAGTACGTAAATTGATATGACTTCATGTATACCAATAAGTAAATTTGAAGTCTCTGTCTGTATGTTTGTCTCGAATAGGCTCTGAAACGGCTCATTGGATTTTGATGAAAACTTAAGGGTTTAAAAACAAAAGATTTAGCTTAAATATGCGTGCATATTTCATTTCAAAATATAGCAGGAGAAATTAATATAATAATATATATACATATTTCTTATACGATCATTAAAGACTACAGTCGATGCGGGTTGCCTATACTCTTGATCTTTTTATGCCCCGAAGTACTCCATCTATTGTTGAAGTAGGATTCGCGCCGTTATTAACCTATTGCTGGCAGAGAGCAAACTCCATGAGAAATAATTAACTTCTTTGGGTCGTCGATACGATGTATTAGGAAATTGGTTTTATTTCTCACGTCAGGTAAAATTTAATATTTAATAAATGCTCATTTTTACTGGCTCCGAAACGTATGATGGCGGTACTAGTTCAAAACCAACTGCGAGTTATAAGGTTTGCCCTGAAGTGATCATAAATAGATGATACCGTATTTTTTATATAATCAACTTTATCATGTTGGTTCGTTTTAGGGCAAAATAAAATGAACTATTATGGCGCGAACGAAGTCGCGGGGATTAGCTAGTTGAAAATAAATGAGCAGCTAAGCTAGTCAGTAAATCTCTTCCTTTTTAATTCTCTTAGCATTATAACTAAGTACAATAAATACAGTTAGTAAGAAGTTATGTGGTTAAAGAACGATTGCGCATAGAGCAAAATGCGGGTCAGTGTTGTACACAGTGGACGTTCTTGATCCACATGCGTGACTGCACGCACTTTCCCTCTTACAACACTCAAACCTTCTGGATTCCCAGCTGCTTAAGCTCTTACCAGATACTCAACGGAATTGATATTCGATCGATTCAATTACACTAAGCTAAAGAGCTCAAGTTCCATCATAATAAAATTTAAATGCAGTTTCCATTTGCTGATTCAAGTCGGGGTAACGTAAGTCCCGAAATCTGAACATTCGGTTTCTTCTGTAAACGAACACACAAGATTCAAATGTTTCAACTAAGTTACTTGAAAATGTTAGTGCATCGATCATACTTTCCTGAAACCAAAAAGCTCTGATTCACTCTTATCTCTAAAATTATGGTTCCGTAAGAAATTGTGCGTCAAGTTAAACAGGGGAGTGTTTGAGTTCTCTTATTGAGATTAATAATAATATATGTGATTTCTAATAAGAAAAGTATTTCTGCAGTTCAACGCTTTTCCTAAGAATCGTCACTTAATAGAATATGTTGCAGGTGTGCTGCCCCATAATAATCTACCTATATAACGATTCAATAATCACTGGTAAATTTCCAAACAGGCTTAAATAAGCAACTGTGATTCCACGTTTTAATGAAGGCTGCACAGACGATTTAAATAATTATCGACAATACCTCTCCTTCCAGTTTTCTCAAAAATCTAGGAGCGAATAATATATATTTGATATATAATCATTCAATTAAAAACAATTTACTTTCAGAATCATAGTTTCTACAGAAAAACACGTACACTTCCTATTAGATCCAATGAAAGGGGAACTTAATAAACGATATCCATTTGGAATATTATCTGACCTGTTTAAAGCATTTGACTTTTGATTACAATACCGGGTAAATATGAAATCCATAAAACATTTTAAAAAATTGATGTAGGTAAATGGCTAAACATAACGTAAATGTGATACAGTTTATGAACAGCAACGTACTACCGGCAAGCTCCTGTAGAAAAGCGACGACAGTGACGCCACGGATTGTTGTCTCATGCAACAACTTGATTTCATCCATCAGCAACATACCGTACCCCAACATTAACATAACTAAGAACAGATTATCTGAATGAGATGTAGCCGTGACGCTGGATTCTACACATTGCGGTCGCTGACCTGGGGCCACTCTAGTGACTAGCACGGGAACCGAACTTGACTTCTTTGATTTTTTATTGTGGGGTTACATGAAGGATTGCGTTTATGCCTCCTCTTCTACAAAAAGAAACTGAGAAACCTGCGGCACCGCTTCGTAGTAGCTGATCTTACCGTAACTCCTGATATGCTGTTGCGGGTATGCGTACAATTGTACTACCGAATAGATTTGAGCTGAGTGACGCAGAAAGAGCAAACAGGACATATATAGGCTGTCCTATCTTAGGCTGGTTTCACATTATCCGTTTTTTACCCGTTCGCCCGGGTCGGGGAAAAGACGGCCGGGCGAAACCCGGGCCGCGTACACTTTCATGTTCTTCCGGAGAAAACCCGGCTCAGTTGTCGCCAATTGGTGGTTGAGTGTTGTGCTGCTATAAGATATTAACGTAAAACCATTATATTATTAAAGATCGGATACCTAATTGTTCAGTCTTCATTTACTTTTTTATACAATTAAACGTCACTCTTATTTTTGCTGGAGCTTTCGGCTCAATAAGCCATATTCATTTGTATTATTTTTATATTATATGTAATTATTTGGCAACATAGTTTTCTGACTTTAGAATTCACAATAAATAAAAAGATGGCCAAAATGTCAGCATATAAATTTATCACTATGTATTCAAAAGCAACGTTTCGTCTCCTTTTTTAGACTTCCTCATGCGTACTACAAACATAATATTACAATAAATTAAATGTGGGTTCTATGTTACAATTTAATATTATTTCATTAATGCGGATGGATTAAAAATATGCTTGGAACCACCGCAACTCACTCAAGACAATGGTGTGACGTCATTGTTGTCAGAGAAACATTGTTTTTCTCCCGGACGAACGCAGTGGCAGTTTCGGGCGACAGAGTCGCCTCCGTCCGTTTTTTTCCGTCACCGGACAATGTGAAAGGGGGCCACAAGCTTCTTCAGTAGACTAAACTCCCGTCTCTTTCTCGGTCCGGGCGATACGGGTGAAAAACGGATAATGTTGTAGCGCAGTAGAACCCGCGACCAATTTTTATTATAATTTACGGGAACTTAAATAAGAAATATTCCGGCATGAGCAAGTCGCTTGCCAGGAAGAAGGGGTTTTTCCGCGCGCCGTCTTGGCGGCTCGGAATAATAACAAGGGACTGTGGCTGACACCTGGACCATAAAGCTCGGACACCTCGTCGCCGGTTTCGGAATGTCCTAATCTGCCTGGGAATTTGGTGACCGGGTGGCGTGTTCCCCAAATGAAACAAGGGATATGATTGGAGAATATCCATCCCTGCCACCTTGGTGATAGGTGTCGGATAAGTGGGGACAAGGTTTTAAAGAGGCTGGCGGAGACAATTTTGGACAGATTTTTGCAAGGTGATGGTGAGAGGATATTGAAGGATAGTGGTGGAGGGAGATTTTTGGCTGGTGATACAAGGTGGTGGCGAAAGGATATTGGCAGCAGAGTGGTGGAGAGAGGAGATTGGTGAGGTGGCAGCGGAGACCATGCTTTGATCAGTCCAGGAAGCAGGGAAGAAAGGTCTTAACAACAAGGGAAGAAAGAGGAAAAAGCGGAGTTTCCTCACGACTTCGTGCTATTGTCGACCGGCCGCTTCAGGTTTCACAACACGGAAATTACAGCGAGACGCCTATGAAAACAACTCAGGTTCGTCAACGAACAGTAGATCTGCTACACGTGGTCACCCAAACCATTAATACCCTGAGATCTTTAATACAATCCCATTTTAATTAATTATTTTTGTACATAATATATACACGCACTACCTATATTAAAATTATTGTGTTTACAATTAATAAATGTATATATTTAAACCCAATTATTAAATTCATTAATTGATATTACCCCCATCATTTACAATGTGAAACCAGCCTTATGGCACCTTACAAACATGAGCTTAAAAGTTCAAAATAATGCACGCATGCAATGTCCCCCTATAAATCCTACTAATTGTATATTGAACTTTAGAGAAATTTGGCCATAGTTTCAGATGCGGCACCATGTGTATATATAATTATAAAAAAAGTTTTGTCTTAAGCATTCACATGCAGTATTATTTGTTATGTAGTGTTTGGCCATTTTAATTGATATCTTTAAAATGTTTCACATCTACTTCGAAGTCGAATTGCAAAAACTTCATCAACTATTGTCGAAGACGCCGAAGAGCAACATATCAGTTACAATTAGTTGGAGCTGGTGCGGCAGCGAAGAGGACGATTTTGAAATAACTGTCAAAAACCAATGAAGAAATTTTCAAAAAATTTATTCATGCCATCATAATATGTATAAAAAGTAATTATATTGCACGTACAACATTTTTCAATTTTTAAAAATGACGTCGGCTGCTGCACTTCCATGCCCCCCTCTTCATCTGCGATTTTTTGTGGGGATAACTGAAAAGTAAAGTCTACCAGCAACGGCCGACGACATTGGATTAACTAAAAGAAAAAATTCGCCGAGAGATTGCAAGAATACCGCCACAAATGTTACGGGATGTCGTGGGCAGTTCTTATCGGCGCAATGCTTTGTGAGAAAAGAACAACACCTATCAACGTCATTTTTAAAAATTGAATAATGTTGTAAGTGAAATATAAATACTCTTTTATTTATAAAGAAAACCCTAGAATTAAAATTACAATAATAATTGAAGTAAAAAAGTTAATCAATTGAATCAGATAAAATACTAAGTTATTATACTTATTATTTTTCTCATAAGATTCCAGGAAAATTAATTTATTCTATTCCATACCTTATTACCGACTTTCCATGCATATTTAATTCCAAACTAATATTGCATAATGATCACAGTTTTAATTGACAAAACTCTTTATTTAACTTCATTTTGAAATTAAATGTAATTAATTCAAATAAAAATTTTCACATTTAAAATTTACTTCAATTAAAAAAAATTAATTCAAACGGAAATTAAATCAGGGTGTTTCTATGACATTTCGGTGGAAAGATATAACAACAAAACATGTTAAAAAATAAATACAATGGTCAGTCAGTCAGAAAATATTTGTTTAATTAGTTACTTTTTTACTCGAAAAAAAATCACATTTCACCCCTTATTTTTGTAGCACTTTATGTGATACAGTTTTAATATACAAAAAGAATCTTAAGTTGTCGATTTTGAAAATAAATAACTTCCGTGGCGTGAATTTTTGTATTAACGAGATTCAGGTGAGCCTGGGACTTATAAAACAATTTTTTCATAATCATGATTGGAGTCCGCGACTTATAGGAGCCGAAATAATCCTACAATCATGGACACAAATCCTGACTTTAAAAATTATTTCATAATTTCGAAAACAGTAAATTTGTGCTGCTTAGTAACCGAATACCATGTAATCTATACCAATAAATAAAATTGAAGTGTTTGTCTGACTGACTGGACGTGTCTCGAATAAGCTCCGAAACGGCTCAAGGGATTTCGATGAAAATTTAAGGGTTTTAAAAAAGTCAATTTAACTTAAATATTCGTGCATATTTCACTTAGATAATATATCATATTATATATATATATATATTAATTCTACGAGAAGGTATTGTACGTGCGCTAAAATCTCCAGCAAGTATATACTTGCCTATACTCTTGCTCTCTTTATTATCCGAAATAGCTAAACGGATTTCAATGAAAATTTAAAGATTGAAACATGAATTAACTTAAATTTTCGTGTACGTTTCATTTCGCTATCTTGAAGATATTTATATAAATATTTATGAATCCATTGAATTGCCGCGACAAATGCGGCGTGAAAACCAACTGCAAGTCAAAAGTCCTATTCAGCGTTCCTATACCACTCATCTCACTTACTGTGTTATTATAAGCATAATTTTGGCAGCATGAGTGAGAGAGAGAGGGGGGGGGGACGTGTTCAAAACCAACTGCGTCGTGAAGCGTTCATAAATAAATGACATCGTACTTTCGTTTTTAGGGAAAAATAAAAAGAGCTATTTCCGTGCGAACGAAGTCGCGGTAAGGAAAAATATTAATGCACTCAAAATCAAAACTCAACTCCGTCAACAAGATGCTCCTTTGACGAAATGATTAATTTAAAATATCATTTAAGCTCCTGCAGCAATTCTCCCATCATTAGCGTCAGTGACTGTGTGCTCCCAGAGACAATAATGCCTCGCTACAGAAAATTACTCTTCCAAAGAGATGTCAACGACCCCAGCGCAATACCACTTCTGCGCTTTTGAAGAAGTAAAATTGTTGTTTGTGTCCCAACTTCACGTCGTACTCATGTTCTCTGCAGCACATTAAAGTTCTATGACAACGGGGAGCAAATGCGTCCGTTCATCGATTCGAGTGCGGCTCCCATTAAAATTTTACATAATTTTTTTCCAAGTAAAAATATCAAAAGTAAAAAAAGCTGCTTGACATCTAGTTAGGATTTTAAGAACAAAATATTGCTGTGAACGATTGTACTCCTTAAAGATGTTTGTGATGCCGAAATATTGTTAACAGTTGGCCAACCAATATTTTCAGAATTTCTGTGGCCATCGTAAACTAAATTTAAGCCAAATTTTAAAAATTTGACCAAATATTATTATGAGTTATATACGAGAATTGCTCACATTCCACGTTATAAGGTGTTCTAAGGTGTGGCCTTGGGCGTTCCTAAACAATGCATTCGATTTCAGTGAAACTTTTTGTGTTTAACGCTGTTCCTCTCCAAGAATGTTTCTGTCGATCTTCTAAAGACTTCCACCCCCTCTCAGCCCAAAAACGCCCCACGTCAATCATCCGATTGCCATGGTATTTTGGGTATTATATGCCTCGACTCACAGGTTTCCTTCGATCTTTTAAACAGTTAGTATTCTTCCTTCCCTCTTTCAGGCCAAAGAGGGTCATACGCTAAATACATGGGTATTTCAAATGGATCTAACCTCATGTAACCTGTCAAACGAAATAATCAAATACCTGTTTAGCATGAGCTTAACAAACTTTTAACTGAAGTACTGAGACTCTTTAATTAGAAAATAATAATAATAATAATATAAAATGTTTTATGAGTCAAAATGCAAATGATTCAGAATTGGGACTCTGGCGTCCGAGGCAGATTTTTCTGCAACTAAAAATCGAATCGCTTAGCCGACAATAGTGAAAAACAAAAGTATCATTATTCAGAAAAAAATATTATTTTACGCTATATAATCATAAATAACGAAACTTGACAGGCTACGTCAGGGTAAACACATTATTTTCAGCTAATCAGACCGAGGTGAATATATATGTCAAGTGCGATGTAACACTTAAATTTAACTTGCAATTTATTTATCTAATGATACTTCCTGTGGTGTAGTGGCTAGCGTCGCTGCCTCACAACACAGAAGTCCCGGGTTCGAATCCTGTCATGTTTGTGTCGTCATGGTCACGGAGCCTGGGATTAAGACTGCTAGAGAATCGATACGTTGACCACGTATCACTTCAAATTCGGAATGTGTCATATAAGATGACAGTCCGCAGTCGACCAGGTAGGCCAAGGCTCAAATGGGCTGCCAGGCCAAGGAAGAAGAATACTTTCAAATACTTAATAAATATGAAAAATATTTTTAAGTCAAAGGTTAGATGATTGAGGTACGTTATATAAAGACCAGTGCCGCACACACCCAATTTTATTTTTCATAGATATATTGTAAATGATAGGGGATATTCATTAATGATTTTAATAATTGAGTTTAAACATATACATTTATTAGATGAAAATACAATGATTTAAAATGGGTCGTGCGTGTATATATTATGTACAAAAATAATGAATTAAAATGGGGTTATATTAAAGATCTCAGGGTAATTATGGTTTGGGTGACCACGTGTAGCAGATTTTCCGTTCGTTGACGAACCTGAGTTGTTTTCATATGCGTCTCGCTGTAACTTCCGTGTTGTGGAACTTGAAGCGGCTGGTCGACAATAGCACAAAGTCGTGCTGCCGGAATTGAGGAAACTCCGTTTTTTCCTCTTTCTTCCCTGCTTCCTGGACTGATCAAAGCATGGTACAGCTCTCTGCTGCCACCTCACCAATCTCCTATCTCCACCACTCTGCTGCCAATCTCCTTTCGCCACCACCTTGTATCACCAGCAATCTTTCTCCACCACTCTTCTTCAATATCCTCTCGCCACCACCTTGTATCACCAGAAATCTCCTTCCACCACTCTCCTTGTATCACCAGAAATCTCTCTCCACCACTCTCCTTGTATCACCAGAAAACTGTCCAAAATTATCTCCGCCAGCATCTTTATACCTTGTCCCCTCTTATCAGACACCTATTACTAAGGTGGCAGGGATGGATATTCCCCAATAATCTCTCTTGTTTCATTTGGGGAACACGCCAGCCGGTCACCAAATTCCCAGGCAGATTAGGACATTCCGAAACCGGCGACGAGGTGTCCGAGCTTTATGGTCCAGGTGTCAGCCACAGTCCCTTGTTATTATTCCGAGCCGCCAAGACGGCGCGCGGAAAAACCCCTTCTTCCTGGCAAGCGACTTGCTCATGCCGGAATATTTCTTATATAAGTTTCCGTAAATAATACAAAAAATTGGACGCGGGTTCTACTGCGCTACAATATAGGCCTGCATTTATATAGACACATTATTCCCTAATTAGACCGAAGAGGTGGTTCAAGTGTATAAAAAATGACTGTTTCAGTCTATTTTTCTGTATGTGCTTATTTAAGGTATCAGTAAATTTCTTGTCTGAATGAAGATTCCGAGTCATCGCGGTTGTTATGACGTCATAAATTAGAGGCCGTGAAAAGATAAATTTGTAAAAGCTTGATGCCCTCCCAGATGGTTTATTGAAAAAATATCCAAAATCCCATTTTTAAAGGAGTGTTATTTGAAAATGAAATGTCAGTTACCATTAATAATTTTATAGAGTAACTACACCATTACGTGTAAAAGCATGGAAATTATTGAGCTTCGCAAACTGTTCTTCTTGGAGAAATTCTTCATTTGGAATCGGCAACTTCGTGGTGCACAGAGTACATGAAAAAATAAGATTGTTAGAACGTATTAGTTATACTTGTAGGCCTGAATGTACTGAACTCGATGCAGTTTATTTGAAAAGAATACGTCAACACAGTCGTGGACAATTTAATAATTCGTAGATACCTGCAAACGCGAAAATCGGCGGCGCGCTACAACAAAAGTGGCGGCCAGTTTTGAACCGGACACAATTTAAATGAAACAAAATGAGTTATGAACTGCCAAAATATGAGGAAATGCACAAACAAAATATTATTTTTTTCTTAAAGGTGCGGCAACCAATTTCCTTTTTCCTGGACCACTTGGCTATTTCAATTGCACTATAATTTAAATTTACATAAGTTTATATATGATTACAGATGCTTTCTACTATGTTAAAGTTTTCGTTTTTAATTGTGCATGTATCCCTCCATCCCAAAGAACCAGTGTCCAATGACACGATTACGCATTTGTTGTCTCTAAACTTTGATTGCCACAATTTTTTCCCCGACAGTCAAGATATCTTGAAATATTTTAGGTGGCATCGATCTTCTGGCCCGCAAAAATGTATGTATTCATATAATCATGAAACAAAACTTTACTCTAATCTTCTTTAACGTACTCCCCTTGGTTATGCCTCCAGCGGTTTCTCCATTGTGGAATGCATCTTTTGGGAACGTGTTCAGATGCACCGTCGCGTTCCGCGTAATGACTTCTCATGATTAAAATCGGGCCCCTTTCAGCGACTTTTTTAGCTTTTGAATAGCCACGTCGAGGGAGTATGTAGTCTGGAAAACGATGGGAATGTTGTGTTTGGCTAAGAAAGTTTAAATAAGCGCGAGGGAAATTCTGATGTTCTGTATTATTCAGGGTCATGAAATGCTTAGTTAATACCCCAATCATTATTCAGTCAATGTCAAGCTGATTTATGCATTTGAGATTCTATCTGAACACGGCTCTGGCTATTGTGCTCACGAAACTTATAGTTTCGTCCTCTAATGCATGCTGTCGTGTTTTAGTACCAACAATTAGTGAATTTGAATTAGAGCAACATATAGTTTTTTTACCAAAACACTTAATATAATTATAAACATTAAACTATAGTATTAAGGAGACTGATATTTTTATATTCAATAATAACTTTAATAATCCTACCTGTTTTTCATAAATATAAATTTGGATGTCTTTAAAGAATTTTTGGAAGGACCTTTCCGATTTAAGAACTACTTTCACATTAATCACATATAAAATAATTTTTCAACAAAATTTAAATCTTAATATATATGCTATTTATATCACAATTCGAACATTACAGTATTAATTACGTTATTAAAATTTCTTAAAATGAATAATTTGTCGATTCATCCGAAAAATTAATAATCTATCTTTAACGGGAATTCAGTATGAGAAGGCTTTTGACAGAATAGTTCCAAGATTATTGTGTAACGAAATATATATTTTTTTCATAACTGAACTGAACACATTATCTTTCCTTCCGTCAGTTGTCTTAAAATAGTAACAAATATTCGTGTCAAAGTAAACGCCAGCCTATTCCACTCAAATTCCAAGACAGGTTTTGTAATTTCAAAATGTCCGAGGTTCGCAACTAAAGGTGTACACTTATTGAGAAAGTATTAAATATGATTCAATTATTATATGGATGAAAAAATTAATAGTTCTCCAAGCGACAGTTGAAGAGTTGTTAATACAATCGCAATAACAGATTAAGAAATTATGACGCTACCTCAGAGACCTCATTTTTTAAATTACTGTTTTTTGATTTTACAAATTTATCAGCGTCTGCCATCTTAACTTGGACGTTGTATAATACTTTAACATTATCTAAACTCATTTCATGTATCAGATTTATCACTGTATTTATTTACGTTCTAATTTTAACTTATTTAATTATTAAAGATTCTTTTTTGAATATGTGCTAGTGTGTCCTATGCAAATTATTTTCTATTATATTGAAGTAGCGTTTCAATTTATTTTTTGATAGTTAATATTTAACAGGTTTTAAAGCAAATTATCATTCTGCAACAGGTTTCCTTGATATTATTTTACTTTTAGTTTAATTTATTATACTGACATTAATAAAGATTTTAATCAATTAAAATTTTAATTGGTTTGAGCACGTGGATAATTATAGTTTTGAAATGCACTTTAGTTTCATTTCACACTAATAAAACAAGAAATATTAGAAAACGCGCTGTCACTTAAGACATCAAATAAATGAACCTACTGATAAATGGAATGAATTAACAAAAAAATGTTTGCGGTTAGCTTTACAATGATTCCAGACTTTCATTTGTAAGAGACAGGAATAACTAAAATCTACTTTCCTCAGGGGCGCCCTCGCTTTGCGTAAAAGCCGATGCAGACAGCCAAAGAGTTAACCTATTTCTGTTGAGCACGATTTAATGCCCATTTCCCTTAGTTGTTGCATCGTCAGAATTCGTCATAGCATGAAGTCTTCCTGGAATTCCTCGTTAGCGTTCATCACCCCGTCGATCCACGTGCTCGCAAAGGATTTTGTGTGGGTTAACTTCTCCGTTGAGATGCAGGAATTACTACATTTGTATTGTCTACAGAACCTCCACAACTCGTATTGTGCAGTGTTCGCTTTGTAGTGAGTCTGCCTTCTGTTTCATAGCATCACACTTTGTGGCTGTATCAGATCTCTAGTCACTAGTGATGTATAGAAGAAAACTAGTTTCTTCCGGCGTCACTCTTGATTCCCTTTCTGTATACAGGATCAGAACATCTTCATTGTTTGGCTACTGGTTGATAACTTTCCTTAAGCGACGAGTCCTCCTCCAAAGTGGACATCAAAATCCATCACCTTACAAAATTCTGACAGTTACTAAACGCCTTTGTCCACAAGTGAATTCATGTCACGCGGTAAGCGGTCCCCGAAAAACCACACCACTTTTTGAATTTCCAGAAGTAGAAATTTTTCCCCCTTTTCTATGCCTTGGACAAGTCCTAATCCGCTTAGGCGAAAGGTATTTGCTTGCGGTGCGGTAGGGTGTTTGGAATTATCTTTTCCACTTGCCTGAGCATCTGTTTTCGGACCTAGTAGGAAAAGACTGTTAAAGCGCACCGTTTATATTTAAAACTACTTGGGGACCCGGCGTTGCCTGGGTATTTATTTATACTATCCCAGTCTTACTTAATTCTCGGTCAAAACATAACTAAACCGACATCGAAAACTTCAAATATACCACAGTATCTCGAGAGTCCAAAAAAAACTTCGGTATAATAGCATGAATAAATATATTTACAGTATTCTAACAATAAAATTTACCACCCACTCAATAGTTAAAATTTTATTTAAAACGCATATTAAAGGTCATAATATAACACAGCGACTCGCATTACAGCGGTTTCGATACCAAACTCGATAGTTTCCTTTTTATTTTAATTTAACAATTACTAAATTTTGAATTTTACCTGACGCGAGAAATAAAACTAACGTAACAATTTATATGCACATAGTATCGAAAATCCAAAAAAATGTATTTTTATCAAGTCTGCTGCAACAACAGATAGTAAGTGGGTAAATAGGGTTTATATCTCGCAGTTGGTTTAAACGCCGGCTTTCACGCGGCAATTCAAAGAAATCTTCCCGTAAAATTAATATTTTTATTTATATTCGTATTATATTTATAGGCTCTGCAATATTCCGAAATTAAACATGCACGAATATTTAAATTAAATCTCCTTTTTTAAAACCCTCAAATTTTCATTAAAATTCGTTAAGCCGTTTCGGAGCCTATTCAAGACAAACATTTGGACAGACAGCAAAAACTTCAGTTTAGTATAGAGAATTGGTTCCTCGGTTAATGCTGACTGACTCCCTTGAAAATAAATATATATTATTGAGCCAGTCCTTTTCACATAATTTAATTGCGACGTACGCGTTATAATTCATTTATTGAATTGATATTTTTCAAATGTAGAAGTGCGGTCATTCATATATTTTGAGTAATAAATCTGTCCGGTGGTAACATTCTCATCTTCATATAACTATTGCAGACCATGTCCAGCATGATTTGCCAAACATATACTAAGATTGGCCTTTCTCATCTCCTTCAACTCCACACCCTTCCTCTAACACTAATTTAACGGTTCCTTCAAAATTAGTTTATACCTTCTTGCAGTTAGTGTTCTCTACAATGTCCTCTCCTCACGATTTCTATTTAAGATTTCCTGGTTGGTCACATGATCTACCCATCTGAAATTCAGCAATCGTCTGTAGCACCACATTTCAATGGTCTCTATTCTTTTCTGTCCTGCACTACCGATTTCCTAAGTTTCGCTCCCATAAGTTGACAAGATCCACACAAATATTTTTAGAATTATTTCATATACTCCAAACATACGTTAAGCAAGTAAATTTCTGTTTGCGAAATCTTTCCTTACTTGTGTTATATAACTTTACGTTGCTTCTACCATTAATTATACTGCTCAAATGGCAATTTTCATCCTCTTCAATCAAAGTACCATATCCTAATCTCATACCAAACGCATCACTTTTTGTTTTTCCTTGACCCTGCAGTCCATTCAGGGCCTTGGTCTACCGGGTCGTCTGTGGACTATTACCTTATATGATACATTTGATGAATTTGGAGTGATATGATGTCAGTGTATCGATTGTCCAGCAGTCTTAATCCCAGTCTCCGTGACCATGAAATTCATCAGTACTCTTCTTCTATATTATACATTACAGTATTTGACTCTGTTGTACAGTATTTATTTTATATAATATAAACTTTATCAACCTTATTACAGTATCATTTAATTATTGGTTACTTGGCAGATAGTGGCGTGGCATAGGGCCCAAGTGTTTATATTTCAAAATACCTGTTTGTTACACGATGTTGACTCATGTGTGGTCTGTTGTCTCTAGGTCTTTCTGTTTTACGACTGCCGACTAAAAGGATCCTGTTGTTGACCACTGTGTAACTTGATGCGTTTATCCTCGAACGTCAGACAACATCTACTATATTTGTATCAACTATTAATTCTCAAATAACTTCTGTTGATGTGCCTCGAGAATTTCAGCATCTGAGGAAAGAAACCAAGTTTGCAGATACGTGTGCCTTTTTTTGGCTATTCCTTTATCCAATTGCTTACAATAATTCATACGTTTTTATATTTTCTGTAAAACATTTCTCCATTCTCTAGTTACTTTACTTTACTTTCAGAAATAAGTTTCCATTTCCTCCTAGCCGTGAAAATCAACTTTCTCCTCACCAATATAACTAAAGAAATTAATTGGAGCGTCTCATTCCTAACTGATGTTAATTAATAGTATATATTCACACTATTTTTAAGGTGACAGGTTACACGAGGGTGATCCCCTTAAATATTATATCGGCTAGTGAGAAACTTTAAAGCCAGAGAGAGAAGGAGACATCCCCAAAGCTAGCCCCACATGGCCTCTCCAGAAATTTATTTTACCTAATGAAACTATTTTTCTTCAATTTTTCTGCAAGTGTAAAAATAATAATACAATAATAATGTTACTCAGTTGTACAATCTAGCCGAAAGGCCTGAAAAAGAAGTGTAATAATATTATACAGTCGCGTCAGCAACAAGTTTCCTACTGTTCCCAGAAAAATAAATCTAAAGAGAAAATTATAGATGCTTCTACGTCATGACCTTCGCTTCATAATCGCGCAATTCTTATAAAAATGCCAGCATTTATAATGCCTCATTACACAATTGGCAGTAGTTTCGACTAGGTATTGCAAAGCTTTTGATGATATATTGTGTTTAAATTCTTGCGCAATTTTGCTATAGTCCACTGACGCACACTTCATCCGATTATCAGCTTAATGTGTTTTGTATCAGATGCGACCGAGGTCATATTCAGCATAAATGAGGTTACAGTTTAAGTAATCTAAACCTGTTTATTTAATCCAACCAGTAACGACTAGTTTTACAAATATGTAAGTTTATCTGTAGATCTCAGCTTAATTTCGCTAATACTTTAAGGCAGTCACTCATAGAATACAATTCGGACTGACTAATTATGTTAACTTGCTAAATGAACCTACTAATTAACTGATTAGACTAGACTAACTCACTCCTCACGCCAGTATAAATTCGAATCTTCCAGTATCAATGTTTCGCTTCCGGTTCCTAATATATATGAATGTCCCCAAAACATCCCCAACGAAGATCATCATCCTTGAAAATATTGAGGTTCTATAGTATATCAGAAAAAATGTCCAAAACACAGATCAAAAGAGTCGGTTAGGCAAGAGCCAAGTCGTCGAAGGATGATCTAGAACAGGCGGTCGCGGGGCCACCACGTAAATATATAAGTATTGAAATATAGTCTGTAGTAGCGTTAGAGCTGTCACGTATATGGGGCCAACCATTCTGACCGGATAACAGTCCATAGTTGTCAAGAGTGGAGATTTAAATTGCCGTCGTAGGCAAACTCAAAAAATGCAAACCCCAAGCTTAAAAAAAACAACTATTTTAAAAGTCCTTTGTAAACCAGATATATAGCTTAGTTCCTTAATTCAATATTACTAATACAGAATTACAAAAAAAGTTTAATTGAAAATCAAAAATTTGCCTACGGCAATGAATTTAGATAGGGCATACTAATTTCTAATATAATTTAAATATATATTTATAACAATAAACAAGAGTATAAAAATAATATAAAAAGTCAAAACCTAAAAGAAAACAATCTCTTTCGAAATTTATTTTCTACAAAATCGTGAATAACTTCTTACTTTCTTAGAAATTAAAAGACGGCGTATAAGTCAGCATATAAATTTTTCACTATTTATTCAAAACGACGTTTCGTCTTCTTTCTGAGACTCTCAGGCATACTGCAAATGTAATATTACAAGAAATTAAATGTTACAATCTTTAATTTATATAAAAACATATAAAACGTGGTTCATAACTTACAAATATAGCAATTCATCATATTAACTCCTTGACTCCTTCAGCCGAAAAATTATTGAACGTACATGTGAAGACTTTGGTGCCTCTGCATCCCCCCTTTTGAATTCCCTTCCTATGCTATTAAACGAGAGTTGCCTGTTTCAGGATCACTCTCATGTAACCTGATAACCAAACGAAAAAAAAATGCGGACCATCTCCAGCGATTTAACAATTACGGCCAAAATGATGTAGTAACAATGAGTGCTTTTGACAGCTAAATTTTAAAAATGGAGAATAATATTAATAAAAAGTTAAATTACTACAACAAAAGAGTATCGTAAATTTTGTTCAAATTATTCGTGTCATTTTTAACACTGATTGCATGAGTGTTGCACCTGATATACAACATTTCACTCATGGTTATGAAAGAGTAATTATTTTCTTCGTCTAAAATGTCCACATTTTGCCAATCGAAATTGTGATTATTAATATGCAAGTGCTTGGACACAACTTATTTGATTGTTCATTTCATGTTCAATGACCAACAGTGGGAGGCTAAGGATGTAATACGTTAAGTAGATTATGAAGGATGTGGAGGCTATGTAGAAATGAAAAGGCTTGCGCAGGATGAGACAGCATGGCGAGTTGCATCAGGCCAGTCTTAGGACTGATTGCCATAACAACAACGGTCAACATTGCTAACCTATTAAGACGATATTGAGTAGATATGATTCTTAAATGGTTTATTAGTTTTAATGCTTATTGAGGACAAAAACAAACAAGAATTTAGTAAAACATAGACAACTATAATTTAAAAACAATTACATGTCTCTGTCACGATCTGGACCCTCTTCAGGATGAACTCTTTTTATTAGTTTTAAAATAGAAAAAGTTCTTATATCGATAGGAACAATTATGGGCAGCGTCAGCAAATCTCTTAAAGCAATACTAAAATTTGGTTCATTTTTAACGGAAAGTATTAAATTTAAAAACGTCACCTGGATCTTCCTTTTTGTTAAAAGTGAAGACACTACCTTTTTCGTCAGTAAGTTATAAAGTGTAAAAATCATCAGTCAAGACGTTCCTGAAATTTTTATTTTGTGCTGGATGTTACGTAGCTTTTCCGCTCCTAAACTTTGCCGCCGTATACTGTCGTCTACCGTGTCTACTGCTTAAAGCCATAGCAATGAGTCGAGGCGCAAGGATTACGAATGAAATCCTTTAAAGTTTTACGGAATTTAACAAATGGTACAAAATGATAGGACAAAATAATTGAATATTTACCTGAACTGATACTTCGTTGGATTAAGTTAGGGTGGCGAAATTTTTTTAATGAAAATTGATAAACTGAAATCAGATACGGAAACCTAATCTTGTGGATTAGAACGCTAAATATTAATAGCGACCTTTTTAAAAAGAAAACCAGATTAAAGGTTCTAATCAAACTGGACTGAACCACGTCATCAAGAAAAAATCGAGCCATTAAAACGCAGTTATTTTATAACTTAAGATCAGTAGATTGAGTATAAATTAAATTCTTAGAAATGTTTTAACTTCAGATGCGTCACCTTCAAAATAAACAGAACATATTTAATTATGTAAACATAAAATCATGGAAGTCAGAACAAAGACATTTATTAAAAAATGAAATGTTCCCATATTGTTGAAATATATTCTCGATTAGATTTAGAAATAATTTTTTACGATGTCGATATGAACGTTCGTTTACACTTGATTCAGTTGATTTTACCGCCCACAAAAACGCTTCAGAATTATTTTTCAAGGAATATAAATAATTTATCATCTTATTTTGTATGTTTAAATCGGTTCAACTTAAATTGTTACGAAAATATCGTCAATACATGATACAGAAAATTATAATACTTTACTAAGTGGAAAATTGTAGATCAAGAATACACTGGTTAGATAACATAAAAAGGAAAACGAATGGCTGGTCATTCAATATGATGAATTCATTACCATGATAAGGAGGCCAGCAAATGAGCCTCTTTCACGACAGTTGTCTATGGCTGAGCATAGAAAGAGAATATTGCGTCTCAACAGCAAATACTTGACAATTTTATTTAAAAACATTGGTACAACATAAAGAGAGTCAGTCGCTATTGAGCCGATGTGAGCTGGATTGCTCACTACCTGAAAAGCAACTGCCAACCACATGACCTTTTCAAATGTCAAGTGGAGAGGACTAAATGGAAGGTTCTTGAAAGACTAATCTGACTACTAGGTGATCTAAAGGACAGAACAATAAACTGAATGTGAAAATAAGATAAAAATACAGACAGAAGGAGCAAAATGACGAAACGTTAATACGGCACGTTAACGATAAAGCGCATACTTGGGATTGCAGTTTACTACGAAAAAATAAACAGATAGTGACTAATATGTTCCGGCAGTTTATTGGTATTGTTTAAAATGTAGGACGCCTTGATTGCTTACTCACGACCTCTATGTTCTGCTCCAGATAGTTGCTAGGAACTAGAGGGAGGAGGTTCATATGACGAGTAACCTTTCGTAACGTATTTGTTGAATAATTTTTAATAATTACATAGATCTCACCTGTCATTGTCAGATATACTCAGAACCAATTTTAGACGGATAGCGTCGCGGCGTGCTTGAAGTTGTAAAGGACTTCAATTCACTCGGATCGATGAAAAACTCGGAGCCAACAACGTTATCTTATGTCACTGTGGCCGTCTGCAGTACTAGTACACTGTGAACCGCATGAAATAGTATCAGTTGAACTGATATCTGCAAACTACAGGCAGCGGTAAATTTGTGGGGGTATGCGATAATGAGACTAAGTTAAGTATCAAAGGTATTAATTAAAACTTACATCAATTTTGTTCTTTTGATGAACCCCCTGAAATACTAAGAACCCCAATTATTGATCTAACTCTCACCGAATATCCCAAAAATTGCACTAGCCTAGAATATACAATGAATGCATACATATATACACCGACGGATCACAGACACCTGATGATGCTACCTTATTTCAAGGCGTGATTTTTCTTGGGTTAACAGGCTACAAGAAGGTGATCCTCAAACAGGCAACTCCCCTTTAATAGCATAGGAAGGGAATTGAAAAGGGGGGATGCGGAAGTTAGAGCAAGGTAGAGAAAGGGTTGACTAGGGCCCCTGGGCTATGGTTTAAGGATCCTACCCGGTGTTTCACCTAAAGAGGTGCAGGAAAAACCCTAGAAAACCTGCATCAGGTAGGTCGGGCATCGGGTACCACGGCAGGAGACGAGTTTTCTGTAGGGTCGCAGCATTCCCTTCTCCATGTCTCCACCAGATTCAGGAAGCAGTTGCCCGACTGATACAATGAGATCATCGGACAACTCTTGCCCTATGCCCAAATTCTTCTGCCCCAGTACATATACCTCCTAAAATGGGTGATGGTGTCTCGGCATGAGATAACTTTGATAAAAAAAACAGAGAGAGTGCGAGGCATTCCCGACGTAATCAGGTGAGCCCCGCAGTCAATCTGGAGTGAAGCGCCGGCGAGAAAACTCCTGCAGCGCCTATTATACTTCAAGGGTCCACAAAAACGTATAAACTTCATGATATGGCTTCGATCTTCTACTGCGAGTCATATGTAATTAAATCAGCCTAAATCTTTAAACTCCAAAATTTTATACTCAGGTAAACAAGTGACGTAATTATGGATTCCCTCACACGTTGGTATTGCAGGTAAACGAAGCAGCTGGTGCCGCAGCTAAATCTGCATTATCCAGCAAAAACCCAACTAACCTGCCAGTGTCCCACAAGAACGTAATAAAGACTATAAAAGTATAATTAGAACAATGAATGGATAAATAAAGGGACTAAACTCCAGGAAATAAGGAACAATATCTACGAAATACACCCTATCAATATAATTTAAACGGACGTGTTCAAACAGTATTCACCCGTCTAAGAAATGGTTATTCTAGACTTCCTCATGGACATTTAATGACTAAATCCATAAGAAAAAAATTAATGATAATATTGTGATAAGTTGTGCAGACGGATCAATAATAGAGAAAGTGGACGAAATTAAATATTTAGGCATAATAATACATAATAAGTTGCAATTTAGTAAACACTGTGTTTATATGATCAAAAAAATAGGACGAAAGATAGGTTTTTTAAGAAGGTTGTCAAGCTATATTTCAAGTTATGCTTTGTGTGCTATATACAAAACAACCATAGCCCCACATGTTGAATATTGCGCAATATTGATGTTAACAAAAGGAAGACTCATAAAAATAAATTACAGATAGCCTAAAATCGAGCAATGAGAGGCATATTGAAATGTAATAGATACACTAACATAGAAGCCACGTTAACTACATTAAATTTTATGTCCATCAGACAAAGAACTTATTTCTTAGTTTGAATTTTTATTTTCAAAATTGTTAACGGGATGTTACCCTCAATATTGTCTAAACATGTTCAACAAATTGGAGGTAGAACGAGACAAGCACACAATATTCAATTAATTCTAAGAAAAACAAAGAATTCTCAGAAAACTATATTTTACGACGGACTCAAAATGTTCAATAACGTGCCAACAAATATTAAAGAGTGAAGAACATACAAACATTTAAAAGAAAATTGTAGAAATACATCACTGAAAATATTAATCCCATGTAGTGTGTATAGATTATTTAATTAATCATAAAAGTGTAAAAATTTGTTATTGGTAATATAAACTAATTCTTCATTATATTATATTTCATATTTCTTAAAAAGTTTTAATAACAAATTAGTAGATATAAGTATTTTTAATATAATTATCACTTAGTGCTTATTTAACTATACTTTGTTTTAAAAAATGTAAATATTGTCATTATGTATGTAGCAATATATTATCATTTGTACAAAAAATAGCCAATAGGCTGATAAAGATAAATCAATCATCTGGGACAAATGTAACTCGTAAAACACCACCCGACACCTAATAAATGAATGTGCGTTCATGCTGCAAAAGAGACGACAATATGGAATCCCGGACGACTACGAGTAATGCCTCAATGAACATAGATTAATAAACCCATATTAAATTAAAGACTCGATCCTATTCAATAATATGTCATGTATCTCTAATAGTTTGTTTTATACCCCTCTTTATTATTATAAATTATTATATATTATTACTATAAATGCAGGAGAAATTGTAAAGTGAACGTGGTCACTATTAACCACGTCGGTTGATGTGACAATAAACAAATATAATTACTTCGACTATAATGATCATATTCAGTCTTGATTTTATGAAATTTTTGTCTTTTCCGAAAAATTTACTATTTACTATGTTTGCAGTTCTTGCACAGTAAACGACGAGCAAATTATTCTAATTAGTAACTTGCAGGAGAGCCGAGCTTAGGTTTTCAAGAGTGGAGGAATATGGCATGGAATCTGGTAGTCGACCTGGACTAGCTAAGTTGCAGTTGTTTCCATCAACCGCCCGGTAAGCGGGAGACCCCAGGTTCGATTCCTGGGTCCAGTCAACATTTTTTTTATTCCTATCTTCGAAAATTATATTATTTAATTTAGACCCACGGTGAGGAGTATTAAATGTAGTAAAGAAGTATCTTGCATGCAATTTAAAAGAATTAAGTATTCTTTGCCACTATTTCCTGTAATAATTCATTAATTAATTATCAAACAATTGTTATAATGGTAATAAACAATGTATTGTATTATATTTCACCTGGAATTAATGGCAAATTTATTTACAATATTTACTTTAAATAACAACGATTATTATCTCTTGTGGTCTAGTGGCTAGTCGCTGCCTCCCAACACAGAATATGGGCTTGGATGTATGTGCTGTCACGGTCACGCTACCAGATTAAGGCTGTTAGAGAATCGATGCGCTTACCAAGTATCATTCCACATTCGGAATGTCATGTACGATAACAGTACGCAGTCGGCCCGGTAGGCCAAGGCCTTCAATGGGCTGTAGAGCCAAGGAAGAAGAATTATGAAATGGATGTGCACAATTTCCATCAAATAAGGAAAATTAAAATCTTTTCTTTCTGACTCATTATTACTGATATGAAATTCTTAAATGAAATGACCATATTCTGATATTTACCTTTTTTATCTCATGAATCTTAGATTCACTAATTAAATTAATTTCATATCAATCATGTTGCTAATGAATCTAAAACGTGGGCCTATTTTAATTATATTGAGCGTATTATTATATATTGTAATGCGTACGTTTTATTTAAATGAATTAAATTACGCGGAAGAATATACATTTATTCTACGGGTGCGGGCAGGATTCAATTAAACAATTATTTTAATATCAGTGGTGTGTTTTCCCCCTCAATCCGGAAGCTGATGCTCAGCGGAAAAGGTTCTTCTTAGAAGAAATAGAAATTCAGAAGATGGCTTGGGTTTTTAGTGACTCTGCGTGGACTGAAAGGCGGATAACAATTGTCAGGATTTGGTCAAGTGATCAATTTTACCTGACTAATGGTAGCACTGCAGCCGTCCACTTTTTGGGAAGACGAGACGCAAAGAGGCAGTTACGAACCAGCAGGCGAGGAGAGACGTCCAGAGAAACAGATCAAGGCCAAAATATTGAAGTAACTACATAGTTGATACATTAAAAAGGCATCAGAGAATATACGATACAGTCTGGTTCTTTCAAATACAAGACAAGGCTGGCATTGTATCCGCTGCTGGGCACAAATATTGGAAGTACTGAAGAAAAACCGAAAGCAGTGGTTCCTGAGTTTCAACAGTGATGTCTGCAACGCGAGTCTCAAAAATCCTGCTGGGCACAAATATTGGAAGTACTGAAGAAAAACCGAAAGCAGTGGTTCCTGAGTTTCAACAGTGATGTCTGCAACGCGAGTCTCAAAAATCCTTTTCGTGCCACGGGTTGACAAGAAGGTAACGCAGTTCCAGGAAGACTTTCTCCCATGACAAATTCCGACGTATAAACAACCAAGGAAATCTGGTACGAAATCGTGATCTAATGAAGGTAAATTAATCGTCTGAAACTGCTTTTACGCAAAGCGAGGACACCCTGAGGAGAAAAAAATTGTATTATTCCTGTTTCACGTGAGTGTAAGTTTACAATCAATGTAAAGTTAGCCGCGAGCATTTAAAAAAAATTATTTATTTTAAATGTTTAATAATAATGTGTTTTTCTTATATTTATTAATTTTTATTATCGAAATAACCTAAGGTAATTTCGAAGTTGTATTTATTCAACTGGCGCCCAATCAAATTAGATCATAATTAATTAAAATCACAGTTAATATTCAAATAAATATAATATCAAAAAGCACCCGTTACAATATATATTAATAAAAATTGATCCAAGAGTTTGTTACAATTAATTTACACCGAAAAGATCTCTCAGAGTTTCAGCGTAGTACATAACTTATATTTCTAGAACATAATAATATTTTTCAATTGAAGATGGGCACTGAAGGCTAAGAAACTGATTATTTTTAATTATTAGAAATGTCCATGGGCAGTTATTAATACCGCCATCTTTACAGATCAAATCATAGTTTGTACTGAGCTGAATATACTACAGTGGTGTTTGAAACTAAGGTTTCACCAATCAGTGTCCTGGTGAATTAATGTTTGTATATTGTATATCGAGAGAGGAGGCTAATACATAACCTTTACAGAAGACAGGTAGCAGGAATTAGAACAGAAGACCAAGAAAAGGAAGCCGCAATCAAGAAAGGAGTAAGACATGGGTGCAGTCTGTCGCCCATGCTGTTTACCTTATATATAGAACAGGTGATGAAGAAAGTTAAAACGGAATATGGAAAATGAATCATACTGCAAGGAGAATAAATAAAAACCTTACGCTTTGCCGACGATATTTTAGTATTAGGAGATTCAGAAGAAGACTTGGAAACCATATTACATGGCATGAACGGTCTTCGAGAAAGTTCAATATGAGGATTAATAGGACAAAACCATGGTAATGGAGTGTAGTATGGGTAACAGTGGAATAACAAAGGGTGTTAGATTGGGAAGTGATATTTTGACGTTAGTTAAGGAATATTGCTACTTGAGAAGCGTAATAACTAGGGATGGTAGTAGTAGACATAAAGAGTAGGAAAGCACAGGTAAGGAAGGCTTTCGCGAAAAAAAGGGATTTACTTACGGGTAATATAAGTGTGAATATTAGGATATCGTTGCTAAAAATGTTTGTATGGAACGTGGAGTTATATGAGTGCGAAACGTGGACGATAGTAGTTGGGGAAAGGAAAAGAATATAAGCTTTTGAAGGGTGGTGCTCAAGGCGAATGCTGAAAATCAGATGGGTGGATAGAATCACAAACGAGAAAGTTCTCAACAGAATAGGGGAAAAGCAAACAATATGGAGGACGTTCACTAAGAGAAGGAATAGATTAATAGGCCACGTTTTAAGACACGAGGGTCTAGTAAAATTCGCGTAAGAGGTAAGTGTGTGGGGAAAGAACAGAAGAGGGAGGCCAAGGATGGAAACGCTAATCAGATTACGGAGGATGTGGGTGGTGCTAGTTATAAGGAAATGAAAATGCTTGAGTAAGATAAGTTAGCATGGAGGATTTTATTAGATCAGTCTTAGGACTGAATACCACAACAACAACGTATTGTCATTAAAAGGGTTCAGACTTTAATAACGTCATATATTTTTCTGAACATTATGGTGAATTTTACAATAATTTATGCACGAATACAGGTATTGTAGTGTAGAAATGCTTATTTTTATTGTGCATATAAAGGTCATATTTTCAACTTCTTTATGTCATATTTTGTTTAATGTTCTCCATAAACAAATATATTTATTATAATTTTAAGGGCACTGCTATGACAATTTTCAAATATCACTCATATAGACATGCAAACTATAAAATATGAATACCGTACGTATTTTATTTATTTCTGCAGGATCATTTAAAATACGAAAAAAAAATTGGCACTATTTTTTTCGCCAACTTTGTGGGTTCATAGCTGCCAGGGATGAAATTTGTTTAAATATTTGTTATAATTTCGTAATCTGCGCTTGCAATTTATCTTGAAAACGAATTTTCAGGGTCACAATATTGAAGCTCAAAAGTGTCCCTTTAGAAACGACCTCGCCTCCGACGAGCCGCAGGCTTCGACGAAAAAGCCCGTATCTCAGTCAGAAATGTATATTTCTAACTGAAATTTTGCATATGTTCACCTAAGCCTTCATAGTAGAAATTGGCTAAATTTTATCAAAATCGGAAATGGTCGCGCGGGGACCCCTTGGTCACTTCACATGGAATGACCCTAATGTACAGGGTGTTTCAAAATTAGTGTATGTATTCCCTATATGTAGTCCTTACAAAACGTTGGTTTTCGAGTTGTGGTCTTCAAAATGGATATATTCACCATACATATTGAAATAATTTTTTATTGTGTGCTTATTTTTAAGCACACTGTATAATTTCATCTCGCATACTTGATAATTAAATTATCAAATTTAATATGTCCGTATAGTTCAAATGTTATCGTACTACTAAAAGGCCTGAAGTATTCAATGGTAGAAAGTTTGGAGACACTTAGAGTAGAAAGTCAAAAGTGCTGCGCGGCTTCTCAAGTGTACTTTGTAATCGTATACACTATATGGCTAGTGTTTCACAGTTCATACTCCCACTTACCACACTACTTAAGATGACTTACTGATATTTTATTTGTAATATAAGTGAATAAATATATCCTTATATCAACTGTTGGACAAAAATCCAGGGTGTTGTGTCGAATATGGGTCTTATATATTATGTACTACGTTTTCGACGACGAAAATATTGTAATTATGTAATCCATATAAATTCCAAAATTTAAGAGCTACGCTTTCGAAAACCAACTTCATCTTTACACAATTACAACTGTAAGATACTCAGTGTCAATCGGCGAGATCATAATTGAGAAATAAGCCTCGAGGATAAAAATTACATTGTTTAAACCATGAAAATTTTTTCCAATGATTTAAAATTAATAGAAAATTTACAATAAACATGAAAATATATTTAGTTTGATCGATAGACAAATATGAGATCTTGTGGTAAAAAGGAGGATTATGTTTACGATTTATGCTTTATTTATTTTAAAGCAATCAAAGTAAAAATTATAAATTAAAAAATAATTAATAAATGTAAATAATTACATTAAATTAAAACGTGAATATAATTTTATGAATATTAAGTATTAACATTACACATTCGTCTTTTTTCCTTCAAGGTGTTGTGGTTGATGAGAAACAGTAATAAATATTTATATCGTATAAAAAAGCAAATAGCGATATGAGAAACACGTATGTAACGTTACTGCTTACGAGTACTGATGTCTTCTGGTAGATGTTGGAGGAAGATAACCCTTAAATCCTTGATGGCGGCTGACGTGCTGACAATGTCCTCCACTGAGATTATAGCTGGTTGATAGCCTACATAGCACAGCCAGCAATCGGGGATATTGTGACGACATGCACTCACGCTGCTCTCAGGATTAACAAACTGTAACTCAGCCAGTATACTCTCCACACTCCATTGCACATCTCTCCAGATGTACAGACTAAAAACTTAGAAACCCTTGGTTAGGGGTGCAAAATATCTGCTGCTTGATCCGCACATGAATAAACTGTCGGCCTCAACGGTTTTGAAAATCCTTTTGGACCAAGAGCGCTGTCGGTGCTCCTTAGCGGTATATTGGTGAATTTGAATTTATTTAGGGGGAGGGAATATCGAAAAGAACGTCCTACCGAAGCTAAGAGATCAGATTATTTAAGAAATTAATGCCGTACTTCGCGATATGTGTGAAAAAGGTGTGTAAACTTCAGATAACTTTCAGACACTGTTTTCCTGATAACGGGCGCCACCTGGAAACTATTATTTTTTAATTTAATAAATATACAGTATTATTTGTTCCTAAATTCAAATACTCGTGAACGGGGAATGAACTCTAACGTCATGACACTAGGCAACCATGAGTTGTTGCCAGACTATGCAAAAAAAGCCGTATCATAAGCTACCATCCATTCTAGGCTTAACGAGATCACCATTCTTCACGGCTCATGGAACGCTGATCGATAAACGTCAACAAGAGCAGTGCCATCAGCCAATATTCACTTGCTTCAGGGCGTTAATTAGAATGATATAATTAATTTACTAGCCCTAGTGAGATTTTCGTGTGTTCGTTACCTGCGAAATAAATAGCACTGCATTGCTTTGATGACGAAATGAAGCAAAAATATCATAGCTACTTGTCGTTCAAACTAATAAAATAAACGGAAATTTTTAGATAGATACAAACTATTAACAACCTTATATATATATAATATTGTAGCAGATCGGTGATTTCCGGCCACCTCTTCCTGGATATTGGAATTTAATAACTTTTAGGGCGTGGTCACTCATTCCTCCTTACTTTATGAAAAACGACGTTCTACCATAACCCACTGACGACTGCCTGTACGCTTCCTCCTACATCAGCCAATCGACAATGTCTCACCTCTGTTCCAGTAGTCCAAAATTTGCTTGTTTAATATAGCTGGCCCTTTTTGTATTTTATCGATTAACAAATTGATCTCAATGTGTGACACAGAAACGCGCACTCGTCATGTTGAATGTGATGAAAAAATTCATCACTGTACGGTCAAAATTATTTATAAAATCAGAACATACAGGAGCTTCCAATATCTAGTCAGATGATACAATCGATTCTGCGGATTAAAATCTGAGTACCGTGTAAATGATGGTGGGAATATTAATTAATGATTTTAATAATTGGGTTTAAATATATACATTTATTAATTGTAAACACAATAATTTTAATATAGGTCGTGCGTGTATATATTATGTACAAAAATAATTAATTAAAATGGGATTGTCTTAAAGATTTCAGGGTATTAATGGTTTGGGTGACCACGTGTAGCAGATTTTTCGTTCGTTGACGAACCTGAGTTGTTTTCATATGCGTCTCGCTGTAACTTCCGTGTTGTGGAACTTGAAGCGGCCGGTCGACAAGTCGTGCTGCCGGAATTGAGAAAACTCCGTTTTTCCTCTTTCTTCCCTTGTTGTTAAGACCTTTCTTCCCTGCTTCCTGGACTGATCAAAGCATGGTACAGCTCTCCACTGCCACCTCACCAATCTCCTCTCTCCACCACACTGCTGCCAATCTCCTTTCGCCACCATCTTGTATCACCAGCAATCTCTCTCCACCACTCTCCTTCAATTATCTCTCGCCACCACCTTGTATCGCCAGAAATCTCCCTCCATCCACTCTCCTTGTATCACCAGAAATCTCTCTCTCTCTCTCTCTCTCTCTCTCTCTCTCTATATATATATATATATATATATATATGTGTGTGTGTGTGTGTGTGTGTGTGTGTGTGCTGTGGCTGGGTCTGTGAGAGTGTCAGAAATATAAGCCAATAGGTTCATACAAACAAATTAGCCTTGGCAAAGGTTATTGTAAGTAAGACATTTGATGTGGTTAAGTAAATAAACTTTCAGTATAAAGTATCAGTTTTCACTCATTATTTGCATCCGAAAATCTGTGAGCCTCGTATCCCTTTTTCACAACTACAATTTAGCTTGTTCATCAATTCATAACATAAAACCACTGCGAAGATGAGATAGTATTATGATATACTGTCAATAAATCTATGACCAACATTGGAATGATAAAGTTATTGAAAATGCAAGGCTAGTCTCAATGTACTAGACTTAACAAGGAAAATATAAGGAATTGTAAAAGTTCCTTTATTTCTCTGTGTAGCCTTCTTGTATCTCGATACAATTTTCCCATCGACATTCAAAAGATTCGATGTACCGTTTAATGCAGTTATTTACAACCTTTCAATTTACCACGCTCCACTTAAGTCTCTAGTGCCCCAAGTGTAATATATACAATATTTTCTCGGAAACTGAATTATACCAGAAATGAAGACTAGTTACACATTCTTCCGGACAAAGATTGAGGTTTTAAGAAGCAATCACTAAGAGATTACAAAGAAAAAGAAACAGTAAGCCAACTAAACTTCAGTAAAGGTGAATTGACCATAGTGATGATGCAATGCGCATGCCATAGTACTCGTCCAATATAGTACTCCAAACTTCAAGAACGAACGCGTATTTAAAATTGAGATACCAACAAATTTTTCTTTAAAACAATTTTAATAATAGCAGGTGATTGGTTTTTAAATCCTAGACGACCACCCAAACCCCACGATCCAGCAATTTCACAACAATCCTCCTCCACCTCCACGCTCCCGTCGCCTCAAAAGAAAACTTCCGATTGACCTCATCCTTCCCCCTGATCATTCAGGCACAACCTAACCCACTCTACCATCATGTCCGCAGACCACATCCTCATTAATCCTCCATAAATCAGTTCTCTACCTGTCAATCCTCACCCACCTAAGTCGTATGCCCCTCAGGTACTCGCAAAAATAAATAAACATAACCAATTCTCCTAAAGTAGGTTAATTAAATGAATTAACCTATCTTCACGTTATCATGTTAATTATATACCTTTTTAATATTGTATATACTGTATCGTTATCGTCCTAACTGATAATCTGTACGATAAAAGTTTTTAAAATAATAAAAAAATCCTAGACGACTTTATTTTCAAATATCCCCACAGAACAATTAAACTGCCTCCATGTGGGGCAAGTTAGAACCATTGATATCCTCAAACTAGCCATCAACCGCAGACTTGGCTTAATCATTGTTAGCTAGTCTTTCCACCGAGATTTTTTTAAGTTTGAAGAGAGAGAATATTACGAGGGAGATAAATCTGACGAATAGGGTGTGTGGAGGAGTAATTCGAAATTAAACTCAACAGATGTGTGAATTGGTGCATGGTCGTGAAGAAGCAACACTTTCCGTTTCGGGGAATGCGCTCGTTTTTGTTTTGATTTCTTCACACAAACGTAACAATAAGTTCGCTTAAAACTTGCTGTTGTTTTTCCCTTTTTTTGAAGATAACCAATTAATATTATTACAAGCGCATCCCAAGAAACTGATTCCATTACCTTAACAGCAGATGGAACATGTCTTTACGCCAACTCTCAACTTTCCATCCATTGTCTTTTCCTCTCAGGAGTGAAGTGACAGACCCACATTTCAACCATGCAAAAAATGCTCCACTTAATTACGCTGAGACATTGCGAAATACTCGACTGAAACATCTTTACGATGGTGGTTTTTGTTCCTTTGAATCTCCTAGCTCCCGCACTTCCAGTCGGAAATAATCCAATATCAATTTGTGAATTCGTCGATCACTGCAACGTTCGTCTCATCAGCTCGTACGGTCTCGTTTGAACTCTGTCACCCAATAGTTAACTGTTGTAAGCGAAGGGGGCGAACGGGGGATGATGCATAGAAAGTCTCTCAACCTCAAGTCGGAGACCGAGCCTTCCCGCGGCGCCCCTGTTCTTACTAATACGGTCACGGCGATTGTACAATGGAGAGCAGCGTGCATTTCTCATGTGCCTTGGTGTCGGGTCCCTGCCCGTCATTCCTGGGTATGTGAAACCTAATAGTAGGGGGCGGACCTCCTGCTCTTGGGTAAGGCAGCGGCCCCGAGGGCACTTTCGCCGTTGCGGGTGGAGTTCATTTCCTGCAAGTCAAAATCTCGGGTGTGGGAGCCGCATGCTGGGCATCAAATTTCCGCACTTGGCGAGAGGAAGGGGAGGGTCAGGGAGTAACGTCCTCGGCTACTTCGACTCTACCAAGAGATAATGAGCACCTTAGGCGAGGAGCCCTTCGAGGCTCTGTACGCCATAATAGCGCTTTCGCCCTGTAAAGCCTGACGGCATACACGGGGTTAGGTGCTGGTCCCATCCAGCTTGTCCTGAAATCGAAACCAATCTGTTGTAAGCGAAGGAATAGATGCTTCCAGAGTATAATCTAGTTCAGCATTGATACCGGTTGGTCTGAGACGTTTCAAATGAAAGTATTGTATTACATAACGATTATCATTTTTTCCATATTAAAAATAAACTGAGATTGTTCAGTATTGATGGGTGTCAAAAAACAATAACACAAAATGGCTTCTTCAAACTTTAGCTTTAAAGTTTTGACTATATTAGTTTCACAAACATCCAGCCATCTATACGTCAGGCACGTTACTCCTGGAACTAATCTCTAACCCAGACTGCTTGGAAGCATTTATATATTTTCGGCCAACCAAAATAATTTGAGAAGTAAAAACATGATATATTTATAACAACTAAGTTTAAATTGTGAGAGCAAATACCATATAAGAAGTACAATGTTATACAAACAATAATGAAATGTCGAATATTCTGCTTCAAAATTTCGTAGATGTTGTGAAGTTGACGCCCGTCGATTCTTATATCTCTGTATTTATATTTTATTTCTCGTTTTACTTTGTCTCCAAACAATATTTGAAGAAGACCTACAGACAGGTCAAACGTAACACAATTACTTTGTAACCAAGGCCAATATACTAACAAAACATGATATTAGGTTAAGAAAGGCTTGGGTGATTCGAAAGTTTGAAACATACTGTAATTCTAGTAACATGAGAAATTACTGCCGTCAAATATTCTGCACAGTTCTAGTTCATCTCCATGTAGGCGTCTTGCATCAGTTCGTCAGTATTTCTTCCAATGCGTTTGGGGTTTGGGGTCTCAGGTCACAATGAGCTTATACAGATTGTTACCAACCGATGATCCACCACAATCTTTAAAGTAATACTGGTAGATGACATCAATCGACAGCTAAAAATAATTATAATTATGAATTGACACGGTTTTAACGCTAGCTAAATAATTATGAAGGATTAAGTCTTAAATGCTCTGTAACCAATGACTCATTTCAAAAACATATTGATCGCTTTCTACTACTCATTTAGATATTTCCATCACATATTGCAAAGCAGTTAAACTACAAATGATTTGTGTCTATTAGTCCGCAAAGAATTTATTCCAAACTGTACTAAAACATGGAATTGATTTCAACGTTATCGCTTAAAACTAGATCTAGACCAGCTCTGGTCCTTAAACGAAGTAATTAGACTTCAAAAGTAGCTTTGCAATTTTCTAAAGTCTGTTTAATACAGTCCTCTTGTTTAATGGACTATTTTTATCAACAAATATAATATTGAATTGGATATGAAACTTGATAGTTAGCGAAGAAAGCATTACAAAGGGAACTTCTGAGAACCTAAGCCCTCATCTTCAGACAAGACATGTCTTAACGGCGATGCAGCCAGCCGCTCAGTAATTCAATGACTGTTTTTATTTATCTCAGCCTCTGACGATCTCGAAAATCCCGTTGGGCTCCGGGAAGTTTTAAACACAAACTACCAAAATTAAAATTAACAACGTTTAAATTTTCTCTCGACCAGTGACACGATAGTTTCCATTCTGTCGTAGAACCACTTTGGTTCACAGAATGAGATAATTATTTGACATAATTATCTAACTTTGAGTTTAAATCAATAAAAAGACTGCCATTATGTCAGAAATTATTTTTATTACTATTTAATTAATCCAAATACTAAAAAAATTACTCAGAAGGAAACAAAAGTAGTCTTTATTAACCGATAATTATCTGAGAGTATTTTAGACGTGGAATGACCCCAGATCAAAACAATCCAGAGGGCAAGTGATATTTATTTACGTACATATTTGGATTTCTAAACAGTTTTAATGGAAAATAGTGATTGGATCGCCAGGCTGCCCGGGTGCAACTGACAATGTGGAGACAAGTAAAAAATTAATTTTTATAATGACCAAACCAAACGTTTATTAAAAAAACACAAAAATAATTGGAAATTTAATATACAAAATCATTCAGTATTTCCCAAAAATTTATTTATATTAAAAGAATCACAAAATTGACTGGTAAAAAATAAAAAGGTGTTATGCAGAATGCAAACTTATTACTAGACGCTTCACATTAGATCTAATAATTCGGCCATTAATGTAAAAAATGACACTAGTAATTTATTCTCTATTATTACAAGCATTCTTGTTCATTCAATGCAGTAATTTTTAAATACTATTATTTAGCACAACCATGTAGCATATAATTTCTTCTACTATTATTTTATTTTAATATATATGGAGAAGCAGTGTACTCGGCGAGCTTCAGGGCGGACGCGTATTTTTTGGTTACCCAGAAGGCGACAATAGCCATTGTCCGTTCAGTAGATAGGGTTCAGTTGCAGGCCAGCTGTAAGAAGTAGAGGCGTGGGGCGCTGGAGGAAAAAGAAGCATTCTCAGAGACAAAAAAGTTTTCGTGTCTAAAAAATTATTACTTTTAGTTATTGTAAGTTTTGGTAACGAAGTGTTTATATGGAGTCAGAGAGGTCGAACGGTAAAAATACGGTCAAAAGACGGGTTGCAAGGAGTTTAGTACGTAGAGAATTATAACCTCGTAATAGTTCTCTTGAAATTCACTCATGTTATCAACAATTTGTGTAACGAATTGCATTGTACATGGTGTCGGATGTTCGTCAACTAAAATAACATGAAAAGCGAGAAATACAATACGTGTATATTATAATTTATTAAGTAAACAGAACGTGATTAAAAATAAATTAATGGACAAAGCCACCCTATCCTATACTTGCAGACCAGTGTGTGGCTACACAATACGAAACAAGCCTTAGGAATTGGCGCATCTGTTTCTTGATATGAGTCTGTATGATGACGAGCTAATTCTCAGAAAATTTACAGCAAGAGTTTGAGGCAGGAGAGAGACAGAAAGTTTTGCACAATCTATATACTGGGTGTCTGTATATGGTCAAATAATTAACACCTCCTCCTTCCCCCTCTTACCTCGCACGCCATACGTTATCTAGCGACCTATAAATAGTTGGCTCATTTCTTACTAAGTTTATGTTATAGCATATTATGTTCTAAATCAAATGCTTGTAAATAGTTTGCCTAACTGAAAATGTACTATTTAACTTTTGATATTCTTTACATATGTAAAAAAAATGTAAAACCTGAAATATTGTACATCCTTGAAGCTTGGTTTCTATAGAGGATCTGCGGAAAATAACTTAATATAACTACATGAGATGTGATAAGTCGTCCCTTCCATCGAGCTAAGGCATTGAGCTTAACTCAGGTTTAGAAAACTCTCCACCAAACCAAGCCTTCATGGCTGAACTACATTTGAAATCATTTCTTGTTTTTGAACGCTTAACTCCTCAAATTCTAAATGTTCCGACTTAAACACTGCAGCTAGGTTGGTAGAGGTCTCTCACGAGGCTCGGTTTTTACTGATTGGCTTGTGTAAAACTTTACAACCATGAGACATGTTATTGTTATTTATCTGCTATTCTTTCTCTAGGTTACTGCTGTACGTGGTAGTAATAAACTTTATTTACTACACTAGGGCACTCTCAAGTCAGTTGTTTTGTCCATCAGCCTAGCTCACGGCTTGGACTCTTGCAGAATCTATGAATCCCGCAAACATTTTACCTGTAAAGCTTTCCTTTTGTCACGCGTAGAAAGCATTTACTTTCGGAAGCTGGCGTCCACTACAACTTCTACCTTCCTACACAATATAATTCTTCATTCAACAGAGTCTACTTATCAGGTCTCTGTCTGTTTGAAATTAATTCTGCGTAATCTATGCCAATAAATAAAATTGGAGTGTCTGTCTATCTATCTGTCTGTCCGTACGTTTGTCTCGAATAGGCTCTGAAATGGCTCATCGGATTTCAATGAAACTTTGAGGGTTTTAAAAAGGGCAATTTAACTTAAATATTAGTGCATATTTCATTTCTATAATGTATAAATATAATATATTAATTCTACGTGAAGGTTTCTTTTCTATACGTGCGTTAAAATGTCCCAAGTGAATGAGGGTAGCCTATACTCTTGATCTGTTTATGCTTAGAAACGGCTTAACGGATTTCAATGAAGATTTCAGGGATTGAAACAGGAATTTCAACTTAAATTTTCGTGTACGTTTCATTTAGATATCTTAAAGAGTTCATTTATATAAATATTTATAAAGTCACTGAATTAACGCGCGAATTGCTCATATGTTATTTTATTTTTTAGCTATTTATGAATAGATGATACAATACATTTTATATAGTCAATGAATTCAACTTTATCAAAATTTTGTACCTGTTGTTTCTTAAAAAGAACTATTTCGGCGCGAACGAAGTTGCGGGGGTTATTTAGTAAACTAATAAATACTGAAGAACAGAAGAAATTATTCCAAATGTAGATCAGTCATGTAAGTGATGAAATTGAATTAATGCATCCTTGTGGGAAAATATCAACTGGTTTTCCGAGTTTCGTTCTTAGTCTAGTGGAGATTTATCCATCCTGATCATTTAATTCAGATTCATCGTCCTTCATGGCTGAGATACGCTTGGAAGCATTTCTTCTGTTCTTGACCTAAATGATCATTTGAGACAAATACATTCTTCATCTCGTCCAAAAATGAGTTTATTGTCAACGAAACTCAGCTCAGGCTATGCAATTGTTGAACAAAACTAGTACCTGACGAGGATCGACTCAGATATGTGAGATTGAAGTCATCACGTATCAAATCAAGGTATTTAATTCTATTCCAGGTTATTATAAATATTTCTATCCTGTTCCTTTAACAAATTTTTCTTTGATGGACGCTGCACGCAGGCTTTTGTTACAATTGTTCATGGTTAAAGTTGGGACTTTCATATGGCCGATTTCCCCGTACTTCGCTTCGTTCATTATGTAGAGTAAGTAATCAGTTTTCTCTGTATATCACAGAAAATTATAAAACATTCACTGTGCTAAACAGGACAGCAAATATGAATAAGAGTGTTTGTAACGGCATAAACGTGTAAGGAATTTTACTTAATAGTACTGTTCCGAATTAAAATTATTGCTTTTTAATATTAATTACAGGTTTGCAAAACATCCTTCTTTATGACATTTAAACTCTCACATTATGACAAATCATATTTCCTCAACCAAGGACTTTATTTCCAGTATGATCAGAAACATAGATATGAAGTATTTGGGAAGAGAAGCACTTGTAAATTTATGAAATGAGATTTTAAAGAATATTTAAAGAAACAATTAAAACGAATAAATTTACGACCAAATTACAGACAAAATGTTTGGGACTTCCTGAGGTAATTTCTTCAGTTATTAAAATTTTAACTAACAAATAGAAGTCGAAATATATGATGAAAGCTACCCTTGTAGGCAGCCTAGTTTAGATTTTTATACATTTCGACTTCTATTTGTTCATAATAATTTCAAAAACAAAGTAAAAATTATCATCATTACTAATTTCAAATTTTAATATTTGAATAAATTACCTTAGGAAGTCCCAAAAATGGCAGTGAAACGTAGGTTTGATTAAACAAAAACTGTATATATGTAACATGGTCGTAAAATTATTCAATTTAATTATTTAAAAACAAACCATTGATTTGCTATTTGAAATAATAATAAATGATGTTGTTCTCAGACGAGTGTATGAGAAGAGAGCCATCATGACTTGTAGTTTTTAAGAGAAAGACAAACAGGTTCGGGCATATCCTAAGAAGAAACTGTTTACTGTAAGACTTCATGGAAGGACATATGAATAGAGTTCCAGGACGAAATAAAAAGTGAAGTTGCTAGGCGACGTGAAGGAAGAAAGAAGATATTGGATAGTCAAGGAAAAAACTAAGAGATGGAAGCATTAATAATTTGGAAATCAAATTTTACAGGCTAAGACTAATAATGATAATGAACAAAATTTTAAATCAGCGTTTTATGAAGCGTATTACATATGACTAGTAGCATACTTATGCTTAAATGATTCGAAAAGTTATATAAAATAAAAACTCATAAACAAATTTAATATTTAGCTTTCAGTTGTAATAATTAATTACTAAGGCAAAATCATAGTAATAGGTCAGTCAGTATTTCATTCGTATAATCCCCCTATGTTAGGTACATGGACAACTTTTTGCTTCTTAATTCATAAATCATACAGCAATGAAATCTCTCACGAACCAAAGAATTACTCTTTACTACACAATAGAAATTTGTATTTTTGGGTAATTATTGTATAGTTTGGAATTGTACACATGCTCATTGTATATACATAATACTAATGATAGTTAAATTATTATTATTATTCAAAAAGCATTATTATCCATTAAATATGTAACAATGTTTAAGAAAAGAAGTTAGAAACACTGTACAGTTAGGTGCTAATTTTGTAAAAATAAAATTAGGTTATAAATTTTTTTCTATAGTTTATCTTTGTACTGTAATTTTATTAATAAACTGCCACCGGGCAAATGCCCTCCAGTAGTAGTAATAATAAATAACCTACATACATACAAAGTAATACATATAAAATGGGATTGAAAAGATTTAAAAATTAGTGAATTATTATTCTAATTAAATATAAATTATATAAAATTGTTAATCCCCCCACCCCTTAAAGATACTTCTTTGGATTTGCCAATGTTCAGAGAAGAAGTTGAAACAATAACACTTAAAATAATAATAAACTGAGAGTATATATATAGCTATATACATATACACATACATATAACTACTCGGTTCAGTTAAGCTAGGGAAACGACTACTATAAGAATATTTCGGAATGATACACATAACTACTCCAATTTAATGGACTGTCCATACACTTTGACACAATTAAATTCGTGGAAAGAGATTAATAAAAATTAAAAATTTCATTGAGATATTATTTTTAATTCAAGCCCCACCATGAATTTTGTACAGTTTATCGTTTTATTAAAGTTAATATATTGCGATTGACCCTGTCCTTTGTTTCCCGAAATCACGATCAAAAATAAACCAAACATTTCTTCTTTTTTACATTTATAAATCAAAACCCTAAGGTTTGCGTATATTGTGGTGTGGAATCAAAAAAGAATTGGAAATGGTACGAACGTGACCCTGGAGGAAAAGTACAAAATGATAATTGTTAGAGGAAAAACCCAAGATGATGAGGTGTAGTATGGGAAATAATGGAATAACGAGTGTTAGACTGGGAAGGGATATTTTGAAAGAAGTTAAGGAATTCTACTAGTTGGGAAGCATAATAACTAGGGATGTTAGACATAAAGAGTAGGATAGCACAGGCATGGAAGGATTTCGCGAAAAAGAGAAATTTACTTACGGGTTTCAATATTAGGAAATCACTAGTAAAATGTCCGTATGGAGTGTGGCGTGCGAAACGTGGACGATACGAGTTGCTGACATAAAAGAATAGAAGCTTTCGAAATGTGGTGCTATAGGAGAATGCTGAAAAATCATATGGGTGGATAGGGTAACTAACGAGGAAATTCTAAACAGAATAGGGGAAGAGAGAACAATTTGGAGGACATTGACCAAGAGAAGGGATAGATTAATAGGTCACGTTTTGAGACATGTGGGTCTTGTAAAATTAACATTACTGGAAAGTGTGTAATAACAGAAGAGGGCGGACAAGGATGGAATCCTCTAAGCAGAATATGGTGGATGTGGGATATTGTAGCTATGTAGAAAAGAACAGGGTTGCGGAAGATATGTTAGCATTGAGGGTTGCATCATACCAGTCTTAAGACCCAATACCACAACAACATTTAGAGTGAAATCGATTCAATTGTAATCATATAACTGGTCTATTACAATAGACAATATTGGATTTGTTCGAATAATTAATGAAATATTTAGTTAGGATTCCAGCACGTGCATGGGGATGGCCGGAAGAAGTCAACAAGTGGTACGTAGTAACGAACTCACTTAAAAAAGGACATATTGGTTCGCTTTGTTTGCTGTTCACTAAAAGCAAATTTGGGATAACCAACTTAAAAACGTTTCTCTGAAGTCAGTACAGGAATTTAGCAAAATTAATTCCTCAATTGAAACACCCAAATAGAAAACAATAAATAAATATGAACATATGCGAATAATGAACCGTCATCTCGGAGTCATCCAGCGAATATCCAACTCACTTCTTCAGATTCGAAAGGATGAAATCAGGGTCAAGGAGGTGCGTGAGTAATAATATAATATTAGCTGAAGCTGTGACGTAATTGTCAGCTTTACTGACTCTAAGGTCCCTCTAATACGAGCCGTGCCGTCCGCCATTTTTAATCTAGTTCTGCTGACGCAAGGGTGCTTCGCAGTGTAGAACGTCAAAAGTGTTTCTCTTTTCTGGTGTGGTAATTCCATCAGCAATATGGTTTGCTGTGCAGCCCTAAACTGTAGGAATTCTACCCAAAAATGGATTTCGGTTTTTCAAATTTCTAAAAGAATTAATTCGAAGGAAATGATGGATTATAAATTATCCAAGAGACAATTGGAATCCTGCCCCTGGAGAATATCTATGTCAGATAAATTTGTCAACCCTCACCCACCCACGTCGTATGCCTCTCAGGTACTCACAAAAATAAATAAACCTAACCCATTCTGCTAAAGTAGGTTAATCAAATGAATTAACCTACCTTCACGTTATCATGTAAAGTATATACTCTATTTTATTTTTATATTCTTTTAATATTGTATATACTGAGTCGTTATTCTCCAAGCTGATAATCTGCATGACAAAAGTTTTTATATGAATAAAAATAAATAAATACCTTTATTTTTAAAGAAGTGTTTAGTTCCTTTATTTAAGAAACCAAAAGTATATTTTGTTTACCATATGTGGTGTATATTTTAATCTTCTACATGTATTAATTTAATTAAAATCTTACAAACTCATAAGAAAATGAATTTAATCACCAAATTGTGACTTCTTTTTCGAGTCTATTATTAAAATTTAAAGTCTTGAGTTGAGATAATAAATTTATGTATTCTGGTTCGCTTTTGCATTCATTATTTATGTTATTACATAAAAATCAATCTGCAAATATTTAATGTTTTTTAAGTGACACGCTAACTTTATGCAAGAGTAAGGCAAGAGAGTTCCGTAAGATTAAAAATGGTGGACGGCCCGGCCTTATATTACAGGGACTCTAACTGACTCGCGTCGCAGAGGACCCGGGTTCTAATCCCAAAGAGCGCGTCCAAGTCAGTAGTCCAAATAGTAACTGGTAGCTAATCACTCAATGCGACCATAAAAAAGTTATGTATATTTATTGATTCAATATCTACGGTTTTCTATTATTCATTTAATTTTCATAATTTCCTTAAAAATCTCTTTTAAATTCATTCTACCTATACCCCTCAAAAATGACCTTATCTTTTTTACTCTTGAATAGTTCATGGAAAACACGTTCAGAAGCAAACATGATACAAATTCATCAGTAGTCTGCAATCATAAAATATCTATTGACCTATAACATCTAAATCTATGAGAATGATATTTAAAATTCCACTCTAAAGACTGAACAGTAGAGTTTTCATGATGGAGGAGTACTTCAAACTTGAGGTATGAATTCACGCTTATGTAAAAGCGAGTTCGGGATTGTATTTTCAGGGCGAGTAGGAAGTTACGGACGGCTAAAGGGAATGTTGCGTCTGCCCACGTTATAAAGAAGAAACAAACGTAATGTTTAACTGTAAGCACGTGTATTTTGCGATTTGTTTATTGGTATGGAGCCGTGTGTGGTTTGTGTCCAGCTGCCGATGTCGACCTCGTGTATCGACCAGGCGAGTGACGTCAGCAGACAACGCAGCGCAAAACACGTGCAAACTTAAGTGGTCGCACGTTCCTCCTACTTCAGACCATCGGCTACAAGCTGCTAAATACCTAAGCTGACAAAAACTGACTCAAGATAGTTCAAATCACATCTTTGGACCTCACAATTTTGCACGTAAGATATATAAAACCCAGAATTAGACTCGAAATAATTTACAGGTACTGTATTAAATTCTACACATCTCTTGGTGAGCCTGTATCGAGAGCGTCGTTTTTTGAACATATACCGTTATACGTCAACATACGCCGAAGGAATGTTACCTCATTACCCGCAACAAGTAAAAATAATCAACCTCAAGAAAGATTAAATACTCATTTTTTTGGTTAACAGGCTGCATGAGGATGATACTGAAACAGGCAACTCCCCTTTAATAGCATAGGAAGGGAATTGAAAAGGGGAGATGCGGAAGGCAGAGAAAGATAGCCAAGGGTTGACTAGGGCCCCCGGACTATAGTGTAGGGATCCTACCCGGTGTTTCACCAAAAAAGATACAGGGAAAGCCCTAGAAAACCTGAATCAGATAGGCCAGGCATTGGGTACTATTCTCACACACTTCCGAATGACAGGAGACAAATCTGTGGGGTTGCAGCATTCCCTTCTCCGTGTCTCCACCAACTTTAGAAGGCAGTTAGCCGACTGTTACAAAGGGATCAACCGACAACTCTTTCCGTACGTTCAAGGTCTTCGACACCAGTATATACTCCTCCTAAAATAGCTGAAGGTGCTTCGGCATGTGAGAACTTTAAGAAAAAAAACAGAGAAAGTACGAGTCATTTCCGACAGAGTCAGGTGAACCCCGCAGTCAATCTGGGAAGAAATTCCTGCGAGAGAAAACTGTCAAAAATGCTAACGCTAGCTGATAACCTTAAGAGGTCAATAATACACATGGAATAGTAACAGAGTCAAATAACTTTAAAATATGAAACAGTTTAATGAGAAAGAAAATTTCCATCGAACAAAAATACGTGCAAAGCTTAGTACAGCGGAGTTTTTTGGTTTCTTACAGATACGCTGGGATAAGGATTTCATACAACAATATGGTAGATATTGATCGTTAATTTAATGGTAGCTACTTATACATAGACAAATTTTAAGACTGCGTAAGCTATTCTAATCACGTGTGGACAAACTCGCTTAACAATTGGTTCTCCAATGACTTAGGGGGAAAATGCACCAACTTAAACAGCTCTACAATACATAAAAACTTAGGTTGTCACTTTTGATCTTAAATCAGGGTTAATGGATTGAAAGCACATCCACATTGTTGGTGAAAACGAAATAAACCGAAAGAACACTAACATTTACAATACAGCCATTCGATATAATTGTGTAGAAAAGGAATTAGTTCAATTATTTATACACGCGCAACTGTTTTCAATTTTGACTTTCAAAAGTAGTGGTCTAATACAAATTAATGTCTATACGAAGAAATTCTAAGAGTGATTTAATTGACATTAAAATAATATTCGAATAAGTAATAAATCGAATGTAATTGGTTTTCCTGAATAATTATAGCGACTCAATCCTGAGTGAAATGTTTATGAAAAGTATTATAAACAAGGTTGTAGAGGTTCGTAAAGTAACCACATTCCGTAAGACATGACAGGCTTCCGGGAAGCCGTACTAACCCTACGTGGTAATACGATACTGTGGTCTGAAAATATGCTAACTAAACCTTTTTTAACTCTAATTAGTCAGAGTTAACAAAGCATCGTTGTTTATCAAACTGATGACTTTAAAAATTGTATGGTAAACGCTATTAATTAAATTAACTATACGAAGACTCCTTAAAACTATTTCTCCGTTCCGGGAGAGATTGGTGAACCACTCTATTGCGATACTTCAATGGTTGTCAAAATCATTACTCAAAAGAGCCAAGTATCAACAAACCGAAACTTGGTAATTTGTGGAAGACGCCAGTTTTTCCCACGTGGCTCGTGAGTCGCGGGTTGTAGATCACTCGAATAGAAAACACATGATAAAATTAAAACAAGGAACACAACATGGCGACGTCAGATCAAGAGTTCTATAACACACATGCTTTGTGTCAACGCAATATACTATCCACAAGTTGTCCTCCGTATATTATTTAACTTCCGCTCTGATCACATTAGGAAGATTGTAGAGACAAAAGAAGGAATATTGACTCAGGGTCTAATTTTAGAAGATAGAATAAGAAAATGCAGGCCTACGTTCACGGCATTCGATTTAGAAAAAGACTTTGGTAAGGAAATCTGGAACACACTACTAAGGATATTGAAGAGGACAGGAATAAAATATCGAGAAGAGTTATCCATAACCTCTACAGAAGTCAAATAGTAGTAATTAGAAGTGAAAGGCAAGAAAAGAAAGCAGAAATCAAGAAAGGAGTAAGGCAAGGATGCAGTCTGTCGTCGATGCTCTTTAACTTATACAAAGAACAGGCGATGAAAAAGTTAAAAATAAATATGGAAAAGGGTATGAAAATGAAAGAACAAATAAAAACCCTACGGTTTGCCAATGGTATTGAAGTATTAGGGGAGCCAGAAGAAGACTTGGTAACCATAATAAAAGGCATGAACGTGGTCCTGGAGAAACAATACAACAGGAGGATTAAGAGAGGGAAAACCAAGGTAATGGATTGTAGTATGGGAAATAGTGGAATAAAAAAATGGAGTTAGATTGGGAAGGGATATTTTTAAGGAATTCTACTAATAGGGAAGCATAATAACTAGGGATGGTAGAAGTGTAGTAGACACAAGAGTATGATAGGATAGGCGACAACGGCTTTCGCAAAAAAAAAGAGGAATGTACTTCCGGCTAATATAATTATTAAAAATGTTCGTATAGAGTGTGACGTTATATGGCTGCCCAACGTGGACGGTAGGGGTTGCAGAAAGGAAAAGAATAGAAGCTTTTGAAATGTGGTGCTATAGGAGAATGCTGAAAATCAGATGGGTGGATAGAGTAACCAAGAACGAATTCCCAGCAGAATAAGAGAAGAGAGAACAATATGGAGGATTCTGAACAAGAGAAGGTGTATATTAGTAAGCCACGCTTGGAAACATGAGGGGCTTGCAAAATTAGCATTAGAGGGAAGTGTGTAGGGTAATAACAGATGATGAAGGCCAAGGATGGAATAAGCTAAGCTGAGGTTTTGGGGTGTAGAAATGAAAAGGATGGCGCAGAATAGGTTAGCATGGAGGGTTGCATCAGACCAGTCTAAGGCATGACAATTACAACATGAACAACTAATCACTCACTCACTCCTATATAACTCTTCCAATTTTTCAAACCTCAAATCATATTACATATTTTTCTATGTTAAGTAGAAAACACCCGTTCATAACTAGTATTAGAAATACTGAGCTGGATTCTTAGCGTTTATATTATTTTTCCTATAACATTCGTCTCTGATGTATACTATTGACGATTTTGTGAACTAATCCACTTATTTTATTTAATCAGTTACTCTTTGTACCAATTCTTTTGACTTGTTACTTCTGTGCTACATTCATAAAACAATTTTACTGTCTACTTTTGGAAACAAATATTGTCTTATCTACTAATCGTAAACCCTGTAATAAAAATTAATCTGGGCAGACGTAATTTTTAAGTCCAGCAATATAGTTGAAAATATAAAAATGTCTACAGTAGATTAAAATTAATTAGATAGCCAATTAACAGAAAAATGAAAGTTATAAATAAATACGACGCAGAGTTCCAGTAATCCTTGTTGCTTTCGTCAGTACATTCAAGATCGTAAGAGTTGTCTTTGCTTTGGATTGTGCGGCGTGTCGTTTTGATGGTTATTACGGTTTTGAACCACCTGACGAAAGTACGCTGACCACGTGTCACACCAAATTCGGAATGTGTCATGCAAGATGACAGTCCGCCGTCGACTCGGTAGGCCCAGGCCCTCAATGGGCTGTAGAGCCATGGAGAAAGAAAAAAAGTAACTTAAGAGAATCTAAAAAAATCCCGGTGCTTTAACAGATTTAAAAATAATCCTGGTAGTTTAATGGAGTATTTTACCATAAGGCATTGAAAAATAGTCCCGCTATTTTACGGCAGTCCAAAGTACACATTAAGCGAGTGAATAATACAACCATACCCCATATCTTAGCGGAAAGAATAATGTATAAAATACAGCTTTTCCCTTAATTATATCGGACAAATATTTAAAACTTAATGAGTTGAATGTTAGATTCTTGTATATATTTTAACACAGAGGTATATGAATATTTAATAACAATAACAAAGAATGTATTTAGGAAAAAACGCTACTCACTATTATAGTTCACATTTCAAAACTCAAATGTTTAAATAAACAATCCTTCAATTTAATTACACACTTACATTCCCTAATTTCTATTGGTAACTCATTAAATTCTTTTATGACTTTAATAAATATACTGTTTTGTTTTAAATGTAACCTATCCCTAGTTACGTCTAATTCTAGTTTACTTCTAACACTTTATGGGTTTCTATCATACTTATAAGCTAAATAACTATTAATGTAGGACGTAACAAATTATTGATCCATTTGTACAAAATATCGTGTCATGAAATTTTACAAAGTCCTTGAGACAAGGCCAATTCATTTATCTTAACATCACTGTGACACTAAATCTTTTATTCCTACATAAGATAAATCTTAATGTACTATTTTGCAACTTGTTTATTCTGTCCATACATTTATTAGATATCCCATACAACATGGTACAACAATAATTAAAAAGTGGAACTATAATTAAATTAGAAATTACTGTTTTCGATTCCTTAGTTAAACAGTTTCCTACTCTGTATAAAAAACCTAACCTATTTATCTTTCTACCTACAAAATCTATATGACAATCCATTTTCAGATTTTGATCCAATAAGATTCCTAAATATTTAAAATCAGTAACTCTATATATCTTATTAATGCATGTAACTACTTCATGATTATCATCTAATCTACTACAGCTAACATTCGTTCCATTATATATATATATGTATAGTTTTTAACGCACTTAACTTCAATCTATTTACACAGATACATACTCAATTTACTCAAGGTTCATTTTATTAACTAGAGTAATATGATATTTTCCAGAATAATATTTGCGTTATCTAAGAACAATTGAAAGTATTCTCTGTAAATATATTCATCTTGATATTTTAAATCGGTTACATAGAAATTTGTCTAAAAACAGAGAAATATATATTTAAAAGTGTGTTCAAGGATGGAATACGTTAAGCCGATTAGGGAGGATGTGGAAGTTATGCGGAAATGGAAGGGGTTGTGCAAGATAGTTAGCATGGAGGGTTGCATCAGACCAGTCTTAGGACTGAATATCACAACAACAACAAAAAGTGTTAGTAAATGTGGAATCAAAATCATTTGTTTAACATCACTTTTAAATTAATCATTTTTATATGTATTCCAAACACTTTTCAATAACCATATTTATTACAAAAAAATACAGCCGTATTTCATTGAACTGTACTGAAACAATGCCGGCATATGAACTTACGTATACTAAAAATTACTTCTACCCCAAAAGCTCGTTTTAAAGAATTTTGGAACTTTATTTCGGTGAGGAGAAACTGTGTTTCAATAATATTGGCTTGATCACACCCCAAAGGTCCCGGGTTCGAAATCTGGCATGGATGTTGTGTGCGTGTGTAAGTTTCCGTACTGTGATAACCCTTACAAAGAAATAAGTTCCGCAAATGGTAGACAGTCGCTAAAGTCCATTAGCAATGCGATTCTAAATAAATCAAATTGACTTGTCAATAAACCTCGTACGACAGCGCAATATTTGAGCAGCTGGATTCCATTGAATTGTACTGAATCACTATTGGCATACATACTTTCATATTTAAAATAATCTTTCGTCTCGTTTATTATATCCTTCAAATATTTCTGTAACTGTAAATCAGCAAAAAAACGTTTATTTCACAGTTACATAACTGCAGTGAAGAAACTAAGGCAGATAACCTAACCTCATATAATAAAAATTAATTTTAAAACGTTTGCAATTTTATACTGATGTGGTAATGAATTGTATGATGTAATACTATTGGCATGTCACAAAGCATCTTTAACACATTATTATTCTACGACGAGAAGCACATTTTAGGAGCTTGCGAAACTACGGCTCCAGAATCGTGGTTAAAGTATGCATTATGGTTCGGCGTATGAAAAATAATGTATTATGAGAAATTATTCCGTTAGCCTTTGTTATCTGCAGCAAAATTATAATGATTAAAATATATTATCTACGATTTTTATCGTCTTCAATTTTCTTATGTTTTTATTGGGAAAACATAATTCTGTAGTTTGCCTTTCTTCCGTGAAATATTGCATGTTAAACAGCAGTCTTAAATGTAACTCAAATATACAAACTACGTGTATAAGAAAATATTTCGTATAGTTATCGTCATCCTTTCATGTGTTCGTATTTTGCAGACTTTAATCGATCAAATCTGAGTGTAATATTAATGTAATCAAACATAGACGCCATATTGTGTGGATTAAATATGGCACAACTCTCTGTATTGTGTGTTTTATGGTTTGGTCACGTCACAGGCTTTCGCGTGATTAATCATTGTATATATTTTTAAGTATAATTCCTTCAACGTTTGTTCTAAGGGTTCACAACCCTCCTCCCCTCAGTGATTTTACTTCGGCTTTTAAGAAAAAATGTACCAAATTATGATGCCTTTTCCACGAGCCTAAATTTGTGTAAAGGATTGCAAATGTACATAGTTTGTATTATATATAACATTAAGGAATCAATCCGTAGATGAATCGGCCACAATTTATGATAATATTTGTGATCCCTTCCTAACACTGTAGGACTAATGGAAAACCTACTAATTCATGTTATGAAATTATGATCGGAGTTACTCCGGTGAATATCGGCCAAGATTGAGGCTAAATCAATTGACCTTCGGTTTCGTTGGAGTGTGTACGAATGCGCTGCGACCGACATTGGCTTCGTCCACGTGTCCCCAACACCATTGCCATAATATTGTGACAAATTAGAAACGAGACGCAGTAAACTATCCGGTTATTAATGGAAAAGATGGGAGTTTCTTCCTCAAATAAATAGAGAACTTAATAATAACGGACATGTAATAAATTGAATATTTCATCCATAATCTTTCGGAACATGACCTTATGGCAAAATTATTTTCGAGTTTGTCAAAAATTTAGTAAATTGGATACTTTTTTTTCCTCCATGGTTCTACAGCCCATTGAGGGCCTGGGCCTACCGAGTCGACGGCGGACTCTCATCTTGCATGACACATTCCGAATTTGGTGTGACACGTGGTCAGCGTATCGATTCTCCAACAGTCTTAATCCCGGTCTTCTCGATCATGACAACACAAACATCCAAGCCCATGCCAGGATTTGAACCCGGGACCTCTGGGTTGGGAGGCAGCAACGCTAGCCACTAAACCACAGGAGGTCGGCAAAATGGATACTACTTGAAATATTAAAAATATAATATTACTATTAACGGTTATATAAGTAAAAAAATTAAGTTATAGAAAATGTTACAATTTCTTCATTACAAAAATTTACGGCTTTACGTTCTAAATTGAGGACATCTTCCAGAAAAACTAAAAATAGTTGTCAGAACTTTAAACATAAGAGATAAATGGTCTTCATTTTGATTTCACGGTGTAGAATTTTTTTTTGGAGAATTGCCTATAGCATACCTCAAAAAGTAGATACTTAAACATTTACTAATTGGATAAAGAAGTAGCTAATTTAATAACAAAATTAAGTGATTAAACAAATTCCACACAAAGATTCTGTTGTTGCTATTCACAATCGTAAGATACGCAAGAACGACACACAATCCCAACCGGGCGACTTAACTCGAAGGACCATTCTTAATTTAATAAGTAAATGTTAAATTATCTACACTTTGATATGATATAATAAAAAATTATTAACACCAAAATTTTCTACACCATTCCTTCAAATAGAAGATAATTAAATTTTTGTTTTAAAGTTAGTTATTGTAAATACCTGAAGACGTTCTGATTTTTGGACGACACGTCGTTGATAAAACAATTTTTTTAAGAAATTGAAAATATAATGAAATTTAATTTTTTTACTCATATGGGTATCAAAATATATATATCCCTTTCATATCTGTACAGGAATATTAAAGCCCATGCCTAAAAGTATCAATAAATTCCTTCTAATACTGTAATAGTTCCACAATTTTAAACTATTTTGTTGCTTTGATATGATAATGCTGTTTCAGCTGATAAACAGTTAGTTTAGATAATGGCTATTAAAAATAGACTTTTACGCCCATATATAGTTGATCGTGGGTGCGTTTACTTTAAAGCTGAAGGCGAAAGTGGCAACAGTGCATCGGGCCACTTAAAGGGGACATCTCACCGAAAACCAGCAACGACACGAAAACCCTACAATACGATAGAAAAAATAAAATAGATTGAAATATTTAGACCAAATGATGAATGCAAAGAAAAGATTTCAATTTTTAACGGAATATTAACGTCATATTTGTACATAGCATATAGCATAATCCAGGGTCATGAAGGGAAGACACTTTTACATTTTCTCCTCCTTTGAATGAGATTTTTTAAAATAAATATACTTAAATAGTGTTTTCATTAGGCGACGGATACGTACACGGTACAGCAGTAGAAATTATAAGCGTTGCAAAAAGAAATCCACTGTTCACCTAAACGTTTTTCAGTAGCAGAGAGCCCAGATAATTACTTGGACCCTTGTCTAAAATATGCACATCAATGATTACGGATTCACACGCTTAAGGTCTGGCCAGGGCAGATTAATTCCTGAAATAGACAAAATTTTCATGCATTTCAACGTGACAGTTTTATATAAACTTATTGACCTTCCCCGTCAGAATGTGGACTGGTAGTTGCCGAGCTTACCGCTAATTTGTACCCACCTGTTGCAATCGAAATTGGAAAGCTAAATCAAGCAGGCAAAGTTGAGTAGTACACTGTTCAGCACTTCTTTTATTATTAACTTACACAATGCAGAAGAAACTGGGCGATATACATGCAAAAAAAAAGTTCTGTAAAATACAAACCGCTAAAACTACAGGTAATCAATAAAATTGTTTACGTACTTCTTAAATGAATTGCGAAGTAATTTTTACTATTACCAGGAATACACATATTTCTGGTTGCTTTAATTATTCATGAATATTTCTTACCTCAAAATTTGGTATATGTGCAGTGACGACACAGACCTGCGCTCGCGGAAGTGTTTAGCACAAATTATCACTTCTTTTTACTAATGTTCTTTACACCTTCATGTTCCCAACTTGGATCCCACGCCCCACATGATTTTATGGGAGGTCGTCTAGTATTTAAAAACTAGCCGCCTCATTATTTTTAATTTGTACAAGTTGTGCGTAGAGTCCCTTTACACTTAATTTGAAACTATATAGGTTTGTACAGCGTTCCTTCTATGGGTACAAACATCTGTGTTGATTCCTCCATGTTAATGCGTTTCTATGTCCTTTTGTTCATCTGCAACAGCGTATCAGCAGCACAAACTGCATTTTTCAGCTGCTCATCTTTCACAATACCCTACAGTGCGGTATCAGGTGTGGTGAGGTAAGAACGTCTTGCAGGTTAAGGTAATGGTGTCGGACATTATTCTGGGCCACATCCAATCCAAGGGATTTAGAAAAAATTCATCCAGGCGTTGGCGGACGCGCACGGTGAAAAATGTCTAAACCGTCCAGTTGAAGGAAGCCGTTGTCGGCAATTCCTCATGGCGTCAATTCTGGAAGTAACCATCTACGATCATTTACAAATAAATGTGAACAGAGTCGTCGAAGAAATATGGACCCAGCAGGCGTTCCACTGCCATTCTCGCCGAAACCATAACATGAGGCGGATTATTCTGAATTTCTTAAAAAAAGTGAGGATTCTCTTTCGCCCAGATATATACATTACGTGTACGAGAGCTGCGATAAATCGAACACTCGTCAGACAGCATGACACTGGTTGGACGAAAACATTTAATTTTTAAATATCTTTATGTGATCTCGCATTGCCGATGTGGGAATGCCCAATTCTGCAGAACGTTTGCGTCATTATTTCACCGGGGGACGTTGAGTTGATGCTTTCACAGTAGAACAAGTTTTGACTCCAGTGCCCACTGCGTTGCGCATCAAGAACACTTCCCGTGGTAAAATTATTTTCCTCCCACTGCAATAACGTTGAAAGTGACGGCAGTGTTTTGCCAAAACGCACCACGAAATCGTTCTGGATACCTTCCCTTGTTTGTCCGGTGTTTCAATATCCACGGACCCTCACAGAAGCCACTAAACGCTCTTACACACTGAAAGGATTCGTATCGGTTAAATCACTACTAACCATTTTGAGTGAATATTGTTGCGCATTGTTTTCGGTATCACCACCAACAGCCTTATCGATAATCATATTCGTATTAAACATTTCGTTCCTTCTTTGCTTCATATGCGAAGGCAGTGTAAAGCGACCTTCACTCAGCATGTACAAAAGAAAATTTTATTGGTGTTTGAATTTTAAATAAGCGTTAGTTAAGAGCTGTACTTCCTTAGAACCATACTTTGTTTGGAGTAATATAAACTATATACAAAAAGTAGATTCAAAGAGTAGATTCTTATAAAAGAACTGTTCTCTAAAACGACTTAGTATGATTGACTCACAATTCGAGCCGTTGAGCGAATTGCTTGAGTCGTCGAGTCGTGAACGACCGCCTGACTCGTGGAGTGAAGTAAGATTCATTCGACTCAGGTTCTAAATCAAAAATGTTATGAGCAGCACTCTTCACGAATTAATAAACAATAACACTCGTGATAAAGTTTAAAGTTATAGGCTTAGCTCCTTTAATAGTATGATAAAGCCGTAATTATTTTTATTATTACGACTTCTCTACAACCCTACTTAATGTATTATTCCCAGCGCTATTTTGTCCTATCAATGTACATAGTTTTGTTCCACCTCTCGAATAATATTTTTATGTTCTCAAATCATCAACCCGCTCCCATATAAACATTAACAGATTCAATTAACAAAATTGTGTAAATGAATATACAGAATAAATTTTGTATAGATATGTAGAATATATCTAACATTGAAAAATATTCCACGTATTACTTGCGTATAATGTTTCGTTTCCAATAAATCCAGGAAGGTCGACTAGGACGGGGACAATGCCCTATCCCCAAGGAATTCCTAGATTGTTCCCAAGGAACGTGAAACCGTATGAATGTCAATCTATATTAGAAGGGACTTCTGTTTTTCCCGAATGTACAATTGGAGAATTTACTTACAGAGGCATGAACCGTTAGACAGGAAACATTGAGTTCTCGATTCAACAAGACAGATTGACATCTTGGAAGATAGATTAAACTCTCCAGAGTTCACCTTCATCTTCCCTACATCGACATCACCAATTCCTAGTGGTACAACAAGTGGAATTTCGATTTATAATCAGCCGTTTGGCTAGTCAGGAATTTGTTTTTAAAATATTTGTGCAATTGAAGATCGAAATTTGCAAAATGTATCTATATGCCAATGTGTTTTAAAATATAGATTTTGTAGTTTTTCTTTAAATTTATTAAACCGGACTTGAAATGTTAATCTGATTATCGTTTTCAATCATTCCATATTTTGTTTATATATTACACATACAAATTTAAAACATTATTCCTTAGAAAAATAGTTTTTGTTTCAAGCATTAGTCAAACTTTTTTATCATTCTTCTAAACCAAATCCAAATTATTTTTAATAAATAAATTACTTTATAATTCTATGGTCATCTCACCAGCGGAGACTTGAGACTAAAGATGAGTAAATTGGAACCCAATATAAAATCTTTCTTAGCCAAGAAACATGCACAAGGGTTTCACTAAATTTAGTACACTGATCCATCAGTTGCATGTTGGAATTAATTAAATAATAATTACTAAAAATTGAAATATGGATTTCTTTATAAATTATTTTGTACCTGAATTATAGTTGTTTATTAAAGGATTTGAAATTTTACTTACTATTTCCTTTTAATAATCTCCTAGTGATTGCTTTTTTATAACAGTTTTTTCCTAAGCAAGCTATTATTCAATCTCATTTAGGGAATAATTCAATTTTTTAATTGAATTGAATGGGGCAGGGTAAAAAAGAGGTTAGTTTCTTTCTCGCACAGTGCTTTCCGGATCTTTGACAATATGTGTACCCAGTTTTTTTACAATTAGTCCACGAATTTCAAAGCATATAGGTAATTGCGTACATAACCACATACCTTAGTAACCATAAAGAAATTGCGCTTGTAGATCGAAGTGAAACTTTTGGTGGTAGAGACGCGGCATGCAAATTCAACTCTTATTTCGTTAATGTTGCTAACTTTCTGGCTAAAGATAATTCTGTATGTCATGATAATGATTTCTTAAATCTATTACAAAATTCCGCTACGGAAATTACGAATACTATATTTATGCAACCAATAAATAAAGCTGAAATAATTTCAGTAATTAGAAATTTGAAGTGTTCCTCAGCAGCAGATATATATGGTATAACTAGTATAATGGTTAAAGAATGTGCTGTTTCTATCGCTTTACCACTTAAAGTAATATTTAACAAATGTCTTTCCGCTGGAATTTTCCCCGATGCGTTAAAAATAGCCAAAGTAATTCCCCTGTTTAAGAAAGGATCGCCATCTGATATATCCAATTACAGGCCCATTTCTCTCCTTCCTATTTTCTCTAAAATATTTGAAAAAATAATTCATATTAGATTACTTAATTTCCTGAATAAATATAAGATTTTATCAACAGCGCAGCATGGCTTCCTTAAAGGAAAGTCCACAGATAGCGCAATGTACGACTTCATTCAAAATATCCAGAATTCATTGGATGAAGGACTGAAGGTAGCTGGCATTTTTGCTGACCTCTCTAAGGCTTTCGACACCGTAGATCACCAAATATTAATAAAAAAGATGGAATATTATGGAATTCGGGGAAACACGTCACTTTTACTAAGATCGTATCTTACAAACCGCAAACAACAAGTAGTAATTGAAACCAAAGACGGCCAACTTCACTTATCCGATTGGGAATTTATTACATGTGGAGTTCCTCAAGGATCAATTCTTGGGCCTTTACTTTTTATTCTGTACATAAACGATCTTCCAGGATACGTAAATCCTATAAAATCGATTCTCTACGCGGATGATACAAATATAATTATTGCAGATAAAAACTTAGATAATCTGATTAAGAAAGTAGACAACGCTCTGAATGGTCTAAATATTTGGTTTAACGTGAATAAATTATCCCTCAACCTAGATAAGACTAAGTTAGTTCAGTTTAGTGCTGATGCTAGTAATAGACCAGTAGACAAGTTCTCAGCTAATGCACCTTTCCTCGGCCTTCGGATTGACGATAAATTAAAGTGGAATGACCATATAGATCTGCTTGCCGGAAAACTAAGTTCAGCTTGTTATTCTCTGAGAACACTAATGCAACACGTTGACAAAAAGTACGTCAAAATGGTTTATTTCGCGTATTTTCATTCAATTATGAGCTATGGCATCTCTAATTGGGGAAACTGCTCCAGGAGTAATGAAATATTTAAGTTGCAAAAGCGTGCAATTAGAATACTTTCTAGCACGAATTCTAGATCGAGTTGCAAACCTTTCTTCAAAAGTTTGCAAATACTTACTTTACCGAGCGTATATATTCATGAAATATTAAAGTTTGTAAAGCGAAACACTAATTTGTTTCAAACAAATGGCGAGTTTCATGAATACGCGACTAGAAATCGTTCAGCTCTAAGGTCGGACAAGCATCGCCTTGCTCTACACCAGAAAAGTATTCACAATACCGGGATAATTTTATACAACAGCCTTCCGCCAGAGGTTAAAAATAGTACCTACAAAAGCTTCGTGAAGCAGAGTAAAATTATTCTTTTAAATGGCGCGTTTTACTCGGTACAGGATTTTCTTAATCGTCCTTCTAGTATTTAAATCAAGGTTCCTGCAAAAAGTGTTGAATGAGCTGCCTTATAAAATAGCACATATCTTAAAATTTCTATTCAGTTTTTTCTGCTCTTTTGTTTGTTTGTTTCATGTATTGCCTGGAGCTACGACGGAAGGACAGTTTCCTGGTCGCAGAGCTCCAAGTAGTTAAAACTCCATTGCGTGTTCCTCAGTGTGTGCTTGTTTGTGTTTCCCAGTGTGTGTCCGTGTTGTGTTTATATTGACTTTTGTCTATATACACTTTCTTTTACTAATTTATTTTAAGTTTATTTGTCTTTAATTATTTACTTTATTTTGTTCATTTTTAATTTTTAATGTATGACGTATCCTATTTCCTCAATCGAGGATTAATGGAAACAACAATAAATCTAAATCTACCTTTGAACGGATACATATGTATGTGTCTGATTTTGAAAGGCAACTTTGTTGACATTTTAGCGTAACAGAAATACAGAATTCTCAGTTTCTGTAGAATTATTCGGCATTCCCCTAGAAATAATCATTGTAAAAACTAAAAAGCTTCCATCCAGCGCGGACATCTGTATATCGTTCAGAGCTTGTGCTCATATCACAAACTTTATATTACCCTGACAGCAACGCCACATGATCATTTTTATAACTCAAAAATACCAAATTTATTCTTCAGTATTTTACAAAACGGTGAAATTACGTTTTAACAGGAACACGGTTGAAATATAGTATTCAATTACTGTGAGTGATGGAAAAACAAAAAAGCAAGAGGTAGTGTTTGTTAGCAGCTAAACAATACCTCAAACATCTATTTGAAATATCTATTAATAATTGTGAGGTTCCAGATGATTTGAGAAATTGTAGCTCCCATATTCAAATGAGAAGCGGAATCGGGAACTAGTAATTACAGGCCGGTTAGTCACATCTGTAATATGCTAGCAATTCAACAGCAGGGTATTTGCGGACGCGCAGAGACGAAAGGAGATGGATTCAATCTGGGCAAAAGGCTTCAGACCTGGATTCTCTTGAGAGCGCCAACTGGCCACGGTCTACTGAGATAGGGGACGGAGAATAATCGGCACAGTTATTGATTTTTATAAAGTCTTCCCATGATCTATTACTGAGTTAAGACACGCAGTTATAGATATTCGGACTTTTTCAAAGATCGTATACTCAGAATTCGCGTGAATAGCAAATTGCTCTCTGTCAAAATTACATATAGAATCCATCAGGGACGTATGATGGGTCCATTTATGTCCTTACCATTCATATATAGTCTAATCCCGTATTACACCATTTGAAGACGATTGTACGGCTTTTGGAGAAACTGTAACAATGGAGGATGCACTGATTCTTCAGGCTGACTTAAATGTGCAGTTATCCTGCAGTCTGGAACTGCAGCTATCCGGTCATCTGTTATTTTACGACAAACGTGTAAAAACATTCAGCCCCGAAAGTTTTTGGAGAAACATGACATTTAGTAATATTTTAATTATGAACTGAGGAGGTCCCTAAAGTTTATGGGGAGGGAAGAGACGAAACGAATTCAATTATTCCATTTCTGACTTTTGGCCATTCTTTGCTTTTTATTAGTAATATAATTTATCGACTAAAAAGAGTTTTGTTTCTTTAGTGTTACAATAAATAAGCGTACGATATCCTAGTCCTCCACAGATAAGATACTGAGAGTTAAGGACACTTTGCTGCAGAAATATTATTAGTTAAGCATATATAAGTTTTTCAATATGAGAGCGAACTAAATAATTAAAAAAAGTTAAATAAAATTCACACCAAACATCTTTCTGTTGCAATAGAAATAGGGATCGTTTGCATTCCAAGAAGTGTCGGGCGATTGAAGTCGGTTAAAACTGAACCGTGTGTTTATTGCATTAGCTTTACAAAATTCTTTTCTTCCTTATCTAAAAAAATATATAGAAAGAATTTGCTCTCTCAAAGAGCTACCGAGATATCATAATACATGTTGTTGTTATGGTATTCAGTCCTAAGGCCCTCCATGCTAACTATGCTAACCTAGCTTGCGCAAGCCTTAGGCCTGGCACACATGGTCGCACGACAGAAGCGCGGCAGCCGGCCATAGGCAGCAGCGTACACATGGGAAGCGACTTGGGTCATTGTTGACAGTCGGAACAAGGCAGACTGCTGGATTTCCACTATTAATAAGATTTCACTTTATTTCAAACATGGAACTAGAAGAAACTAGAAGAAAATAAATGTCTTTGGTTCTCTTTCGTCGTTAAAAACGGAAGAAGTGACAGGTTATCTCGTATTTTAGTAACACTACTCAAAATTGTGGTATTAAGACACGAATTTTTAAACTAAACATTTACAAATTATGTTGTGTATAGATCTTTTGCTGCTGAGTATTTGGCCTCAAAATGAAGTCAAAATTTGCCGCGACAAATTTTTGTGGCGGCTTATGCTTGAACAGACATAAAAATGACCAGCTGCAATAATATATTGATCATACCACTACATTCTGGGTTAGAAGTTGTATCGATAAGCCAAATTATCGCCGCTAAAACAGATTTCACAAGGTATAAAAGTTAACCTATGCAGCGGCGCATACGAGGTGACAGCCTGATCATTCAAGATCTAAATTCTGAACCAATGTACAGTGGGATTTATTATTTTTCACACTTTCAGTTGGGGTCTGGGTTTACTTCCTTACAAAACATATGAGATTCAGAGAGTCGAGTGCGAGTCATAAGTTGTTTTTGATGCAGTTTATTTCATCTCATTTTCCTAGTGTAATTCACTATTTCGTGCTGGAGGATAAAGTACAGTGACAAAATAGAATTGTATAAATTCTACTCTTAATGTGTTCATTTATCAATATTATTATTTTCAATAAAAAATATGACACTTTGAAACTAAAAATTAATAACATACGTAGACTTCTTTTCGTTTGTGTAGAAATTTTCTACAAATTTCGATCATTTATTCCCAGGAATAAATCTCTGTTCCTGTAGTCAAAATTTGCTGGCCGTTTTTTGTATTTTATCGATTAAAAAATCGATATCAATGTGTGACACGGAAACGGGCACTCGAATAATGCCAAGTCTTGTTGAATGTGATACAATTTGTACAAGAAAAACAAAACAATTTCACCACTGTACGGTCAAAATTATTTATAAAATAAGAGCAAACAGGAGCTTCCAATCTCTAGTGAGATGATACTAATCTATTGTGCAGATTAAAATCTGAGTACCGTCATACGTCCGTTATACTGGCTCTCTTTTTAAAGATGGATTTATAATGGTGTATGAGGGAACTCAGAATGAGTATGAATACATTTTAATCCAGAGAATCGATTAATATCATCTGAGTAGTGATCGAAATCTCCGCACTGTTCAAAGTTTATAAATAATTGGGATTCTACAAATGTTAACTTATGTTTTGTTTGACGAAATATTCTCTGTCCTCGATAAATATAAGCGGCAACAACCGTAGACAGTGATGTCAGGATTCCTTAACATTTTCCTAGTTTAATTCACATGTTACAACATGTAGGATAATCTTAAGTTCTCAGGAGAGTTCCTTAAAATGGTACACTTCAACAACTCAAAATAAAAATTCGGAAAGGAATTGAGATCATTCCTCAAAACTTTTTGGGTGACGTGGTGGAGAATGTACGTATTACCTATGATGGATTCCGTCTAAATGATGTTATTTATAAATTTTTCCTTCAATGCTATTTGATGGAGAATGAATTGATGTCAATAAAAGTACGAAACATACATTTTTTGTCAAGGTTTTTTAAGAAATGCGGGATTTACGGCAGACAATTGGGTTTAAATTTTTTGTTCTTGAAAGAAGTTTTATTATTTCCCTTCAACATTCTGTCACTGTCAGTCTGTCTAGAGTGCGTGGATAAATCAAAACCAATTAAACTCTTGGCCGATCAATAAGTTGGTAGTGTGCGTACCCAATTAAATGAAAATGAACAGTTGAAACTTGCAATGGATTGACGTATAACAACGTTAATCTAATATGCATCGAATATACATAGGGCAGACTAGTAATACCGCAAAAGTAAATCGGCAAGAATTCTTGGGAAATGATCCGTTACCATCCAATATAAAATAGAAGCGAACAAAAACTTGACATGCAACTAGATATATGCGGTCCGTAATAACTGGAATCTCACAGCGACACAAAATCGTTAGTAATAGTCCCCATAAATCAAACAGAAACACCAGACGCTCGCTCAAAACAATTTACTGTATATACACGGAAAAAGCCTTCTGACCTGGGGCCATAGATGTGTCGGAGTGAGGCATTACAGCAGGACGCTACCCCGCACTTCTATAGATATTCCATTTTCAAAATCACAAGCACTGACTTACGGCAGACAAATTAAGCCTAGTGGTAAACGTTTGCTTGCTAATTGGGCTAATTCTGACAAGGATCCTAAAAGTGAATTTTCGTGGAACAAAGTAACTTATGAAATGGAACTGGATTGATGAAGCAGTGATACTAGATGATGAGCTGAAAGAAGTAGAAGAGAATAGCCAAGGAGAAAGACGGGTGAACGACTTACTACATCACGTGTCACGAATGTCGTGAAAACACCAGCTTCAGGAGGAATGCCGTCTAAGCGAACATCTACCTTGTCGTCACAAACTTCTTTAAAAACCATACAACCCAAATATCCAGATATAAGAGTCTCGTCGACATCCTGTGGTGTAGTGGTCACCATCGCTGCCTCGCACAACAGAGGTTCCAGGTCCAAATCCAGACATGGACGTTGTGTTGTTTGAGTTCCCTTACTGCGATGCCTCTACACAGAAATAAGTTACTCTAATGGCAGACAGTCGTTCTGACCATTAGCAGTTGGTGCGATTGTAAATAAAATTTAAAGAAAAGAGACTCTTCACGTTATTCTGTTGCGAAAGTAATTCCTGTTTTGTAATTGATTTATAAAGAAAATAGTTTCTTGTAAGTTACTTTTTTAAGTGTTGAAACCTCCAATTTGCAATTTTGACTACTTTCACTTGACAGCCAATGGACAGCAGTCATCTTGACTGAGTAAATTGCAAGAAAATTTCAAATACCATTGAAAACTAAAATTTGGGTAATAAGTGTACTCTCTACGACGAGGATAAGTATAAAAACGTCGCAGTAACGGGACAATAGCCGCGTTTACCGCTTAAGATAAGTACATTGCAAATAGATGATAACTAGGCCGTGATGTGGACTTAAAACCGAGCAGATTGTTACATCTTAACTATGCAAATATTTAACAAAGAATAAATGTTTCTGGAATTTTGCGGAATTGCGTACAGCAATACAGTGAGAAATATCGTAAATCGAAAAAATTGTGAACGTTAACAATATCATTTGACATTGTGTATGGTTGGGGGTATTAATTAATGAATGTAATAATTGGATTTAAATATATGCATTTATTTATTGTAAACACAATAATTTTAGTATGGGTAGTGCGTGTAAAAAATAAAAATGTACAAAAATAATTAATTAAAATGGGATTGTATTAAAGATCTCAGGGTATTAATGGTTTGGGTGACCACGTGTATCAGATGTTCGTTGACGAACCTGAGTTGTTTTCATAGGCGTCTCGCTGTAATTTCCGTGTTGTGGAACTTGAAGCTGCCGGTCGACAATAACACGTAGTCTTTCTTCCCTTGTTGTTAAGACCTTTCTTCCCTGCTTCCTGGACTGATCAAAGCATGGTCCACCTCTCCGCTGCCACCTCACCAATCTGCTCTCGCCGGAACTTCTCTGCTGCCAATCTCCTTTCGCCATCACCTTGTATCACCAGAAATCTCTTTCTCCACCACTCTCCTTCAATCTCCGCTCGCGATCCCCTGCAAAAATCTGTCGTCAAATTGTCTCCGCCAGCCACTTTAAAACCTTGTCCCCACTTATCCGACACCTATCACTAAGGTGGCAGGGATGGATATTCTCCAATCATATCCCTTGTTTCATTTGGGGAACACACGCCACCCGTCACCAAATTCCTAAGCAGATTAGGACATTCCGAAACCGGCGACGAGGTGTCCGAGCTTTATGGTCCAGGTGTCAGCCACAGTCCCTTTGTTATTATTCCGAGCGCGGAAAAACCCCTTCTTCCTGGCAAGCGACTTGCTCATGCCGGAATATTTGGTATTTAAGTTCCCGTAAATAATAATAAAAAAATTGGACGCGGGTTCTACTGCGCTACAACATGATTCTTCACTTATATTCTAAGAATATGTTTCTCCATCAAATATGAAAATACGTAACTTCATTCAAAGTCAGGAAACAATCCTCATATTGCGGTACTCGCTAAAATTAATGTTACGTTAAAAAAACTTATAATCATAGTATCAGATAAGTAGTTCTTGAATTACCACCAGGATCATAGAAAGATTCAGCAACGATGTATCTATGGTGAACTCTCGAGTGAAGTACCGCTCTTCCGTATTAGAATCATATTTATAATCCATCTCTTGCTCGCGTGGTGAGTCACTTCTTGCTTTGCTCTGGGCCTAAGATGGTATTGCCCCAACGTTTCCACGGTCTCAGCGCAGCTGACCGCGACTTAACATCATTCTGCTACGTCACCTGGTGGTTTTATAATTAAACCGAGATGTATTTTACACTTTTGTCCTAGATGAGACAATACCAGATTCATAAGATCATAATTTCTGGTTTTAAATACCAACATTAAAATGATCACCCAATAATTACCACATTTGCTAAAAAAAGTACTATTAACTACCAATTGCACTAGGCCTTTACATCGGTATTAGCCGGGTGCCGACCTAGCCCAGAGGATTACGGAGGCCATACTCCCGCTTCATTACTACAATTTTGTCCACTTAGTGAGTATTGAGGATCAAGAATGCATCCAGCTACCTACCACTCGAAAGACCAAAAGACAATGGCTAGTTAATAGTAGTATAATGTCTACTAATCGCAACTTGTGTCCCGTGTGTAAGTAATGTTCCGACGTATTATGTTATGATTTCCTCAAACTCTCCAGATGTTGCATGCAGTCAGATGGTCTGCAAAACGTGACCTGATAAGGAAGCTGATGCGTCCCAACGGGTTATTTTTGAGGCAGAAGAGAACATTTGAAAACATCGATGGTGGAGATTTGATGGAGAAGGAAAACATTCCCCATGCAACACTGCAAGCGTGTCGTCAGAGATCGCAAATGCTAAGGAAGCAACAATGTGGTGGTGCAAATCTGAAGTCTAGACAGGAACAATGGTCGGAATGTTGGGGTGCTAGTGAGACCAGGAAGACAAATGTTTATTTTGAGGTGAGGTATGAGAAATATTTTGGGGAATTAGTTGTAAAAAATATTTCATTTTAAGAAAGTTTAGTGAATTGATAATTTAAGAGTCGCATCGGGATAAAACACTAGATACGCCACGAAGCTACGAAGATGAAACATCCCTTGCCTACCGATATTCTAGAAATCAACACAAGATTCCCACTTAACAATTGTTATTTAAATTAAATATATTTGAATCCATGAACTGTAGTTAAAACAACGAATGGAAATTTCTGTACAAAGGTCAATCAAAACATATTAAATAAATACAGTCAATACAGTCTCATTTATTTTAACAAAACCTTGACTCTTTATTAAAATACAAAACTGGAACTCATCCGAAAAGCAATGCAAACAAAATCCGAATTATGGCGGTGACAGTTGGCCGGCTAGTCAGCCATTTTCTCTGAGTGAACAGTTCTGAACGCATTCCTGAAACGGTCCGTTTTTCCTTTCTCCATTCTGGTTGATACAGGTAGCGGGAAGGTGATAGTTTGCAAACAAACCCATTAGACTCACTTCGCGAGGAGAGTACTTCCTAGAGCAAGGACATTTCCTTCTAACGACATTATTCATTTTTTGTGTGTAAGGCAGCTTGAGATGAACTTAATTTAGAATTTTAAATGTAATTTGTTGCTTTAATTGTAGTTTCAAGTGTTAGCTTTTGTTTATAAATGAAAACTCTCCTTCTTTTTGTAAAATTCAAGGGGAATAGTTTATTAATTAAAATGTAATAGGCATAAAAACTTGAGTTTATGTTTCACATGGTTTAGAATCGAGCAAATGAAATTTATCTTTACGTTACATACAGTACATCAATGGGTTTCGAAACAGATGTAACGTAAATTTCTGAGTCTGTTAGTCTTATGCCAACGATTTTGTTCACTTTTCACAACACTTTTTTTGATATTTGGTCAGATTTTCGCTATCTTAAATTATCATACCCAATCTTGAGCCAAAATGGCTAACTTTCTAAATCCTGATCCTAACAGTTTGGACGGGGACTATATTCGCTTTGTAAATAGAAAAAAAACATCAGAACTAGAAATGGGACGTTAGGGAGCGAGTCGTTTAGGAGGAACGGCTTCCCGCTCACTCCGAACTAGGAAGCTGATGACTCATTTTACGGCTCCCGCACCGAGGAGATGGACTGTGTAAAAGGACTTCGCTCCACTCAAATGCTGCGCAGCGCCTACTGGGCATCGCTCAGGTCTCGAACTAACGACTGTTCAGGACTATGACTCTGAGCGGGAGCTGTCAGCGTTAAGACTCTGAGCTGTCCTACGCGGTCCCGCTCCGACATTGAAAGACTGCGTTTCGACTCTTCCTCGTTGTGAGGCGTGAGAAGCAATGTGAGTCAATTGCTACGCTCTCTTTTAAAAGCTGTCAATAATGTTTCAGTGATGACATGAATCTTACCTCCTTGTGGGTTTATTTGAAATAATATTTGAGCGGCTGGGTTCAAATCAACGCAACGATCACTACAGTCATCGACGAACAGTATATAATTAATCATGCACTATCAAATTACGCAATAATAAAATAAATACAATAAACTTCCCGCGCATCTAAACCAGATTCATTTAAAATGTTTATTTACTGAGTGGGGTGAATTTAACTTACTTAATTTAATTATAATAATATATTAACGATGGAGATTATTAAAAAAAGGGTAAGGCAAGTCTTTTCAATTAAAATTCTAAGTTTAAACTTAATAAAAACATCAAATATATTTACAAGTTCTAGATAATATCATAAAAAACATACACTTGATTTAGCATTACACTTTAATCTCAAGGTTTCACAGTGGGGTGAACGAAGAAGCTTAATTTGTTTCCCTTATGGCAATAGATCTGGCAAAAGTGAACTCTTTAAATCGAAAATGACTACGATACCGAAAATACATCTGCTTCGTCGTATGATGGTGACTGGTGGCTGCAACAAGATCATCACCGTCTGGGCTGGCTCCCGTACTCTTCTTCCAAGCGGCTACCAGGTTAGTTCCCGATCATCATTGGCCGACCTCTTCATATCTTAACTTCCGTTTCCCAATCTCTTAGCACCTTCCCTCTCCGGTCTCCCGACAAATATTTTCCTGCTTCTTCAAAATCCTCTTCCCTCGTAACCTAGGTCGGAAGAAACACTATCTTGAGTCACCAATCAGATGTTGTCCACCAAAGTCTTCTATTGGCTTGCAGTTGGACAATTGCAGCCAATAGGAAAATTTCATTTTGCAGGGCCTAAATACTTCATGTGTTACGCATCCTTCCGTAACATTCAAAATTTTTCACGAACTTTCCGTTTTTCCAGCTGTTCTTCTAATTAGATACTGCCACTTCCGGTAGCATCCCAAATTTTCTACGGCCGATCCTTCTCAACGGGCTCCTCTCGCATACAAAAGAAAGAGTAGGTCTTTTGTTCTTAAGAAAAGCCAGGAAACAGTTATACTTTAGTTACACTTTCTACGCGTGTATTTATTATTAATTACACATTATTATATTGTTTATTACAAACTAGCTACGCCCGCGACTTTATTCGGGCAGAAATAGCTTTTTTATTTTGCCCTAAAAACGAAAGTACGGTATCATCTATTTATGATCGCTTCAAGGCAAACCTTATAACTCGCAGTTGGTTTTGAACAGGTCCCGCTTTCCGGTCCCGCCTAATAGGACTTTTAACTCGCAGTTGGTTATCACGCCACCTTTCGCGCGGCGATTCAATGGACTTATAAATATTTACATTAATATATTCTGAACTCTGTAAGATATCGAAATGAAAAATACACGAAAATTTAAGTTAAAATTCCTGTTTCAACTCTTAAAAGTTTCATTGTAACCCGTTGAGCTGTTTCGGAGCATAAACAGATCGAGAATATAGCAACCTGCATTCACTTTTAAAGATTAAAACGCGCAAGAAAACTTCCCGTAGGATTAATATTAATCGTTATATTATATTAATATCATTATCAAAATAAAAGATGCACGAATATTTAAGTTGAATTTCTTGTTTTTAAACCCACTTATTCTCATTGAAATCCGTTGAGCCGTTTCGGAGCCTATTCGAATCGTACATACGGACAGACACACTTGAAATTTATTTATTGGATAAGCGCCTATATTCATAATAAAAATTCACGCTTATATGTATATATACATATTGCATACTGTGCATAATCGGGTGACGCTGATTTGAACGACTGCCGAGGAACGATTTTCACAAGGATCGAGAGAAGATGTATGGAGCGGCTTCGACCGATCCCTCATCTGAACTGATTTTCTCTGAAAACGTAAATTGTCCCCCGCCATTTGAAATAGTTAAAACTTAATAACCGTTATAATAACATTTTTTTACTTTTACTTTTATCTATACAAAGCCATACTGCTATTATTAGGAACCTAGTCATCAGGCAACTGATTTATAAGCAGCGTTGTGAACATGTTTACCATCATTCTATTCTGCTATGTTAATTAGTTAAACATGGATTTGGATGGAGTATTTGTCTCCTCTGCTTGTCTATTGTGGCACTTTGAGTTATTACTGCAGCATATGTTGTATTTGAGATGTTTACGATGTTTTGTTCCTTTTCGGTGTGTTTACTAACTGATTGATTGTGGGAATATTAGCCTATTATAACTATTGATGACATTAATTAGTCTGTGGTCATGTTTGCACCCCTTGTAGTTTTTAGGATCGTTCCCATCGCATAACGAACATTGAGCTGGTGTAATCTGTGCTTTTTAGTCAACTTGTGGCGTTGCGTCCATGTCCACATTCACAGATACGATTTTATTGTTTATAAGACCTCTATTGTATTTAAGTGGTATTAATTACATTAGGTAAGAAGATAGCGCCTCCGAGATTTTAAACTGTTTCCTGTTCAACATGGCAACATCGCGTTTTATATGTATATATATATATATATATATATATATATGTACAGTAGTTCATTCACTGTTTACATTCAATTAGTTGAGTCACTTTAGTGCAATTCAAATGGCAAACGAGTTGAGCTTGAAGCTCTTCCTTCTGCCATCAAATTCTAGTGACGTCACATAGACGCTGAAGTAATGATTTGTTGAGAGATAAGTCCCGTTTCATACAGCAATTCCGTGTCTGTGACTCACGTGACCGATTCATAAAAGTGTGGCGTTTATCATTTCGTCAGCCTCCCAGTCAACATTTACCTTGTTTTTCTTTTAAATTAACGTTAAAATGGAAGAATTTGAGGCATTAGTTGTTTAGTATTTAATGCCAAGAAATGAAAAATGATATAGGACGCAAACAAAAGGGTTCATTCCCGTTATTGCTCAAGGAAGTAATGGAACGAAATTTTTCAGATGACCCTAGTAACGTTTAAAGACCTGATAGATAATGTACGGAGATGTATTCAGAAGCAAGATTCCTTAAGAAGGAATAACATTTTACCAGCTTAACATCGAGGCAAGATATAGGAAAGCAATGGAAACCTTTACATAATAAAATATTTAACGCAGCGAGCCATTGAATACTTTGAACCGACAATTTTCCGTAATACTAATTTCACATAAATTCAGTTAAAGTTTCTGAAGTAACAGAGTAGTCAGTTTTTCATTTCATTCAAGTTGCATCAATAACATAATTTGGAAAGAATTTTGATGTACAATTGTGTTGAAATATTTATTCATTTATACAAAATAATTTTACTTTAAAATTGTCATTGTGGATATATAAATCCTGTGATAAAATAATTTCTATTCGTAGAATATTAGTATGTAATACAATTTATAATTTAAATTTTGTAATAAAAATTAATAAATTAATATTTTAGTTTTTATGAAAATTGTGATTTATTTAAAACCAAGGTATTTTATTAATGTGCATGTACTTTAGAATCAGGCATTTAATGCACAAAAATTGCTTGAAGGTAGTATGTATTAACTAAATTGTCCGAATCACAGTCAGTGTAGATCACATGGAGGAGTTTTTGGGTGTTGGTCATGCTGAAGTCGGACATGTATACGAGAGAACTGGTTTTCAGAACCATAATGCCCATAATATATCGTGTAAAGACGAGAAATTGAAGGAATAGTCATCATGTCTTGGTGTCTTCATGCACTGAAGCAAGTTTATGCTTATTATGGTGGCAGGTGACAGGCTTGGCAACTTCCCTCTAATAGCTTAGGGAGGGATTTGAAAGGGTTTATACGGACGGGAGACTGAGGCAGTCAGGGATTGGATACGATCCCTGGGATTTAATTTCTGGAATTAATATTACTGGCATTCGCTTGAAAGTGATGCAGGGCAAATTCTGCATCAGTTACGTCGGACTCTAGTGTCACGTAACAGGCTACATGAAGGTGATCTTGTAACTCCTCTTAATAAGCATAGAAAGAGAATAAAAAATGTAAACGTGGAAAGGAGAGAAAGACAGCCAAGAAAGAACTTTTTACATAAACATCCTAAAATAGGTGACGGTATCTCGGCATATGAGAACTTTGAAAACCCCAGAGAGAGCACGAGGCATTCCCAACGTGGTAAACTAAGTCCCACAGTCAATCTGGGGAGAAATACTTGCGAAAGAAATTCCCACAGGCATCCCTTCGCCCTAGAGTTGACTAATACCCCCGGACTATAGTTCAAGGATCCTATCTGGTTTCAGAGCAAACCCTAGAAAACCTGCATCGAGTAGATCGAACTATTCCCTGACTCACGGCCTTCCGAATGACGGGAGAGGAGTTCGCTGTGATGATCGCAGAATTCCCCTCTCGATGCATCGACCACTTATGATGCAGCTGGACGACTGATCAAAAGGATCTTACCGTGTGTACAAGATCTGCGACCACGATACATACACCTCTCTAAAATGACACGGTATATCAGAACCTTAACAACCAGAGAGAGAACGAGTCCTTTCGATGACGGAAGAATACATTCGGAAGAGTTACTAAATAGATAAATAGATCTCAGAAATTGTATCTCCCAAGAGAACAGTTAGCTCATAGAAATGTATAAAGAACAATTAGTCGGACGTACGAGTATTGAATGTGGTATTGTGATTACTCCATAGGATACAATCAAGACGCTGCCAGTAACTGATGCCTTTTGAACCCAAGGTGTCGAAACGTGTACAAGAATGCAATCACTGTAGTAAAATTAAGGCAAAAGATACAAACGTAAGTATTGCGTGCTTAGAAGGAACTTCAATTGGACTTCAATGAGTCGCTGGGTTATAGCTATTTAGTCAAAAATTTCTGAATTATATATCTTTAAAAACTCTTCAACCAGCCTGCTTTCGCTGGCAAGATGAGAAACAAATTTCATTTTTACTCATATTTAAAGCCACACACGAATACTAAACTTTAAGATGAGGTTTATCATTTCAACAATCCAAACTCATTTCTTACTGATCATCGTATTCATTGTGATACATATAATAAGTACATGCGCATAAAATAAAAATAAAATATTACCAGTCATTCATCGGTAGAGCATAATCTACGAATATAATAAAAAAGACGTATGTTTGTACATTCTTTATAAAAATTTAAGCATGGACAAATTGCAACAAAACTTGGTTCACATATTTTAAAAGATCATAACAAAAACACTATTATAGTGAGAAACTGATTAAAGGTCGAAGGAATTTTAATTTTAAAAAATATTCGAATGTTTCAACTCTCTTAGATCTGTGACGATGATTGAAAGACCAGGATATCCGTCATACTTTATTTTGCCCACTGTGGTGTCTAGTTGTTTGAATTCTCCTGAAAATTACTCTCAAATTTGCACAATTACATTTTGCAATACAAAAACATGGAAGGATGATAAAATCTAATAAAAAGTATTTGTAAGACGTAAGTCAGTACACTTCGATTAATTTGTTATCAAAAAAATTTGTACGAAATCAGAGATCTGCTAATTAAAAAGTATTTGGGATTTAATTGTTAATAACAATGATTGTTACTTACGATCTAGGACAAACGCTGAATAGTATAGTATTTCTTACTATTTTATATTATAATTTACCGGGAGTGTTCTTTGACTGTCTTAAGATACCGGGAGTATTATTGATTTTCTCCTATCTTGACGTACCGGATGTATTCTGGATTTTTTTAGGGTACCGGAAGTTGTTTTGGCTCTATTATGGTACTGGTAGAATTATTTTACAGTATTGACTAATATGGAGTATTTTCGCCTCTCTTAGCGTACCGGAAAATTAAATGTACCGATTTTATTATACCTTTTTAAGTTACTGTACCTATTTTTTTTACTTTTAAAGTAAGCACAGTTATTTATTTATAAATATCATAATATTATTTTCCATATATTTTATTATCATTACCTTACAACTCACACTACTCCTTCACATAGTCATCGCCGTTATGCAGGCACTTATCGTAACGGGAAACTAGTTTTTGTATGCCTTCGTCAAAGATAAATGCCGTTTTGAAATTGTCCAAGTCTTAACTTCGACCGCACCGCGCCTCAACGTGCACTTTTGTTAAACTGTTTAATCCACTTACAATTCCATCAGTCGCTATTACTTCCCCACACACCTCACACAATTACCGATTAATTATTTATGCGTAACATTCCTCGCATTCAAGAAACGAATCACTGAGATGACTTCATAGTCGACGGGTCGTTCAATTGTTTGGAACATTTCGAAACGCTCTAACAAAAGGAAAACACTAAGTGACGATGCGGAGAAGTACTATGAAGTGAAAGGGAATAATTGATAATATATTATCTGGAAAATAATTTTTTGTTATCTTTCAAATAAGTATCGGTGTTTATTTTAAAAACACCTCGTACAATACACATACAAGCAATATACAAACAAAAATACATTCATTATTATATTATAGATTATCATATAGATCCTAGTAAAATCTAACCTTTACCAAATAGGTTTACAATAACGACAGTAATAAATGTGCTTCCAACTTAATGTCTTTTTTAAGAGCAGTAGAGCATTAACGGCCATGAAAATTTAGTCATCTGTACCAAAATATAAAAATTCCAAGTGTCTGTCTGTCTGCCTACATGTCTGGACGTTTGTCTCGAATTGGCTTCAAAACGGTTTTCAATCAAAATTTGAAGGATTATAAACAGGAGTTTTAACTTAAATATACGTGAACGCTTCATTTCGATATATTGCAGAAGATATTAATATAATATAATACAAATATTAATATAAAACAGTCTATGGGAAAGGTATCGTGGCATAAAAAATAATTGCGGGTTACCTAAACTCTTGATCTATTTATGCTCCGAAACGGCTTAACGGATTTCAATGAAAATTTCAGGGATTGAAACAGGAATTTTAACTTAAATTTCGTGTTTGTTTCATTTAGATATCTTGCAGAGTTCAGGATATATTAATATAAATATTTATAAATGCATTGAATTGCCGCGCGAAATCCGGCGTGAAAACTAACTGCGAGTTATAAGTCTTATTAGGCGTTTCTATACCATTCAACGGACTTGATGAGTTGTTTTAAGCGTAATTTTGGCAGCATGAGAGAGTGGGGAGGCGAGCATTCTCATTACATCTATTGTTGCCGTAATTAACCTAATGTTGGCAGAGAGCAACGCCCTGTGAAAAATAATAAACTTCTTTGTACCGTCGATACTATACGTATACGTATGTATACGTAAATTGGTTATATTTGTTGCGTCAGTCAAATCTTAACATTTAGTAATTGCCCCTTTTAGCAATTTGTCCAAGTTCCAGATAGTCGCGGGCATAACTAGTATTGATTAAATTTGAAAAAATTAATTTTGTTTCAAGTTAAAATTAATAATTATCTGTTGATCAAATATTTACGGGAATTTATTGTGAACGAGCGGAATGAATTCATGAACATATCAAAGACCAACTGTATAATTACCTGAGATGTGAAGGTAGGAAGATGATTTCATTTTTCGAAAAGATACCGCACGACGAATGTCGTAGGACATTAAAAAGAAAAAAAGAGGTTCAAGAATATGACATATAGTGTGAAGCACTGTGAAGCAATAACATTAAGTAAATTTCAAGATCCGTTTACCAAAGACGTCTAGATTTTGTATGTTGTATTTCTTAAATCGTGATTCAAGTAACTCCTGTTACACCTGACAAGCTGCTGGGTATACGTTTTTGCGTAGTTCTGTCATAATGTGTGAATTAGTTACATTGTACCAGTAGAAACTAGTTAAAACGAGGCACAGTTGGAAATGAACAGTGGCCGGTTTTTAGACACACTTGCTTAGTTATAATGGTATTCCATGCATTATATCTACAGGGTTATAAATATTATAAACGGGCCAGTAATAATGCTATGAACACGTAGAAGGCCAACAAAACGAATTAATGAAGAACAATAAACAGCTACCAGACTTTGAAATGAGATCTCATGCGAATGCTGAAATTTCTTTCCAAGTTCTTTAAATAAACTTTCTCTGACGCATTAGTTCATAGATAACGACGTGACTATTACGTTGAGATAAATTAAGCTTAAGTACAAATTAATAAGCTTCATCTGCTCTTCCCCTTCTTACCAAGAAAAATGTTAATAGAACACTTTTCACGGGTATGCAATGTACGTGCTACAAAGTAACAAATGGATAATTAAGCAGGCAAAAAACAAAATTAAGTGATGAAATACATTTCATTCAAAGTAGCTGTAATCCTTGTTTCACCATGTTTTGTACAGCGTGTCTCCATTATCTATTGGTTAGCTTTACTCTAAAATAGATGATTTTATATTTTGAATAACCGCTATAAAACTTCAAATTAGATACTTGAAGAAATAATGTTCAGTTAAAATGAATTCAAGACCAGTGAGACGGCCACTAAACTGTTACAAAAGATTTGTGTAGCGCTTTAGAGCGTCCCAGATGATCAACAGGTGGCAAGAAGATTTCTAAATACAGTAAGACGTCGATTATCCGAACTAATTGGGATCATATATAGTTCGGATAACCAAACCCACTTTATTAGCATAGGAAGGGAAGTGATTTTCTGTTGTTGTAATATAGACCTTTTCTTTCTAGCGGCGAGATATCCAAGTATTGCATGCAATAGACCAGTGCTGCAAAAACCAAAGAAAAAGGGAAAAAAATTAGGAGGCCATCGTAAATTTTTTTAAATTCTTGTAATTTTTGTGATACTTAACCCTAACAATGACTGAAAGATTATGAAGGAGAATGTGATGAATGAAACTGTGACTGCATTTCTAAAAAGTTCTTATAATTTTCTAATTTTGCAACATTAAGAAACAATTGTTTGAGTTGAGTGTTAGATTGTGATTCAATCAATTCAAGTTGCAAGTCCGGTTTCACAGCTCACATTAAAAGGCAAACTGAAATTTTCAAAGTCTTCTTCAATGCCGATGAAGTCTTTAAATTTTTGTTCAAATTCACAATGGAGTCTTCACAGACTATCTTCATAACTCTTAAGCTTTTTCTTCATCACCGGGGCTATTGAACTCAACTGGAGACAAGTCATTCTTAGCAATCTGATTCACGAATAGAACAAGTAATTGTAAACATTTGACGTATCATCGATAAATTGATTTTTGTCTTGCATATTCACATTCGACTTGTTCATGTGGCGGAGAAGATCCGTAAAAAATGTAAAGTCCGGAAACCATGCGGTATCTTCCAGGATTTTATACTCCACAGACTCCTGTTTCTCAAGGAAGAATGTCACTATTTCGTCTTTCTGCTGCCAAATCCGCTGGAAGACGCGTCCTGCGCTAAGCCAGCTTAGTTTGGAGTAGTACATTATATCAGAGTACTCAGATAGCGTGGATTCTAGAAACTCCCGTAATTGTCTATGAGGAAGCCATCGAGATCGAATAGCATTAGCCAGCTTCACAATAACATCAAGCACAGGTTGCATATCCAAAGCAGATTTACACAGGCCGTCCTGATGGATGAAGCAATATACAAATATAACATTTTTATCTGGATATTTTTCATTAAAGATCCCAAAAAATCAAGATTTATTCCCTGTCATATTTCTTGCTACGTCTGTTGCTACCCTACATATTCAATTTATAGTTACCTTCAAAGTTGAAATTCCTTCCATAGATTCATAAAAAATATCTGACTGTTCTAGTTCCCTTCAACGACCTACGAGTTCCTCTGTAATATAGAAGTTTTCGTCAACACCTCTTACAATTAATAGCAACTGTGCAGTATCATTTATATCAGAGCTTTCATCCATAGCAATTGAGCAGAATTTAAATTGGTCAATCGTCGATCCCAACTATTATAATTTGTTTTTATCAATTTCTTTAATTCTAGACGTCTCTATTTTCAGAGATAAGCTTATTGTTTCAAAATCAGGACATAAAATATCGCAAACTTTGAGCATGCAGTGTTTAACGAACTTTCCATCAGAGAGAGCTTTGTTACTTTTTGCAATATTGTATTCTACAAAATAAAGTAGCATGCGTAGCCAGCTGCTTGCTAATAATTATTTCCTTTCTTAAAAATACTTTTCGGGCCGGATAGAACATTTCAGGGAGCCGCATCTGGCCCGCGAGCCGTAGTTTGCCCATCACTTTTTTTAAAAAAATAAAAAAAGTACAGTAACATGTAGCTTCCCTAACAGTTATAATGTAGGGAAAATCTGTAGGTTTCTACAAAATCATGCAATTAATGTAATTAAACTTTACCGATTACGATAATTTTTGTATATTAGTTTAAATAAGGCTAAAAACAGACAAAAAATAGTGAAACCTAAAATATAATTGTAAAGCAACTACATGTTTCTGTCCTGATATGAACTCAGTTCAACCTGAAGAGGGTCCATATCAGGGCAGAAACACGCAGTTGCTTTTCAATTATATTTTATGTTTCACTAATTTTTGGCCTTATTTAAACTTATACTAAATGTACAGGCATTAATAACTAATATATTTTGTATATTAGATTGATAAAAATTAAAGTGGAAAAAAGATGAGTCTGGATATTTGACTTTTCGGAAAACTGACATTCGGACGAACGGCGTTCTACTCTAACACAAAACATAGATCATAATGTGTAAGGTGAAGTAAATTAAACAGATAAGGCATAAAAGAAAGCTCCCTACAATGTTCTTGGGCGACAACCCTTACCATAACAGTTCGTTAGTCTCTACAGATTGTAATAAAAACAAATAAATCTCCATACTTCACACTTTATGAATAAATGTTTTCTTACTTGTATGTAGCTGGGTATTTACAATATATTCTATTCTTCGAAAAGAGAAAAGTTAAGACGCTACACATGGAAAACGACACGTAATAAACAATATTTCCGTATTACATTTTAATCATTTTTGGTATTGGTGATAAGTATCCTCCAAATAATTTTGTTTAACGGGTTATTGCGGTAACCGGTAATGGTAATTGTGATGTTTGGTTTAATTTCATCCATTACCCTTGTTATTAATAGAGTATATCTAAAACCCTTTGTCAGTGCGTCATTATATATGTCAGCAATATGCGTTCAAACTACTGGTACGAATTTGACAAAATAGGGCACGCGTGTTCCTCAGGGCCCGAAGCTGCCCATAATCTTTATTTTTTAAATATACTAAATTTATACATGTGAAAAAGTGAAAAACATTTTACGAAAATATTTCGTTTTCCATAGGCGCATCGAGATTTCCTAAAGATGATACGGGTTGCCTATATTCTTGATCTATAATACGATATATTTTTTAAATTACAAACATTTCGCACCATAATTAAGCTATCATTGGCACAGAGCTGACTTCTTGAGGAATAATAAAGTCTTTGGATCGTCAATACGATGAAATTAGTTTTATCTTTCACGTCAGGTACATTTTAATATTTAGTAACTGTTCATTCGTAATAGCAAATAAAATATTATGCAAATTGACATTCATCAAAGGTAAAAGTATTAAATTAAATCAAATTTACAACACTGCATGTAAGTGAAAATGTCGACAAACGTCCGTTTTTCCACTTTTTGTAGGTGTTATTTCGGTGGAATTTCGCTTCTAGCGAAGTCCGTACTCAACTTGAAGAAATGAGACCTGTCAGTACATATATTTATTTTCAAGACCCCCTCCCCCGAATCACCTGAGTAAAACACAATAAAAAACTCAATTTTGGAATCCCTCCGACTTTAGGTCACTGTAGTTCAAAAACTGAGGATTTTAGAAAAGTTCTGAGGACACATTGTGTATTGGAAATTCGTTTCTCTTCAATTCTGGTCATATGACATTATTTTCGGAACACCGGAAATGGGTCAAAAATATACCTCTTTGTAAAAAAACTAACATTTTGACGATTTTTGGCCATTTACACAACCTAGGATTGAAAATAGACTGGATTTAACAACAGAAATTGATTGTAGTGTAATAACCTTATCTTTAATTACATTCCTGCTTTATTATTTACGTAAACACGAACAACGCCGGGTTGTTCAGCTAGTATGCTCGAAAACCGCACAGAACGAAGTTGATTCCGTGAAATAACAGTTGCAAGGATATTTTCGAGCAACGATAGGGAGTCTCATTGCGCGGAGTGACATGGGTACCACACCTGTTCACGTCGACGTTTACCAGTTGAGGCCAGAACGAATGAAATGTCTGAATATGTATTTTGATTAAGCTGCTTAAAGAATTTAAGCCGTTGCTAAACTGCGTATATCCGCGTGGTGCATGACCAAAGGCTAATAAGCACGGATGTTACATCAGAGCGCCATTATTTCATGCAATGTACCTAATGACTCCTTCAAATTATTGTAGACCTTTCATAGACCTATGACAATCATACTACGTCAGAGAAATGCGCAACTCATCTTTTACATTTGCAAAGAAACCTACATAGATTAAAGGTGACTTAATCCGAAGGAATTCTGTGGATAGTTCAATTTTACAATTTTTGCTGGGAATATACCGTAGCCGAAAGGCGAGAAATCGACTGTTTCTCGTCTCTGGCCTACAAGTAATTTTGGAATATGTGTAAAGGAGCATCTTTGAAGCAGCCTCATAACTATATAAGGGAATTCGTTCAAGTGATCGTCTGGATAACACTTGAAATAGAAGTTGCTCGTATATATAATGTGTTGTGCGCAGCCTTCAAGTCGGCCTTGCCTGAGCCACTTGCTAATGCCACAGTCAAATGCCTCACTTTAACTCGAAAACAAAGTACTATTTGACATGCAAGTCATAATACAACTAGTATTACATTAGCTGGAGAACAGTGAGGACTGCGCACTTGAACTCAGCAACATTATGCAGGACACCTATTTACAAGGATCAAAAGGAAACGTACATGACAATACTATATATAAACTAGCATGAGACTAAATGATTATCAGGGTTTGAAATCGCGAGCTGTGCAGCAGAAAATTACGAAGACTTAGAAATATATATATATATATATATACAAACGGCATCGTGATGTCTGGCTAATTGCTGCGTGCATGGGAAACGCTTGTGTCGTGATATTTTCTGGCTCGAAGCGTCGAAATCAACCTAATATTGTAACTTTTCGTGCAGTATATTGTAAATGAAATGGGTGGGTATGGGGTTTATTTATTAAACTATGATTAATTAATTAAGCTACTATTTAATATTGGGAAGTTATAATTGAAAGGAGAATATAATAAAATGACTAATGAATTTAAAAACAAAGTGAACATTTATTTTAATATATGACATTCGAAAGTCCAGAAAAAACAAAATGAATTTTCAAAAGAGGGAAGGGCAACGATAAATTTCTCTAATTTACATACAACTATTTAAAATCGGTCACCTGTGGGGTGAAACCTAAAATAACCAACGTAATTTTTGGCAAATAGGTGTGGAAATGTGACCTCTATAAAATAAAAATCAACGATACCGACGAAGGTTGCTGCTGCATTGTTTGGCGGCGTTTTGCTCTGGTCTGCTATGGGCTGTCGATCCTCGATGGCTGCATCGGGGATGCAGCATCGTGGAGACTTTTAATAAGAAAACTGCATCTACTAAGATCTCAAGAGCTCGTTCCCGTTCTCAACAGCTGCTCTTAAATATTGATCATGTCACGCCGGAGGCACATAACTTTCGGTCTCTCCGCCTCAAAATCTTTAACAATGGCATGTTTCCAAAATCCTCCTACTTAATTCCAGCAGCCAATAGGAAAATTTTAGTTGCAGGACGTAAACAAGTGCGGACGCACATGCTTCCCACTAGTTCCGTGACCAGTAGCCATTCCTAATTTTTCACGCCAAACCTCCAACTTAACGTAGGCAAATTCTTTCCGAATTAGATACGGCTGACATCATTGACCGTAAAAGCCTCATTCCATAAATAAATCTGAAGAAAGGATCAAACGACAGGAATTTCCATAAGCAGTTCGCGCGCAGTTTGTAATAAAATGTTTATTATGATTAATTGAGCTCAAGAGTTGTAAGTCATTTATAACATTTATTTTACTTTATTCATCTACTTTCATTTGTCAAAAGGAATAAATTAACGTAAAATTCAAAATAAAAACGAAACAGATTTAATTAATGAAAAACGGCAGAGTATCCACAAATTTACTTTGTAAACTCTGTTGGTGTGAACCAAAATGAATCAAAGCTTCTTTGACAATTAGGACTGGTAATGTGAAGTCCCGAAAAGTTAACGATACCGACAGAAGTCTGCAGCTATTTCTTTTGGTGTCAGCTGTGACGATCTGGTTGATAATAATCGGAAAGAAAAATGTTGTAACGGTCTGCTTCTGATTGATTTTGCGTCGGGATGATCTGGCTGCATGGTTCACGCCTTGGGCCGAAATAGTCGAGACGTCTACCAAGACTTTAACATTTCCGTGACCTTAACTCAGAACTCTAAAAACCAACTCAGCTCTCGCTAGTGGCCCACAATTGAATGTTTCTCTGCTCCAAACTTCTCTCCATTTCGCCTCGTATGTCTCCCTTTCCTAATAGCCAATTAACTGCAATTTCAAATATTGGTTATAATTTACAATAAAGTTTAGCCGCCGCCAATAAGGTGATAACAGACTGATTTCATAGGATGTAACAAACATGTGACATACCAACATGATCAAAATCGGGCAGATGGCAGATGAGAATACATAGCCAGATATTCTGGGATGAACCGGGGAAGTGATCGGAGCAGTCCTAAACGGAAAGATTGATCGAGACGCAAAGATGCTCATGAACAAACAACGGAACTTACGGGGAAAGGTGGCCTCGTAAAATGCTCGTTGCAGAACGTCGCTACCGACAACATGGAGACACGCTGTTTGTTGCACCGCCGCAGACGGGGAAAAGCGGTAGTATATTGTAGCAATAGGTCGTTTCCGATCAGCTCGGCTCTACGTCGACATACGTTTTTAATCCTCTGACCAGGAATATTATAGGGTGCCAGGTATTATTTACTCAGGAAAACACCAAAAGATTGATATAAAAGTTTTATTCAAATCAGATTATTAGAATGGATAACCTAAGCAAGGCGTGGTCACTCAATCCTTTCAATCACTCGTCCTTAACTCAATTATTCAAAAACACCCACACGATATTAAACGTGATACGATTCTATTATTCGTGGCTTACTCGCTAGCCTTTATAAGTCTTATTACGCCTCGTGGCTGCTAAACTTCGCAGTGCACGAAACACATCTTCTTTCTCCATTAACCCACCAACGACTATCAAAATTCAGTGGCATAAACTAATCAAAACACTTAACTCGGGCTTTAAATATTTCTCGGCGTACAGCCACCTGAATCTGTGGTTGATTCGATAGCCATTTATCAGCATGTGGCCGCGTGGAGTCGCGAGCCACCACACATGCGTCTATGAACATATTCTGCGTCGAACGCCTAGCAAGTTCCTTCCTGGTTTACGCCACATTGTATAAGTATGGTCACCTGACCTAATCTTCCAATCACAGTACTGTAAAACCGCGCGCAAGGTCGGCCATTTGCACTGCCTGAACGCGTGAAACCAGAATTCACAGTCAAGATTTCCTGCGTACGCTGACGTCAGCGTCGACGTCACCCAGCCAACAACCAGTCTGCTACATTACCTGCTTGCATTGATATTGACTGGGGCAGTAATTTTACAAGTTACAATATATTATCGAGACTAGACTTAATTTCTCTGCTACATGGTCCGCAATTATATCCCTGAGTTTTTTAAAGCACTTTGGAAAACAAAATATTTAATAATGATGTCTCATGCTATGCTTGTAAATATGAAATAATTACATTGTTAATTAAATTCAATTTTAAAATGAATTTACTTGCCATTTAAATAATCAATCCTCAAGTAAATATATCTTTACAGTCTGCAAAACGGTCTTTCAAGTAACCTCGGACCCTGAAACTAAACTGGCTCACCTTTCATCCTTTTTTTTCAAACATTTACGTTTTTTAAAAATGGCTGTTTCTTCCTTCCACTAAAATTCTCTGTCCAAAATACTAATCTGAGGCTGTTGCTGCTCCTCTTCTCCGTGCTCGGCTCCGAACCCGGCTTGTTTGGAGTGTTTTCATGTCAGGAATTGGAGACGACCAATATTATTGTAATGGGCTCCCTTTTGGCTTGTAAAATTTTGCGCCTGGGTGGAGTTGCGATGGTTCCCCAAGTTTCTCTTAGTGTCGATTAACAATCCTCTTGAACTAGAAGAAAGGGAACTAATGGAAACAATTGAGACGTTATATCGACTTTTACGACAATATGTAGTATCAGTTGAAGAAATGGACACCGAAGAAACAGACAAATATACGCAATTTGTTCCTGGTTAAAACGGTTTCAAGGGGTAATAGGCTACATGGGGATGAGCCAATCAATGGCGAATCCCCTTTCCTAGTATAGGTAGAATCTGAAAGAGGTGTAGGGTAGGTTGGACTGTTGGGTACTTGTCTCATACTTCATCCAAAAGAGGAGAGAGGTGTTGGCTGTGGGGTCGCAGCATTCCCTTCTATGTGCTTCGACTAGTTTAAGAGAAACCTGGCCGGAAAAACTATATTGTTACTTTTTACATAATCACCTGCTTACGAGTATACTCCAAAGCCACATTAATTATGACAGATATACCTTATTCAGACATTCTAGGGTTTGCCCTGCAACTCCTCCAGTTGAAATACCGGGTAGGGTCCTTAAACTATAGCCCGAGGCCCTAGTCAACCCTTGAATGCCATCCTCTTCCTTCCGCATCACCCCTTTCAAATTCCCTTCCTATGCTATTAATGGGGAGTTGCTAGTTACTAGATCACCCTCATCTAGTTATCCCACTCCCCTAAAGAGCAACAATTCGTGACATGGCAGCTAAATTTTATCAATTGACTCGTCAGAACGAAATGACAAAAGTGACCGAAAGGTTGTAACATGAATGAGTGTTATAAATAAATGGAAATTTATCAAAACTATTGTGGCTTTTATTAACTACGCTTAAATAAAATCAATTGAAACATTTTTCGACTAATACTTGCCATTAAAAATATACAAATTATAATTAAAACTGCAGCACGATTCAGTCCTGTTGTTAACCCTCACCAGGCTCATGAAAACCAAAGTATTAATTTGTAGATAGAACAATACTAATATTTAAACCATTGTTATAAGTTGCATTAACTTTAAGTGAAACTAATTAAATTGTTATTATGACAAGAAATTTGGAAAGTAATTATTTAATTAGAAGTTTATAAAAGCTCGATTATAAGATTAAAAATATTGATTAATAGCCGTTATAATGATGCTCAATATATAACATTTCAGAAAGTAATCCGGATTTATAATTACTGTATTGTAATACACTCTTCTCTTTTAATAAATATAAATAAATAAATTTGACATTTGAAATAAAAAAGAATTGGCTTAAAACAAATTAGAAGAACGGCACAATTTATTGTTTTAAAATATAATATATTGAAAAAAATAAAATAAATTTAATAAATGGCAATTTGTGAGGTTAAACAATAAAGATTGTCGATTGGATTTAATTTAATATATTGCCGCGGCTTTACTCAATCTAAGAGAATCCTTTTTATCAGGGAGCTAAGATGGGGAGAATTACAGGTGAATATCTGAAGTTTTTAATGGGGTTCTATCTTTGTATCTCTTACTGTTGATGTCTTCCACGGGCTGGATCATGCGGCTAACTAGTTGGAAGCAGGTTGAAGCACAGCTATAGGGATGGATGGTCAAAGCAGCGGCGTCGACGCAACTCAAGTAGATCTACCTGGACTCTGACTCAGAAAATTTCTAAGCCCCAGCCCTATATTAAACAGCCGTGGATTACTTGACACGTCTTGTCATGTTTTGCGTTACGTTTTCAAACCCTTGTTCTTCGAAGCTTTCACATCTTCTTCCCACAAATATTGAATTTAAACCAATCATATTTTGTATATCAAACTACGCAGCAGTATAATTAGGACCAATCACTGACGCGCTTATATTTCTGTCCGCGACAATGGCTGACTAAAAGCAGCCTCAGACATCGTAAACGCCACAACTATGTACGGGCCTACACAATGCTCTGAGCTTTATAGTTTGAAATACCCATGAAATTAATGGGATTCGCGTCATCTTAAGTCTAGAAGAACTCCTAAGAAATACACTTCGTTACAGTATGTATCTAAAATATAGAATTTGTCCCGATTGTTAGTAAGATCGGTGTTCAAAGTATTATTAATATATATTTTTAATTATTTAAGGGTGTCGTTTATTTGGATAGCAAAAAATTACAACCAGGTGTCAGTAACGTGTAAAAATGTGTATTCTTGTGTAACTTGCTGAACGATGTGCAGAGGGAGCCATGTTCGGAAGATTACCTGTTGTCCATTACCCGTTGTCTGTTTTTCAGTTGCACTTGATTATTTTTCGTAACTATTAAATTTACTATTGTAAGACAAACGATAGTAGTAAACCAGAATTTGCAAATATAGTTCGTTGTCTTCTTCTTCGGCTCTACTGCCCATTGAGGGTCTTGGCCTACCGGGTAGACTGCGGACTGTCATCTTACATGACACATTCCTAATTTGTAGTGATACGTGATCAGCGTATCGATTCTCCAGCCGACTTAATCCCAGTCTCCGTGACCACATAGTTCGTTGTTTTCTATTACAATTTCGTTTTAATACGTTGTCAATATAAAAGTTTGCAAATACTTACTTTACCAAGCGTATATATTTATGAAATATTAAAGTTTGTAAAGCGGAACACTAATTTGTTTCAAACAAATGGCGAGTTTCATGAATACGCGACCAGAAATCGTTCAGCTCTAAGGTCGGACAAGCATCTCCTTGCTCTACACCAGAAAAGTATTCACAATACCGGGATAATTTTATACAACAGCCTTCCGCTAGAGGTTAAAAATAGTACCTACAAACGCTTAGTGAAGCAGAGTAAAACTATTATTTTAAATGGCGCGTTTTACTCGGTACAGGATTTTCTTAATCGTCCTTCTAGTATTTAAAATCAAGGTTCCTGAAAATAGTGTTGAATGAGCTGCCTTGTAAAATAGCATATCACATATCTTTAAAATTTCTATTCAGTTTTTTCTGCTCTTTTGTTTGTTTGTTTCATGTATTGCCTGGAGTTACGACGGAAGGACAATTTCCTGGTCGCAGAGCTCCAAGTAGTTAAAACTCCATTTCGTGTTTCTCAGTGTGTGCTTGTTTGTGTTTCCTAGTGTGTCTGTAACATCGTGTGTCCGTGTTGTGTTTATATTGACTTTTGTCTATAAAAAATTTTCTTTTATTAATTTAATTTAAGATTATTTGTCTTTAATTATGTACTTTATTTTGTTCATTTTTAATGTATGACGTATCCAATTTCCTCAATCGAGGACTAATGGAAACAACAATAAATCTAAATCTAATTTATTATATAACTGCTATCAACGCTCTTTCTAAATTATTACATCACTGAACGATGATTAAATAGAATGTTTCACTACCAGACTTCATCCGTTCAGTGGAAATAAAGTGCCACAAATGTATTCAGAAATAAGAACTCATTGGTTTGTTCCACGCTATCCTGAAGTGCAAAACGTTGAACGTTATATCAACTATTGTCGGTACAGTCCGCTTCAAACCTGTATGTTCCATCGGTTGTTTTACTAACACGCAGATAGCCTTTCATATCGCTTCTTCGTGTTGTTTACTGATTCTTAGTGCCGCAAGTATACTCACTCACAAGCTACCTTCTTCTATATAATAACTGCTTCTATTAAGTTTCGACACGGTGCCAAAAAAAAATGAGAAACAATTGTTAAACATATACTTTATGACAGCATTAAAATTCAACTTCCATATCATACACGTGTTTCTTACAATCTATACATTTGTTTTTGTAAATTACATTTTTACATTCTTCGGCATCCCTTTCGTATTTCATGTTATCTAATATCTAATTTACAAGTCTTGATACTATTTTAACTTCATGTATACCATTATCTTTAAATGGTTTAACTATTGTATCAGTTAGACTACTAACATGTCATTTCCTTCTATTCAACGTTCATTCTATTAACTATTCTATATTCATTACCTACACTCAAAAAGTTCCAGCATTGAATATTTTCCATACATGTAAGCGACGTGAACACGTGAATTACTTTCCACAATAGATGAGCTATTGTCTAGTCAGTATGATCAGGTAGTGTTAAGCACTGGATGTGCGTTGATTCACGAAATCGCAATGGAGCAATGAGAAGTGATTCTATTTCATAATTTACACGAGAAAACGCCTACGGAGACATTCGAGACTTAGGGGTATGACTTATGGTATGAAAATAAATTACGCTGATTTCTAGATCGTAATTTGATATAGTTATGGAAATCGTCCACAAGTATAGGAGCTACCATGCGAGTAGAATGCATGTATATATATATATATACGGAGGGGGGGGGGCTCAAAATTAAATTGCGCCCCGAGCCTCTTATGTGCTCAGTCAGCCACTGTACGTTGTGAACCTGGGGATTCAGAAGAAAGAATTGTGATTGGCATTCAATAGTGATTCCAGAGCTATTTATTATATGACGACAGTAAGAATATTCAATTTAGTTTATTAGACTATAGGCGAGTAGCTCCCTTATAATACTCGCAAATGTTGACATACTATACTTGTGAGTGTACAGTCATTAACTTCAGTTACTGCCCTTTGTTTGAGTAATAACAAACAGTTTAATACTTGTATGTCGATCCATTTAGTATTCAGAAAATTATAATTTCTTAATTGCATAATGTGGTATTGCAACGATTTTTCTGCAAGCGTAATATTGACTTTCTTTCGAAACTCTTAAGAAAACTCTTCAAAGTACTCAGAAAGCGATTATCTCAGCGCACTTCTCATTTTGGCCACTTTTTATCTTGAGACCGCAAGTACAATGGTGTAGCTCTTATTCTCCTTTTATCCCAGAAACACGAACACAATTATTGTTTCAGAAACAATAGTGACTCATTCCTTTTCCCACACTTTACAGTCTTCCAAATTAAAATCTGAATGGAATAAATCTTTATGATCATCTCCTATAGGTTTAAAAATAAATTATTGTTTAATCACATCTTTGCCATGCTTTGACGATGAATCTTTGAGATGTGATTAGTTAAATATTAAATTTGTGTTTCAATCTTTAGTAAAAAGTTCCGCATCGTCCGTATCTCTTCGTCAGGAAAATGGTACAGTAGTAGCTGAGTTATTGAAGCAGGAAACGTTGTAGCAGAGTTTTGAGAAACATGGAGTTAATTGTGAAGGGAAAAAAATCATTTTGTTGTTGGTGGTGAATATATGCAAGGAGATACAAAGTTGTGATTTTGAAGAGAGAGGAGGAGACGAGAATCATAAAATTGTTGTCGTTACGATTCATATCCTACCATTGCACCAGCCGATGATCGAAGCCAGACGCAACTACGCCTAGTCCACAGTCAGAGAGCGAAATCAACCTTCCCCTACATCCGTTTCAGATACGTGAGAAAAGTTTGCATATTGACATATTTTACCATCTATTCATTTCAAAGTCATATACACTTTGATATAATTTTATAGTCACAATGGCTATCTTAGACACCCACTTAAGACCGAAGAGAAAGACGCCCTAGCTATAATTTACATGATAATTGTATTCATTTGATTTCATTATATTCATGTTTTAAATTAAATATTTAATCAATCAGCTTAATTTTTTTAATCTATTAGAAAACATTTCACATTTCCCTAGAGCTCTTTTTAAATGTATTTCGAACTCAGATCTTTTACAGACATCACAACTATCGACATGCTTACTTGTTTTGTCTTACACTACGTACTTCCTTAACATCAGTTATTAGCATGGTATTCCAGCGACCTCTTTTTGAGCTGCAGCACCCCATATTTTTATAGGAATTACATTAATCGTTTATATATAAGTACATTTAAAAACTGTTTATTTACATCTATTTTATCTATTATTAATATAAAACCTAATTTTCTACAATCAAATATTTAGAAAAATACAATTTAATTTAAAATAATTTACAAAATATATAATATATTATTCGTTTATTTTATCAAATATAATGGCAGACAGCATATCGTCATTCACGATTGTTTCTTACTACCTATAATTAACTTTTATCCTGAAAATAGACTCTCAATACTTCATTGAGAAGTTGGCATGCTTGAAGCGACTCTGCGTGTCTTTATGATGCACTCCGGATAATGATGATGAATACGTTTCACCAGCTGCCAAAGATTGAACTTTTGTAACACACAAGTTCCACTTAACTTGCAAGTGCATAATACAGATTCGTCATTTCCGATTTGATTAATCTTGAATTAATGGACGATGGCTTGAGATTGGCCAATTTTGGTCCTGGAAAGAGAACGTAGCTTAAATAAGTTTCCGAGTAGGTGGAAAGGGATGACAAAATTGGTGATGGACAAGGTAGGGCAGTTATGGGAGAAAAGTGGGCTTCAGGCAGGCAGTTATAGACGAGACGCGGAAAGACGGCGGCGGTGCCGGTCATCATGTTCCAGAAGCTTAACGTCGCCGATTCCGCGTTCCAGAGGTTCATGACGCCGGTGGTAAAGTACCCATGAAACTATAAATACATCAAAGCCAAAATTAAATGGCACAGTGGTCATCGCCACCATTCCATAAGAAAAACAAGGAAGGTAAGATTTTTCTTTGTTGTTATTAAACGTATATTATCAAATTTGAACAGACTGATTATTTAATTTATTGTGCTCCATTTATTAAAGTAAATTCAAATTTCCACTTTTAAAATTATTACAAGGGAAATATGACCCAGCTATCAATTGACACAAATCCTCTTTATTAATACAATGCATTCATGCTTAACGTTGCTGTAAGTTTTTAAATTATATTACTACAGTTTATTACAAAACGAGGCATGACGTAGCAGTGGACCAGTACAAAATTCCTTGCTCTGCTCCAAGTAAATATCCGTTGTTTCACCTACTCCATGTTCCGCTTCAAAGCCCTGATTATTACTACATATGTAAAATGTTTATACGATTTAAATATGTGTCATTCTGAAGGTTTTGGAAGTGTCAGAAATGTAGAGCAAGGTAAAATAAGATAAGACTTTGGCATCATAAGGAGCAACAATGATCTAAGACTAATAAATGTTGAAATATTCAAAGCTCTGGTTGATAATCTGAAGCTTAAACACGTACTTGATCTGTACAGGTCATGGGTAAATGGGTTACCAAATGTTCAGCCTCCCAATGAAGGTATACTAAAGAACACCCAACGATTTTAATTAATACCGAAGACGCAACTGCCATCAAATCTCAGATCGAAGGCCATAATTACAAAGTGCGCGTAAAATGGTGTGAATGAAGCAGAGCGCACGGCTAATGAGGATGTTTGAGGCGCGCTCCCCTCCGAGCGGAAACATTTACCAACCTTCCATCCTCATAGTCGACATCGACGTTATCACGACAAAATCAAATAACAACAACCTACAAAATATCACACACCACTTCAAATAACATAAATATCAATTTTGTGTCCGAAACGAGATTTTCTCCTGTTTTTGCTTTAAGAAAATTGACGTGCAATAAAAGTGCAATTTTGCTCTTCTGAGAGACTGCGTGAACGTTAATATAGCCGGAAACGCAATGGATATTACTTTCACAGAAGCTGTAGTACTAACATCCGTAGATAAGGATCATTATCTAAAAATATCAAATAATCCCTCAGATAATGATTCCGTTTTCAACTTTCTCGAAGCACATGACTTACAATGTGACATACAACTTAACATTTAGAGTCTTAAAATTAATCGAATTCATATTGTCACGTTTCTGTAGGATCGTGAGATACAGTAACACACACACGTAGAGGTTATAGAAGTTTATTTAACAACGAAGTGTTGTACAAAAACTCGTCCTGCGTAAGACCGACCGCGATTCTGAATCCAGTACAATTTATACATACATGGAATATTCCAGAAACATAACATTCGGGAAACAGCAAATACTAGATCTACCTTCACGGTCACAGGTGAATCACATACACTATTTTAATTTCGTGTTCATTATTTTAATATTGTATGCACTGGAACAATTATTATACTAACTGATAATCATTGTGATAGAACTTTTTATGAATAAAAAAATTCTAGAAACGAAAGGTAAACAAAGTAAATAAATAAAAACAGTTACATCGAGTGGGGCTGGAACTAGTCCACATTTCTGCAGTCCAGCACGATACACATCACGAACCACTGCTAATTTCCAATTGTAGAGATATTTTTAAATATTATAAATCTAAAATTAAAAAAAAAATTATATTACATTTTACTTTCTTACGGAATTTACTACCTCATAATATTCTAAAGCTGAAAATACCATTAATTCACCGGTTTATGAAAGCAGAGAAGTATGAAATATCAACCAATATGGCATAATACTTGAAGAAGCTTAGATTTAGCTGAAATAATGATTAATTGTGAAGATGTTTAAATTCGTTGTCTTACAGAATTTTCAAAACGTTTTAAGAAATTGAGATAACACTAACCCGTTGATCACATTTCAAAATTAATTACTTATTTGAAAGATAGAAATTAACTATAGAAGGAAAAAAGTTTGATACAGTAAAATATAATCCTAATTGATATTAATTGTAATAGGCATAATTGTGGTTAAAATTTGTAATTTATAAGGTAACTAGCTGGAGACCCGGCGTTGCCTGGGTATTTATTTATATTATCCCGGTACATTATTTAATTCTTGGTCATCACATAACTAAACCGGCATCGAAAACTCCTAGTATCTCGACAGTCAAAAATACTCCCGGTACTATAACAGGACTTAAAATATTTTTAGCACTATGATAGAATAAAATTTCTTCCCCACTTAAGGGATGAATTTTTACTTAAATCGCATATTAAAGGTCATAATGCGACTCCAAAGTAGATAATTTCTTTGTTATTGTCATGACTCATTTCCACCCCCACCCGTCACATGCGGCAAGGGGTTGAAATGATAAACAATTATGTCGGGGAAAGTAAATAAAAGTAATTTACCTAAAGAATTCTTTTTCGATTAAAATATGAGCCTTTATTGTATAGAAAAATTCCAACTTCACCCTTCCCTCTAGGGGAATCGTTCGTAAGCTATACGCCAAACGTTCTTAGGTAATTGTTAACCGTCTGTTTTGTGGCCTCTCGCCTGAACCCGACGGTATGAGTTCGCAGTAGATCTCTCTTTATAAATTCCTATTCTGTTTGTCTCCAAACGCTGGCTACCCTCGTCTTCAGTCTCACTGTCTCGAAGATTATGAACTCGACTTGCGTTACACGTGCGCCAACCAAAATTTTGACGCCTCACCGGTGGCATTTTCTCATCACTAACAATAAATAATACGACGATAAACCTTTAAACACATTAATAGTTACTGTTGTGAAAGAAACGGTAATTGAATACGAATTAATGTCAATCTGTCTATGCGATATGTACACGTCCGTCCAGTCTAGTGAATGACAACAAGAAAGAGAGAGAGAGAGCTTATGATCATTTCACGTCAAACCTTATATGTCGCAGTTGCTTTTGAACAGGTTTCTCATGTTTACAACAACAGCCTATGCTATTAAAGGGGAGTTGCCTGTTTCAGGATCACCCTCATGTAACCTGTTACCAAAAAAAAGTGAATTTGCTCGCCCCCCCTCTCTCTATAATGCTGCCAAAATTGCGATGAATGCTACAGGAACGGCTGATAGAAATTCCTGTTTCAATCTCTGAAATTTTCATTGAAATCCGTTGAGCCGTTTCAAAGCATAACAGATCAAGAGTACAGACCACCCCATTAACATTGAAGATTCAAATGCGCGGTTATAAGGCAACCTTCCCGTAGAATTTCTTCATATTATGAGATTTTAAAACTTTTCGTACGATTTTTAAATAATTTTCTTTTATACAATAACGAAAACAACAAAAAAGAATTATCCAATTTGGTGCAGTCGTTTGGTAGTTATGCGCGTACATACATTACGACGATTCATTTATATATATATATATATATTAATAATATGGAAAGTTTTTAATTTGGACATTGTTCAGAGTTAGTCGTTTCCTCCGCTCCATGTTAGACGCTCGTAAAACTCGGTTGCTGTGAAAGTATAATAAGAGATTTTGCCAAAGTTGAGGCATGTGCATAAACGAGCAGTTATGGCTTAATAAATAAGTTAAATTTTCAAAAGTGAGATATATTAGTATAAATCGCGATTCGGCCGGGGTCAGGTAAAACAAATTTCAATAAAAATTTCAATAAGCTAAGTACCAAAGAAGAGCACTGTGTAAATTAAATCAATCATTTTAAGTGCGTCTATAAATGTTTACGATCAATGAATAGTAGAGACAGGTCCGCAGTTCCAGAGTCCTGTCAACAATGCAAATGAGAGACATAAGCAAACAATAAACGCTTTTAAACAAAGTTCCACGAATACTAGCTACTGCCCAAATTGCCAATTTTCTTCCCATGGGAAACAAAATTTAAAGACAATTAAAAATTGACATTAGAGGTATTCGTACAGATAAATTTATAAAATTATCTGGAATTAATGTTAATAGCACAATTGATGTGTTTAAATTAAATTTTAGATTATAAACCAGCAACAATTTATGACGACCTACCCAGTAATTAGTAAAAAAAACTGTTTCCTACAAAATATTTCCACAAACTCATGTCGCATAACATCAACGTGTGACGTGACAAATTAATTCCCTCTTATGATGGCGAAACGAGGGGCTTAAAATTATTCCAAAATAATATATTATATACCTTGTTCAAATTGTAATACCAGACATATACGACTCTCTTTCTTTCCTTTTTTAAAACAAACCGTTTTCATGTCTACAAATTAAGGTTAAAGCCGAAATATAAATTGCCTACCTCATTCTCTAGGCATCGTAAAAAGTGAACCATTATATTTGATTTGACGATAAATCTATTTATGCAAAGAAAACAGCAGATTGAAATTAAGAATATCTGTGACTATATTCATAAAAAAACAATAAAGATAAACTTATGAACGACAGGAATGAAGGAAGTGACTAGTTATTCGCTCTGCTTACATTTTAATTAAACAAATACTAGCTATAATTTTTTTATTGTAATAAAAGTAAATCTTGGCCTTTTTACAGACAGATTTTTCCATGGCTCTACAGCCCATTGAGGGCCTGGGTCTACCCAGTCGACTGCGGACTGTCATCGAGTAACGTGGTCAGCGTATCGATCCTCCAACAGTCTTGATCCCGGTCTTCGCGACCATGACGACACAAACATCCAAGCCCAGGGTTCGAACCCGGGACCTCTGGGTTGTGAGGCAGCAACGCTAGCCACTACACCACAGGAGGACAGACAGATTTACGTATTCAAATTCAAGATAAACGAAGGTTCGATGCATATTCACAACTTTTTGAGGTTTCTCTTTCAAGGTATTGTAATCTCCAAAGATAGATAACACTAACATAATGAGTTAAAAGCACAAAAATTTAAAGAGAGGTCCGAGGCAAGTCATTACACTTCAATCCACTCCGTGTTAAAAAGCTTTCGATAGAAAAACCTGAAGAAGGTGCGAATATGCACCGAAACGTCGTTTATCTTTAATTTGAATAAATAAATATTGTGGTGCAAGATTGTTGCGTATCACATAAGATGAATTTGATTCTTTATTATTATTATTATTATAAGTAACCTTTTAAACCTAAGCTAGACGACGTCGGAACCATGAATGAACGCGATTGATTATTTAAATGACGAATTACAGTCATCTTATCGGCCAGAAAACGTAAACATTAGGTTAGGAAAGGTGATTGGATGAGAGAACTTGGGGCAGAAATAGTGGTGACAAATAGGAATCAGTACGGATCTACCTGGTGAACCCCGGTAAGGAAGGTAATTGGACCTGGATGTGGACCTTTCGCCGTTAACAGCAAAACTAGGTTAGAGGTTTTGCCCTAGAGGCCGGAAACGTTAATAATACGACCAAACAACTTAATTGGAAGATTAAGGGCAACATTTATTGGCCCTCGATACATCACCAGTCGAAGAAGAAAAACAGCGTCCCAAAGTCCGAAGGAAACCCACTGAGAAGAAAACATATTGCAAACTACTCCTCCATAAGTGGGCGAAGAAATCACACGCCCATGATGAAAATTATTAGGACAGTGCGTGGCTTTCAGAAGAAAACCAGCGGGTTCTTGGAAAGAACGAATATTTCGTCAGTCAGAAACAGTCAAAAACATTCAACCTTCAGGAACAGTCAGGAACTTTCAACATTCAGGAGCAGTCAGTTAAAATTTTTACCGAACTCTAAAGGGACTTAGAACATTAATCTGGCCAATACATCACGAAGAAGTTATAAAATTCCATACGTAGTCAACGAGCATCCCTGGGCGACGAGCTCAGTAACTCTGAAGCTGGGAATAATCACCTACGAGCAGCCACGGGTCGACGCGCAGAAATCACCAGTCATCAACATCAGCCATCAGTGACGCCCTGGACCATCAACGGCGCCTTGGTGAGGTACCTCTGGTCGCATCTATTTAAAGTTCTCGCCCCCCCCCCCCTCCATTAGCTATTCCCTGAGAAAAAGATATTCATATTCCAGACTGATTCAACGAGGTCACATTAAATGCAAGTCAAATCCCTTATGTTAAATTTATATTAATATAATTATTTACTCGCTAATTTAAAGTTTAAAAGTTATAGTTTCTTTATTCCTTATACTTACCGTAATAATAATAGTCATAATTTAAAGTCATTTTCACCACCTTAACATACATGTTAAAAAAAATCATACCAAAATCTGTCTGTAAAAAGGTCAATAATTACTATAATTAATTTACTACAGACGTTAAATTAGGTCTTTCAATTGCAATCATCTGACGAACGTGTTTTAAATAGACGGATCAGCAGTAAATTTGAACCATCATTTCGGCAACTTATTATTGTGTATATATACTTTCTAATTATGTGTTGAATGTGCATGACTCACAAATCGAAAACTATTCATAATTTTAGAAATGATTCAACCTTTAAAAGGTCAAAATTATTTTGTCTATTATTCCAACACACCTTAACATAAATAAAGTAACAAATTACATACTGTAATAAATCTTACATTATCACATTAATTTTCACTATGTTGAAATTTTATAAAAATCGAAATTTAGATTCGCCGAGATTGTTTTTATAGTTTAGATATTTTTAAGACCTACAAATTATTGTCAGGACAATATTTTAATTATATTAGACGAAACGTTAGTTGAGGTAATTAAATTTATTTTATAATATGTGACCCGATATAATCAAATAGGCACAGAAAATACATTGTAAAGGAGCATTATCAATCAAGCCTAAAAACGTTGTTTAGAACGCCAATACGACGACGTAAAGAGATTACACCATAGAATAAGTCAGTGTAACACGGATGTGTAACGGTTGGCTATTGGTACGAATATATTTTAATTCTGATAATTCGCTAAGATATATATGTAATTAGTAGGTTATGTATAATAATAAAAGTATATTGTAAATTGAAATGCAATTTGTACAATTTTAGCCATTCAATGAATATATTCTGACCAAAGATCTAAAGTTCCGGTGTGTTTGAACTGTAAAAATAAAATAATAGTGACTCTATAAAGGTTGAAGTGTCTCAAATTACTATCTGGGTGCCCGACGACGCACGGGTATTTATTTATAAAAGCCCGTTACAGTATTTAATTCGACAGTAATCTCCATCGGCGAGATCGTCACACTATTGAAAATATACCTTTTCACGCCCCCTACTTTATGAGAACTGAATTTCATCATTAGCACCGCGATAACTCAGTCTCTTAGTCAATCAAGAAATCTATTATACCTTAAAGAAACACATAAATACACCGTCGTCGCGAAAAACGATTAAAAAGTACCATTACTTATATAAAATGTTAGTTATATTTAACACTAGCTATTCCTGCGACTTCGTTCGCGCAGAAACAACTCTTTTTATTTTGCTCTAACAACGAAACAAAAAATGAGGAACAGATACCTTATTTGAAGTGTTCATTGCTAAACATAAAAAATTCACAGCAATCGGATGAATATGATATGTCATTTCTGCCGTGTTTTTGGTAGCTGAAATGCAAATTGATGTTTTGGGCTGTGACGCCGATTCGGTGGCAGATAAGTTACTCCCCGCCGCGTAGAAAGCTAAAAAGTATGTTTCGTCAAACACAGATAAGCTCAATCACGGAATGAGGGCTTTCCTGACGAAGTTGGTGAATTTTCAACCGGGACATCTTCGTCAGGTGTCAAGAAACAATTTATACGAAACATTGGACACATTATGATCCAGTAACAAAGAATGGACGGGTAAAACACACATCCTATTGATGGGGGGGGATATTAATTATTTAATGAATTTAATAATTGGGTTTAATAAATACATTTATTAACTGAAAACAATCATTTTAAAATTAAAGTTCTCAGGGGAATTATTGTTTGGGTGACCACGTGTAGCAGATTTTCCGTTCGTTGACGAACCTGAGTTGTTTGCATATGCGTCTTGTGTAGATATCGTTGGAACTTCCGGGTTGTGGAACCTGTAGCGGCCGGTAGACAATAGCATAAAGTCGTGCTGCCGGAATTGAGGAAACTCAGCTTTTTCCTCTTTCTTCCCTTGTTGTTAAAACCTTTCTTCCCTGCTTCCTCGACATGGTACACCTCTGAGGGATCAGTCCGTAATTTACACTGTCTTCCTCCACTTGTTAATGTCTCACCTTATACTCTCGCCACCACTCTGCTCAATTCCTTCTCCACCACCAATCTCCTCTCCCCACCATTCTACAGTCAATCTCCCTAACCACCAATCTCCTTCAATCTGCTCAATTCCTTCTCCACCACCAATCGGTTCTCCTCACCAATCTCCTCTCGCCACCACCTTGTATCACCAGCAATCTGTTCCGAAATTGTCTCCTCCTGCCTCTTTAAAACCTCGTCCCAACTTATGCGACACCTATCAATAAGGTGGCAGGGATGGATATTTTCCAATAATATCCCTTGTTACATTTGAGGAACACACGCCATCCGGTCACCAAATTCTCTGACAGATTAGAACATTCCGAAACCGGCGACGACGAGTCTGCGCTTTGTAGCCCAAGCGACAGCAAAGAAACAATTCTCAAATGATACACCTTATGCTTGAAACAAATAATTGGAGTTGTGTAAATGGTCTGTTATATGTATGCATGGGGTACAGAATTATAAGGAAGAGAAATTTAAAACTACTGATACACAATTCTAAAAAACTGAAATTCTTATAATGTTAGCGTTATTGTTACTAATAGGCGACTTTGAAGTATTCTGAACAAAGGAGAAACAAAATAGATGAACATATATAAGGAATTATTAAATTAATAATAGTAGATGATTAACTTATATATAGAACAGGCGATGAAGAAAGTTAAAGCGGAATATGGAAAAGGAATCATACTGGTCGCGAAGACCGGGATTAAGACTGTTGGAGGATCGATACGCTGACCAACGTGTCACTCCAAACTCGGAATGTGTCAAGATGACAGTCCACAGTCGACTCGGTAGGCCCAGGTCCTCAATGGGCTGTAGAGCCATGGAGAAAGAAAGAAAAAAAATCATACTGCAAGGCGAAGAAATAAAAACCTTACGTTTTGCCGACGATATTGTAGTATTAGGAGAAGCAGAAGAAGACTTGGAAACCATAATAAATGACAGTAGTCCTGGAGAAAGAGTGCAATATGAGGGTTAATAGAGGGAAAACCAAGGTAATGGAGTGTAGTATGGGAATAAGTGGAATAACAGAGGGTGTTAGATTGGAAAGGGATATTTTGACGGAAGTTAAGGAATTCTGCTACTTGGGAAGCGTAATATTTAGGGATGGTAGAAGTATAGTAGACAAAGAGTAGGATAGCACAGGCAAGGAAGGCTATCGCGATAAAGAGGGATTTACTTACGGGTAATATAAGTGTGAATATTAGGAAATTGTTGCTAAAAATGTTTGTATGGAACGTGGCGTTATATGGGTGCGAAACGTGGACGATAGGAGTTGGGGAAAGGAAAAGAATAAAAGCCTTTGAAATGTGGTGCTATAGGAGAATGCTGAAAATCAGATGGGTGGATAGAATCACAAACGAGGAAGTTCTAAACAGAATAGGGTAAAAGCGAACAATATGGAGGACATTGACTAAGAGAAGTGATAGATTAATAGGCCACGTTCTAAGACATAAGGGTCTAGTAAAATTAGCATTAAATGGAAGTGTGTGGGGTAAGTACAGAAGAGGGAGGATGTGGGCTGTGCTAGTTATAAGGGATAGAAAAGCCTTGCGCAAGATCGGTTAACATGGAGGGTTGCATCAGGCCAGTCTTAGGACTGAATACCACAACAACAGTAGATGATTACACAAATGAGATAAGACATACTATAAACGGTATTATGTTTGTCTAAAAGAAGTGCCATAAGCTGGCATGGATGGCGTAGAAGAGAAAAATCGTGACTGAAAGCTTGAAAAAATCTTACACTACCCCCACTTTCACGTATCTACTCACAAGTATCTGTAACTGATACCGATGCATTCAATACCCCAATCATTCTTTCATTACAGTAAAAAATAACTCTAAGCAAACTGTTCCCCAGTTTCACATCCTTTACGCTTAAAACACTCTCTACTGTCTTCTTTTTTGCTTTCGTGTATGCATCAAATTTTTATCTATGAACTCATTCGTTTCCGAGAAGAGATACAAAAAGCTGATAAGCCCACTAATGCGCAAACATACTTGATAATCTGGCAAGGGTTGTTCAAATGGTGTCAGCATCTACTTACGGCAAACATAGTTTTCTACTGCATACATTGGTTCCGTTAAGAAACAAGCGAGCATGCAACTGGTTTGTTAAGAAACTTTATCTTACTCTGCCAATGCAATGTTTTCACGTCACAGTATTTGCCTCATACAACATAGTTTATTATTTATTTTATGTACTGTAAACGCATCATCAGTGTTTATTAATAATATGTGGGCAACTTACTTGTACCGTATATATTTCACAAAGATTTCTCACTATCTTTAATAATAAAAAAATTGTAAATACATTCTACATTACATTATTAGTTGGATGATACTGCATCGGAACAGTTTCTGTTAATAATGGTAATTGAAAAACATGGATTAAACTTTAGTTAAACTACAAAATCGTAAACCTGTTACGCGATCGTATATTTTTATAAGCCACGAACACTGAAGCCATTGGTAATAATCTTGGGTTGGGATGCATCCTTGCAGTGATGATCTCAGCTTTAGTCGGTTGCCAAAGCTTAAATTATAAACCTTTCACTGGCTACTGATACTCATAATCCGCTGTGCCAAACCACGGTTAACAATGCCAATGCGAGAGAAAAACGAAGAATAGTTTTTTAGTAAAAATCCACTGCCCTTTGATTACGATCTCTGGTTAATTTAATGTCTAAATGAAATATTGTCAACTATTGTGATATTTATGAAGATAATGAGAAATTTGTGTTAATGGTACAACTGACTTCAAATTAAATAACCATATAAGCAAGTCAAATTCTGTGGCCCCCGACCATAAGGCTGTAACGTTTAATGTGATTGGATTCTACTTTTAATTAAATAATAGCAAGAAGAATAAATTATGTGAAAGTGTACAATTTTAAGATCATATTTTAATAAAAAGTAACAAAAAAGAAAATAAAACTTATCTCTTTGCTCCTTTAGAAAGTAATTATAAATTTCGAAAATGACTTGACTTTAAATTGAAATAGAAAGCCAACTTGATCTGTCTATCGGGGGATGGTGGGCTTAAATACCTTGTCCTGGCTAATTGATTTTGGCAATGGCTTCTGAGGCTTTCAGTTGACGGCCTTGAAGGATTTATGGTATTTATCAACACTGGAACTCGTAGGTACTGGCTGAAAACTTTGGAATCATTGAAGAGGTGGAATACGCTGCTATTGCCGGGCTTTGAGGTCTGCTGCTGAACACTTCCCTTGGTTTTTCCATCCGATCAACAGCCTCTCTCAATCTCCACGACAAATAACCGTCCATCTTCGCACCTAACTCACTCCAAAATCTTTTACGAACTACTTTAAATCTATCATTTCCCCTTCTCAATTTAATTTTGGCCAATAAGAAATATTCTTACATTTTCTGATTCGTGAATCCGGGGTTCACACGTCTTCTGGAAAAGTCGAAAAATGACACGCACCAGAGATTACTAAACCTCTGTGGGAACGTCTGAACGTGACAAAATATTGAAATCTCAGATTATTACCATCCGACATATATTTATTGTCTTGTTGTCCGGCGGCCTCTTAATCCTTCAAAAGATCACTCCTTACAATAGATATTTCGACTACAGCCAGGTCTCCCTGCTACCTGAAGCGCAACGAACCCTCAACTTTCATCGCTCGTGAAATTTAGTTAAAAATTTAATATAAAATAACAAATAACCCCTTTAATAATTCAGAATGTATGTTTACACTACAAGGCACATCAATGAGTGGCGTATTAAGTTGTTACACTTTGTTGTCGTATCGAGTAGCATGTATTTTCCACAGGGGTGAATAATTAAATATAGTTTCCATACACAAAAACACTTTTTGCAATTATAAAACGCATTATATGAAATAATAAATTCCTTTCAGCGATTATATACATCATTTTAAACCACTTCGGGGTTTAATATTTGGTTATTAATAGTCGGGCGATCATTTTTTTTATTTTAAGATGAAATACAGGCAGGCCAGAAAAAATGAGTTAAAGAGGGAGATTGTACCAAAGAGTAGTAGTGGCGAAATGGACGTTTCTTACGTAAAAATCAGTTAGTCTTCAGGGGAAAGAACATCATTTCAGAGCTTAAGCACGTGATTCCGCAACACTCTAAGACATGGGACTACTCGGTACATCTCAGCCAAGAAGTATGGCTATTGTCGGTGTTCCACATAGCTCAGTGTTTCAGAAATGAGATTCATTGATTTCTGAAGCCTTTACTGGGATTACGGATAGCTGCGCGTCGTTTTTAAGCGTTCTGGTTCCGGCAGACTTACTGATGTTCGTCAGCGTCGGGTGTCTCGTGATCGTATTGAATTATAACACGTGTACTTGAGGAATCTCAAGTTTGTTTCCAATTAGAGCTACGAGTGTTGCGCCGCGCCGTGGTGTCTGTAACTAGGTAAAGCCTGCGAGTCCAGTTCAATACCCAATGAATATAGCAGCGGACAACGATGCGCCAGAAACTTACGTTCAAGCTGAGAAGAAAAATCCCAGCGTCACTATTTGACGTTGGAAGTAATGTTGGTGGAAATACTGAATCAGTCTGTTTAGCCGGGACATCCAAAAGTTAGTTGATGATAGGTCTCCAAAGTGAAGTGCTGACAACAAAAATATTTAAAGCGGAGAGATCATCACAGCGTTCACATAAATTCGATGTTCCAATCCTGAACATACATATTTGCTTGTACATTAACTACGAGTCTTGAGCATATCTAAGAGCAGACAACGAGCTCAGATCTGGAAAGTGGGGAAACATTCGAAGAAGGTGACCAAACATGTGTCTATAGATGACACACCAGTCAGCCACCCGAAAACAGCAGTTTCTATTTGGAAACGAATAACAAACACACAGATGCTAAAGATGATTGTGAACTCAGCAGAGAAAATTATTTTGTATATAAAAATTTTAATTCACTGTTTTTTTTATAAAACTGAAATTAAAGTATCAAAATAATTATTAATTCAAATAAATATTTATGTGAAATATCAAACCCCAAATAAATTTTATTTACATTTTGAAAATCAAAGTTTTTTGAATTAAAGAAATATAAAATCAAACAGCATAGAGAAACATTAATTTAATCTTTCATCACTCCACTATTCATTATTCCTGGATAAAGCGACTGACGGACTATACTTGGAATATTTATTTATTAATATAAAAATCTCATTTTGTATGCGTACTACTTGATGATTTTGATACTCGGTCAGGAAACTTGAAGTGTAGTACCATTGCCCTCAAAAGAACTTGTATTATGAAGATATTTTTTTCACACTTCAACTGCCGCTACTCTCCATTACTCTGATAGGGGCCATTCCATTATTAACAATAAAATGTTAAATACATTAAAATTTCTCATTCTATGCAATATTCTCTCTCATTGATGGTGCGGTACTATTGAGCAGTTACGTTATAGTTTTTCAGACAAAAAGAGGGTATCAAATGCCGACCATCGTAAATCTTCCAGACATTTCAAAATAATGGTTTGCTTAATTAACACAGTCTCGACCAGACGAATTACACAGTTTGGCGATTTCACGGCAAGTATTGACCAAAACAATTTTATGGTTCATGATCACATGGCAAATCGAAAGAATCTTATGGTGGCAAATAATAAGCCAAGCTCAAGGGATGACTTTTGTCCCACGTGTGAGAAAGGGATATAACACAAAGAGATAAATCTTAGAGTGCTGTGAGATCACTGTACCGGGAGAAGCGGGTACAAAAGTCCAAGTCCCATAGCTTTTCGGAGAAAGTGTTTCAGGTCCCAGGGTGGAAACGGACTTCGTGACTGGAGAAATATCGACGCAGAGGCCGCCGCTTAGTAATACTTGAGGGCACCTGTGGACCTGAATATATCTCCGCAAGAGAATGCCGAGCTTACGTAAGCAACCCCCGCGATTTCATCCTTAATTCGACTTCTCTTAAATTGAAATTAATGGTTCTTATTTAAATCATCAGTATACCGTGTGATAGAGTTTAATATTTTGCTTAATGCGACGCCTAGAATTATGCTACTTAAAAATAATATGTCTGAATATAAAGACACGTTAATCATACTTAGATTTGAAATAATAAAACACAATTGGGAAAAGGATCATACAGCAAGAAGAAGAAATAAAGATCCTATGCTTTGGCGATGATATTGCAGTATTGGAAACCATAGTAATGGCATGAACGTGGTCCTGGAGAAAGAGTTCAATATGAGGATTAATAGAGGCAAAACCAAGGTAATGGAGTGTAGTATCGGAAATAATATTCACATGTTACCCGTAAGTAAATCCCTCTTTTTCGCGATAGCCTTCCTTGCCTGTGCTACCCTACTCTTTGGCTACTATACTTCTACCATCCCTAGTTATTATGCTTCCCAAGTAGCAGAATTCCTTAAAGTTACGTCAAAATATCCCTTTCCAATCCAACACCCTTTGCATTTATAATTTTTATATGTATTTTGCGTATTGTTTGTGTCTATGATTCTATTTCTCATTTATATATTTTCATAGCTGTCTATACTTCACTGTTATAATTTATCATCAATGCATGTAACTGTTCCCATTTCCTCAGAAGAGGACTAATGAAGTTAATAAAACTGACCTCATCAGGTATGCATCCACAAAGAGAAACGATATGACAAAGATATGCGTAAAAGGAGACCCAAGAAAATACGGTCATAAATGATGTTAAGATTGTATCTATATTAACATTACTTGGTGTATAACATTACAGACTAATCTCGCAAAATATTTAGTTTCGAAACTATGGTTAAGATGACAGCTTTACTCATATTTGAATGTTTGTCACGAAGTTGTTTCAAATTACTGACATATTCTTCACGCTAGCTTAGACTCTGAAAATATGTTTATAAAGTAAACATCATGAGTAGTTTACGCAAATGATAATGAAAAGTTACTCAAATGTCTCAGGCCATAATGGAACGCCGAATTTTCCGAAAAAAATTCGCCTCTTTTTTTTCCCCAAGGAATCCTGTTAGGATAAATAAAGTAGTTACGGCATTCATATTTGTAATTTGCATGTCTACAGAATATTCACAACTTTGCACACAATACACTTTGGTGAATTAGTCGAGGCAAACTTCACTCCAAAATGTATTGTTGTTGTGGTATTCAGTCTTAAGACTGGTCTGATGAAACCCTCCATACTAATCAATCTTGCGCAAGCCTTTTAATTTTCCGCATAACTACCACATCCCACATCGTCCCTCATCGACTTAGTGTAGTCCATCCTTGGCCTCTCTCTCTCTCTCTGGTCTTACCCTAAACGTCCATCATTGTCGAATACACACACAGTTCCCAGTAATCTACAGATATTTTGTCTGTATTTTTGTGGTAAGTTAAATCTATATGCTATAAAAATAGTTTGAATGTGCCATCGGAAAATAGCTGTACTCTGAACTACGTAATAATGTAGATCTACGCAGGATCTACGCGCGATTTTCGTACTTATAATCATTAATTAAGCTGGTTCAGAGTTGTACAACCACCCGTGGACTTCATGATGTAACTGCACAGCACCTTTTCCCACAGCACGTATAACGCTCATCGCATGAAATTTGATATTGTATGCCGTAAACACGAACGCAAAATAATATAATTAATGTATCAATAGAACTGAAGCTGTGGCAGTCTCCGCCTTAATCTGCGAAGTCAATTCATTTGAAATGCATGCTGAAAAACTAATATAAAAATGAAAACCAAAATGAGGAATTTTGAGGAACCTATGAAACACAAGAAACTTAAATAACAAAATCAACAACATAATTTAATTTTCAGAACATTTCAAAATAAAATATTTCTGGAAATATATAAGAACAACTTCACAGTAATTTAATTTCATAAAATAGGCAAAAGACAAATAGAATTTGGTATTAATATTTTCAGAATTTACACAATGAATATTTAGTCATACATTCTCTGCCTATGTTTGTATCAGTGCAGAGCTATTAATCTTTTCACAAATTGCATTATTATAAGTTGGATTTGTGTGAATTAAGGCACTGTAATTTCATCTAAGTTGGATTTGTTTGAATGTGTAAAAGGCATCCCCGTCAGTACGGATAAGCACCAATCTTAACAATGAATTTAAGGCATATTCTAATTAAACGATCAGGACAAGTATACTAATATATTAATCTAAGACCTTGTAGTCACTTAATCTTAAATTCTGAATATACAGATAAGAAATCTACGGACGATGCGAAAACAGGATCAAAAGACAACAATATACTCACCCACTGAAGTGATGAAATGTGTACAAGCGAAATGTTATCCTGATTCGCGTGCACATCACTTCACTGACATTACTGATAAAAATTGCGTATATTTAATAACAGAGAAACACCACTGTGCTCATATTTGTAAATCTCATAAGAATAGTCAACAGGTTATCCATTCAGTGGTTCGTATTCCTCATACACAAGCACGCACTTACGGCGCTACTAGTAAAATAACAAACTATCGAGTAATCTTCACGATTTTACACACTGTGAAACGAGTTTTGAAACTATTCGAATTAAACGAGGATTCACATCTGCTGTAGAGGCCCGAACACGATCAAAGTCCCGCGCATTGTGTCCAAAGTAGACGAAACACTAGTTACGATTCTGACCTGTAGGTGGCTCGCTCGGCGCCTGATAACGCTGCCATCTACACAGGTTGAACTTTACTACGAGCGATACGCAAAGAGTTGATAAAAACGAAGGAGAGTGCTGCAATTTTTATATAGTACATATTACTCCTTTCGTATTTTAGGAAAGGTAACTTAACGACACGTTAAGGAATTACTAACATATTGCAAACTAGAATTTGAAGTTTAATGACGATAGTGCCTTGTAGATGATGGATCATTCGTTTCGACATAAATTAAAAGAATTTATAGACAACCATAATACAGTTTATAGTAAGGATCTGGATTATCTTTATTCCTCAACGAAGGACTAAAAAAGGAATTAATAAATATCTATTACGGTAACCTTTTTTATAACTTCATTAGTTAATCTGCCCTAGTCGACAGTAAGTAATATATAATGTTTAAGTCTTGCGGAGAATTGAACCCTCTCCATAATGTCTAATATATTAAAATACACAGGTTTTAGTTAAAACGTCAGTAGATCTGATGGTTTTCATTCCTTCAGTCTTCTAGGTTGATAATTTCTTCTAACATTAGTTTGGCACAAGTTGATTATACTTTTTGGCATGGTTTTGAATATAATTTGTCACCGTTCGGATGAACAGATCGTTTAGTAGGACTCTATTTGGTACATACCAAGGTGCATTTGTAATAAAACAAAGCGTTTTAGTTTGAAAACGTTCTATGATGTCAGTATTGGATTTACACGCAGTCTCCCAAAAAAATTTAGAATTTGCATCTGTTGTAGTGAAATGATGACAGTGGAATTCAGACAGGACAGTGATTAATGAGATTGGAGCCAGTTAGTTAAATCGTTGAGTGGGCGTGAAACACCTGGTGGTAGCAGAAACGAGATATTTGGCGAGATTTCAAAGTCCATGTCGGTTTGAGGGTGTATTTATATACTGGGAGTTTGTTACTCAAATATAGATATTATCCAGTATAGTTTACTTAAATTAATACCTAGTTGCTTACATTTATTGAATATATGATTCCTTCGTGTAAGCCTAAATGGCGTCAAGATACTTAACAGATTCAGCGAGCCTGATTTGTTGACCATGTTATGGTAATCTAGAACACAAAAATTTCAGCTGTACAGATCAAACATTATTATAACGGATTTGGGTTATTTATACTGTAGTTATAATGTTCTAATGGTTCTTAATTTAAAAATGTGTGTGTTAAAAATTTCTCTTTCTGACAGCAAGTTGACCGTGGGCGTTGGGAAAATTAAACCCAATTGCATATAGAAAATGAAATAAGAAAATGACGCACCTTTAAATTAAAAAATGAAAAGATAAATGAAATAGTAAATTAATTACCACTAAATTTACAAAATATCGAGTCAACATGCGAACATTAGGCATGTGGCATGGTTGACCTCTTTCTGTGCGATGGTTTGACTGCTTCGTCACGGATGGAAGACGATGAATCCTGGATCCTGGTGTTCCAGTCGGCTGAAGACCACTGATCTGTCGTAAGAGCAATCTTGGTGTTGTCCCGGCTCTTCCAGATTGCTGGGGTTTGGTAGCTATTTGCGCATCGGCAAACTCCGTGAATGTCGTAGATGCAGACTACCAGATTTCACCTCGAATCTCCGGGCAGGCAGAATGCTAAGCGACCGGAGCATTGGCAGAAACACGCCCCAAATTGGCCGTGAATTTATTAATAATAGTTTCCCTTTGTTTTGTCCGTTATAGGGGAGAAATAATATATGCGAAAACAGGAGGAGGAAGAGTCAGGTCAAAAAATGCCCAACAATTTCACGTTTCTTACACTGCCGGAGAAATTACAACAAAGAACTCATGACTCGTATGAAATTAAATATTGACGGCAACAGCTTATGTGTTATTTCCATCTCTTTCAATAATAATCACTTAAATTTAATAAATGATTCTTCATATTAGCCAATTTCTTTAGCCATTCTTCTTTAATATATTATGAAGGAGACTTGGAAGGGAGAGGCAGACATTCAAGGGTTAGTTTGATTAACTTGGGCCCCAAGGCTATAGTTTACTGATCCTACCCGGTATTCACTTGATAGAGATGCATCAGATAGGTTGGGCAGTTGAAAACTTGTCTCACGCCCTTCCGGGTAACGCCGGGTGCTCAAACCATCGCCCCTATGGCTACTTTCGTGCCCAGTGGATGGGGTTGAGAAAATACACAAAAATCTTCGCGAATACTATTAAAATATGTGAGCCCAAAAAACATTTATTCTAGACAAATATCGACTAACTTAAGTATATATTAAATTTTTTGATTGGGAAACTTTCATGAGTCATAGTTCCCTGCTGGACAAACATCTTTAATCCCCTGCACCTAGCTAGCAGGCATGGATCTTCGCGACAGGCTGGCGTCGTTATAATTATGAACTTTCCGCATCTTCTCTGTCTGTCTCCGAATATTCTCATTCAATTTTTCGAATTTAAGTCGTCCAAAAATATGATTAAATTGGGGAGGGTTCTTCTGCGCTACAGTTATGTACGAATCATACATATTCATATGAGTTGAAGCTTAATTTATATTAATAATTATTTTTAAAAGGATTAATTTCAAAGTATATGGTTTCCAAAATTGGTAATATGCTTATAAATTACAATTGTTACGCAGATTTTAAGTAATTAGTCTGTTTACATAATCCAATTAATAACTAATTAAGTTGACTGTAACTGATCATCTCATTTTGATTTCCGATTTCGGAAGAGTTTTAAATTTTCACACAGCATTTTATGGAAGATTATAATAACTATTTCTCAAATTTTTTGGAACAATTTTGAGTTTAGGAGAACAGTGACTATTACAAATATCAAGAATTAGAAAAAAATATATTTCAAAGGAAATGCAAATATTTACAATCATCTATGGTGTACTTACTGTGTAGCCCATAATTACATATATGAGTTACATATTTTAGATAACATACCATAAATATTCATTATTTCATTTATGTACCAGGAGTATTGCTCAGGTCATTATCGTCCTTTTTTGATTAAAGCAGGTACCGGGTTAATTTTTAAATTTATTAAGGTAAAGATAGCTTTAACCACCGAGAATACTTACGATTCTCATCAGATATTGTGGTTATTTAATACTCCAGGAGAGTTCAAGACTGAGTTAAAGTGACGTCTGTCATCATCCTTGTGAAGATAGGTTGGACTTTTTGGATGGTGTTTTCTAAGGAGACGGACAACAATGTGGAGGACAGATTGAAAATATATTAAATGTGATGGCATTGAAATAAATTGATGAGTCGGTGTAGGAAGTGAAGTGAAAAATAGACGCAGTCTTATCAGAGCTGTTGGGTATTGAATGAGAAGTGGTAAAGAGAGTAGAAACTATGTGAATAGAAACTGTTGCTGAGTGTATTAAGGCTATGTACGCATGGAGGAGAGATTTAAAAAGACATGAGCCGTTTTTAGCGCGTAAGTAATAGATAAATCATTGGATTATATTGTCACTTGGTCTAACAGCTCCAATTCTCTGGTTCTCTGGTTCGTACCTTCAAAACTGAATAACATAGTTTCGAAATAGTGGAACCAATAAAAACGTTCATTGGACCCACTAAGGGAAAATCGGAAAATGTGACGAAGAACAATATTTATTTTCTTAAACGGATACGTGTTGGTACGGACCTTCTCTAAGGAAACTTCTAGTGAGGATGAGATCGCCAACAGAAGAAGAGGAGAAATCAAATAGAAGAAATCCGGGGCTGAAATAGTTGGTTGGCATGTCTAGCTCTGTCTTCCGTGGTTCCCGGCGTGAGCTTTTTGTTCAAACCCCAACCAAGTTCCATGGCTTCTTCTTCGGTGTGGGAGGCAACTGATGTCTAATCAGGTATTGTTTTTCCGACGGAAAGCGTGGACAGTGTACCGTGCTGTACACACAAGAATTCGGTCACCGAACTAGTAACTAGCAATTATTTGTAATACGTAAGGATGGATTCTATTTCCTCAAAAGAGGACCAACTGAATTAATAAAAATATACTCATTCAAATAGTTCAAAAACATTTCGTATTTTAAATCTGAAAGGATCAGATCCCAGAATACAGCTGAATTATCTGAAGAGAGGGCAGAGTTAGGAAAAAGATTCGTTGATTTCACGGCAAGAAAAGCTGAATTTGCAAGCGGAAGATTTGCCTATGTACGTGGAAAATAGTAGTGAAATGTTAGAAAGTAGTTTTGCGACGGAGCAGAATATAATGCATGTAGTGGAAGAAGGGAAAATAGGTGAGAAGATGTCGGAGTGTTAAGTAGAAATACGAGCAGAAAGTGATGTAATGAACGTAATAGAAAAGGGAGACGAAGTTGGTGTAATAGGTCGAACGGAAGGTCAAATAGCCAAGAATCCTGATGCACTTGAAATATGTAACGGGGAGGAGATGTTTGAAGGTTTGCAATTAAACGAAGAATTTATAGTTGGGGGCGAAGATGTAGGAATTTAAATGTGTGGGAAAATTGCAGGAATAAGAAACGAAGTTAGAGATGATCTTGTCGCAGCTACCAGCCAACCATCACACGACGAACCAGAAAGAAACAGATCTATTTTTCGTTATCGTAGCTACTTTTGATTTTAAGAGTTCACATTTGCCAGGCCTGTTGCCTTAAGGGAACAAATTAAGCTTCCTCGTTCACCCACTGTGAAACCCTGACAATAAAGTCTAAATGCTAAATGAATTGCCCTTTTCTTTTTTTATGTTACCTAAAAAATTGTAAATAACTTTGATTATTGTTATTAACATTAAATTTAGAATTTTAAACGTAAACTTTTATTTCCTTTTTTTAATAAACCCCATCAATTAATATCATATTATTATAATTAAATGAATAAATTAATTCACCCCACCCAATTTGTAAATAACCATTATAAATCTAAGTATTTACCCTTATCATTGACTTAACAGTACAGCATGGACATGTGTGAGTTTACACTGTCGGTGGCGAAGATAGAGACTCTTGAAATTGCATGAGTGATTAGTAGTAACTGAACTATTTGCTGACTTTTCCAAAGCATACTGCACCTAATGAAATACTGGTTTTATTGTATTGAAATGATAAAAATTGGGGTTTATTTAAAAGTTACTTTGAATTTATTAACAAGTTAAATTTATTACATCAACTAAAATATTTCACTTTACTCTTAAACGGCCATTGCAATTACTATTATTTTAAACGACTACATTTTCTCGGGGTAATTTATGAAACATGAGAAAAACAATTTTTTTTAATTATATAAAAGATAATAAACAAGGGTCCTCTATGTGTGGATTTTGATTATCTGCGTCACACACCTGTTTATTCGGCTTTTGCGGCTGCTGGGTCAGCTAGGCATTTTCTCTGCTTCCAACAATCGGCAGGTTCGGACTACGTTAACTCCCTTTTGTCCGCCGTTCGAAAAGGGTTCTCCTCTGTGGTTGTGGGACGCGTTATCATTGTTCCCAAACGAACAAAAGCTCATTTAACTGTAATTTTTGCCTGAATGGTTTGACTTTGGCAAAATATTGTTGCCTTGTAGGCGGGACATCAATCATGGAAATTAATTTCACCAATACTTCTCCACAATGGCAACTTCTCGTGAATCTCAATATCAGCCACTTTAGTAGATCTCTTTACCTCATCTCCTACTTCTTCTACTTGCGAACTAGTTAATTATTTATACCTTCTTCGTCTCTCCCGACTTCTTCCTCCTTCCAAATCTACTTTCCAACTGCCAATTTTGTCCTTATACCACCTCCGAGCTATACAAAAGTTCACCCTTCCACTTTGAATTATTTTTGTTGCACGTGACTCCTGCGTGTGTAATAGAGGGGTGTTCTTCCAGGTAGATAACTTCGCGGCCAAGACCTGGCGTTAATCAGCCACCCTTTGCTGATACCACGTCCTCTGATCCTCCGTCGCGTCAGACCGGTGCTAGAAGAAAATGGAATTTTCCGTCAGCCTCGCAAATGTTTCGTTCTGCCGTGTACTGGGACAGTAATTTTAATTTGAAAAATAAAATGAAATCTTTATGCGCTTTACAATACAGTTTTTACCGCAAAAACCGGAGAAACCTCTATTTTACTGGCAGTTGGATGACTAGATGCACTCGTCCTCCCAGATCAACGCCTTCAAGCCGGTGTCTATTTTGAATGATATAATATTTCCTACTCAGACTTGTCAAGTTAATTGAACCTTTCGACTCTGAAATTAAACTAGGCCCTCTAAGCCGAGTGAGTAACTTTGACTCAAGCAAACATAATCCCGGTATGTATTTATGTTTCAATAGAAATAACATTTACTGTATCCAAATATTTAATTTACATTTACTTAACTGTTCCTAGGGAACAGCGATTTTCTAATATAATGAACTGGGGCTGGATTTTAATTTAAAACTTAAATTAATTATTGGATTGGATTAAATAAAAACAAATTAAATTTACTAACAGAAAACAAAAAACAGCCATTACGAACTTAGGGTCCAATTCAAAAATTTACCACGACTAGCTCAGCTTATAATCAATCTCATATGGGTCATTTTGTAGGTATTTTTGCAGTGATGGTACATTTCAGACAGTGGCCCAGACATTCATCTGTTCTCCTTTGTGAAACGGCGACTTAATCCTTCCTTGAGTAATTCAGGCTTCTTGCGTAGTTTTCCTCGTTCGTAAGACGGCTGCTTCCAATGATGATTTCTGCCGTCGTTACCTGGTCTTCCTTCTAGGAATCCGCAGTTTCTGACCCTAATTTCTGGAAGGGGATGCGCCCGGGGTCAAAGAACTGGACTCAGGAGCCAGATCTTTAAGTAACCAAACAGTGATTCTGGCACGTTCGGTACTCCGATGTCTCCCCTCTGTGGCGCCTTGATGTTTATTTGTCGCCAATATGGGGAATTCTTCACCCAGTGACGAAAAAAAAAGGTGATTGCTACACAAACTCATTACACTTATCGTGAAATGACTTTACAAATGAAGACAACGGCTAATTAAATTTTTCCCATATTATTATGAATATATTTAATCGTGATCAAGATAAACGCTTTAACCAACCAATGGGAAAACCGTTGATCCTATTACCTTCAGAATAATACTATAACATCAAAATTGTATGCTCGCTGCACCGATTTGTCAATTTGAGATTTTTTCATAGTGCTGAAGTGAAATACATTCACTGTTCTCAAAATCGAGTAAATAAATTATTCGCAATCTGGCATATGAGTATGTATCTTACTATCGAAATAATATTAATTATATGAAAATACATCCGTTTCTAATCAACCTAGTGTCACGGAAATACGATTGAATATACATTTCATGATATTTATTTACAGGCGAGGGTGGATGACTATGAATACGGTACATTTGATCAGAAATAAATTTGGCCATAACTTTCAAATTGTAGCCTATATTTAATACTCCAACTTTTTCAAATTTGTTGGATTTTTCGAAAACCATTCTCTGAAATTTATCAACGCCCTTCGACCGAGTCAGTCGATATGACTACATTCAAAACAATTCTGGCATGTGGGTATTTATTTGTGTGTCAGTAAAAATAGTATTTATTGTATTCAAATATTCAATTTGCTTTCACCCAAGAAACAACGATTAAAAACTGAACTCTAATCATAAAATCAACTTTCAGAGTCTCAGCACTGACTTTTGTATCATCGCTTAACTTAACGTTCCTGACGGTTGTCTGTGTACATTGCAAAACCACTGTCAGCAGCCGCTGTTGAGATTGGTGAACCGATTTGGTTGTAGATTGACAGAGGCTCACAAAACCGTGCTGCGAACATTAAAGCAGTACGGGAATGGTGGAGGTGACTTTCATGCAATACTTGCGACGGACGATGAAACATGGCTCCACTATTTTGGACCGGAGACGAAGAGATTATGAATGGAAAGGCATCATGAAAATTCACCTAAGACTCTTCCTTAATTTTCATTAATTTTGACGCATATGTGGCACTTCCAAAAAAAACTTCAAGCTCGACTGAGGAGTGTCCGACAGCAGTATGAGAAGAAAGACAATTCACGCTAAGTCGATCATATAAAACCACGGACGAGATCAGAAAAACTAGTAAACACTGCCAAACACTGTTTAAAACGAGCTAGTCCAGGCTTCTGCCCTGCGAGGCCGTGGTTCCAAAACAGGTCAGAGGATCGGGATTATGTGGAAAAAATTAATTACGTTCCTAAGAGATTTATCTATGCAATGTAAGAATAACGACAATTTAGAATGAAAAATAAATTTAAATAAAAATAATGTGCATTGTTTACTCGGACTAGCTCAGACGTAAGAATAACCACCCGGTAAGCGGGAGGTCCCGGGTTGGACTGGCGTGTCCGGTCGAAACTTTTCCATTCTGATATCTAAATTTAGTTTCATGATCTTTTGCTGAGCTTCAATTCTTCTCACCTTGGAACAAAATTAAATTAAAAATAACTGGTGACAGCGTAGTGTTACTAATATAAACGTTAAAATTGACGCCTACACAAGAACGGTAGTCATGAAATTTACTCATTGTTGTTGTTATCTTCATTGTTAAACAATGAATGCTAGTTGAGCTCCGTTTACGTAACTGAACCCGCAAATTATGAAACCTTGCTGTAGGAAAGTCACCGAATGCAGCCATGATGATTCACATCTATTCCTTCATTTGTTCACAGATTACATTACTAGACATCTCTGGATAAAAAAAATTAAAGTAATAATTCTGTCGTTGATACAAACGATAATACAAATAAATATGAATAAACAATATTTCATTTACTTATCTATTCTTCGAGCATGAAGGGATACGTACCGTGACAATTCTGCAGCGCGCATAAGGCCTAATGCCTGAAGCAGTTTGTTCCGCCAAGCAAGAAGCCGTCTGCTCCTTCTGTAGCCGCTGGTTATTATGTTAAATTTTAACAATTGATTGTATGTAATAATAATCTGGTAAGTTGTTGGTCTAGTCAGTTTCCATCTATATTTGGCTATGTTTAAATTCAACTTAACTGCATATACATATGTATTCCACAGATCGAGAGAAAACCTGAAGAAAGTGAAAATATGCACCTAAACGTCGTTTAATTACAAATAAAAATTGTCTGAGAAAACTGATAGTAAAATTATTTCATTTAAAAATTAATAGAATAACTGATGTATGGTACAAGTGATTCACGTTACATGATATCCAAATTGAAACAGGGAATTTGGATGGAAATAGCAAATGGGAGCCACTTCAACATTCATTTACTTTTATTTCTTTCATACATATGCTTAATGAATACTGAATTTGGTGCATTTGTTAAATAAAGGTTACCGGAGCAATAAAAACATAAAATCTATTGTTATCAATTAATTCTCCTACAAGCCACGATCGAGCTTAATTTCCTACATGTGCAACGCCACAACAAAAGAAGGTAAAAAAACTTAAGTTACTGCAAGTTTAATACAGAAGAGTATTGAGCAACATGAATAAATTAAAATAGCAACAAATTGGAGAAAATATTAACACATAAAGACGATCTGTACTCTTCTTCATGACATGAATGAATCTGCAGTTTCCTCATTTCAGCAGTTTCTTCCAGGAGTGAACATTCCTCGCCATCAGAGGACGAATAATTGGTCGAAAAAACTCCATATGCGCTATCCTGCTTCAACAACCTACTCGGTACATCAGGTAGTTCGGGCATTGAGTAATATTCTCACGCCCTTCCGAATGACGGGAAACGAGTTTGCGTTGGGGTCGCTGCATTCTCTTCTCCGTGTCTGCGCCAGTTTTGGGAGGAAGTTGGTCGACTGATCTAATGGGATCAACGGACAACTTTTACCGTATGCCCAAGGTATTCGACCCCAGTACATGTACCTCCCAAAATATGTGAAAGTGTCTCGGCATGTGAGTACTTTGAAAAACAACAGAGAAATTTGAGGCATTTTTTGGGGTTAACAGGCTACATGAGGGTGATCCTGAAACAGGCAACTCCCCTTTAATTGCATAGGAAGGGAATTGAAAAGGGGGGATGCGGATGGTAGAGCAGGGTAGCTAAGGGTTGACTAAGGCCCCCGGGTTATAGTTTAAGGATCCTACCCGGTGTTTCACCTAAAGAGGTGTAGGTACAACCCTTGGTAGGTTGGAAACACTTACAGGTGCATAGGTCTCCGCGTGGCTGTGAGAAATTAGTGGAATTCAACAATAAAAATAACAAATTTATTAACACGAAACCGAATACATAAATATTAAACAAAATTAAATTTTGGAATTTCGTCCCTCTGTAATCGTTTCACAATGCAAAATTATTGATAAAAAAACACTTTATATTCAGTGATCGTAATTTATCAATACACAAACAGTTTGAGCTCAATTAATATTTTCATAAAATGAGAATCTTCAGCGAGAGAATATAATGCTATTTAGAAATGCTCTCTTCTGTCACATGTGAAATATGAAGGCAAATACCCGTATCGGGCTAAGGGCTCGGAATTACGTGGTGACCACGTCAGACTTAAACAAAGATATACACAAGTGGCCAGTAAAATTCGAGTTCATAAAATATTCACGAACAAGTTCACCTGAGTAGCTTCCCAAGAAATCGCCTGAGTCGTCATAAGCGTGGGGGTTGAAGTCCCTGGAGTTCGCGGCTGGATCCCGAACAGATTAGCGGGTCTCGGCGATGGATGATGCTCCTCAGAGTTCTCGATGGAAGCGGATAACACGGTCGTGGTGTCGGATGCTTAGCGCTAAACTTGGCTAAGCTTGACGTGTGGACCTTCCTCTGACTAAGGGCAGACTTCGAGAATTTCTGTAACGCAGCGACAAATACCTTTCCCCTCCGTCGCTTCGAGATGAAGATTTCTCAGTCAGAGAAGTGATCTCCTCGGATTAAAAATAGTGGGGAATAAAAAGTATAGGGAATGCTTAAACTTTTAAAAATTCAAATTTTAAGAGAATAGAACCAAAAAGAAAGTAAATTAAACAGTAAATTATGAAATAGTTTTCTACGTCGATTGGTATAAAATGGTGGCTAGATAATTCAAATAACGTTTAAGAAAAAATTGAGGGCGCTGCAATCGAAATTGGGTTGAACCTATGTTGGGAAATTCTGGAAATATCTCAATATTTACAGATCAACTGCGTAGAAAACTAATAAAAATTATTCTTTAAATAGAGAAATCGACAATGTGAAAAATATAAAGATGCCCTCCAACATAGAAGAGCAATACAACCATATAAAGGAGTGCATACATGAAGTAGCCCTTGAAGGAAATAAACATAAACGTAAACCATATTGGTGGGACGAAGAGATAGAACAGGACATCAAACAAAAAAAGGAAGAAATATCAACAGTATCTTAGTTCCACGAGCTTAGAACATAAATTAATGTAGAACAAAGCCCAAGCAGAAGTGCGGAAAAAAATTAGTATGAAAAAAAATGGAACATGGGAAAGGAAATAATCAATACATACTTGGGAGGACAAAGAAGAACGGAGAGCTGGAAGATACTGAAGAACTTGAGAACAGACAGGAGAAAAGAGATTATATCGCCAATAACACCTCAGAAATGGGAACAATATTTTCAAAAATTGTTAACAGAAGAACGCAGAGAATATATAGATAATCAATTATGTAACATAAAAGTAATAGGATCGACGATAAGATTAACGTTTGAAGAAGTGGAAAAGCAATGAAAGCTCTAAAAAAATGGAAAAACACCAGGAGCCGGTGATATATATATGGAGAGCTAATAAAAAATGGAAGCAAAATGTTATTTGAACATTTACAAAGGAACTTTCAACAATGTGTAAACGCACAAGAGATACCTAGGAATGGAAAGAATCATATCTAACACCTGTATTTAAAAAAAGCGACAGGAGTATATGTGGGAATTACAGGGGAACAGCCGTAACAAATACAATCAGCAGATTATACGGAAAAACAATAAAACAAAGAATAGAAAAGGAATACCAACAAATGGAACCAGAAGAGCAAGCTGGAATTAGAGCAGGCAGATCGACAATTATCATATATTCTCGATTACTCAAATTATTGAAAAGAAAACGTCCTTTCAACAAGAACCTAAAGAAGGTGTATGACGGTGTCCCTTTGAAAAAACTATGGGAAGCCCTTGAAGAAACTAATATTAACATCGAACTAATAAAACAGTAAAGACCCTGTATAAACAATAAGACAAAAATTAGGATAGGCAACATGGTCACAGGATTCACAACAACCAAAGGATTAAAACAAGGCTGCTGCCTATCCCCCACATTGTTCGAAATCTACCTCGAACACACATTAAAGGAATGGAAGAAAAAGTGCCGAAACATGGGCTACCCTTAAAAGATAACACCTTATTCACGTTATGTTTTGCGGAAGACAAAATAGTGATAGCCCAAGACTATGACGATATGAATTACATGACCCGCAAATTAATAGAAGAAGATTCAAAATGGGGATTAGAAGTAAATATGAACAAGACTGAATACATGTGTATTGGAGGAGAACAACAGGACCTAGAAATTGAAAATGGACAACAAATAAAACGATGCAATGAATATAAATATTTGGGAATAAAAATATCACAAAAGGGCACACTGGATGAGGCGATTCAAGAAAGAAATGTACAGGGTAGGAAAGCGATAGCCATGCTAAATAGCATTTTATGGGACAAAAGTATTACGAAACAGAACAAACAAAGAATATATCATACAATTGTAAAAAATATAATAACGTATGGCGCTGAAGTCTGGCCACTAAAAGAACAAATGGCCAAAAAGTTAACAGCGACCGAAATGGATTTCTGGAGGAGGGCGGTAGGTAGATCAAAAATGGACAGGATACCAAACACAAAAATTAGAGAAATTATGGATGTCAAACACAACATAATTGATGACATAAGAGACAAACAACTGATCTGGTTTGGACACGTACAAAGGATGCCAGAAATAAGACTACCGAAACAAATTCTACAATGGAAGCCGGAAGGAAGAAGGAAACAAGGCAGGCCCAGAAAGAGCTGGATTAGTGGCATAAATGAGGAAATCCGAGAAAGAGGAATAGAAGAAAAATTATGGAAAGACACGAGAGGAGTGGCGTTTGGGAATCGGAAGACGCAAGAGGTTATAAAACGATATATATATATATATATCAATGCTGCCAACAAAATCTACGAGTCCTAAGAACACGCCAGGCAGGATTGACCGAATCTTCAGATTCTCGATGTTCTCGCAGTGCGAGTTCAAAGGCGCCACAAAATTTTATGCAGTCAATTATTCTAGATAATATGTGCCTACTTTTTTCTACTTGTTGATTGTGCTTAATAATATTGTCTTGATAGGCTCTAATTAGTTTTGTTGCAATATTAACGGAGCCAAGCATGGAAAGATCTAAAATATTATTGATGTCTCTTATTTTCAGTGTGCTTTTATTAATGAACCGAGATGGGCAACATCTTTAACAAGGGCCTGTCTTACTGAATGCATCGTTGTTGCCAAAAATAAGACGGAAAGCAGGAGAGATTATTTCTAACGTCACAACTACAAATCCAGTTAGTCATAAATTTTTCTATGAAAGCGTCGTGTATTCTCTATTCCCGCCTCCTTTTGCTTTTTGTTAACGTCAGGCCCAGTTCCTTAATTTTTAACTTCTCTTCAAAGCTTCTTAAGGAAAACGACTTTTTCAATAAACTGCAACAGCATTCATCTTTAAAAGTACAGTGCCACCACTCACCTCAGGTAAATAACACTAACTAAAATAAAACGTAATAACGAGAGAAAACACAAAGCAATGCAACAGGGTTTAAACCACAAGAACTAACTCCAACAATAGCGACACGTGAATTCACCCGCAATGTTACATTTCTAATTCTGTCCACTTAGTTTTCAATAGTAGTTTTAAAGACGGAATAATTAAATGTAGTTAATTCATATTTGTAATTCTCAAGTACTTTTTCGTCGTACTTATTGAAATGTAGTTATGTTTAATACCAACTCACACTTGAAAGCGGTATTTATATGCAGAGTCGTGAGGTAGTCCTCGAAAATCCGTCCGTTAAATGATTTTTCATTAAAATATTTGATTATGATTTTATTTTAAAAAACTACGTTCAACGTACGAATATTATAAACTCTGATAGGTATTTTAATGTAATAAAATATAGTTACTAAAATATCTGCGGTATATTTCATTTCAGCAAATCAATGATTTAAACTCAGCTTTGAGATAAAACAGCCCTAGTCATTTCCTGTCAAAAACTTTATTCGACCAGTAACTGGAGTTAACATGTTTCCTACATTTCATTAAAATCTATTAAACTTAAATTCATATGGAATATCTTAAGCACGGGACTTTAGTGAGCCATTTCAGATAAAGCGCAACTGAGCGGGAGTTTGATGATGGACTGGGATTGAAAGTGTTGCGCATGCGTATTTCTCGTTTCGGACAGATTTTGTGCGCTGCGGGCTCACCATGGCCAAAACGGTAGCGAGCGCACAAGACAATTCGAAGCAGAAATTCTCACTGTTAAAGGCTCAATTATTGTAAAGGTTCTTAAAATGAAGAAAATTATAATTCCTCTTAAATTAATTTATGTGCTGTAGCTCACGAGCACATATGCACCAGCCGCCACTGGAGACAAGGCATTGCTTGTAAGGGTAGGGACACACGTGTACTTAAATGCTCTTTGACGAGTGCAGGGCGGACGCGTTTCCCCGCCCCGCTGGATAATTGGTATGTTGATCCCAATATTACAATTTGATATTATCAATTAATTTTAACATGTTATTTCATAATTTTGTATGTATTTATTAATGAATAAGTTGTAATTTCTTTCAAGACCTACCGTCGGATACCAAAACGTATATTTTGAAAAATCAGAAAACAATGTTAAAAGTCACATTTGAGTGTCTGACATAAGTGTAAAAAACAAGGGCCGCTGGTAATAATACAATTAATTAATTTGTGCAATTAGATGCCCAAAGGGGAAAGGGAGCTGAACCCAGGTATGGAGACCCGGGTCCACACAAACGGCTACAGATTTATGCACGATTCCACTGCCCAGTTGTGAAGTTAGCAAGATATTTTGTTTACTGAAAATGGAAGTTGAGAAATTGATATCGTACGGTCCTGTCTGTGGAACCAATTCTCCACTTCTTTCACCATCAATGACGAGTGGACTGGTGGGATAAAGAAGACAACCTCTATTAACAAATTTTCAGTGCTCCCGTCATAAACATGGATCATTCATCTCAACAAAGTCAGCCTTCAGAAGACCCAGATCATTCATACCTCCTGTTCCTTCTTCTGGTCTTCAGGAATTTGTTGGAGACAAATAAAAGAAGGGTACAACAGATGTTTCTAATCAAGATAAACCAGCTGAGAATTTCCAAAATACACCTACTTACTTGGAAAATATACTGCTACAACAACCTCCTCATTCTTCATATCATCTGCCTCCAGAAATGTTTTATCCCACACCATATGCAACATCATCTGAAAACTTATATCCTTTCTCCACCCAACCAGTCCACTCATCTATTTCTGTACACAGTTATTATCCTTCACAATCCCAAGACTGGTCCAGAGTGAAAAGTGATGTGTACTTATAAAACAAGATTTAAACTAAACAGATTGTATAGATTTTTTCTGTTTAATTTTAACATGTCTTTATGTCATTTATATAATATAATCCAATACCAAAAAATTACTTAAGGTTATTGTTAGTCTTTCTCATGGGCTGATTGGAGTCCTGAAAAAATTAGGCTTCTTGCTTATAAAACCAGGACGTTCTAAGCCAATTAGGGGAATAGGGAACAATTTGGAGGAATTTGACTAAGAGAAAGGATAGATTGATAGGCCACATTTTGAGACCAGTCAGCTAGCTGATCACTGGAAACATCTTCCTAACTTTCTGATAAAAGGGGTGGTGCCTCTGAAAATTTAAAGGTGCCTGCCATCTGTAAACCTCAGGTAAGTCACCTACTTTCTCTCTTTCCTGTCCTTATTAATATATATGTCAGGTTAATGAAATTAATTAATAAAAGATAGGAAAGAGAGACAGAAAATTGGTGGCTTGCTTCAAGTGTATAGATAGCAAGCTTTTGTATCCAAATATGCAACAAATAAGCCACTTCATTCTCTTTGTTTTTAATAAGCAAAACCAATTATGTACCCCAGTATGTCTTAAAAATAATGACAAATAGTAATAAATATTACTCACAAATGGATTCATACAAACTTCACAACAAATTTTGTTTGAGATGAATTCAACAACAATTATATTATCATGGCAATTCGTGTTGAATATAAAAATTTGATTCAGAACAGTTAGCTGAAGTTAATTTTAAACAAAATAATAGCAATAAAGTCTTAATAAATAGTGGTAAGTAAATTATAGATGCATAACTATATTAAATTCACTAGCCAACTGTTCAAAATTAAAAACTTCTCTAAGAAGATAATTCTTCTCAGTTTCAATTAAGTCTGCACACACTCCCACCAACCAATAAAATGATATTGGTAATTTTCTCACAATTGCATCATCAAACTTTGCAGATGAAATTTGGTTTGGCATGTTACATGTCCAATATTGCTTAAATGGCAAATAAAGTTTCAGTTTTCTTAAATCTGAGTCAGGATAAACCTTTTTTTCGTTGTGTTTCTTATGCTTTGAACATTGAAGCAAAGAAGGAAGGCCCACTTCCAGTCTCTCCACATCTGTGGGCTTTCGTGCAAAGGTTCTGCAACTGTTGTTTAATAAATGATTTGAAACTGTATGTAAGTGAAAGTATAGAAAGTCCTCAGTTTGTTTATAGTAAGCATTCTTATGATCTTTATTTTTTCTTGAAGTACTATTGTTGTGTATATTCCCCTCCTCAAGAGTTTTATCAAATTTCTTCAAGGTACTGCCTACTTTTCCTTTGGAAGAGTTTTTAGGATTTGATGTGGTACCACAATTAGTTTTAAGATTCTTATTCAAGTACTGTCTTTTAGTCTTACTTATTTCATCAGGTATAAAAGAAATTTTAACATTGTCAAATTTTCTGGTTGTTTTAGAAATTTCTTTAATTTTCTTAAATTTTCCATGTGAATTTCTTTCCATCAGAATTAATTTAATATGATTTACCCTACAAAGTTCCACCAACCTACAACAACAAAAAATACAATTAATCTAAATAATACAATTACAGATTTATGGATGCAAATTCAGTATGTTCCCTACAAAACTATCATTAAAGGTTTCACAGATACATACACAAATAAAATAAGTGTGTGATCCTCAATTAGAATATTATAAACTTTTTTGAATTTTTTCCCCGAGTGGCGACCTCAATTGGGCAGCCAGAGCGAGTTTCATCTTCTGTGCTTCCGTGATCTTGTTTAAATAGTCTTCAATGCTGGTACAAAAATGTTTTGATTTGTGTAGCTATCCAACCCTTCAAATTGAAGTGTATAAAGACAGCGCAAAATTCATTTTTTCCAATCTCTCTGCCTGACTACATATCTAACACTACAGAAGGCTGCCAACAATAAACTATGACTGGCATATATTTAAAATTTATAGGGATATCTTTGAAAGGATTATGTATACCAACAATGGTGTGAAAGTGAAAATTTCACACTTTTTCATAAAAAATTACCAGACTTATTGAACAATCCTTTTAGAACTCTTTATAGTAACACAGATTAACTTACCCACTTCAATACTAGTAATATAGAAATATTAATTGACATCTTTAATAGTATCTGTAACTTAGACAAACAAAAATTCTAGACCAGATGGCATACCACCCATTTTGATAAAAAAAAGTATGTATATGGTCTCTTACACTTTCAATAAGTCATTAAAAGAAGGAACTTATCAATTAATGATGAAAAATTCTTTTGTTAAATAAAAACAAATGGAAATATATAGTTTTTACCAGGGCAAGAAATGTTTAATCCAATTATCATTTAGTTGGTAGTAATTTGGAAAATGTGTAAACTATTAGAGACTTGGGTGTCATATTTGATTCAAAAATGTACTTCATATCACATGTAAGTATAACTATAAATAAAGCTAATCAAATACTTGATTTTATTAGACAGCTTTTTAAATTACCACCAACTATTAGAACACTATACTTATTATTGGGTAAACATATATTAATGTGTAGCTCAATAATTTGTTCACTATGTACTACAAATTATATAAAGGGAATAGAAATAATTCAACATAAACTTTTAGGAATAATCTCTTCTAGATTGGAATTGCCTAATTCATTTATTATTGTCATCCCTCTTAAGAATCCTATCTCTAAAATCAGAATGGCTTTCTAAGGACCTAAAATTTATCTATACGTTACTTAATAATGGAATCAATTGTATGGAATTGATGGATGAGTTGTATTATAAAGTTCCTGTTAGATACTCCAGATTGAGAGACATTTTATAATAAATCCTATAAATCCATTTATAAAGCTAAAAATCCTGTAAGTCTTTTTTAAAAGTAGATTTTTATCATATTAAATGCCATGATTTATTGAAAATTATAGAAGGTATTCATTAATTGTGATTTTAAGTACTATTTTTTAAATAGGAAATATATATTGTGTATAAATTGTACTTTACATTATACTCTAAGAAACTAAATTGACTTGTAATAACAGCCTGTACTGCAACATTGCAATGTCACACTTTATGCATAAATTTGTAAATTGAACAAATGTCAATCGTTTAAGATAAATAAGTAGATACTAATCCTGTACCGAACTAGAATGTGTATTTTTATAGTGCTTAAGGCTAGATCAAAAAAAAAGAAAGAAACAAAAATATTGATTATCATAGGTGTTTATTGCACTATTGTTTGTAATTAGAATTCCTGCAGTGATACCCCAGTAATAAATAAATAGGGAAGTAATTTTCAAACATCATAGGTTAAGTTCAATCAAGTATTTATTGCTTGTTTACAAATAATATATGATAAATTATTCTGGCTCCTATAAATTAGTACAATTCTTTTATAGTAGGTTAAGAATGCTCTTCATATTTGCTTCTAATTATATTTATATGCAATAATAGGTGTTCAGGCAATTGAGAGTTAAATGGAAATAAATTAACAATGGTCCAAGTTTTGTTTGTACATATTATTGAAATTTACCATATAATGTGTGTATATAACATTTAATTTCATTTTAGGATCATTTTGTATTTAGGTTTCCTTACCTCATGTCATGTTTTACAATTATTGGGCACCAATGGTGATAATTAAGTGTGCTCATTAAGTCACTGGCAAAATTGTATATTTGTATTCAGATAGTTTTGATCGAGATATCATTTTCTTTTAAAATTAAGATTTGAGATTTCACATTCTGCTATTAGTATATAAAGCAAAATGTAATCTTAAGGGGCATTTATAGTATACATATGCCTAATAAATTAAAATGGAAGTTACTTCTTCATTCATCTTCAGGCTGTGAGGTGATTATGTTTCTGCAACTGACCAAGCCCAGGGTTAGAAATTCTTATAGCAGTAAATCTAGGCTGCCACAATGTTGGGGCATAGAAGTGATCCCATAGGAAGAGCGAATGTTCTAGAATGTGAGATTTCAATTTTCTGGAAAAAGACTACTTATTGCCCTGTATTAAAAGCTTTGGAAGTAAGAATTGGCTTGTCATTGAACAAAGCCATCGATAATTCTAGATCTGTTTTTTTCAAGATAGATAGAAAAAGATGGGGAGTCAGTGATGTAGGAGACTTCAGGCAGGGCAGTTATTGATGGTACATGATATAGGAGTTATGTAGAACATGTTTACTGATACAGGATACCATAGCAGATCAGGAAGGAAACTGCTTTCTCAGAGAGGAGTTGAGAATTCGCACAATAATACCTTTACAAGAGCACTGCCATCTAATCAGCCATCATGGGCAGAGGCTTAGCATCGCCAATATCATATCAGTGACTCCAAATGTCCTTCAGCGATGATGGTAAAGTAACAACTTAATGTTTATCCATCAAAACCATCAGTTATAATGCCACAGCGATTTTGTCCAACAATGCATATTTATTAACATTATTAACAATGTAGAAAAAGTTAATTTGCTTTTCCACATTATAAATTATTTATTATATAAATTCATATGACAGAGCAGGAAGTTGTTGTCAATGAAATTTTAATGGGCTTATTATTTAATTTTACCCTCCTCTACATTATTAAGGAAAATCAAATATTCCTCTTACCAAGTACAGTGACTCATGTTAATTAAACTTTATTTTTTGTTTCCTTTGTAATTGATAAAATTAATAAAAGGTGAATACAAAATAAAAATAATTAAAGTAGTTATACTTACTGCTTTGGATCTAACAGGAATTTCATATCACAGTTTTTAAATCCTTTCTGTAGATATTCTCTTTCTCTTTCAGAAAGAAATGATGATATTATATTGCTATATGTTGACACTGGGGTTAAAGTAGCAGGGAAAGTTAATTTCTGATTATACATTTCATCTGCCTTAGTCAACAGATGAAATGGTTTCTTCAATACTTCTGTTACATCCATATCAAAACCTACAATAAAATGCCTAAAAATATAACTACAAGTAAAATCATTACATTTTTTTCTAAGAATTTTCCTGTAATATGCTAAGCAAATTAAGGAGGATGTGAAATGTGGTAACTATGTAGAAATAAAAAGGCTTGTGCAGGTTGGGTTAGCATGGAGTGTTGCATCAGACCAGTCTTAGGACTGAATACCACAACAACAAAAAACAACACCAACTCTGTAAGTTAAGTGAAATGCTTATTTTAGAAAATACTCTATGATTAAATTAAGAATAGATAAAAGAGAAACTCTTCTGAAGAGGTCAATGTAAGATTGAGTTGCCATCAGTTATTAAAGGCTTGTAGTTCCATAGTTCAGATTCAAAAACAAAATTTTTAACATTCTTGGGTCTTTAGAATGCTTGCTTGTCTTTAATATTCATGAATACTTCAATATGTATGTAATCAACATATGTTCAAAAATTAATGAATCTTTGATTATCATGTTACTAGTTGTTGAAACTTGAGAAAAACCTCATAAAATCAAAAATCAAGCATAAAATTTAATTTATTCATTATAATATATGTCTACATACATTTAGTACTGTACGATGGTTCTATCTTCTCCTTAAGCGCTAAATCCTTAATGGCATGCTGCCATGAAACCACTAGTTGCTGTATATTTGATTTTTCATCCTGAGTTAAGTCACGAGATCGGAAATGATACTGAGTAAGCAAAGCTTTGCGACGTTTGGTCCATTCAGCCCACAAATCCCATACAAATAATTCTTGTTCATGTTCAATGACACTAAACAAATGAAAAAGTTTCAATAAAAACACTTCAAATGAAACAAAATTAGGACAAAACTGTGTAGAGTAAAATGTGCCAAACTTTATATGATACAACATGTATTAAATTAGAAGTCTGTAAATTCCTTAGACTTTATAAAAACAATATTTTTATGTTGTTTGTTAAACTATAATTTCAATTTAACATTTATTTCAATAAAACTAGGAACTGCAGGAAGTATGAAATCAATAAATAAAATAAACATAAATTCATTACCTATCCTATAGTTACAAATGTAATTCAGAAATAGACCCCAAACAGTATATAGGAAAAGGTTCACAATTTTGGTGTCAGAAAGAAATGTCTAACAGATGGCTTGCAGTATATTGTTTACCCTGTGGTAAGCATGATGACACTTTGAATTTCTTTGGGCCAGGATTATTTTCGGTGAATTTGCATCATAAATATTGAAGGATTACTAATGAATCCCATTAAAGTATCTATGCAGATGATTGCACAGCTACCAATGCCATTGTCTCTTCCGTGCTAAAGACTTCAGCCTGAAAGATAATGGCAGTGAAAGCAGTACAAAAGTCACAATTTATGTACATCATCTGCATGGAAAGCTGAGAAGCCTTTAATACTTATATAAATACTTCACAAGCCTAGTTATCTTTTAGATGTGAATGAAATAAGCTGTTAAAAATTAAATAAAGATCAGCTGTAAAAAGGAGACATAGAGTTGTAAAAGTAAGCAGCTGTTGGTTATAAATGTATGCAGGAAGACTGCCAAGTTGTGGACACAGTCTCGAGTACTTATACAAGGAGAGTCATACCAGATATGTAATTTTAGAGAGAACAATAGTTGTAGCATTGAGTTGTTATGATTCATATCTGTCATTGCATCAGACAATAATTAATGATGGAGACTAGTCGTCTGAACAGGCCTTTGCCCGGTAATGAGTCAGAAAAGTACATCAGTTCCCATAATATCCGCCTCACTATTCCAACGTGCCAGACATGGGAGAAAGTTTGTTTACTAATTCAGGTTTTAATTTAATTAGAAGAACATAAAATATAAAAAAATAACATGAATATTTTAATGCAAGATAGGATACAAAATACTCCCACACATTTTCTTTTATTTACCACTGTTTATGAACTTTCTTTTTGTTTTGTTTCATTTGAAATTGATAAAATTAATAAAAGGAGAATACAAAATAAAAATAATAGTTAAACTTACTGCTTTGGAACTAACAGGAATTTCAAATTACAATCTATTGTTATCATCATTACATAAAACATGCAAAAAAAACATTTAAACTGTAATTTAAGTGTTTATCAGACAGTTAAATAGTTAAAAATAATAGCTTGAAATTAACATACAAACTAGTATGTCTCATAAAAACAAAATATTTTTGATAAAAGATCTAATTTAAGGTAAAAAACTTATTAATTATATATGTGTGTGTTTGTTGTGTGTGGAGTGCAGGACTTGAATTTTCAGAGGCAAACACCCAATTTATCAGATTATGAATAGCATTCTGAATGATGGACAGCTGTTGACTGAGCAGTCAAAGTTGTTAGCTATTACTGTTAAACAAGACCCCACCAGGCCACCAACTTTCTCTCTCAATAAAAGCCAAGGAAAGAGGCAACAAATTCACGAGGACTAGGGAGATGCACTAATTCAACCATGTATTAACTCACACATAAATACATCCACATATTAACTCACACATAAATACATCCACATATTAACACACACATATACAACCAATATCAATGCATCCACACATATCCATATCTTTACACTTGCTAAAATGGGTACACATGTATTTGTTCAATTATCAGAGGTGTGAAAAAGAAGGTTATTATCTAGAGGATAACATTGGTTAAAATTATTAGTGTTGTGCCTCCAGGGATGGGCAGATATTGAGAATGGGGTTTTTAAAAGTTTGGGAGGAGTTGTACTTGCCATAAATGGCCCTTGAAACCTGTTGGCTCATGCAGGAAAGCCCAAGTTATGTCTTCATTCTTCGAACAGCATGGGCAATACTAGCAGATGATTATGGCCAGGCAGGTTTCATCATTGGATACTAAAAGCACAGAGAAACCAACACCCCTACCGAAGAGTCTGAGACCGACTGATTACGTTTGCAACTAGTAGGCCCAAGACCTTCCTGAAGGCATACTAGCCCCCACACTTTTGACATCTTAAGTCACTTGAAGATAGACAATGGCAACCTTGAGTCCCTGGCAGGATTAGGAAGCCACTTCCCAGACTTAGAGATCAACATGACCAAGAGGAATCTGTTCACCACCCTAGAGTGGCTTAACATGTGTGTGCTGGAAGGAGTGTTACTGAAGCTTTCTGAAAAACAGACATAATGAGACTTGTGAGTCATAGTTACTCCTGCAGTTTACCTGGTATGGGCAGCTATGGAGAATTGGGTTCAACTGTGATGTGGTGGTTGGCAATCTGTTCGCGGAGAGGTGTCGATCTGGCCAACGTCTGTCTGGGCAAACTGTGCAGTTGATTCTGTAGCCCCCTGTAGCTGCAGACCTTACAGTAGGAACAGATGCCATATCTGCCCTTTACTTCCAACCACCACAACCTTCTAGAACCCCACAACCTACAGAATTAAAGAAAATATAACCTGTCTGTCCTCCCATACCATCAACAAAATAAACTGTACCCAGCCTATTACATTGGCCAGACAAAGAGACCTGTCCCCAAAATGATTACCAACCACCGAAGTACACTTAAACTCTCCAAAACACAATTTCCCATAGCCATCCATGCCAGAAGCCACAACAACAACTTCAACCAGTGATTCACACTGTACCCCCCTCAAAGCACTACCCCCTGATACTTCAGAAGCTGAACTTCATTTATGGGACTCAATATCTTATAGACAGTAACCTTCACCTGCCCCCCCCCCCCTAACAGACTACATATAACAGCATGAGCAGAATGTGTGTGCGTTAAAAACCTGGATGTGTGTGCATACCTTGGTATTGTGTGTATGCAGTGATATGTGGTTCTGTGTGTGTGTTAGTATTTACATGGAGACCCCTTTGAGGATAGATGTATTAATATGGGGCTATGTTTGCACGAGTTTGTGTGTGCGTGTGTTAATGTGGGGGTGTTTGTATGCATATCTCCAGCCCCCATCAATTATTTCTCTCTTCCCAGGCCTTCATTGGGAGAGAAAGCTGGTGCCCTGGTGGGGGTTCACTGTTTACAAGTGAAAGCTAGCCATGCAGCAATGTTTGTATGCTCAGTAGATGGCTGGCCATCACTGGAAATGTCTTCCTAACCTTCTGATGAAGGAGCAGTGCCTCCAAAAATTCAAGAATTTCAAACCCTACATGGTAAAAATTTATATAATAAACTTTATTGATTGTTAATATTAAGAGAAAATATTTTAACATACCAGTTAAGTTTACGAGCAGTTTTAGAAATCTCATGTTCAGTCTTGTCATCAAGCCCAAAAAGCAACTTTAGCGCAAATATTATCATAGCCATCACTCGTACTTCACAAGAAATAAAATTTTTACTTGTTCCTTTGAATAGCAAAATTGGCAAAATAGTATTAAGATTTATAACAATATCAACAATTATATCTGAAAGTAGGAATTTAAAATATTAAAGTTGTGGTTTAAAAATATTTTACATATACAAAAAGAACTTTGATTTCGAAGATTAAGTCACCTACTAGGAAGTCCTAACTCATTCACAAATCTTTGAGAAAGTTCTTTCACATGAGGTTTTGGTAAGTAAATGACTCCAATATATGAAGCCAACTTGTTAGTATTACTATGAATGACACTATAGTCTGGAATTCGTTGAACCTTATCAAACAAAGACCTGTCATTTCCATTGATTTTTACTGACTCTGGGAAGAAATGTGTCAAATGATAATATGAGAGGTGACCTTCATGCACCCATCTGAAAAAATATAATATAAAACAAATGCAAAAGCAAATAAAATATATATAAATAATTTAGAAACAATTGAATTATGTACAGTGTTTGCACATTGGCACATATAGTGGTTTGATGTAGAGGAAAAGATTAAAATTGTATTAATATATGTTAAATTTCCAAATTGTAAATATCTCCAATAAAAATAGACCTTACAATGTAGCTGCTACAAAAAAAAATTTCGGTCGTATGTGGAAGCGGAAAACAGCTGCCAAGAGATTAGTGGCCTGTGTTTTTGACATTAATTCACAGGGAGACTGTTGTGGCAGACCCTTGTTCCTCATGTAGTAAATGCTTGGTAATAAATATAGCAAAAATGTGCAACTCACCGAATTACATCACTAAGTTGCTGCTCATCCTCATTTATAAGCAATCCTAATTGCAAGAAACTAATTAACGTGCTCCGAGATATGATATATAGCTTTGCAGAATTTGACATTATGGCGGATCTACGGGAGGATAACACTTTATGTTTAGAAAAGTTATATTTTTGTGATTTTTTCCTTTGCATTTCATGCGCCTTCTTTGAAAACCTCAACCTGAAATAGAAATCATTATGAATACAGTAATTTTTTCAATTAAAGTGTGACAGTTTGTCTTATATACACAAATAACAGTAGTTACTCCAAATGCTTCACCTATTTATATTCTGAATAACCTGTGAAAACAACTTTAGGCTAAATAATAGCAGTTATAGCCTGGTGAGCCAACTGTGCTCAAGACATAACACGTCTTTAATTGCAGTAAATGAAGGAGAAAGCTGAACATAACCACAATGTGCAATGGTGGAATTGCTCTTTTTTTTACATTTAGTATGACCACCAGTGTAAGGGCCAGTGCCTGAATCTCAAGGTCACAAAGGAAATGGAGAAACAAGGAAAAGTTTATATTGGGGAGACTGACAGGTTTAATCAAAATCTGATTAAGGGAACACGAGAAGTATATTATGCCATTTTAACTTGTCTGCAGTTGTGGAACATGTCATGGTTAAAAACCTAAAAATAGACTTATGATGCAGCCATACTGACTATGGAAAAATTGTACTGGACCCAGAAAGTACAAGGAAGCATAGATAAATTTTAAGTGGGCCAACCACTTCAATAAGGATAATGGCTATCATGCAGCAGGACTATTTGCTTGATTCTGGGAATGAACGAAACACAACAGAGGCCAGAGTGGAATGGCCCTGAACATCCCATTGATATTTAAGCTACACAGTGCACAATTAGGGAAAGTATTAAAACTGAAGCAACAGAACTATTATTCATACCAAAATAAATGTATGGGCATAATCTAGTATCAAAACATATGGTTAAACAATGAAGTTAAATAATTCCTGTGATTAAATGTGTTCGCTTATTCTTTTATAGGTTAAAATTCAAACATTCCTTTTAAAAACTTAAATTGAATTCAAATAAAAAAACATTATTCAAGCAATAAAGTAAATGAAGAAAATAAAACTCTTAATTCTATATCAAGATATAAGAAGTATTAAAAATATTAATTGTGAATATTGTTAGCTAAGAATGATGTGGAATACAAAAAGTCTTTTGACATTTTACGTCTTAACTGAGCACCACCTTATAAGCAGAATTGGTTTAATTTTGATTAGAAGCTCTTATCTCTATACACAAATCATTGTTGAACCTAAATCACTGTTTTAAACCAGTGGTATTAACACCAAACATATAATGGGCTTCAATTTTCAAACAATAACCATGAAGTAAAGGATTCAGATGAACTCAGGAGAAGAAAAATTGATGGAAGTGAAGTTGGAAGGGGAAGAATAGGGAGCTTGTAATAGGATTCATAGGATGGAACAAAGAAGTGTGAGAAATCTGGAGATCAAGATCAGAAGGGAATGGATTTTGAGAAAATGGTGCAGGAAGTGAAAGGACGGAATGGACAAGAGAGAAAACAATAACTAAGAATCCTGAATGAATATAAGGCAGTATTTAGTGACAAATCTGTACTTATAAAGGGATATCATTACTAAATTCAGATAGTGGAGCATAAACCATTTGTGGAAAGGAAGTTTAATATACTAGAATGCCAAAGGAAAGGATGGATGTGCTACCCCTTAAAATAACAATGAATCATATTTTGAAATGAAAATGAAAAGGTAATAGTGTGCTTAGATGATTTAGTAGTGGTTTATTAAAAGTAAGGAGGATTACTTTAAGAAATTGGAAGGTTTACTGAAGTAAGGGAAAATTAATTAAGAAAAGTTGAAGTTTTCCAGAGGGGAGATAATGTTTGTAGCACATGTGATGCCTTGTCAAGGACAAAATTGATTCATTTAAAAGAATTGCTAAGTCTTTTGAGTTCCTGTGTATTCTACAAACTATTCATGTTTAACTATGCAAAACTGTTTAGCCATCAAGCTGGCCACACACTGTCAAACCATTCTCTGTCCAAACGTCTCTGCACCACTCTAAATACTCACCAAGTTTGGACCAGTGGCCTTGGTGATGTAAGTTGGATTTTTGGCCAGTACAATATCAACTGCAATGAAGAAGTCTTGTGTGTGTGCTGATACATTGGGCCAAATAGACACTAGTTGACAGAATAAGCATAACTGCTCAGCATGCATTCAAAGATTAAACAGTGAAAATCAAAGGATCATTACACATACTGCAGGTGTTGACACAGATCACGGGTGTTGTGGTGAAGGATAAAAAATCACTAATTGAACCCAACTTATCAGCTATGAGTGTAAATAATTTTACAAATTAGAAAATAGGATTTGTCTCAATTATATACAAAATTTAAGTATGATAATGCACAGGATGTAACAGAAGTACACAAATTTTAAGGGTGGATGAAGGGAGCTGCAACCAACACTTTTTCTTGTCACAGATTCTTTGCCACTGTGCAATTTGAAAAAAGAAAACTGAGAAATGTAATTCAAAAACTATGCCTCCTGCCTCACTACTGTCATCAGATTCTATCAACTCACCTTCTACTGTTAAGACTTGTATCTAATATAGAACCAGAGGACATGCTCATCCTTTCAGAAAGTTGTATACTTTGCTCCAAACGACTGGTGAAATCCATAGAAGACATCTCTCCTACCTCACTCTTCTTTCGCTCTGCTTTAAGTAATGCTCGCTGAAAAACAACGATGATTCAAAATAAAATTATTGGAAGTTGAAATGTTGGGACATACACATACAAGGTATAATCAAAAAATATGGTCAATGATTTTTTTAAACAGCAACTGTTTATACTTTATATAATTAGTCCAATAGCCTGATCTGTTGAAACAGGCAGCGTCAAGTTTGAACATGTTCAAACAGCTTCCAGAGCTGCTAGAGTGAGATTGCATTTACTGTGTCTGTCATGCATCATGGAAATCAAACAATACAGTAACATTAAGTTTTGTTTTAAATTACAAAAAAGTGCCAAAGCAACTAATCAAATGTTGAAATTGGTTTATAGTGATAAAGTGTTAACATTGAAGACTGTTTAACAAGTGGTATGAGTGATTTAAAATTGGAAATGGGTCAGCAGAAGACTGGCAATATTCAGGACGTCCATCGACCTCAAAGATGTAGGAAAACATGCAAAGGAAAAGGCAAAAATTGTTTATTCAAACAGGCAAATAACTGTTCAAGAGATTGCAGAAAGAACTTGGCAACTCAAACGGGTATGCAAAAACCATTTTAACAGATAATTTGCAAGTGAAATGAGAGGGCAAAATATTTCCCAGACTTTTGATTGATGAACAGAAGGAAAATTGTGTGTCAGTTTACATGGAGTTGATTGTTTTCATTCAAATCCAGAAAATTGGATTTATGCTATGACCCTGAGACGAAAATTAAGGATAACCTATTGTAGTTGAAACTGTTCTTTTTAAAATTTATAGGTGCAGTAGACTATCTTTAGCCACACTAATATCCTAATGCTGTAATATTGAAGGACCAATCACCATCATTAAAAGAAAAGATGAATTTGCTATTTTCTCACACAAAAACATATTTTGCCACACAACTGCCTACTGTGTTAGTATCAATAATTAGTAATATAACTGAAGAATACACTTCAATGGCAGGACTGTACTCTTCTTTCAACAGAACTATCCTTTCTCCTACTACTACAGACTGACAGGTGTCCAAACTTGCACCATCTTTATGGGTCCTTTTGTTTCTTTAAAAATGCATTGCCGAAGTTGAGCCACACATAGTTAAATCACATGCAGATAATCAAGAGTCTACTTTACTTGTGTCTCAATGTCAGGAAGACCAAATGTGATGGCCTCGAACACTGGATCCCACTTAGTTCTAATTTGAAATATTCTTATGCCTCTTAATCTTGATTACTTCAATGAGAACACTATTGAGCCAACCTCGAGTGTTTCAGAATATTCGTATTTTAAAACTTTTCGGTTTCTGTTAGATTGCTACACATATATCTGACTATTTAAAACATATATTGTTGTTCAACACGGTGCTGTTCAATGGTCAATATCATTTGTCTGATATACTCCTGACCACAGTGACAAGTGATGTTCCAGCAGTTTTTAATCTAATAACATTTCCTAACACAAACCCCAGCATGTGCTTCAATTTTGTTTCTGGCCAAAAAATAATAATTTGATGCTAAATTAGCCAAAAACCCAATTACCTTTAATTTAGTTATGCAATACACCAGGGACGTGTACATTATTTGGAACAAATTTTAAACAGTAACAGATTCCTATAGATAAGACATTTATAGGACACAAATTTAATATGACAGAATATTATGTTATCTTAATCACTAGGCCACTTATGGTATACTGGTAGAAATTGAGATTCAAAACTAGCTCATACCATTTTTTTACTCCCCAACTGAAGCACAATCCTTCTCAAAGTCATAAAATACAAACTTGTTTAGAAGTATGCTGTGATTTAGAGTAACATACATTGTTAAGCAATAAAGTGACTCTTATTGTGTAACATACACAGATAGTCTCTATATTAAAATCGATCATATGGGTGCATGCATGTATATGTGTACATAAGTTACCCATATAAATTTAAACACATGAAGAAATTTTGATCAAATTTTATGCAAGTGTTCTTTGCAATCAAGAAATCAGCACTGTTAGGGTAAGACAAGGCTACCACGCCTTGTGGAGTGGGTGAAAATTATTAAATATGTAAAAACTGAAAATATTTCCATCTGTCATATATTGTGATAAAAAAGGCAGATTTTGTAAGGTTGTGGCGTTATTAGGCGCAGTTCGGCCAACAACAATGGCTATTCGGCCGAAAGATGGTGGTTCCCCGCGGGGGAGGCCCGCCAAGCGTGTATAAAATATGACGATGGTGAACCCCCGCAGAAAAACTCTGCCGAACGAGTTTAAAAAATGAGGGCGGGGAACCCCGAAATGTTGTGAAATAGGGGAATTCCCGTCGGAAGGTTTAAAAGGGAAGCCAATGGGTGGCTCGCGACCGGAGGGCAGAAGGCAGGCGAGTGGACCAGAGGGCAGAAGGCAGGCGAGTGGACCAGAGGGCAGAAGGCAGGCGAGTGGACCAGAGGGCAGAAGGCAGGCGAGTGGACCAGAGGGCAGAAGGCAGGCGAGTGGACCAGAGGGCAGAAGGCAGGCGAGTGGACCAGAGGGCAGAAGGCAGGCGAGTGGACCAGAGGGCAGAAGGCAGGCGAGTGGACCAGAGGGCAGAAGGCAGGCGAGTGGACCAGAGGGCAGAAGGCAGGCGAGTGGACCAGAGGGCAGAAGGCAGGCGAGTGGACCAGAGGGCAGAAGGCGGGCGAGTGGAGCAGAGAACGGACGTGGACTGAGCAGAAGTGAAACAAGGAGAGGAGAGGACGTGGCTCAACCCCAGAAGGCAGGCGAGTGGACCAGAGGGCAGAAGGCAGGCGAGTGGACCAGAGGGCAGAAGGTGGGCGAGTGGAGCAGAGAACGGACGTGGACTGAGCAGAAGTGAAACAAGGAGAGGAGAGGACGTGGCTCAACCCCAGAAGGCAGGCGAGTGGAGCAGAGGACGGAGGTGGTCCGACCCCGCAGAAGGCAGACGAGTGGACGGACGTGAGCAGACGTGATCAAATCCTGCAAGACGCCAGAGAGACACACAAACATTCGAGAGGTGGATGTTTGTTGGCCCAGTAATTGTGGCTACTGCATACTCCATCTCTTGAGAGACCCAAAATCCCCTGAGATTAAGCCCGTGTATTGCCTTTAAATTAATAAATGAAAAACTTTAAAATTGATCATAATTTGTTCTGTTAATTAATAAATGTTTTATACCCCAAAAAGTATATTACATTTTGGCGCCCAACGTGGGGCTTACGATCTCTCTCAAGGGTTAAGTACTGCAGAAGCTATTTTTGTAAAAGGTAATCTTTCCAGAATTTAGAGTTATAGTTTTTTTTGTTTTGCTTTCTTTCGTGTTCCTCTCGGTTAAAATTTAAATTCTGTGTTTTACAATTTTTACTGTGCAATTTCCACAAGTACGCAATCTTCGTGTTTATAAAAATGAATACCTGTTTTTTTTAATTAATATTTTGGGGTTATATTTTGTGATATTGTTTTATATATACTTCTTAGAAGTAAAAAATGTGTGATTAATATGGAAAATTCGCAGGAACTAGAATTTCAGTGTGCGCAGGTTGAGAATTTGGAACCCGAGGAAGGGATTGGGTTAATCGAAATGTTTGATGAAAGTGATAAAGGGCAAGAACTTGTGATAGAAAATGGACTTGTCAGTAATTGTGGGTAAGTGATAAAAAAAAATTGTGAAACTTGCTCATTGCTCTGGATAAATTAATATTCAATGATTTTTCTTTCTATTTTTCAGCTACTGCATACTCCATCTCTTGAGAGACCCAAAATCCCCTGAGATTAAGCCCGTGTATTGCCTTTAAATTAATAAATGAAAAACTTGAAAAATTGATCATATTTGTACTTTAAATTAATAAATGTTTTATACACAAAAAAATATATTACAATATATTATTGAATTGAGCATTGTTACTTTAAGTCCTAGAGCGCGATGCTTCTGGCGACTATGAACTTGATGATATTGCGTATCAGGTGTCAGGCATGTTCCCAGCAACAGTGTGAGAACAGCAGTGTCAGCAAAACCTCTCAGTGGCGAGACTTTAAGGGGAAAAGCAGCCATCTTTGTATTACTGCCTTATCTATACGTAACTGACTAGCAACTGGTGAAGGTGGGGGAAAACCTCCCCTTCACCAAACACCAGTTTAGCTCATCAGTCCAGGACAACCATTTCTGGAGTGAATACCTTCCCTCAAGGGCTCCTTGCAATTTTCTAATTGCTAGTCTTCTGTACTTTGTGCATTTCTTCTAAACATCTACCAAGCAACCAATCCTTGACTGTCATCAAGGTAACAGTGATCCTATGCTACCGAACTGTCCTATTTACCTATTCTCATCTCTTCCTTTTTTCCTTGACATCACAAATATGGGTTTGATAGCCTGGGGAAGCGATCGCCATTCTCGAATTGTGATTGTTCATTCCAAATACACATCAAGGTATACACAACATACACAAACCCAGCATACACACATCAGGTTTTATTCACACACAACTTTCTGATGAAGGGGCTGGTGCCTCCGAAAATTTAAAGAACTCCAAACCTCACAAGGTGCCTAACATCTATGAACCTCAGGTAAGTCACCTACTTTCTATCGCTCTTTCCTTTCCTTATTATATATATAAACAAAGATTTTGACCTGTTGTTATATTTGTGCCAAGATTATTCAAATCATAAGGAACTAGTTGTAACCTGTGTTTTGAATGGACAATTACTATTCTTTCAAATAGTACCTTCATATTCCATAGTATTACATAGTGCTCACCAAATCTGCCTTGACATCTGCAGCATATCAAGTGGAGACAAATGTTTGCAAATAGTTTTAAACTCCAAACTTTGTATAATCAAATATTTGCATAGTGCCAGTCAATATTCCCATAATTAATTCCTATTATTAATTGTAAATTCATTTTTTTTGGTCAGGTATATTGATTCAATCAAATTTCTTTTTTAAAAGTTATTATTGCTTCGAAAAAAATTTATATTATTAAATTTGACACTATGTTTAGTTGTTTTATGGTGAACAGAAAGGAGTGTGTTGGTTTTTTTTATTTAGTTTTTATGTTATTCTAGTGATTATATATTTTAGCTTTTTATATATATCATTATGACCATTATGAACAGAAAGGAGTGTGTTGGTTTTTTTATTTAGTTTTTATGTTATTCTAGTGATTATATATTTTAGCTTTTTATATATATCATTATGACCACTGCAACTGTACTACATTGGGTCAATTTTCTCTTCAACACTGCAGTGATACTTCTTAGCATTCATTCCCAAGATGTTGAGAGGTGATACGTGAAATATTTATCAATAGCACTGTCAAATTATGTGAGAATTGAAGGTTTTAAATTCAGCAGTCAGGCAACTCAACTTTGTTCCTGAAACCAGTAGTATGACACATTGTCTTGATGGAAGTAGATATCACCATTTGGACACACTACCAACATGATACAATGGATTTTATCAGCAACAATATGTATGTAGGACTATTCACATATTGTTCCAAATGAAATAAAGATCACAAATCATGTCAGCCCATGTATTTCTTAGCAGAGAAAAAAGTGTGATTTGCTGGAAAGGCAGAGAAAAAAGATATTCACCCAGCTTCAACACATTCAAAATAAGTGACAGACATAATCATTAAGATGTATCAGAATATGAACATATTTATCTCAAAAATCACTGTAAACATTGGTATGAAGAAAGGGGATATTGTTTTCCAAATAGAATAACTCAGGTTTCAGTCCTCAATTACCATTGTAGAAATTGAAATGCTGTACCCTACATACAAAACCTGCATATAGTCACATTTAAATCCAAGTAATATTTTAAGAACATCTACTCACTTTGCATTTCATGTAGATTTTACGTTTGTCATAATTAGAAGTTGATGAATCACTGGTGAATGTATTGTTGGCTGAGTATGCTTTTGGCTTGTATTTTGAATCAGGCTTCAATTTCTTTCCATATATAAGGTTCACATCTCTAAAAACACAAATGACAATAAGACTACAATTTTTAGGTATTAGACCTGTTACATATAATAATTGTGTATTGATTATAATACTTTATTGGTACATACCAAATAAAACTGTATTTAAAGCTCACTGGCATTAAACCAACATGTGTTAATAGTTATTACATGATTGATAAAAAGTTATTAACAACAACTAATTGTTAACAACTTGTAGCGACATGCATTGAAGTGCAAAGAGTAACGGAGCAAATAAATTCAGTGGCTGACGCGCGGTGTGGCAGTTCTTTACCGCAACAATGAGTCTAAGTTTTTTAGTAGTCGGAGATAAAAAGTATATGTGTAACCAAAGACATATATATATATATCTTTGTGTGTAACAGTGTACAAGATGCGCGAGACTTAAATAAAACGCTGTAGATATTATTGTGCATTATTAATCACATAGCAATAATAAGTGGTGACCCCCGACGTGACCGTGTATATAGAAACTGTTGTGCGACATCATATAACGTTTTTTTAATATTATGGCAGAAAACGTCGCTGTTTCGGACGCCGCCGCTGTGGCACGTGTAGCCATAAAGGCACCAATATTCTGGCGTGCGAATCCAGAGATTTGGTTCCGGCAAATGGAAAGCCAGTTCGCCCTCGCTGGAGTTACGGTGGAAATCACTAAATTCCACCATGTGGTGTCGGCGCTTCAACCTGAAGAACTGGCTGTCGTGGGTGATATAATCTTAAACCCACCGGTGGATAACCCGTACACGGCTATTCGGAACCGTTTACGCTCGCAATATGCCGACACAGAAGAAGAGCGTCTGCGAGAGCTGATTTCCGGCATGCAGCTGGGCGACAAGAAGCCATCACGTCTTCTTTTAGAAATGAGGAGCAAAGCTGGCTCATTCATAAGCGAGGAGCTGCTGAAATCTCTATTCATCCAGCGGTTGCCCGCAAATGTGCAGCAGATCCTGGCGATATCAAATGATGCTTTGGACAAACTGGCGGAGATGGCGGATGGCATTATGGCAGTGACTACCGGTACAATACAGGAAGTAGCTACTCAGGATTCTTCCTTACGTGACATGCTGATGGATATATCCGCTCGTCTTACACGTCTCGAGACACGTTCGAGACCAAGCTCCCGGGAGAGAAACGCCGAGGCTAAGATACAACGTTCATCCAGTCGACAGAGATCGAACGGGAACCACTGTTGGTATCACCAGCGTTTTGGAAAGCGGGCTACGAAATGCACCAAACCCTGTACATTTGAGGCGGAAAACTAGACAAGCCGTCACTCGCGTCTTCGAGTGACGGCAGGCCCATGATTCAACGTTTATATCTCGCGGATCGTACGACGGCAACCAGATATTTAATTGACACTGGAGCCGACGTATCAGTGATTCCACGACAAAATAAACACTTAGTGCCAGGCAAGCTACAACTGTTCGCTGCAAATGGAACCGCCATTCCTACCTACGGACAAAAGTTGGTCAAACTTGAGTTAGGTTTACGCAGAGTGTTTCATTGGCCATTTATTGTGGCGGCGGTGGCGCAACCTATCATTGGCGCGGATTTTTTACGCCATTTTGGGCTTCTAGTGGACATTTGGAGAGGATGTTTGGTGGACTCAATCACGCAACTTCGCTCACGTGGAACGCTGGGGAATCAAGATGCGGGCTGCATTAAAACAGTTTGTGGGGATTCCAGTTACCACGCTTTACTGGCCAAATTCCCCGCTTTAACTGAAACAGCTGCAGCCCCGCGAGAAGTTCGACACGACGTCACACACTGCATCCAGACAACGGGTCCGCCGGTTTTCGCACGTCCGCGGCGATTGCCACCGGATAAGTTAAAAGCCGCAAAAACGGAATTCGAATATTTGGTGGCGACAGGCGTCTGTAGGCCGTCTAAAAGTTGCTGGGCGTCCCCTCTCCATATGGTACAAAAAGCTAATGGTGACTGGCGACCATGTGGGGACTACAGACGACTAAATAGCAGGAAAGAAAATTTTCTCCACGCTCGACCTTGCGAAGGCATATCATCAGATCCCAGTCCGAGAAGAGGACATCCCAAAGACCGCAGTGACTACGCCATTTGGCCTTTTCGAATATGTCTTCATGCCTTTCGGTCTGTCAAATGCTTCCGCGACGTTCCAACCCTTCATCCACCAGGTCCTTCGCGGAATGGATTAGTGTGTGCCATATTTCGATGATATTCTCGTAGCGTCCGAGACTGAAACTCAACATGTGCATCATCTCGAGCAAGTGTTCGAACGGCTAAAAGAATATGGCGTTAGCTTAAACGCAGCGAAGTGTGTGCTAGGGAAATCTGCCGTGCAGTTCTTAGGCCATGTAATAACATCCGATGGAATTACTCCGTTACCCGAAAAAGTATCAGCAATCACCAACTTCCCCAGGCCAGAGACAAAAATGGAGTTGCGCCGATTTTTAGCGATCCTAAATTTTTATAGACGTTTTTTAAAAGGCGCAGCAAAAGTGCAGGCGTCGCTTAACAAGTACCTAAAAGGCGCAAAAAAGAACGACAAGACCACTATCGTGTGGACTGAGGAGACAGTTGTTGATTTTGAAACATGTAAGAAAGCGTTGTCTGAAGCGACATTATTATATCACCCGAACCCAGAGGCTACGTTGGCGATAGTGGTGGATGCATCAGGTAAAGCAGTGGGTGCCGCCCTTCATCAACGTCACCTGAAAGGGTACCAACCTCTAGCGTTTAACTCAAAGTGTCTCTCCAGCACAGCAGAAGTATAGTGCATACGACAGGGAGCTCCTAGCCGCCTACCTGGCAATTAAGCATTTTAGGCACATGGTGGAAGGTCGCCCGTTTGTGCTCTTCACTGACCACAAACCCTTAACATTTGCCTTTTGTCAGAAGGTGGGCAAATGTTCACCGCGACAGATCAGACATCTGGATTATATCAGCCAATTCACAACTGATATTAGATATCTAAAAGGGGTGAACAACATGGTGGCAGACGCATTGTCCAGAGTGCAAATCGCAGAAATGGCCACACCATCCGCTATCGATTTTGAACGCATGGCGGAAGAACAGCGAGAAGATTCGGACATAAAACGAATGCTTTCGGCGGACACCAACACTGGGCTGCGGCTTCAGCCGATGACAGTGGGCGAACCAGGTGTCACACTTTACTGTGACACATCAACAGGCCGCATTCGGCCAATAGTGCCGGAATCATTCCGTCGTGAGGTTTTTAACAGTTTGCATTCTTTGTCGCACCCCGGAGTGAATGCAACAGTTAAATTAGTGCGGGAGAGATTCGTCTGGCCATCGGTTAACAAAGACGTAACAGCCTGGACTAAAGCCTGCCTGAAATGCCAGCAAGTTAAAGTCGCTCGACACACCAAAAGCCCTATAGGTAGATTTTCCCCTCCAGGCGTTAGATTCCAGCATATCCACATCGATCTCGTAGGACCTCTTCCTCCGTCAGAGGGTTTTAAGTATTGTCTGACTTGCATTGATAGATTCTCCAAGTGGCCAGAAGTCATTCCGCTAGTGGATATATCTGCGGAAACGGTCGCAACAGCATTCTACACGGGATGGGTTTCCCGATTTGGCGTGCCACTCCGTGTGACAACCGACCAGGGGACACAATTTGAGTCTTCACTTTTCACCGCGCTCATGAAATTTCTGGGTACCACACGCCAGCGCACATCGCCATACCATCCTGCAGCAAATGGACAGGTAGAGCGCCTTCATCGGCAACTGAAAGCGGCCATCATGGCTCACAACAAAACTCAATGGTCGAAAACGTTGCCCACAATTTTGCTCGGCATTAGGTCAGCATGGAAGGAGGACATACAGGCGACGGCAGCTGAGATGGTCTACGGAACGTCCCTTCGGCTACCCGGCGAACTATTGTGTCCGAGCTCAAATCCTGCAGATCCAGCTACGTTCGTGGGACGGCTTAAAGAGACCATGCAGAAAATTCAGATACCAAATACCAGGCACCACGGTATTCCGATGACATTCGTCAGCAAAGACTTGGCCACTTGCAGCCACGTATTTCTGAGAACGGACGCGGTGAGAAAGATCCTGCAGGCACCCTACGAGGGACCATACCAGGTGATAAGCCGAGAAGGAAAAGTCTTTAAAATTCTCGTACGTGGAATCATCAAGATGATTAACATCGACCGACTTAAGCCAGCCTACATTACAGCGGACGATGAGCAACATCCTTCACCACCACCACAGCAGCATCAGCAACACCAACGGAAAAAGAAACGGCAGCAGATAGAGGAACAACAGCAACCCGAACAACGGCATCCTCAACAAGCCAACACGACCACTCGTTCTGGTCGAAGAGTGCGGTTTAACCGACGCTACTGTTCCAGTCTCGCTATCGCTGGAGGGGGGCTACCTGTAGCGACATGCATTGAAGTGCAAGGAGTAGCGGAGCAAAGAAATTCAGTGGCTGACGCGCGGTGTGGCAGTTCTTTACCGCAACAATGAGTCTAAGTTTTTAGTAGTCGGAGATAAAAAGTATATGTGTAACAGTGTACACCTTCACCTATTTTAGGAGGTATATGTACTGGGGTCAAAGACCTTGGGCATATGGCAAGTGTTGTCCGCTGATCCCATTGGATCAGTCGGCCAATTGCCTCCTGAAATTGGTGGAGACACGGAGAAGGGAATGCTGCGTCCCCACAGCAAACTCGTCTCCCGTCATTCGGAAGGGCGTGAGAATAGTACCAATTGCCCGACCTACCTGATGCAGGTTTTCTAGGGTTTTCCCTGCATCTCTTTAGGTGAAACACCGGGTAGGATCCTTAAACCATAGCCCGGGGGCCCTAGTTAACCCTGGGCTACCTTGCTCTACCTTCCGCATCCCCCCTTTTTCAATTCCCTTCCTATGCTATTAAAGGGGAGTTGCCTGTTTCAGGATCACCCTCATGTTGCCTGTTTCAAGATCACCCTCATGTAACCTGTTACCCAAAAAATAAAAAATAAAAATAAAATAAAAAAGCGCGAGACTTAAATAAAACGCTGTAGATATTATTGTGCGTTATTAATCACATAGCAATAAATTTCTCAAGTTACAAATTATTAGCATATCTTCTAATTCAGACAGTTTTTCTTATTTACAAAAGTGCAAGGCCCATATTAAATTACCCCATAGTAATTTGTGGAAATAATAAATACTAAAACAAGTCACCTGAATTGCATTTTGAAATAAGTACAATGAAGGTCAATTATTGTGGCTTCTTCAAGTAACCTTGACATTCTGAACATCTTTCAGTCCATGGGCAGACAGAAGATAGAATTCCATGTTGAAAAAGGTTTTCCCATTAAAAGTGAAAGTCCCGAATTTCAAAACAGCTAGTTTAAATGATGGGTAAATATTTTTAGAAGGGATCGTGGAGAGTTAATATTAAGAGGGATACTGGTGAAATCTAAAATGACAGGAACAGTGACAATGGATGCAATATGGAAAATGGTAGTGGAAAGAAAAAATAATACTAAAGAATTAAAATCAGAATTGGCTACAGAATTAAAATCGAAATTGGCTAAAGGGTTTGCAGAAACTAGCATAAACTCGAATAAATTAGAAAAGGCATTCCAGAGTTTGGAAAATAAGTTAGAAGTTGTGGCACAGATATCTGAAGACAGAAACATATTTGTCCAGGAGCCTGTTAAAGAAAATTTAAGTGTTGACCAGGATATAGTTATAGCCGAACACGAGATTATAGAGGAACAGGTAGTTAATGCACGAAATCCTCAAAATAACCTGCAAGGAGAAATATAAAACGTACTGGGTTTGGGAGAGGAAGACAATGAGATCTTGGAGATAAAAACTAAATTTAAGGAAGTAGTTGTAAATAATGACAATATAAATCCGGACAAAATGAATGTATATTTAGTGCATATTAGTGAGAGAAAAGATATGGCGAAATATGCGCATAGTGAATCTGGAAGGTCAGCAGATGAATTGCCTGTATGTGGTAATAATGGAATCCGAAGTTAATGCCGAAACAAAGCATGTTCCAACTCACTACTTAGTAAACCAGGAAATAGTCAGTAGTCATAATTAGAACTAACTTTATGTTAAGTTGTGAGAGTCATACTAATTTTCTCTTCCTTGTAGTATATTGTTTAAGAGTGATTATATATATATATATATATATATATATATATCTAATATGATAAATTACTTTTATAGATGCCTCATTTGAATTTAAATATGCAAGGAATGAAGCAAATTATAGTAAAGGAAATAGGTTATTAAAAAAAATTCACCATATATGTCGTCACTTAATGAGAGTTGAAGGGGGCTACAATCAATAAAATAAGAAAGCTTTTAAGGGGTACGGATACCGAAAGAAGGAAAAAGTTTGTGTCATTGTTATGTGATAGTGAAGTTATGCTTAATGTTTAGGGGTGATGGATAATCTACAGTTGGAGATTGTTGTGTAATGACAAAGTATAGTCATACGATGGTAATGAAGTAAAGAAAGTTGTGCAATCCTTATGTAAGGAGATATTGTAGTGTTATTGTTGTGGAAAAGTTAGCATACAGTGAGATTGCAGAAATTGAAATTCAAATGGAGGTAGTGAACCCAAAGAAGTAAAAAAGTAATAGCCGTGAGATTTCCCTCACTAGTTGTCTGACATATGTCAAAATATAGAATTTAAAATCTGTGAAAAAAAGTTAATGCTATTAATGTAATTGTATTTGCATGGAAGAGATTAGAAGGACAACGGTTCAACTTAATAGGATAAGTTTCTTTGATTAGTGATTTAGTTGAATATTAACTATTTTGTAAATATGATCAGATAATTGTGAAAAAATAATAATTGCAAGTTTACTAAAAAAAATAGCCTTTTAAGTGGCATATATAAAATTCATGTATCCCATAAATATAGTAGAATATAAGATTAGTTTCTTAAATGTTTAAGATCTTGCACACATCTTTGCATACGCAAGCACAAAATTGAATTTGGGTGACACATGATATGAAGGCTGCATTGTTTATATGTGTCATGTTTATAAATATTGTGAAGGAAATTAAAGAGAGATAAATTGAAAATTGAATGTAGACAACAGTGCGGCACAAAATGGACAACAATGTCAATGGACATTGATTTATTTATGGATTATAAATGTAAGAACAATCTACAAGTGTTGTGGTGCAGTGTGACGTAATAAAGAACAATGAACTATTAAATGCTAAAATATCAAATGAACAACACTAGGTAGATATATATATATATATTGTATACAAGGTAATAATTGTGAATAATGAATGTAATTTAAGTGTTATAGGAATCTTCAGTTGAAGGACAAGAGCTGTGATTATGACATGTTTTTTTATTGTGATCTGATGACCAAATTCATTACAGCGCGGATCGAACTTTTATTAATTTGTTCAGGGAGTAATTGTAACAAAAAGATACAGCTGCTTGGGCATGTTGACATGGAATAAAAACAAATGAGACAGCGGGTAACACTTGGGCCATAAACGGTGTCTCGGCTCAGGAGTTTCCCAAAATTGTATGAGAATCAGCACCAGGTGGCTTGTTTTCCCCAAGTGTAACCACGGATATTATTGAAGGAGATCCATCTGTGCCACCTTGGTGATAGATGTCACAGAAATGGGGAAGAAGTTTTAAAGAGGCAGGCGGAGACAATTTTGTATGAGATTGGTGGCAACAGGTGGTGGACAGATTGGCGGTCGAGAGTGGTGAGAAGAGAATTGGCTAGATGGTGCAAGAGCAGTGAGAAAGAACTTTGAAATCAATTTTGGCAGAGAGCAGTGACGATCTGGAGACAGGACAAGGAAGGAGCTCGAACATGCACTAAGGTGATTAGGTAAACTACTGCATCTGTGACTCTTTGTAATTTTCCATTTGCTGCCAGGACCGAGTGGATTACTGTAAACAGTTCTGTTTTATGAGAAGGCCCATAAATGCGACTGTAAGTTGTTAAGTTTAAGTAATTAATATAAATCATTTTTCCATATATATGTGTAGTTTTTATTGAAAATAAGTGCCAGCATTAATATTGAAATACTTAAAATTATAAATATTATTGTAAATATGTTTGTTTTTGTTTAAGTAAATTGTTTTATAGTTTTATTATAAAAATATTATCAATTAATAATCTATTAAATTAATATCACCTCTATATTCATTATAGAACCAATCTTTCTTTCTTTTTTACACCAACCATTTCTTTCACTACCTCAATGGACTTCCACCTGGCACACTACTGATTACCAAAGATGATGCCTCTTTTCACTAGCATCTCCCACACCAGTGGGCTTTGGGCACTCGAATATCTATTGTCTCATTGTTTCAAGCCACCAAATTCCTTCCCAACCACCAACTTTCCGATTGCCTTCACCTTGCCAGAAATTACTTATCCTTTCAAAGCAATATTTATCCAAATAAGCAGAACTGCTATGGGCACCTGAACGTCCCTTTGCATGTCCAAAACTCAATTCTCCATACTGCCCAAATCCAACCCACATTATTTTCTAACACAACAGGATTGATCAATGCAAGGATCCTAAACTTATGGTGGGGTATATATTGGGAAGTGAATCAGTTACCAATTAAATACATAGATATAATAATATTCATTTCTGTATATTTATGAACAGAAAGAAATGCAGGAAAAACAAATTAGGATAGCAAACCACTTCGTTATGAAATATAACCCTAATATTGGAAATGTAATCACAAAATAATATAACATAGTTAAATTAAGAATTGTAAATTTACAAGATCAATATGCCATCTTACTTGTAGCTGAAACCAAGTCCCAATTTTGGCAAAAGAGGATCTTTCTTAGACATGAATGCCAACTCCAAGTTCTTTAAATATGAAGCCCATAGTTGTAGGACCACCACTTTTAATGAATGTTTTGCACCCAACTGAATTATTTGATCCACCATTCCTTTTAATATCCAATTATAGGCTTCCCATGTGGTCCAATCTTTACCTGCAACGAGAAAATAGTGTTAATGTGAGTACCACAAGAACATGTGTAAAACTAGAGCAAGGGAAGGGATATTTCAAAAGAAAAAAAACCTATTGATCATATTAATAGATTTAAAATAATGATTTGGACCCTGTAATTCCCACCCAAAAATAAATTATGATGTATATATATTTCATCCTTTTGCATTGTGATACATCAATTGCCTGCCATCTGTGAACCTCAGGTAAGTCACCTACTTTCTCTCTTTCCTGTCATCATTAATTGCTTTAATTAACCTGACAATGTCATTTCCTGACGCAGTGAAGCAGTCGTCGGCTAGCCGATCACTGGAAATGTCTTCCTAACTTTCTGATGAAGGGGGCGGTGCCTCCGAAAATTCAAGTTCTCTAAACCTCACAAGGTGTCTACCATCTATGAACCTCAGGTAAGTCATCTTCTTTCTATCTCTCTGTCCTTTCCCCATTAATTGTTTTATATATATATTTGGCAAGCACTATGTTCAGTGTGGAGTTCTTAAATTTTCAGTGGCACTGCCTCCTCCATCAGAAGGTCACTCGTAATAAGGTGATAACTTGATATAATTGGTAGTCACAAACATGTGACATACATAAATATTGAAAATGCTGGGTCCAGGAGCAGTTGTACTATAGACAGACATGCTTGTCAATCAGCCACAGAACCTACTAGGAAAAGCACCCTTGCAAAAACGCTCATCACTTGACATACTTTCCAACAACCTAGAAAGAACTTTCTGACCCATGATAAGCTTGTTACACTGCTGCATAAATTAAATCTAAGGAAAGTAGTATGAATTATTGGGTCTGGGTTATAGCCTCATCTACAAGGCCTGCAATTTTGTCCCAGTTTTTAAATCCTATTGAAAAAACTAAATCTTTTAATAATCATATATTTGTAAAGATATAATAACTACGTAGCCAATTTAATTTAATTTTAAAGTCTATTTACTATGTATTTAAACATCAATTCCCAAGTTAAATATTTTTACACTGCATTCATAGAAATTAAACATAATTCTTCGGACAATGTTAAAGAAACCAAGCCTTTTTTTTAATGTCCTTCTGTAATACTTTCAAGTAGACACAAAATTTGGATCTTCCTCTTCCTGCTCTTCAATTTAATTTTCGAAACCGAAGTTCAATTTATATCACAGGCCTCAGCTGTAAGCTTTTGTATTTGCTGGAAATTCAAGGTCATTCATTAAAGTAGAAAGACGTTATAAGCATTACTGATAATCTGTTTACTCTTCCTTCCTGCCTTTGTTTACTACTCCTTTTGGAGTACATAGTCCCAGCTACACACTATCATAACACAGAACGACACATAAGTCACAGCGATGTTAACTACAGACAGTGGACTGCTAACTCAGGGGCAGCCTGGAGTGTGTGGAATCAGATTTCTATTCTGGCAACACCACTGGGCAAGGGATTCCCAAGGCATTTGACTTTGTTACTATAATTTCATGGTCTACAGTATAGGTGAAAGGTAAAAAGAATGAGAAGTGAGAGTGATCATGAAAAGATAGTCGAGTCTAGGACATTGCCTGGAAAGTAAGTTAGGAGACCTTTACATTGAAAAAATCTGAATAAAGATGAAACCAATTTGTAAACTCATCACTTTCACACCAGCTGAATGAAGCCACACGAATCCAAATTGATTATCTACATTTCCCCTATCATATATCAGTTAGTTCCCAGGTGTTAGCATGAATAGTAATAATTAACAATAGTGTTTCTTAAGGAGGCAACATCTTAAAATTTAATGTATACCAATAAATAAAATTGAAGTGTCTATCTATCTGTCAGTATTTTTGTCTTGAATAGGCTCCAAAATGGCTCAATGGATTTCAATGAAAATTTGAGGGTTTTAAAAAAGGCAATTTAACTTAAATATTAGTGAATATTTCATTTTGATAATGATATTAATATATTAATATATATATATATATATATATATATATATATAATTAATGGGGAAGGACAGAGAGATAGAAAGAAGATGACTTACCCGAGGCTCCTAGATGGTAGACACCTTGTGAGGTTTAGAGAACTTGAATTTTCGGAGGCACCGCCCCCTTCATCAGAAAGTTAGGAAGACATTTCCAGTGATCGGCTAGCCAACGACTGAGCAGCCAAAATTTGGATTAAGAATGAACTTGTTATCAGTGCGAAGCCTAGTGAAAAATGGGAACTCTGTCATATTCGACCAAAACGGTGCATCAATAGTGAACAAAAAAGACGTAGTAGTAGCGACATCAGAAGACGTGGAGAAGATGTACGTCATTAGAACTGAGCCGAACAAATACATTGACAGGGATGTTTTACATAATGATGATTCCAACATGACGGCGGTAGAGAAGCAGACGTGGCACAGACGGATTGGTCACATGGGAGAGAAGTACTTAAACAAGATGAAGAAAGACAAAATGGTCAACGAAATCGAGTACAAGGATGTAAAATTAGATAAATGCACGGACTGCATTATCAGCAAGGCAACACAAGCGCCACATAAGACAGTGACGAACGAGAGTGCAAGTACGTGTTAGACCACGCCGGTAGCATCTATGGGAGGTGCGAAATACATTTTCACAATAGTCGACGGATACAGTCGAAGAGTTTTCGTATATTTTTTAAAAACGAAGGATGAAACTTACAACAATTTTAAGGACTTCGTGGAATGCAAAGAAAATGAAACAGGGAACAGAGTCAATCGAGTACGCAGCGACAATGGAACTGAATTTACAAATGGACAGATGAAAGAGCTAATGCGACACAAGGGCATAAAACACGAATTGACGGTACCCGGAAACCCAGCGAGTAATGGCATAGCCGAACGGATGAATCGAACAATATTTGAGAAGACAAGAGCACTATTACAAGATTCGAAGTTAACACAGAAGTTTTGGGGTGAAGCGGCATCAACAGCCGCATACCTGCTGAACTGTTCGCCAAATAAACACAACGGAGACCAGACGCCTATTGAGAAGTGAACTGGAAGAAAACCAAATCTCGGACATCTGAGAGTTTTTGGTTGCGTGGGATATTACACAACGACGACTACATGCAGAGGGAAATTCGACCCAAGAGCGGAGAGAGGAATTTTTGTGGGATATTCCAAGTCAAGACTTGCATATAGAATGTACAATCCAGAGAAGCAGAAGTTATTTGAGTCGAGATCTGTCATTTTTGAAGGAAACAAGAAGGGAGGAGACTTACTACAAGGTCAAGCGGAAGAGACCGAAAATTATTTGGTCGAGATGATAGAAGAATTACAAGTGAAAGAAGGGGAAATCCGAATATTGGAAAACACAACAAATGTAAACAATGAAGAAGATGAAAGTAACCATGAGCAACTAGAGGAGGAACCAGAGGAGAACGAGCCCCCAATAGCTGAAATGATAAAGAATAAAAGAGGGAGAAAACTGGGTGAAACGAACACACAGATTCAAGAAAGACATGGTATGGAGCGAGAAAGAAATGAACAACTATTGAGAGGAAGTGGAGTAAGAAGATCACAACGAATTGAGGAAAAACATGTTGCAAATATCGCTTTTGATTCCTAAAACTGTGGAAGAAGCCATGAACAATCGAGCAGCAAAGGAATGGACAAGAAATTTATTGGAAGAGCTGGAGTTAGAAGAATTCATTAGTGAGATGACAACAATCGAGAGTGACAGCCAAGCAGCCATACAATGGATCCAAAATTGCGGAGTGAGGAGTCGGACGAAACATATTAACCGTTTATAGTATTTTTTTCAGAGACTCGTATACCAACGGCGAAATACAACTAAAGCATATATCGTCAGAAGAATTGGAGGTGGACCTCCTAACTGAACCAATAAGTGAAAGACAACTTCGAGCAGCTATCGAGATGTTGAAGCTCGGATGTGCTGCCCAGAGGGGGGAATTGTAAGAGTGGACAGCGCCATCCGGCGGGAAAAGTTGTAAACAGTCAGTCGCCGGGTGAACTTTGAGTGTGCGGTTGTGTGCAGCCATGTGATTAAAATTAAGTTACCTTCGAATCCCCAACAATTTTATAGCGTAAAGAAATGTAATGACATATCAGGCATTATCTTTTAGTTTGTCTTAAAGATATATGAAAATGTTTTGTTACATATGAAATATTAAAACATATAAGAAGAATTTTTGTAATTAATTTTGTTTTCAGGAAACATAGTATTGTGAGATTCTTCAAGAGTTATCCTCCTTTGTATGTTATAAAATGTCAGCTTGGTAACAAAAGCAATTTTACTTCTAAACATTGTTTAACTTGTCATTGTTTTGCCTCAGCCTGAGAACTGGCTTGGGCCAAATTGAGTCAGGCCTTTTCAATCACCCATGTGTGGTGTGCATTACTCTAAATTGGGTAGGCAAATGTAAGAATGGCTCCGAGATTCAATTTAAAAACCAGGGCAATGATACAATGCTGACACCATAATCTCTCTACTTTTATTGTGAAATGAAGATAAAATCCTATGGTGAATAAATAAATATAAATAATGAAGGTATATTCCATGTAGATGAAAATAAATATTTATTTTGTAGACGAAGGGTCATTTACATGGTATTTGTGGGAATGATATAGTGGTGTATCTCAACTAGCCCCACTTTAATTCACTTTATACATAATTAATCAGCAATGTTGGCATAAGTTAACAGAAAACTATTTTGCATTTTGATAATATAAAAAACACCAAGAAAATTATCTTAAAGAAGTACAATTCTTTTCTCCAAAACAGTACTTAAACACAAAACAGAAATAGTTATTTTTCAATTTGTATTTACATTTTAAATGCAACTATTTCAAGTTAATAGCAAGCCTGTCAACATATATGATAGTGCAGAATAAGCACATCAAACTAAAAAAAATGTAATGAATAGTTTGATTTAATTTTAAAATGTGTAAAATAAATTTTTTAATGGCTGAAATGTATTTAGTAAATAAAAAAATAGTTTCATTCAGGAATCACTTAACTCACCATCCATTGTAGTATCCTTTGATCTTTTCTTTTTCACAGGTACATAAACATTCGCATCTGTACCAGTCCAATCATCAAAAACCTCTTCTCTGATATCCTGTTATAAGGTACATAGTGTGAATAATTATACACATTTTTTTTTAAAGAATGGCATAACTTACTGGCTTGTTATCCCCACAAGCTGTCAATCAGATCATGAATAACATAATAGATGTTACAGGTAAAATATGACTTTATATTAACAACATCTGAAATATCAACCAGCTTTCTAGTAAACATTTATATTATGACTGATAAAATTATTAGAATTGTTAGTACAGAACAACTGTGATAGACTTCTCTTAAGAACAAAAATACAGAGAGAACATTATTTTTGTGTAGAAATTAAGTTAAACAGTAAACAACAAAAGACTAACAGCAACTCGCAAACATAATAGTGGAAAAAAACCTAAACAACAGAGTGACACAGAAAAAATTAATAAAAAGGTTGTCTTAATAATTCCGAAATCTCAGATCAGGAAATGGGATACAGCACTATATTAAACAAATAATTTAATGAATATACAGGAAATTTTATGAGAAAATGGGGCAATTAATACATGGAATAAAACAAGTTCAGCAAAATAAGAGTGTCCATTAATTGACATTCAGATAGTTTTTAATACATATTAAGTAGTAATATTAATAGCATTCATTCAGTTAAATGAAAGTAGTTATAATGAAATGGTGCAGATATGGTCTTGGATGTTTGTGTTGTCATGGTCACAGAGATTGGAATCAAAACGGCTGGAGAATCGATATGCTGACAACTTATCACTCCCAATTCGGAGTTTTCACATAAGAGGTATATGCCCACAATTGGCTGCAGAGCCAGAGATGACTATAATGGTCCATTACTCACTTAAACTCAAATAGTACTTGGCAAACTAAACTAATTAGAAGACCCAATCATAAGCACATGAAGACTGCCAAGCAGTGCATTTTTTTAGCATAATTATTCAACGGAAATTATGATACAACCATTGGGGTTATTTACTTCTTCTAATAATTATATGGCAGTTATTATTAATAAATTACCTGTGACTGTGTACGACACTCTTTGCAGTAATAAAATCCCCTGTCCTTAAAATAGTCAGTACCTCCACAAACGGGACAAACGGGCTGCGAATTCATATTTATTTTTGGCAATATTACACAAGCCAAATAGCTCAAATGTGGAAGATCAAGAAACGCTTGACAAGTTATGTACACCCAATACAAACATTTTTTAAAGGCGTCAATTCACATTTACTAGCTGTATTCATACATTAATTAATTTTTAATTTCAAACAACATATTATACCATTCCAAGCATTACAACAATAAAGAAATAGAAAAATAATTTTATTATTCATATGACACACAAAATGAGAGACAGTTACTGATAAAGAAAATTAATTATTCTGATCACATTTTGTAACATTTAAATCAGATGTGAACCATCACGTGACAGGAAAGATTACTTGTTCTTCAGTCCAGAGATGCTCAAATAGTCGATAGGACCTTTGAAAGTCGATCATGGAAATACGTTCATATCCCTTCAAAATTTAACAATAAACCCCTAACCCGCCACAAGTAAGGCGTATACTGTATTAATTTTTTTTGTCATTGAACTTCTATAATTTCTCTTTAATAAAATTCCGTGAATATGTGTGTCCGTATGTATGTTCCGCATACAAATCTAAACGAGTGGACCAAATCAGCACTGTCCACTGGGGTGAAAAATTTTAAACAAAAACTGTCAATATTTCTGTCACATAAATACAATCTGAGATCAATTGATTTGATAGTGTGTCTTCCAATACTGCAAGCGTATAATTTCAACCCCATCCATAATCGAAGGGGAGTATTATTAGAGGTAGGGGGGGCAAAAAATAAAAATAACCAGAACACAATCGAGTTGGGGATCTAAACCGGTGTAATGTGAACCGCTGAGTTTAACTCAATTCAAGTTATAGTTCATCCCCTAAGAAAGAATGGAAGGGGATAAAACAAACATTCTAATACTGTTTTTAACGGATGGGACAATTTCGAGCAAATGCTGAGCATATGTTTTGGGCGACCAGGAAATCAACACTGTTGGGGTAAGACACGGCTTCCACCATCTAGGCGGGGATGAAGGGGACAGAAAATTTTAAACATCCATAAAAGCTGTTATTTCCTTCTAATATATATTATTCTGAGTCAATTAACTTGATAGCGTTTTCCTTAATTTGTTTGCGGATAATTTAAAGCTCATTCAGCGTGGAAGTGGAGTATTTATAGGGATGGAGTGCAGGGGGCGTCATAAGAAAATAAAAAGAAAACAATTAAGTTTGGTATCGAAATTGGTGTTTTGCGAGTCTTTAGATTTAGCTTTATTATTCAATCCATTAGCCTTCAAACAAGGAAATAGGATACGTCAAATATAATATTACAAGGAATATGCAAAATTTTACAATTAAGAATTTAAAGACAAAAAGAAGAAATATAAAATTCAATCTTCAATTTTCAGTCGACGGATGTGGCAGCAGAAAATCGTGCGTAGGTTCCCGTCGAACATGAAAAAGAAAACGAATCGACGGTTAAATTCTAGTAGAGTAAAGTTGTAAAATAATAGGAGAATTTGATAGGACACCAGCAAACTGTTTGAGTTTGGTTCTGACATTTTGCATGCAATTTATATTGCAGTTCATCTCCTAACTGGGAAGTGAAACGATGTAAAATACATTTAAGCGTATTTTTAATTTTAGTAATTATCAGGGGGGTACATTAATTTCTATTACAATTGGAGCTATTTCAAACAAACTCAATTTATACGTAGCGTATAAGTCCGTTTTGAGCACTTGATGTGTAAATTATCCCTAGCTCCTCCAGGGGTGTGGCTCGGGCGCAAATTTTGCTGCCTTATGGTGCTGAAGCTAATTATTACCATCTTAAAATACCGGACTTAATTTTATCATTCTTAAGAAACAACGAGTCAGGTGTTAAAAACATGTTTTGCACATTTTAGGTTATGACTTGAGTTATTAATCTTACTGTGTGCATAAAGTGAATGTTATATAAAAATTTAATTCTACTTACATTATATTTTCTCCTAGTAGTAGAATTCAGATTTTGACAAATATCATCTGAACTAGTGCTCATATTAGAAATAATTCCTACCACTCAATCTTCCTTTGCATTCTCTCGTGTAACCCGTGTCGTCCAAATATGCACAGTATGCGATATATATTTTAATTTAATTATTTTATTTTAGTCTCATTAATAGATTTTGAAATTAACGACTTCTTCTTACTTTTAGAGGTACTGATTATCTAACAGTAGATGTTTCTCAGTCTCGAAACACACATAACATGCATGCCATCACCTAGAGTCGAACCAAGGATTAATGTGACGTGATAAGTAACCCTGACAACATAGGGAGTCGGCTGTAGTTATTATTTACTTTGAAAAGAAATTCTGGCGGATATTTTCTTCGTGTACGATGTGGCGGACCGGCATGTGACTGAGGCATAGAGACTTTGCCGGGTACGGTTTCCGATGAGACGCATTCCTGATCTGTAAACACTCGAGCCTTTGCGTGGGCGGCTGTGAAACGAAATCTTTCGCCGCAGCCAAGCAAGATGCAGGGATGTAGCACGCAAGCGGTTTCCCATGTCGTAAACTAGTCCCAATTGACGGTTTTCCCTGTGCTACAGGAGGAATAAATGACCCCCAATCATACGTGTAAGGTGTTGTCACCGGTTATCTATCAGCCATGTGTAGATTACGCACGTTGATACCTACATCAAAGTGCTGAGCAGTCAGATTTCAATTCACATTCTATTTAGGGGAGAGTAAACTTTCACCTGTGAGGATATTTTTCATACTCACAACAAATAGGCTTTGTCCATCCACGAAATGTCAATTATCGTTTATTTACAAAACACAGGGAAGATCAATGAGAACAGGATTTTGTATTGAAAGTGGAAGTAAGAAGGGAAAAAATTACCGAAAGAAGCCAAATTATTAATAGATGGGTTGAACATTTTCAGGAAATATTAAATATAGAAAGGGAAGAAGAACAGTATAACTTAAATGTAGAAGATAGAGAAGATGATGGAGCAGTACAGGAACCAATACTAGAAGAAGTTGAATGTGTTGTGAATAAAATGAATAAAAATAAAGCTCCGGGAGAGGAGGATATACATGTACAACTTATTAAGGAGGAAGGAAAAGCTATTATGATAGCAATATACAGACTGATAGTAAGTATATGGAAATCTGAAACAATGCCTCAAAATTGGAAGTCTAGAATAATTTGCACATTTTATAAGAAAGAGGATAAGTTTAAATGTGAAAATTGCATTACGCTACTTAGTGTGGCATATAAAATCTTATCTGGGCTGACTGGTAAGAGGCTAAAATTTTATGCCGAAGAGATACTTGGAGAGTATTAATGAGGATTCCAGCCTGGCAGAAGCACTACTGATAATATATTTACTATTAGACAGATCATGGAAAAAATTTACGAATATGACATAGATTTACATTTTATTTTTATTGACTTCAGGCAGACATTTGACAGTTGTAATCGGATGGCACTTGAAGAGATACTTAAAGCGTACAATATTCCCCCAAAATTAATAAAGCTGATAAAATGACAATGAGTGAAACTAAGGCAAGTGTGAAAGTGGGTAACAAGCTTAGTGACGAATTTGAATTTAATACAGGAGTAAAACAACTTCCAGCAGTGTTATTTGATCTAGCTCTACATAAAGTGATAAACATAATTGATCAAAGAGGGACAATATTTGTAAAGTCAAGGAAAATCTGTGCTTATGCAGATGATGTGGCATTTATAAGAAGAACAGTAAGCTTCCTTAAACGAATGTACAGTGAAATTGAGAGAGAAGCTTTCAAAATAAGACTTGCAGTAAATGAGAAAAAGACTAAGTATAGTCTAGGACAGAGAGCAAAAGAAGTCCTCACAAGTTAGTAATTGTGAATATGAAATTTGAAGAAGTATCAGGTTTCAAATATCTGGGGGTAATGCTGTACAATGACAATTCCATTAGTATGGAGTAAAGGATGGTAATCGAGCATATTACGCAAATAAACAGTTATTTATTAATCAATTCATCACAAGAAAAACAAAACTGAAAATATATAACACTATGGCACGACCGGTGGTGACTGGCGGATCAGAAACATTGACACTAAATAATTTAGACGTAAATACCCTCAGAGTGTTTGAACGACGTATATTAATGAAGATATTCGGGGGGGGGGGGGAATTAATTACTATTCCCAAATGTTCAAGGAGAATGTAAATTGTTTTTCCTAAGATCTAAATAGAGTTTAAAAATGAAACATTATCTTATTAAATTTTGAAATGTCACGTTTTTAAATTCACAATAAAACATTTGATTCCGTTAATTAAAAGTTTTGATAGAAAACTAATTATAAACACTCAATAACCAAAATATATTACAGAGTTCCTGTTAGATATTAGACTGAGACAAACGTTTAATGTTAAACCCTATATATGCAACTATAGGTCTTCAGCTAATAAACGTATAACAAGATTGACTAAGCAGATTTATTCATATTGAATACCAAGATTTATTGATAATTATAGAAAGTGGGTGTCTGCGCCATGAAAGAAATGTGGTATTTAGTAATATTTATTAAATAGGAGTATATTACATTGCACAAAGTCTGGCCCTATTTCTCCTCCAGATTACCCGTGCCTCTAGAAATATTTGCTTTTCCTGCCCTGTTTTGAAACCTGTCCAACGCGTGTATCTGATGTGTTCTGTGGGGATCCCAACACATCGTCCCATTTTGAGACTTCCTCAGTTTTAAAATTTAGAAATTCATCATATTTACTCCCTTACTCCATCAGGCGAAAAGAGATTAAGGAACAGTGACGGCTAGTGAGTATGTGTTCACTACAGCGCATTAATTAGTTTAGGAAGAATTATTTGTTTTAAAAATTTAAGAACTTTTATAATAATAGTATTTTATGAGTGTGAATTTCTGGTTTCACTTCTAAGACTCTAAAATGCCCGCCTGCCGGCGTGATCCCTCCCGTCTAAATCACTCTGTGTTATCCTGCATTTTAGCTCAACATTACTGTGTGAAAGGCGCATGTGTAGTAGAATATTTCATCCCCCCCCCATCAAACTACAGTTTTAAACGTTTTTGGCGAATAAGTAAAGAAAATACTATTTATGTATTTCTGGTTTATTTGAACTAATCAAAGGCTATTTTAAAGACTTAGCATTTAACTGGTGGCATTTTGAAGACTTTCATAACTCTGAGAAAATTACCTCACTATTTTGTGCATTACCGCAATAAGTGGCTAGTAGTATATCAAAGCCGTTTCTAAACCATTTTGACCTTTGACCTTTTACGTCACTCGACCTTGAAGACTGGCTGGGGCCCCGGCTTCCCCTCCCACTTATGACGTCACTTGACTTTGTTTACACACTTGTCTAATGTTTAGTGGCCTCGAGGCATGCCGGATGCTTTCCCCTCCAAATTATTGACGTCATTCAACCCTGTTTACCACACTATCAGAATTGCGTATACACACTTGTCTAATGTTTAGTGGTCTATTCTCACATAGCGTTGAGAAATTATGAGGGTATAATTTGCATCGCTTTCACTCCCCTCCCCACCAATACATAAGTATAAAATAACCTCGCACAACCATCATATCATCATTCATTTGAGTGTGTAATTGGTAAAAAAAATGTTGTGTGTTTTGGATTTTCAGAGCTATTACTTCCAACATGGCCAACTTAATCCATGCGATTTAGCTATTTTATATAGGAATAATGATTTAGTAACTAAAATATACAGCATTCAAATAAAACTTGATAGCAATCCATTTGAGAACGCTAATTCGTACAATAAAGCGAACAATTATGTGCATAAGAATATACATAGTTTGGAGTTGGATAAGGGTACAATATCATCAGACGATTTGAAAGCTTTATTTCAGAAGTTGAATATCAGCTTCAATTGCCCTATATATGTGAAGGGTAAGGAGAAACAAAAATGGGTTTCTGCTACATTACAAAAGATCATGATATCATAGATCTGACGGATCTCGGTTGTCCGAGATTGAGAGAATCGCGAGGTGTGAATCCACAAAATGCAGTAGATACAGTGCGACTGTTAACATCATTTATAACAAGTAGAATAAATGATGAGATGGAAGTAGTAGTCTGCAACAAAGGTGATTATTTTGTATGTGATTGTTATATATATATATATATATATATATATATATATATATATAGCGAATGTTATATTTCATGTGTTTTTGTTTCTTTTCAGAATTTGTCTTTAATGTGTAAACATCAATCAAACTGAAGTATGTGTGTGTGTGTTAGTCCAACACCTCAAGAATTTAGTATAATAGACATTTGAATAATGAATGTGTGATGTTCAGAAAATATTAAATAAACATATTTGCTATAAAGTTTTCTTGTTTTGTTTAATTTTCCCTCACCCTCCTTGACAATCTGGTTAGGGAAGGAATAACAATGTAACACGATTACACAAGAAAAAGTTATATATATGAAATTTATTTATTCAAAATATTACAGAATATTGTTTTTATCAATCCAACTGTTGTGAGAATTATTATATCCCAACCATTTTACAAATACTTTATCCCCTTTCCTTCGGAGTATGCGTTCCACGAGATAGACATCTGAATGCTTAGTTTTTTGTAATTCCTCCATGTGGAAAGCACCAGCCAGCAATTGTTGTTGGTAATCCTTCTGTGTGTAAGTTATGGTGTTTGTTGGTTGAACTTTGTGAATAGTGAAGAGTTCTGTAGTCCAGTTCGGTGTATAACCCTTTTCGAATTAATGTTTTTGCTTACTGATGCGGACAACGTCTCCAACTTTAAATTTATTCTTTCCTCCAACCATTTTGATATTGTTGTACACCGATGTGAGCAAACGATTATCATGTACATCACGCGGTTTCATTTTAATGGTACGGTGATAGGAGCGATTGTAGTCTCGAACAATATTTTGTAACATATGTATCCACACATGTGAACCTTGTTTTGTAAATATTGGCCACATACGCTCACATAAAGTTCGGTTAAAACGTTCTACAACGCTTCCTTTCATATTGCTGTATGTAGAGTAATGATTGATGTTGCCCATTTTTTTAAATCTGCATTATAGAATTCAGTACCTCTATCTGTCTGGATGTTTTTAGGATGACGTTTGCTCTTATCGTATAATTGGCATACTACTGTAGCAACTTTCTTATCCCGCTTAGTCTTTAACGGTTGAACCCATGCATATTTGGAGTAAACGTCAATAATAGTTAGCATGTACTTAAAACCATTATTTTCTTTCGAATAGGGAATCATTTCCACCAAATCCATTTGATGTAGATCATCTAGTCCCTTGGTTATAACCGTACGACGTGCATAGCGTTTCCGAGCCGGACGATGTAATTCACTAGCAATACTGCCTCTAACGTCCATCAATCTGGTATGATGTGAAGCAAAGAAGTTCTTAGTTTTTATGCAATGATTCGAGCTTCTCGCAGTTCTTCGATAATGGATGTAATTTCGTTTTCGTGAGCAGTATGACCAGCCGATTTTGATGCCATCAACAGCTGCAATCGATGTACAAGTTCATTAGGATCATCCTAGTGTACATAGTCAATATATCGTTTTTGTTGTTGATGATGAGACTTCCACGTAATGCCATGACCTGTATGTTTTGGGGGAAAGAGTTTTTTAATAATCTCGGTATATTTATAGCCTCTGTTGGACTTCAACTGATGTGTCGGTAGATGTTGTAATCTGTGTGCGTTTGTAGATTCCAATATTTGCTTATACTCTCGAAGATCTGTTGCTTCGTAATATTTGGGTTTGTTTGTAAAGAGTAAATTATAAAGTCCATCTGTTCCTTCGTAGGTTTTATTATTTATGGTTATTAAGTTGTTAACATCGAAGAATATTTCGGAATCTCCAATCAACCATCGATTTCCTTCCTTCCGTACACCGTATACTTTATCCAAATTTTTGTTTTGATGTGTTTTTTCAAAGAATTTTACAAAGGATGCTCCTCGCTCTTCATCCTCTTCTCTTTTCATAGGAGACGGTGCTGATTGGAATGTGTGGTTGTTCCTAACACTATTCAGTAAGGATTGTAGTGATTCCGAAATTGGTTTAAATGTTTTTTGAAGATGAGTTTCTTGTTGCAAACTCATCTGATTTAAGTGTATTATATTTATGTTTTATATTCTTGATGGCTTGCGCAAGGTGTCTATTATCACGAATGTCTTTTCTTATGCGCGACCGGGTGTCCGTAGAACTAGCTTTCGAACGGGTGTTCGAACGAGTCACTTTTTGTGTTTCCATAAGCAGGCTTACATTCAAACTGATAGTGTAGTGTATCGTTCAAAGAAGTTTTATATTCTATTCGCGTGCAGACTGCACAAAGTATTCATCAAATCCATTGCGACATCGTCCATTATTTAATTCACTATCTTTATCGATAACAACGAAACCGTACCGAGTTTTCCAACAATGTACGCAAAGATTTTTGAATGCATCGAAACTCATATCCGTATTAACATGATCATCGTACACATGTTTAAGATTTCCAACGTCTTGTCGAAATAAGATAATGAAATTCGCAGTATCACACAGTAAATGTTTAGGTAGATGAGTGTAGGTCTGACATAAATAAAATACATCTACACCGAAATGTCTAGCAGTGCTAAAGTATATTTTCATAAGATTCTGTTTATCACACGACACATCATCGAAAATGATTATGGAATTCGGCTTAGCTTTTTCCGGATGCACAACATCATCGTTTTCGGAATAGCAGTGATAGGAGATGTCTGAAATTGAATTCAATATATTTTCCAAGCGAACATATTTACTTTGCTGCAGCGATTTCGAATAGACATAGACATTGGTGAAACGCAACCCAATTGGGTGTTCCAGCAGACTAATCATAAGGTTCGTCTTTCCACAATTCGAAGGCCCACATACGAGACATCGTAGAGAATTTGGTAGGAGAGCGCTGTGACGACGCATTGCATTTCGCCCCCCACTACCACCACCATCTTCTTCTTGTACAACGTGAACAGGTAGGGAGGTGCTCTGCTTCACCGTTTTCATCGTAGCACTGTTTACATACACAGCAATACACATCAATATATACGCATACCGAAAAATGTAAGCATCCACAAAATGTTCATCGCTCGAGAGAGCAACAGCAGCAACACCACAACCACCAACAGCAGCGAGAAGAAGAAGATCAGTAGCGGAAGTGGCTTTCTAAACAAAGTTATAAACAAAACAATCGACCACCTACCTTTCGAAGCACATATTCCAGGATATCAGTATTGTGGTCCGGGACGATTGAAGCGAGGTGATCCAGGCATCAATCCTCTGGATCGTGCGTGCAAGGAGCATGATATAGCATACTAACAAATAGGCACAAGTGAACGACAGGAAGCCGATCGTGTATTAGCTACCAATGCTTGGTCTAGAGTCAAGTCGCAGGACGCAGGTGTAAGTGAAAGAATTGCTGCGCTAGCCGGAACAGGGATCATGAAGGCTAAGTCGAAGCTTGGAGCTGGAGTCCAAAGAGAGAAAACAAAAAGAAGGAGCTTTAAAAAAAAGATAAATTTATCTTCAATCATTCAGAGTGCGCGGAAAACAATTTCATGCTTAGCAGCAGATACCAACGCCAAGCAAGCGGCTGCTGTTGCGCTCAAAGCAGCGCGTCTTGTTGCAGGGAAAACCAACAGTGTGGGAAACAAAAAAAGAATAATCCCAGTACCGCAAAAGGTGGGAGGAATTCTTCCGCTCATTCCAGTGTTCGCGGGTCTCTCGGCTTTAGGAGGTTTGGCCGGCAGTGTGTCAGGTATAATCAACGCAGTAAGCAAAGCCAAAAGTGCAACACAACAATTGTCCGAGATGCAGCGTCACAACAATGTTATGGAGGCGGTAGCTCTACGTGGTGGAAACGGGATATATCTAGCCCCTTACAAAAAAGGTTTAGGTCTGTACCTCAGACCATGGTAAAACTACCATACAAACCACTCACCAACATAGAATTACACCACTATGCGTTGCGGTTGCACATCCCCCATTTTCGTGGTGTTTACATGCGAAACACATTGCCTAAGCATGCGCGTAACAACGAGAGTTGTATTGTAAACTTGGAACCATCTTCCCGTTCTGGTTCACATTGGGTGGCCTTTTGTAAACGAGGGAGGCGTGCACACTATTTCGACAGTTATGGTAACCTTAAACCGCCTTGCGAAATCTCACACTATTTGCATGCTTGTCACAGTATTTGGTATAACTACGAACGATACCAATCTTTCGGTAGCATTATTTGTGGGCATTTGTGTCTACAATTTCTGTTGACTATAAATACCTCCGATGTGTGATTAGTTCGACACAAATCACCATCACCATCACCATCATGAAGGAGTGGGTGCACACATTGACAGGACGCGGATCTGAATTGAGCACGGATCTATCTGAGGAGCTTGTATTAGACGATGTTTCGTACGAAGTGGCTTTGAAAAGTTTATACACATCCAACTCGATTTCAACATAACAAACGAAAATAATCTGCTGTTAATTAGACACAGAGAACCACATGAAAACATTAATGTCAACATCACCATACCAGGAGGTGCATACGAATTTGAAGACATCGTGTCAGCATTGAATAGTAAGTTTGCGCAGATAGGGGACACACCCAAAGAAACGGAAGACCTGCAGAAAAAACGAGAAGAAACATACAAAAGATAATTTTTATATTGGGATTGATAAAGTTACATCGCGAACGAAACTATTTAGTGCGTACACAATCGACTTTACCATCGACGGATCTCTAGCATCTATCATAGGTTTTGAACGAGTCATATTAAAGCCAGGCGTAGTACATTTCTCCCCCACACCATTCTGCATCACGAACATTAACGTCATACGGGTGGAGTGCAATATTGCTCAAGGTGCATTTCTAAACGGAAAACGTACACATTCTATATACGATTTTTTCCCCAAAGTTCCCCCTGGATATAAAATAATAGAGCAACCTCTGCCTATGATTTATTATCCCATCACCTTGCAAAGTGTAAACAACATTAGTGTGAGTCTTCGAGATCAGAGTGGGGGTAAGATTAGCCTTCATAAAGAAAATCTTTCAGTTACTCTTCACGTACGAGCGGTTGAATAATAATAATGGGCATCATCTACGTACGAAAAAGTGTAGGTCAACAACAGCAACAAACTCATATTCACCAAAATACGTTGACAATAAGCAACAGACGGTATCTCGAATCTCTAGGATACACAGTGAAAAAAAAAAGTATAAAGCCAATCAAACATGACGTGTTCTCATCACTGTCAGACAAGTCTTTGTGTGGTAAACACCATGTTTCATGTGTTGGATGTGGAAAATAAACCTACTTTCAGTCAATCCATTACAGCTGTTAAGAAGCGAATTTACCGCCCCTACGCAGGTACCACTTTCGGATATAACGATGAAATACGAATTCCAATTCGCAAGCAGGAATACAGTCTGCTGCCATCGCAGAGTAATATTCACATCGTAGGTAAAGTCGCAAACGATGATGGAAAGACGAGCACTACTGCAGTTCTCGATACAAATTTTGCAGCATTTCTCTTCAACGAGTGTCGTTACGAGCTTAACGCACAGGAAATAGATCGCACGAGAAATTTGGGGATAACAAGCACGGTGAAGGCTTATACATCACTGAAGCCTACAAACAATCTTGAAAATGCTGGTTGGTTTCCTGTCGCTGATGGGGATACACTTGCTGATTCTAAAACAGGTCGCTTCCACGTAATCGTTCCTCTATCTCTACTTTTGGGCTTTGCTGAAGATTATAGGTTGCACGCATGAACTTGTATTAATCCGAAGTAGCAATGACAATTGCACTCTCCTGAGCAATACCAAGGATGATAAATCTAAAATAATCATTGAGGATATTTATTGGAAGGTCCCATCTATTTCTCTCTCCCACGAAGAACAGGCGTGAATGCTCGGCATCGAAGAAAAATATGGCGTTTCGATCGTGGGAACTGTATGAACTACCTTCAATGCCTATAACTAATAAATTTAACTGGACCGTAAAAGCATCTTTCCAACTGGGGAAACCTCGGTTCATAATTTTTGGATTTCAAATCAATAAAAAAATAAAATCTGCTACAAGCTGGCGGTTCGATCACTGCAATCTTTCTAAACTCAAAGTCTTCCTCAACGAAGAGCACTACCCCAATGAAGACATACGTGTTAAATGGAGTGAACATGATTGTTCCGACCTGTATGATATGTATACTCAATTTCAGTCTTCATATTATCACTCACTTGAGGGAAGTGAAATAGTTGAACCAATGCTCAACAGAAAGCACTTTATCTGCTCCATGACCGCGTCATCACCTACAAACCGCTCAGTGGGGAAGTTGTTATAAAACAATTGTTGGATGGAAAAATGTAATTTCTCATTGTTACTATTATGTTGTTGTTTTTAACAAATATATGTATATTGTTTTTCTAAATAGTTTGTAATGTATTTATTTCACAACCTTTCCTTAATTATATATACATAGAATTGGGATGGATTTTTTTTGGAATAAAGGTTTGTAATGACAACAAGAGTTTACATCAGAATTATTGTTTATTACAATAAGTATATAAGCATATATTTACACAGTGATTATATAAAAAATTAAAGCAAAAATAACATCTTTTTAATCATCTACTTTACAATACGATAATGACCCAACGCTAAAGTTGAAATACCATCTGACTGAATGAAACGTTTATCATCATCAGCCGATAAAACTATTTTGTTTTGGCATACAATGAACACATCATGATGATGCGATTGTATGGAATATTGCTTTCTCATTACTTGCTTATTCTCGCGAAAACATTTTTCATAATCCGCTATGGTTAAGTTTGCGTTAGATTTAACACCCTTGGCTCTAGTTTCAATCTTCTTTTCAGTTTCTATAGCATACATTTTGGCTCTAAGCCCGACAAATTTACGAAACAAAACGCCAGACAATTCATCTTTCATGTAACCGATTTCACGTCTATTCATTCTAGGCAATCGAAACCGATTGTTTTCCAAATAGTCACCAGTATCAAACCGCTGAGCAATATCATCCTTTAGGTCCGCATAAACATCGCCAGTCATTATGCGATAAATTAAACTATCAGTATCGGTATACACCAACGTTAGCTCTTTTGGATATTTTGCTTTCATTTACCCATAGTGAAAGTCAACCATTTTACTTTTCGATAATTCACCATCCCTACGAAAATGGGTTTATTGTTCTTGACACACACTTTCCCCATTTCAATGGCTGCGCACGCCTCATCAAAAATTACCCTTTTCTTAAAGTTAGGTTGTACCAACAATCTCCCACCACCATAACGCCCCTCCCATCGTGTAACGATTTTTACATCTCTAAATTTCCGCACATTCATCAGTGTGCGACCAAAGACAGAATTATTCATTAACTTAAAAAAAATTCTTATCGAGATCGTTTGTGGCCTCTTTACGTTTCTCCGTATTTAATTGGATGTAGGGCTTTGATCGAATTGTAATATTCTGTGTATTTTTGTACATTGCAAACCATACTGCAAACACTGTTTCAAATTTCGGTAGTGTATTACATAGCGTTCTTTGTCATGCAGATTTGTCATAAGTTTTTTGGTGTTAGTTGCACCAACTGCCATCATTTCGGGGCAGAGCGGAAAATCGTTATGCCAATCGTGTATTTCTTTCGGATACGATAAATCTACCTCCAATATATAACCTATTTCAGATTCATCACAAACGTTTTGCACATTGAAATTGTTAACATTTTGAATCCAAGAAAAATTAGCAATTGGTAGATACTGCATCATGGCCCAACCATACAAGTTATTGAAATCAAAATACATCAAATAAGAGTTGGGAGCAGAAGAGAACTCCACGCCAAACTGGGAGCTGTGAAATAATGAGCAGGGTCCAATCCGTAGGTTGTTCTGCACACACTTAGAAAGTTTTAGAATATGTCTGCCAAAAGTAAAACATCGCTTTTCAAATAGAGATCCGAATATTCCCCCAACGTACTGCAATTGAATGTTCTCCACACACATTTCGCGCGTTCGTAATCTGCTTGCGAAATGTTACTATCGCTAATTATGCTGTAAAACATTTCTTGTGGGGGTAAAGTATTCTCATCCAATACACTCGTTTGCTTTACATATTCATAGGGGAATACACCCTTCTGACACATCAAGTCAAAGTGGGCGGAGTTGGAGAAATATTTTCGTGTTATGTGCTTCGCATTGTTGTCCATATACGAAGCAGATTTTTCTAACGAACCGCCTAAAAAGTTGAATGAATCAAGAAAACGTAACTGTAATGATCGCTTACCACCTCTGATGGGGATATATTTACTAAACGATTTGTATCGTTCCATATTTGAGGGTATTAGTGATATTCTTCCCGGATTTAGCACCTCGCCATCCTCCCCCACCTTCTCACACAGTTTTTTAATTATAAAGTGACTATCGTATCCGCTTAAATTGTGGAAAAATACCGGTACATAATTAGGTAAAGTGTAACGCAAATTACAATCCTTGTGACTAGGGCCTCTATATTTCCCCGTAAGGTGATTATGGTCTCTGACTTTATCTGATTTAACTGTTTCAAAATCTTTCTCGCAAATATGACAAACGCATGCCTCTGAAAATTCTAATTCTTCATCGATGCTAAGTTCTTCCATAGGAACTTTGTGATCGTAATATCGAGTAGCAATATCTTCAATAATTCTACACAGTTCTAGAACAAACCAATCACAGCAATCGTCTCCACGATACAAATTAAATTTGTTATACGCTTCATCGTAAGAACAATGCAATAGTATGCGATACTGTGTGGCCTATGATGTTGCAGACGTGATGTAAAGGAATTATTATTTTCATTGCTCGACATAACCGCATCGATTGGGTTCAAAGTACACTCGATGTCCGCATAAATGACAAAAGGAACAATTTCTTTATGTTTATACTCACTAAATTGGATAATTTTTTCATGATCGTTCGGCATTTCTATTTTCATTGAATCAAATTGACGACAATTTACGCTGTGTTCATTTAGTTTCAGTTGCGTGTTGAAATAAGATAGACAACTTTCACATACGTATATGACATGTTGGTGTTTATTTAAAGAAGAAGACACTAAACGAGACAGGGATTTAATTGTAGAAAAATGGTATACAGCATTATCTTCCTCCGTTTGAAGCAACAATAAGTTGGCATGTTTGTTCTGAGCTGTTTTTTTCTTTGTGATGTAAATAGGTACTAGTGTAAACGTTTCTTGTTGACCCTCGTTTCCTACACACATCCATCGCCCATTTTTTTGATTCATCAACCCGTATACGTTTACCGACATATCGTTTTGTTTTTCGAATTTAGAAAAATTATGTATTTCCATAGGCATAGGAATTCCCTCTAAATTTAAAACATGTCTATAGTGTGGATAGGACGATTGGCGTTCGCTGTGACTTTTCGCAGGCTTTATAGCTGCTACGATCGACCATGCAAAACAGTCGTCATCTCCACGCATTACATTTATAACAGCTATCTTATTTCTAATGACTTTTGGTAATTTCAACCAATGACCCGCATGTATCCCAACATACGAATTTATATTTATACGTAGTTCCAACATTGACTTAAGCGACCAGCCCAAATCTCGCTCTGGGAATCTACTCAATTTTCTTCGGATGTCTTGTATAACGTATTCATCATACCACAACCGCAAATCTGTTGCTGTAGTAATGATCTTATTTTTTGAAGAGATATGCATTTTCGTTGTTTCACCTGTACTCGGCAACAAATATTCACATATCAATGAAGTGTTCACCTTAAGCGCACTATGTTTTAGAGCTAATTGCACATACCGTTACAATTTGGATACCAGAAAAAAAGGAAAATATATAAAAAATTACTGTATGGTATTATAAAACGTTATAAAAGATACGTTGACGCAACTAATTATGAAGTATATAGGAGGGCACAATGAGGACAAAAGATTATGAAAGCAAAGGAAACGAAGGGAGGACACATACAATCGACATGAGAATTTAATGTGGAGAGTAATTGACGAACAAGATGAAAGAAATTGTTGCAAAGAAAAACCATGTTTAGAATATATATATATAGAACAAATAATAGAAGATAGGCATTATAGTTTTTACCTTAAACGCAAAGAAAAGCAGAGAATGAAAAGCTGCCGCCAACCAGTTTAACGGCTTTTAACGAAAGAAGAGATACCAGGGTTAAAATAAAATACAATGCAATAAAATAAAAACTGTTTATTTAGTCTCATAAAATTACACATCATTAAGGGATATAGTCAACAGGAGCTTTCGAAATTTTCTGTTTCATGTGTAAAAGTTTACAAAACTTTATAATTGTACACAAACAATTACACGAGCGTCTCCAAATACAATTTAATAGTATGATAATAGAGAATAAAAAATCTTTAGCTTAAATTATTTTCTTTAGGACCCAAAGACAATACGTTTCTACTTTCTTAATTAAAAATATTTTTCTCTGGCTTGTTGGATAAAAAAAATACCAATAACTAGTGCAGTACTTTAACTTATACAACTTCTGTAAGCTTTCTGCGGAATTTTATGTTATTACATTATTTATCGCAACTTTCTGTTTTCACAGATCATACGTTACAGATATTCCACTTCCGTTTCATACTGTATATACTGAGAACTTAGCATGTGGCGTGCCTAGCGTGGTGCACATGTTTACAACGAAGTAAATAATTGGTATGCGGATTGTATTGTAAATCATTGCAAACATGGTAAGATTGTACACTTAATTTATTTATGTATAGTTTGCTTATAAGTGAATGAAGTTATTAGTTTTATTTTTGGTTATGTTATGAAGAGCGGCAATTAAATTGCAAATACTTCGTTATTGCGTTGTATTATCGTAACTAATATTTTAATGTGATTATATACCTAGAACTTGTTTATCTTATTGAAAATAAATGTTTGTTTAAGCTCATTTCGCTTTCAGTTGGCTGAATTGGGTATATATTGAAAAATTGTGGTATGTGATAGCGGCGACAGAAAAACTGATTGTTAACTAGAAATGTTTTTTTAACCTGTGAAATTAGTAGCCACAGATCCAGTTAAAATAGCTTGTGTTGGTTTGTTTGTCCTAAGGAGAAAAATATTATCTGTTGTGTGTAAAATATATAAATTCTAATCCTGTATTATTCTTTACAGTCTGATTTATATATCCTATATGAACATGCTGCAGGCTATGCAGTTTTCAAAGTTAGAGAGTTTGAGGAAGTGGGTATGTTGTTACCTCAAGTTGAAGAATCTGTTGCAGACTTGAGTCGTTTTAATAGTGTTGTCAAGCTCATCAGTTTCTATCCTTTCAAATCTGCTGCTTCTGCATTGGAAAATATTAATAGTATATCTGAAGGTAATTATATATGTATAATAGTATCCTTATACTATCTTTGATAGTGGTTTTAATTATTCATGTTTTAGTTTTCATAATAATTTTTAACCTTTGGGGTGTTATGAGGGAGTGAGCTCTTTTTACTTCTTGAGGCGATTGTAGTGGGGTGAGCTTTTCAACATTAATTCATGGGACTTTTGTGGCTCTTATCTTTTTTAACTTAATTCATTGCACAACTCCAGAAATTTCCCATATTCTGACACCAGCCCTATATTTTTGGTATGGCTAAAACATTTATCATTTCACTGTCCAAATCAATTGGGCTTTCCAATATTGTAATTTTAACCTGGTTTGCGCTGTTATAAGAAAGTTGTTTGACGTTATGGAACAGTAGAGCAAGACATAGGATGTGGCAGGCTTGGTTGAAGTGAGGGTAGAGTAACATTATGGTTGAGCAAAATAATAACTTGATTAATTTAATCATATTAATAATATGACATGTTTAATAAATATATCTAAGCAGTCCTTTTTCTGGAGGAACATTGTGAATTACATGAAACAATTCATTCAGTTTTAAGTTCTATCTCAATTTTTTCAAAATTATTATGAAACCTGTGAGCTATTTATTGAACATACTTGCCAGGGATTCTTTGTACAAGTCTTGGTACTTATTAAAGTTTATATTTGTTGAGCTGAAAATAACAAAGAATACAGTTTATAAAATACCCCTTTTTGTGTTAGTAATATTAATCTGTAATTCATGTAATTTTTCTTTTAGGTATCATTCCAGAGGAATTAACATTATTCTTAGATACAATATTGCCGAAGAAGAAGAAAAAGGATAATATTGTTCTAGGGGTGTCTGAACCGAAGCTGGGAGCAGCAATAACAGAGTCTCTGGGTATCACTTGCCAGCATACTGGTGCTATTCCTGAAATTATTAGAGGTACTATTAAGATTTGATTAATGCCTTGTTGTGAGGTAAACTATTATAGTTTGGTTTGACTCTAGAATATGGAACTGGTCTCCATCTTTTTTAAGACTTCACAGCTGTCGGCAGTACACTACATGACATATTGAGAACATAATATACTACAAGATACATAGTTAATAACAATAATGTGACATCATACCCTCTATGGAATTGCATGAGCACCCAGTAGTCAACAAAATTTGGAGAATGGTTAAAGAACATAAACTTCAATTTACTTACTGAATTTTCTTTTTCAGGTGTAAGGTTTCATTTTCATAGATTAGTGAAAGGCTTTACGTCCAAAACATCTGGAATTGCTCAACTTGGTTTGGGACACAGTTACTCAAGGGCAAAGGTGAAGTTTAATGTTCACCGTGTAGACAATATGATAATACAAAGTATTGCACTTTTAGATCAATTGGATAAAGACATCAACACATTTTCTATGAGAATCAGGTAAGTGGCTCTTAAACACTGCAAAATTGGGCTAGCAACCACTTTGGATACACTGTTTCCCTACTTCAAGCAAGCTGCTCTACCCCGCCCACCATATTCACTCTCTCTTCCATTCTGTCGCATCACAGCCCTCATTTGAAAGAAAGATAGTCAAATAAATGTCTTGTAACCATTCAAGTGCATAGCACAGACACAGTTAATAATGTGATAAAGATTGGACAGTAAATTAGAAATATCTATGGCCTAGCTTGAAATATATGGCCGGTGTTGAATTTGAGAAGTTCTCACACGCAAAACTCTGAAAATTTCCTGAATTCTTGCACTGATCCTTCATATATGGTAAGTGTATAAATATTTCTCACTTTACTGTCCATATGAATTATCTCACAATACCATATAAATAATGTTTGTACTTGCTCCATGGTTCAACTGTTGCAACTCGCTGAATAAATTTTTCATTTACTATGCAGTCTGCCTGAGTTCAGTTCGTCACATTTATCATTTTTAGCCTTCATTGTTGTTGTTGTGGTGGTATTCAGTCCTTAGACGAGTCTGATGCAACCCTCCATGCTAACCCATCTTGGGAAAGCCTTTTCATTTCCGCATAACTACAATATCCCACATCATAACTAATCAGCTTAGCATATTACCTCCTTTGTTACCCCTTTCTGTTCTTACTCCACACACTTCCCTCAAATACTAATTTTACAATGTCCACATGTCTCAAAAGGTGGTCTATTAATCCATCCCTTCTCTTGGCCAACATCCTTCATATTGCATAAATAGTTCTCAGGTTTCTTCAGGCTGAAGATGACGACATAGCACTTGGTTGTCGAAATGTCTCGTTTTCATCGCACCTGCACCCGAGTGGAAACCTGAGAACTATTTCTGCCTCAACTACACCGGGAAAGCCTCAGCTCACTTATCCTTCATATTGTTCTCTCTTCCCCTATTCTGCTTAGAACTTCCTTATTAGTAACTGTATCCACCCAATTGATGTTCAGCATTCTCCTATAACACCACATTTCAAAGGATTCTATTCTTTCCTTTCTGAAAATTCGATGTCCATGTTTCGCATCCATTTATTGGCACATTCCATACAAACGTTTTTAGCAATGATTTCCTAATATTCACACTTATATTACCCGTAAGTAAATCCCTCTTTATCGCGATAGCCTTCCTTGCCTGTGCTATCCTACTCTTTGTCTACTATACTTCTACCATCTCTAGTTATTATGCTTTCCGAGTAGTAGAATTCCTTAACTTCAAAATATACCTTCCCAATCTAACACAGTTTGTTATTCCACTATTTTCCATACTACACTCCATCACCTTGGTTTTCCTACATTTATTTCTCATGTTATACTCTTCCTTTTATTTATACTCCTTACAGTTTGATTTCACTTCCATATTTACTTTTAACTTTTTTTCATTGCCTGTCATCGTATAGGTGACAGACTTCATCCTTGTCTTACTCCTTTCTTGATTTCTGCCTTCTTTTCTTGCCCTTCAATTCTAATTATCACTGACTGCCATTTGTAGAGGTTATGGTTAACTCTTCTTTTTCTATATTTTAATCCTGTCATCTTCAAAATCATTAATAGCTTGTTCCAATGAACAATATTAAATGCTTTTTCTAAATACCATGAATGTAGGTCTGTTTTTCTTATATTGTCTTCTAAAATTAGACATAGAATCAATATTGCTTCACAAATAGTAATATTCACCATTCACATTATGTGGTGTTATGTTCAGAGTATGATATCATCAGTAGGGGAATCTGATGTATTTGTTGCAGTCAGGTCTTGCGAACCTGGCTGTGCTGGCAGGGAGGGGTGGGTGTTAGTGTATCCAAACTAGTTCAGTATTATTAGTTAATTTTTCAATACAATTATTTAATTTCTACTGTCAAAAAAACATTTCTTTTCAAATTATATATGTAGTATTCTAATTTCCTTTAACAAGTGCAGAAATGTATGCTACTTATTATTTCTCTTCTCAGCACAGGCTATCATTTTCTTTAAAGAAAATTTACTTTTCTAAAAACTTTTTGCATTATTTTTCAATGAGATTAAAACTTTATTTCAGGGAATGGTATTCGTATCACTTTCCAGAGCTTGTAAAAATTGTGCCAGAAAACTACACATATGCTAGGGTTGCTCAATTTATACGAAATAGAAAAGAACTTAATGAAGAAAAGTTGGATGGCCTTGAACAAATAGTTATGGACAGTGGAAAGGCGCAAGATATTTTAAATGCATCTCGTTCGTCTATGGGTATGTTATATGATTAATCAAAAAATATGTTCATGAACAACTTGCAAGTGCTTGGCTCATTGTGTAGTTTATTTTTTGAAATGCAATTGTTAACATATTTCTTTTGAACATTTAAACTGTGTTGGAGATCACATAAATGAACTGCATAGAATGTTACTATAACAAATATTTCGACAGAAACAAATTGCATTTACACTGAAAATAATTAAATGATATTTGTATTATAAATCAGATTTTATGCTTTTAAACTAGTGTTTAATTTTCAATCATCTTATTGCCTGTTAGTTTTACTGGAGTCTTAGGATTAGAAAGTAATTTTTAGTTACTATGAGCTACTATTGAAAGTTATTTTAAAAATAATTACATGTGAATGTTTGCAACAAAAATGAGTAATTGATATCCTGAAATATATTAAATATTTTATAGGAAAGCTTATTATGACAATATTATATATATATATATATGAGTCAGGAAATGACATTGTCATGTTAATTAAAACAATTAATGGGGAAAGGACAGAGATAGAAAGAAGGTGACTTACCTGAGGTTCATAGATGGTAGACACCTTGTGAGGTTTAGAGTTATTGAATTTTCGGAGGCACCGCCCTCTCATCCAAAGTTAGGAAAACATTTCCAGTGATCGACAACCAGACGATCACTGGAAATGTCTTCCTAACTTTGGATAACGGGGCGGTGCCTCCGAAAATTCAAGAACTCTAAACCTCACAAGGTGTCTACCATCTATGAACCTCAGGTAAATCACCTCCTTTCTATCTCTCTGTCCTTTCCCTAGTAATTGTTTTAATTAACATGAGAATGTCATTTCCTGACACACACACACACACACATATATATATATATATATATAGAATCATGCACAAGGAAATACATATGTTAAGTGTAGAAGGGAATGGAAGAAGGAAGAAAGACTGAAAAAATTCGATGTGGCCAGGGCTTGAACCTGGGTACATGAAATCAGCAGTGTATCGCCACTTGAGCCGTGGCTTGCGTTTTACCGACTTCGCCACCACATCGAGTACGACCAACCGAAGATTTTCAGTCTATATATTAGATTGTCAAGTTAGGATGGACAGAGAAGAGGGATGGAAGGATTAGGAGCATCTGTTACAGATAAATTACTAATAAATTATATATTGGATAAGTGACAAAGTCACACTTTTGATAATTGGATAGAAAGAAAGATAGAAATTTTTGGAGAAAGGCAGGAAATTCGCTCTTTGAATCATATGTAGGGCATGGAATCATATATATTATATTAGTATTTTTTAGAAATTTTTACTGTGTTTATTTTGGATGGATAGTTTCTGCTCTTTTTAAGTTTTATAATATTATATTTGCAGGCATGGACATTTCTCCGGTGGACTTGTTGAATATAGAGTTATTTGCTGCTAGGGTTATTGCACTTTCAGATTATCGTAAACAGCTTTCAGGCTATCTGAGAACAAAAATGGAAAGTGTTGCTCCAAATCTTGCAACATTAGTAGGTGACCAGGTTGGAGCACGATTAATTTCACATGCTGGATCTTTGACTAATCTGGCCAAGTACCCAGCTTCAACAGTACAAATACTTGGAGCAGAAAAGGCACTGTTCAGGTACTTAAATTTCATACATATGCAAATTTTGGTTTTGTACATAAAACAATGTTCTTTGCAAATTTATTTTATCGTGCTGCACATAGATTGTATTTTATTACAAATAAAAATCCAGCCAATTTATTAGCAAATGAACACCCTATAGATGTGAATAAAATATATGTGCCAAAACACATGATCATAAGTTTTCTCAAGACTGATGAGGAAAATGTTCCATATAAGGTGTAACCCTACTGCACTGAACGTAAAAATGACACATAATGTTCTGGCTACAGTAATTTAATTTTTGTATTGTTTGATTTTGGATTTTTGAAATTCAACTACCCCCATTGTTAAATTGCATTTCAGCTGTAAGTCACTGGACATCATCCACAATGCTAAATTATCAGCATGTGTATATAGGTTTATCCATTTAAAATGCAAGTCTTTTTATTTTTATAATTTAATGGACAAAGCATTGTATGAATCTTAAATAATTATTAATAATGTTTACTAACAGATTAATGTGTAATTGATGATACTGAAGATCATAGGTTTTGCTCAGTGATTGATAAAAAGTTCTTGGGGGAATTGACATTGTCAGGATTTTGGTTCCTCATTAATTCACTAGTGAGCAAATTTACCTTGATAAATTTTTGTGGGTTGTGAAATAATGTTTCTGATTATTGGCGAATGTCATATATAGGCATGTATAAGAAGAAAAAAGTAAATAGCAACGCTAAAGTGATGTCACACAATGCTGGTTTACCAGCATTCCGTTAATAGAAATAGCTGGCTAACAGCAACCAGCATACGGGGAAGGTTCATACAGCAGTAAAACCGTGGCGGGCTAACAGCTCAGCAGTGCTTGTTCAATCTTATAAAATGTTGTTACAAAGAAGAAGAATATTAAGAATTCATGAGGTATCTGTTTTTAAATTCAAAGAAGAGGCACAAATTGGTCCGAAGTTGGATGGAACAAAGAAATCAACATTGAGCTTCATCAAAGCTAATATTGATGACACTTCCTCTTTCTTCAACATATTAAGACTGTAAAAATTGAAGGACTATAAAAATTAGTTTCCCCTCCAGCTACTAGCTGCTGGTAAAACAGCAGTGTGTGATAGTGACAAGTCTTGTAGGGCACAGAAATATATTTGGTCATTTAAAAATTACTCCAAAGGAAAGTAATGCAGTAAAACCTTATTTTAAGGTTCCTGCTTGTAATGAAAAATTTCTGAAGTCCCAGTAAAACTGCTGTGTATTTAATGTAATTTTTTTCTACATTTAAAGAACCCCAGAATAATGAAATTCCAGCCTTTAAGCAGTGAACTTAATCTCCTTTTTAGGAAATAAGTAAACATTCTATTTTGATTTAACTCTTGCATACACCAAGCTGCAAAGTTTCTCTAATAAATTCTGTAATTCTCTGTTTATAATATCAGAGACAGAGGAATTACAAATCTGTAAATATATTTTGTGTTGGTAAATCATATTTTATATAAAAAAACTGAAGCTCAATTAACATTATTCCTCACAAATTTTATACCATGCTTTTCTTTCATAACATATCCACACAATTGACACAATGCAAAGTGGTTTTCACAAGTGCCTTCATATAAACTTGCATAACTTATTGCAGTAAAAGATGTGGCTACCTATTCAGTCTCAATAGAAGATATAATTAGGAAACTTTAATCCATACAATATTGTACACCTTTGAAAAGTTAACTGAAATTTTAACTGTAATTACTTTTACAGAGCACTTAAGACGAGAGGCAATACACCTAAATATGGATTATTATTTCATTCTACTTTTATTGGAAGAGCAGGTTTGAAAAATAAGGGAAGGATATCCCGATATCTGGCAAATAAATGTTCTATTGCTTCTAGAATTGATTGCTTTTCTGGTGAGTTACATTTTCTAAAAATCAAATAGACATTTTTGTAAATATGTTTGTCTCATCTGCTTATAATTAAATTTGCTGTGAAAGTATTAAATTTTAGGGCTTGCATTTCCTTAATATTAGTTTTATGTCTTTAGTTATTTGTTCTGAAGCTCTCATTTAATTTATATAAGACACATCAGGATTGATCAGAATGAAGTGTTTACTTTCAAAAATGATTTAGCTTTTACTCAGTCATAATATGTGGTAACTCTATTCAATGTTAAAATGTTGGTTCTGGCTTGAACTGATTGCATTTTCTCTTCAAAACTTGCAACTACATAGTTATTCCATACTGGTGTAATGTCCTCAAAGAAAATATAAGCATTGAAGTCTAAAATTTTATTAAATGACTTATTTCTTACTATCTATCCTAAGGTGGTAATTTATAAGAACAGTATTTTCTACTTGATAATTAATTTTTCAGAATTAAGTTTTTTGATGGCTTATTTTAATTTTTTTTATCCTTTTTCCAACTTTCAGAGAAACCAACAAGCATATTTGGTGAAAAGCTAAAGCAGCAAGTAGAGGATAGGCTTACATTCTATGAAACTGGTGATATTCCACGAAAGAACATAGATGTCATGAAAGAAGCTATGGAAGAAGTAGCTCAGGAGCAGGTATGACATTTCCATTTTAAAATTTGTATATATTATTAGAAAGCTGCACAACTCATTTTGTTAGAATTTCACACCTGAAATTAACTTTGGTATGATAGAAAAATTATTTTAATGTCTGTTGGAATAAAGAGCTATCATTTTTATCAATAAACAAGTAGTGAAAAGTGTGATAACTTGTAATATTTAGTTATTTGAATATTTGTTTGTTAGTATAATTTGTTAATTTTCTTATTTTCACATCTGTTTTTAATGGATACCACACAATATTCTTAGTGTTTTTTTCCAGATCTGTCAGGATATTTCCATAGTTAAAACCTAAGATAAAAATATTTATTGAATTGCCATTTGTCTTCAAGATTAAAAATGTGAACTTTGTGGGGTTAATGGACTTACATATTCAAATATCAATTTTTTCAGGCGACACTATCTGCTAAGAAGAAAAAGAAGAAGAAGGACAAGAAAAGGAAGTCAGATGCTTTAGATGACAGCCAAAATGACATTGAAGAGAATGGTAATTTCTTTTAAGTACATTTTCATTCAAGAAGTTGAAAACAATATGATCTGTGACTGATTTCTATGACACTGATGATCCAAATTTCATCATAAGAATTTTTTTCAAGAGAATGGCTCTATGAATATAAACGCTCTTCATGCATGAAAATTATTATGTCTACCAATTATGGACTTCATTTAGTTTGTTTTATAACCAAATAATTTTTTCTTTATTGGTTATCAGAAGCTTTCAACATTTGTCATCACCTGTAATTACCAAATTAAAATTAGTACATTCATTTAACATTTAGATTGAAAGTGTATGTAGGTTATGTAAGCAATTATCTTACATGGACTTTTTAATTTTGTATTTACAGATGTCATAAATGTCAAGCTAAAGGTGAACTGTTTTATGTTATAAACCACTTAAAACAACTAAATGAGAACTATAATTGGTAGATAAATAACTGTTTCATACATAAGGGTAATACCTAAGAAAATATGAATATTCATAGTTTTTTTTCATATCTAAAGCAGTAAGAAAATTGAGGATTTGGTAATGACAAATTTGAAAACCTCACTTGTTTCTAAAATGAAGTATTGCAACAGCTATATTTAAATTTTATTCGTCCCAATGATAGCTGGTATATGTTTTTTTGAGTACCTTTATATATGGATGATATTTTCTGTTCTACTGTGTTGACAGAAACCTATTATTGTGCTGTTATATTTCACATTTCCTAATTTATGTTATGAATTTATTAATTAGATGAATATTTTATTTACTTTAGGCATAGAACCAGAAAATGGCATTGAAGATAGTTCACCCTCTAAAAAGAAAAAGAAGAAGAAAAGTAAATCGAATGATGAATAAAGTTTGTGCCATTGTATTATTGTAATTATTCATTAATATTTTTTCTTGACAACTGTATTTTTTATAAATACAAATGTTTATTCATGATGATTCATAAATTTCTTGTTTTATAAACTGTCTATTGATTAGATGTAATTAATTTTTGAACAGTATTTAATGTTCATACAAAAGTATGGGAATTAATATATTTACATAGTTTCTTGTTATATGTACATAAAATGTAGTCTTGGAAACTGTGTAAATAATAAATTGCAACTATAAATCGTGTCCAATATTTGCTGCTTATTTGCTACAAAGTAATTCTTCAGGTATTGTTTTTATTGTCAGGTTATTTCAATATATATATATATATCATTGCTGATTTCTTTTATGCTTTTTATATTATTTAAGCACCTAGACAAGATATTTCTGGATCATTTGTAAAAAATTAAAAAGCTTTAATAAGAAGACAGGTCTGTTCATGAAAAGGAAATACTGGTTTGTGAGGTTCAAATTCAAATCTTTATCAAATATCTAACATTCCTTTATATTTGTTTTATGTTAACATCTGGAAATTCTCGACAAATAAAGTAGAAATAACATATCGTGTTCATTTTATTTCTGTATTCAACTAGTTTAGGGGATATAGATACACATGTTCATCAGTTATGTTAAAATACACTGATTAAGCAAATCATAATCACTGGTCACCACAGATTCGTTATGAAGGGGTTCTACTGTGTATGTAATAAACCTAAAATAATACCTAAAATGTTGTTTAAGTCTTATGTTTGGACTTATCTGCATACAAAAATACTTCCAACAGAATTAACTAGACGGAAATTTTGAAGCAACAATCTAGTTTGAGTAACTTACTTTCATTAAATTATAAAATGTGTATAATTTCAATTAAAGAATTAATAAAAAATATATAGGCATATGTTTTAAATGGATACATATACAAAAGGGGATTTTTACTTCTTCAGTTGCATCCAGAGTAGTTTATGATATAATTATTTTTGTTCTAGATATTGGTATCATTATAAATATTCAGTGTATTTGGAACATATTTGGCACTCTAGTCTTGAGAAATAATTGACTTATTCATGAAGGCATTGCCATTCTGACAATTGAAATGTTTTTTTTAATAAATTTGGACAAAGTGGATATTTTGAATATCACATTTGATGCTATGATTTACAGTATAGTAGATATGGCTAACACGTCACACCCGACATACCATAATTGCTTTCTTTTTTCAAATTGTAGGATTTGACAAAATTAAGAATCTTCCACTTGGAAAATATAATTAAAGTTAATAAAGTCTTACCCAACAAATTTCATTAATTGGCATTTACATATTTTATTGAATAAAATCAAGTAGCCTGACAAAAATTTACTAGTTAAAGGAGTAATAACAGAAATTTCTAGTTTCTGCTTTACATTGCCAACATACAATATCAATTAATTGATTTTTTTTAAATAGTTACTGTGATGTTATTTTTAAAAACTCTAAATACAATTTTGAAAAAAATATTGAAAGACAAAATTAACACCCATGGAAAATGTAATATGTTTAGAAAATGTTTTGGATCATAATACACTAGATTTTGGTCAATCCTAGAGGGGAGGGGGGTTCTCAAAGCAAACTGAATGGTGATTGTAAAAGAATGGTAATTAAGAATAAATTTTGAGATTAGTATACACCCTTTGCACAGCAAATCTGTTTTAATAACACACAAATTAAATTAGTGATTGTGGATTTTATTAACAATGAACTGTATTACAAGTTACAAAGAATGAGTTTGTATTATTTATTCCTTACATTACTGACATTGTAGATTCTACAATACGTTAATTGTATATTGACTGTGTTGTGTATATTAGTTTCATTACTTTGGGGGTCATTGAAAGTTATCTGCGCCATAAAGGGTCCACTATTCTAAATTTGAAGCAGCCAGGTCTTAGTGATCCTTTTAGTCACTGCCAATATTAAAGTTTTGGATGCATAGCAAAATGGGCATACAGTGTCTCAATTAAATCCCTTTTTCAAAACCATATCACAATGATTTCAAGTATAGGGGGTTTTTAATAAGGGAGAGTTAATGTTGAAGTGGAATAAAACAACCTCAGTGTGAGGTATACCAATTTTTTCTTGAAAGGTCTGTGTGTGGCATTTCAATTGAGATACATAAAAAATTGAGACAAAAAGGTATGATAATTTACTTTTTATCATCACAGCAAAGAGTAGAGATAAACCCATCTTTGGATGTGATGTAATGAAGAACGCTGTGAGCAATGACCACACATAATGCTACTGCATTCAAGCAACAAAACTACTGAGCCAAGGTATTTTTGGTTCCACCCCTACCAATAACAAACATAAACTTTGGTCTGCACTCCACCAAATGTGCCTATATGCGCTTACCCAGTGCCAGTCTTCAATTGACTGTAGTACCAAAAGTGATAACAGAGTGCTAGCCGATTTACATGCTACTTCAAATTGATCAGAATATAGTAAGTAAAATGGATATTATTTGTAAGCATTAAGTAAATTAATAAAAATAACTTTAATTAGCAGTGCCATGAGCCACCAATGATCACTACACTGTATATTACTCCTCTTTCTCATTTTAGTTGAAACAAACAAAAACTTAATTGTAATATTCAAAGTTATATTTACTGTTAGAGTATATCTTTATCAACTTAAATATTTACAAAAACTTTTTAAACAATTTCATCTGTTGTAATTACATAGCATTGATAAGCAAACTTTCAAAACCTCTACTTGATCAAATTTTACCCATTAATTATTTACCATAAAATGGTCTGTTATTACGTACAGTAGGGACTGAATTTAAGAAAAAAAGGTGCTGAAAGTAAACATTTTTAACATATGGTTTTCCTCTTTTTAAATAAACAATGTGTCCAAGCAGAGTTACATTTTTCAACAATATAAAGATCAAAGAAACTCACAAATTTTTATAGACAGTTTAAAGCAACGAACGATGTATATAAAACTTGAAAATACAACTATAAGAAAAATTATGTACTAAGAATTATTTTTAATGTATGTTGCTCACTTCAGCAACATGAGATTTCATTAACACACAATATGCTCCAGAAGGTTTGATTATTTATAACTAATGTTACTGAAGTATGGAATGGTGCTGACAATGATCATGAACATTGAGAGATTATATCTGAAGTAAAACATTTAAAATTCAGTGGAGCTATGTTGATGTTCTTTGAAAGCTAAAACAGTTTTATTGCACCACTACAGATGGTATCCAAATAATTGTTTTTAAGAATACTAATATGTTTATGGTCAGTAAAGTGCTTTTTAATACTTTAGGTCTACTGTTCATTCACTGTGTACTTTGTACTAAAAATTCTTTTTACAATAAATTTATTTGTATGGACTCATACAAATGATATAAATAATTTGTGCCCTAAGGAAATAAAATTATAAAAGTGGTAACCACAAATTTGATAATGAATATATGAAATTCATCACATCAATTTGGACCACAGGCCATGTGTGACGCTGTAATGACAAGTAATTTTCACACTAATTTTTTATGTACGATGAGCATTAAAATTTTACTAATGATGGTTAAAAACTTTCTCAGCTGTTTATCAACATGATTAAGTGAACATCACTCAACAAGGAGGCTTTATAATTAATCTTCATTCGCAAGTTCTTGTATAAGGATACTGTAGTATTTGATTGGCAAATGATTTTCCAGTATGTACAAACGAAACCATTGGCACCTTGTGACGCGACCAGAAATTTTATAGCAATCGTCTTTATGCTCTAGCCTAGATCGAGTAAAGAGCAACCACCCGCGAACGGGCCTCAGGGACAGGATCGCAGCACGCCACACCAGCTTAAGCAACAAACAGCCTCCGAGGAATATTAACCAGAACCAAAGAAACAGGTAGAGCTTCTCGTTGACGACGTTGAGAGGTAGCAGACAGAGTGCTTCTTCTATCTCGGGCGCACCTCCTTCTCCTGTCAGATGGATGGTGCACATCGTAATTTTGGGGAAGACTCGAGGCATGGCGTTGTTCCACAGCGCTTCCCACCCGTAGCTGCTGAAACTTCCGCCCAGGAACGAATCGATGATAACCATTTGCACGAGCACAACAACAAAATCCAGAAACTCACAACACACATACACAAGTGTGAACAGGCGAACGTGATACTTCTGTACCTTCAGGAATTTCACGATGCGACGGATGTCAGGTATGGTCTGGGAATTTTCCTCAATAGTCCAATTTGCAATATTATCATTGTAGCAGACTTTCAAGAAGAATCTCGGTAAATAACAAAAAGCAGCTTGCGCCATCAGAAGAAGCCAGACCCACTGATAATATTTCGTTTGCTTTACTATACTTTTGTCGACAACATACGGACCAATCCCTGGCTCCAAGAAGTATTTACCGTTGAGATCACTTTGCACCGTATATGTCGAATGGATCCAGCAGTAATTATCGAGATACGATTGTTGTTTAAAATGTGCTATGCAATTTATAGGATCACCGAAGAACTGTTTAGCGTTAAGTAGAAGGCCGGCAGTTGCTAAGATACTCGCAGTTAGACGGTAGAGTAGCCAGGAAACTATATTATCGGCATCTAGAAACTCTTTCTTCGTCAATCTAATCAGAAATGCGAATAAAGACAGCATCTCGACCTTTCCCACAAAGGATCACAAGCAGACTGCTTCACCCAGACGGAATGTCTGGTCAGCAGAAGCTTATCGCGACTCACACCCACCCAGCAGGGTCGGTGCAAACTCATCACGTTTATTTCTTCTCTCATGACTGCTTTATAGCTACGAAATTCTTCTCACCTGTGGAAATCGCTTCGTATCAAATGACGCAATAGACTCAGACCCTTTAATTGCTTAGCTTGTTCACGTATACCGGAAGGGCAGAAGAAAAAGTAATCAGAAATAATACATTAGCGATAAACAACAGGTACAGAATTTTTATAAATTTGAATTCATTGAATATATAAAAAGTATGGTATCATTTATTTATGATCGCTTCAGGGCAAAACTCGCAGTTGGTTTTGAACAGGCCTCACTTTCACACTTTTCGGAGCCAATTCGATACAAACTTACAGACAGACAGAAACTTCTATTAAATATTGATTTTATTTGCTTTTAAAATTGAGCAATTACTAAATAGTAAAATTTACCTGAAGCGACAAATAAAAACAATTTACGTATAGATCGTATGTACGATCCAAATAAGTTTATTATTTCTCAGAGACTTTGATTTCTGCCAACGCGAATACTGCTGCAAGAATTGATGGAGTGAGAATGCTCCCCCTCCTTCCTTCCCTCCCTCTCTCTCATGCTGCCAGAATTACGCTTATAACAACTAATTAGTCCGATGAATGGTATAGGAGCGCCTAATAGTACTTATAACTCGCAGATGACAAAAAATTTTGTTTACATACGTGGTAAATATATTGAACATTGTACACAACCTTAAGTATTTGTATAATTTTATCGTTACTGTAACTGTACAGGAAACTAGCATAAATATTTAATTTCTAAACCTTTGCACTGTGGCGGGATTACCCAGGGTATTGCTGTAATGCTGCCATCAACTCGGGATGATGACGCCAGTCCATTTAACTATATACTAAGGACGAACAGAGAAATATTAAAAGTAACAAATGAATATAAACCCATTTTATTTTAATATAAAAATTTAATGATGAAAATTTCTGTTTTCTAGTATTTTTTGAGATTTAATTAATTTAATGTATCTAAATGAAGTCAGTTAAAATGTACAAAAAACACAAATATAATTTTCTGGTGATCCCGCTGGGCTGCATTCAGAATGCACTTGCCATTACCAGCCTTGTATTTATTTTTAAAAGACTTTCCAAAAAACCTAGCCGCTGATTTTCGTACAGCTTGTTTCTAATTTAATGCTTTTTCCTCCCTTTTAGCCACTATGTTTTCCAAAACAGTCTTCATTGCAGTAACTGTTAAAATAAATAGTACGTTTCCTCCTGGAATTCTGTATCACCTTTACTGAAGCAAATTGTGGTATGGGGTTGTAAATGATGGGGGGAATATTAATTAATGAATTTAATAATTGGGTTTAAATATATACATTTATTAATTGTAAACACAATAATTTTAATATAGGTAGTGTGTGTATATATTATGTACAAAAATAATTAATTAAAATGGGATTCTATTAAAGATCTCAGGGTATTAATGGTTTGGGTGACCACGTGTAGCAGATCTGTTCGTTGACGAACCTGAGTTTTCATAGGCGTCTCGCTGTAATTTCCGTGTTGTGAAACCTGAAGCGGCCGGTCGACAATAGCACGAAGTCGTGAGGAAACTCCGCTTTTTCCTCTTTCTTACCTTGTTGTTAAGGCCTTTCTTCCCTGCTTCCTGGACTGATCAAAGCATGGTCTCCGCTGCCACCTCACCAATCTCCTCTCTCCACCACTCTACTGCCAATCTCCTTTCGCCACGACCTTGTATCACCAGAAATCTCTTTCTCCACCACTCTCCTTCAATCTCCTCTCTCCACCTCCTTGTATCACCAGAAATCTGTCCATCACTCTCCTTCAATATCCTCTCGCCATCCCCTGCAAAAATCTCTCCACCACTCTCCTTCAATATCCTCTCACCATCACCTTGCAAAAATCTCCAAAATCAGTCCTAAATTGTCTCATCCAGCCTCTTTAAAACCTTGTCCCCACTTATCCGACACCTATCACTAAGGTGGCAGGGATGGATTTTCTCCAATCATATCCCTTGTTTCATTTGGGGAACACACGTCACCCGGTCACCAAATTCCCAGGCAGATTAGGACATTCCGAAACCGGCGACGAGGTGTCCGAGCTTTATGGTCCAGGTGTCAGCCGCAGTCCCTTTGTTATTATTCCGAGCCGCCAAGACGGCGCGCATAAAAACCCCTTCTTCGTGGCAAGCGACTTGCTCATGCCGGAATATTTGTTAAGTTTCCGTAAATAATAATAAAAAATTGGACGCGGGTTCTAGCGCTACAGGGTTAACCTTTCTCTCCGTTGAAGAAAGATTCTTTCAGGCTTTGACTCCTCAACTTCTCCCTTTGAAGAACAAGGCACGCCTAGTAATCCATCTTCAAAGGTAATTCCCTGGTAGGGTGGAGTCATAACAGCGAATGGACAAGATTGAAGAAATGGAGATTTTGAGGCAGCAAAACAAACGAAAGAGATGAACATAATACATTAAAAAGTAGCCTAAAACATGCAGTTTAAGTATAAAACATTGTGGTACGCGATTGTCACGTACCACATTAAATTCATTAAATTTTTAATTATTATTATTTTTAATGTATGTAAGTATTTAGACCTAAGCAGGACGAAGTCGGGAACATGAATGAACGTGATAGGTTAATTAAATGACGAATTACAGTCATCTCCTCGGCCAGAAAACGGAAACATTAAGGTTCGGTACAATATGATTGGACGAGGTAGCTTCAAGGCTAGGCTGCCGAAGACATGTGCGACAGATGGTATTTACCAGCAATCCATCTGGTCACCCGCGGGAAAAAGAAAAATTGACCTGACGCCTGTACCTGTTACCTGCTAAACAGGTCACGTATTTATCCCGAGTCCCCGAAAGCCGGAACAATACAGACAAGTGACTTCATAACAATTTGTTATGCAGGGCCCAAGGTTATGAAGGACACTTGCCGAAATATAAGATAGCAAAACGCCTACCCCTCCATAAGGAGGAAGTAGAAGGTGCACGCCCACCAGTAGAGATGTTAGCGGGGCGAGGAGATCAAAACCAGGGTGCACTAAGAGGGAGAGCAGTTTTTAGAAAAATTTTCCGACGCCTCTAGGAAACAACATTACCAAATTCAAATAGTTACGCCGTCAAAATTTAAGTTCACTGGACGTAATCTGATATAACCATCCATCCATATTTGAAGATAAATCAGCAGAGGCTACCAGATCTCAAGTACGAGCAGCCATGGAATAACGAAAGCGACGCTCAGCCTACCTCCGACGCTTTAGGGACTACAACCAGCAGTCACCAGCCGGTTAAGCAGCCAGCAAGGACGCCGGGTGATGTACCCACCTTATTGTTTCTCACCTCTGGTCGCTTCTCTATAAAGTGTTCGCCCTCCTCCCATATTTTATTAATATACCCACTGAGCTTTAGCTTTCCCCGAGAAAGAGAAACTCATGTTCCCGATGTAGTAAGCGAGGGTTCCCTTAAATATATAATTTAATAAATCCATATTTGTTAAAATTAAAAGTTATAAATTATTTTATCCCTTATTAATTGGCGCAATTTAAATTCATTCTCCCCACCTACCAATATATAGAACCCGCACCACAACACCTAAAATAAGTATTATAACATCGAAGGGAAAAGGAAATTGGTTGAGTACCAACTCAGAAAAAATTAATATTTTGTCTGTGCATTCCCTCATGATTTGGCAGTTCAAAACTAATTTTGGTTCATTTATATTTTGCCCGGTTCAAAAATGACCGCCGCTTTTGTTGCAGCGCGGTGTGCGAGTTTCTCTCGCAGGCGCTTGCCCCCAGAGTGACTGCGGGGCGTACCTGATTTTTTTTATCAAAGTTTTCACATGCCGAGACACCTTCACCTATATGTACTGGGGTCGAAGACCTTGGATCAGTCGGCCAACTGCCTCCTAAAACTGGTGGAGACATGGAGAAGGAAGGGCGTGAGAATAGTACCCAATGCCCGTCCTACCTGATACAGGTTTTCTAGGCTTTTCCCTGTATCTCTTTAGGTGAAACACCGGGTAGGATACTTAAAATATAGCCCGGGGACCTAGTCAACTCTTGGATACCTTGCTTCCACATCCCTTATCTTCTTTTGGTGGCTGCCGGTTTAGTTTAGGGTCAGCATTAGCCGGCCACTCTATATCAAATCTTGCGTCTCCCAACAAATTCTCTCTGCAAACCACTTCTCTCCGTCTCTCAGTACTTCTCTCTCCCGTCTCCCAATAAATTCTCTCTGCCACAACTTCTCTCCGTCTCCCAAAACTTTCTGTCCGATCACTATCCTCCATCTCCCAACAACATGAGTCTGCCAACAAATTCTCTCCGTCTCTCAGCACGTCTCTCTCCCCTCTCCCAACATCATCTCTCACCAGTCTCTCAACCTTATCTCTCCCGTCTCCCCACATCATTTGGCTTCTCCTTCAAACTTCAACTTCTCACGATAGTTTGGTAGGAAGCTACATAAATTTTAACCCACCAATTGACTGTTGTCCTCTAATGCTTCTATTGGCTCGCCGTTTGGTAATTGCAACCATTAGGAAAATTTTCACTGCTGGGACTAAATATTGCACAAGCAACGGAAGTCAATCTTTTGTCCCGAGGAATGCGAGTTGCCCTCCCACGCAGAAAGCCAGGAAACAGATGTACTTTACTTAAAATTTCAACTCGCGTATTTAATATGTTACAAAGTCAATCTTCAATGAGCTGTCGTCTGGTCAACGCAACGTTGAAAGGGCCAAATTCGATCCCGTGTCAAACTAGTTGCAGCGGCCAGATAAGTATGAATCTAGGACTATAGATACAGTTTCTAGCCCAGATTGTAGTGGTATGAACAAAAGTGAAGTACAGTGGATCGTTCAGAAATCTATCCATACCAAAGTCACCACAAAATTTTATTGCGGCAATAGACCTTAGTTTGGAGACCAAGACTTTTATCTGAACAGAACAAGCATCATATTAGGAAGGGCTAAAACAGAAAAACAATTGTACTCATATGTCAAGAGATGCTCAAGCAGGAAATGTGGAGATTATAACAAAAATTTGTCCTGTTACATTATTTATTAGCTAGCGTATAAACGAGATAAAAACCATACATATGGAAAACATTTATTGGAAGAATACTTCAGACAGGATGACACTCTAATGAACATGACTAATTGACAGTCTGTGACTAGATATACCAGGTAGCGCCTGCATTTGTTACAGTTGAGTGGACTATTCCCTGAGAAAGCTCCAGAAGTGGACCACGTGGTGATTAAGAAGGATATAAACAGGCAAGAAATTTAGGCACTTTAAGCCAGGCAAATCAAACTGAGTCCACTGAGGGCCAAATCTTACATTTGAATAATGATGCACGCAATTGAAGTTGCCTAGAGCTGAGCGACCGAGGAAACGACGATATCTTTAAATTGATATTATATATATATATATATATATATATATTGTAATATCCTTCTTCGTGGGATAGGTTAAAAATTATTTAATGAAAAAATTTTAAACGGTTAGAAAATTTTATATTTATCAACTCGAGAAATGAAGTACGCAGTTACTGAAAAATAGAAAAAATCATTTAAATTTATACAATCAGCACAATGAGCAAGTTTCACAGCTTTGATGAACTCCCAACGTCTCCTTTTTAACTTCTCGCCCCGGGAGCTCCCCGCCGCCCGATTTCACCACAAAATCCCGGGGTTCCCCTCAGGATTTTACACACACCCACGGGACTTTCCCGCCACCGTTTTTTCTCCCGCGGGTGTTGACCTCGGGATTTTACCCACTTTCAGCCAATTTTACATTGTTCTTGGCCTCTATTCTCGCGCACAAAACTTCCTTCATTGTAAGCTCAACTGCACTTCACAATGACACTATAGAACCAAAATCAGCAGGCACCTGCGTTTTTACATTAAATATTATCGCTCAAAAAGTAATTTTATAAAATGTATCGTGAAGCCAAGACAGCGCGCGGACGCTTTTTTTGTCGCCTTGAGGCGGACAACAGAGTCGCAATGGTTAAAGGGTAGCTGACAGCTGTGAGGGGGAGAGGTGGGGAGGCTAGAGCTGACATAAAGCCTAGATAGGCAGCTAAGGAGCCCTGAAAAAAAGGCATGTGAACCCAGAAAACTTGGGGAAATGTAAAAGAAATTTCCATCAGTCCTGCTGCAAGCGAAGGTGGACGTCGCTGTTGGCATGTTGATTTCAGACCAGGATGACTGCGCCTGAATATTGGCCGCTGGTGAGACCCGCCCATAATATTAATCGTGTTTTCTATGCACTGTCGGATCCAGTAGCTTTCCTTCTTAAAGTGTCTGTGTTACTTGGCCCAAATTATGTGAGAAAAGGAGTATATTTCCTTCTTGAAATAAAATATATTTCTTCATTATTAAAATTCTTTGAATATAAACTTGCTTGAATGTTCTGTAATTAATAATTATAAATTTTAATGTTTTTTTAGTTTATTAAATTGGTGTTAGTTACTGAATTTAACCCTCCATTTTTATTGTAAATTAAAATCCAATGAAAAATAATGTGTACTAAAGGTAAGTTATTACTATTATTGGATAAGAAGGAACGATTGTATTGAAAAATCGTAAGAAATGCTAGTTTATGAGAATCGTTTATAAAATCTTTCGTAGATAAATTTTATAAATTAAATGTTTCGGCGGTATGAGATAAAAATTTTGTCATTAACGATTCTGCGGATTGTTTACTTAGAAATATGTGAAAAAACAACTTTTAATTTCTTCAACGCTTCTTCGCTTTTAAACAAATTGTTTACAAAATGAATTAAAACATATAAATAATTTAATAAACTCAAAATAAATTATAGTTGTTATATTTACGTTTTGCTTAATGCATCGCAGGCTCGTGGTAATTGTTGTTCCACGTATTCATGGAAACGACGGCTCCTGTATTGTTGCTAACGCATATAAAGAAGCGCGCCGCGTCATTCCATGGGATTTTCTTGAGAGATTTTGGACATTTTCTCTAAATCCCAGTTTTTTATCTTATAGTATTATGCTGGCGTGGTCGGCCGCCATGCTGGGCCATGCGGGGTTGGGACGGGCCCATATTAATAAAAATTATTTCGTGTATTGTTCAAATGAAGTGTAACTTTTCTATTTTATTTGTTTAATCTTAAAAACTCTCATGAATAATTACCCATTGTGCACAGAAGTTTTTGTGAATTAAGTGGTTGCAAATAGAAGGCAGCGAAGATGCACCTCGCCTGCGTCGCAGGGTTGCCCTCAGGACGGTAAGTTCAGTTTGTTCTTTACCTCTCCGGCCGCGGATATTAAACTCATTTTTTATTCTCCAAGTATTACAAAATTAATATGACTTTTTAAATTTTATATTTGTTTTAAAACTGCACGGGCTTATAATCATTCTCAAAATAATTTAATTCTCTATATATTTTTTTAATTTCGCGCCGATGAACCTTCCACCCATAATTTAGTCACATTCATCCACATACCAAAATAATTACAGTATTTTAAAAACATTTCCAATTTACATTTGTAAATATTAATTTTTTAATCAAAATAACCACTTAATTTTATAATTTATTTTATTTTATAATACAATTTTTCGATAAAGTGACGGTATGTTTTATAAAAATAAGTGGTCACTATGTTAAAAAATGATTAATTGTTGACAAATTGTCAACAGGTAGGTCGGGCTATTAGGTACTTTTCTCTACAGTCTTCCGAATGATGGGAGATGCGTTTGTTGTTGGGTCGCAGCAGTCCCTTCTCTGCGACAGTTTAGGAGCCAGTTGGCTGACGGATCCAATGACAACAGATGAAGGTGACTTTTCATGTGAGAACTTTGAAAAAAACAGAGTGAGTAATAGGTATTTCAATGCAGTCAGTTGAGCAGCCCTGCAGTCAATTCAGGGAGAAATATGTGACAGGACCCTCCCTCAGGCATTCCTCATTCCAGAGCAAATGCTGCTTTGGTTGGAAACAGGCTACATTAGGGTGAGACTAAAGCAGACAACTTCCCTTTAATAGGATAGGAAAGGAATTGAAAAGGGGGAATGTGGAAGGTAGAGCAAGGAAGCCAAGGTTGACTAGGTGTAAGGATCCTATCCACTGTTTCACCTAATGGTGATGCAGGAAAAACCCGAGGAAACCTGCATCAGGTAGGTCAGGCTATTGGGGACTACTCCTATGCCCTTCTGATAACAGGAGGCTGGCTTGTTGTGGAAAAGTAACACCCAAATACATGCCTCTACCAAATTTGAGGGGCAGTTAGCCGACTGGTCCAATGGGATCAGAAACAACTCTCACCATATGCTGATGGTCTTTGAACCCTGTTCATACACCTCTCAAACTGTTTGAGGTTGCATTAGCTTGCAGGAGACTTAATTTAATTACCTTGGTCATGGACCAAACGGAGTGGAGGGGGGATATAAGAAATCCAGGAAGGAGGGAGGAAGTCAGCCCTATTGGACTTACCAGAAATTCAAGAGCCTCTCATTCATTTCCCTATCCTGTAACCGCCAGAGAAAAATCCTGATAAATTTTTTGTTATGAATATTTTCATTATGTTGCAAATATGCAACAGCATGCATTCAGGTAAGTATGGTCTTTAATTTAGAACTTCATGTTTTTTAATTTTTTAATTTATCATCAGTACAATTAAATATAATTTAAAGTACAAAAATCAAAATTTTATTAATTAAATTAAGTCAAAATTAATAAGTTATGATAAATTTTGATCATTAAAATAATTACATTTATTTTTATTTATAATACAAATTAAAACAATATTTATCTTTATCAGAACAAAGATTGCATTTGTCGACCTTCACAAATGTGTAACCTATGCAACTAAATGATTTGCAATGTTGCCTTTCTGATTACCATTCAATAACATAACAAAATAGTCATATTCCATGGATCCTTCAATGAAACAATGCTTAGAGGGTGGACTATGGAACGAATCAAATAATTTTTAATTTATTACATTATTACTAGAATAATCTTATATTTAACTGAACATAGTAATAAAAATTCCTTTACAGAATAAAGAAGTGGCATAATAAAAAAGTAGATAGTTCAATTTTAAATTTGTTAGGTTTATTTTGGAGCTGCTTAATGTATAGTGGAAGCTTGTTGAACAGTGTTGTTCCTTTATGGTGTACAGATTTCTGTGTTATTGATAGGCTCTTACATTCTATATGAAGGTTGTTTTTATTTCTGGTGTTAATAATGAGCACATCTGAATTAGTAGTGTCTAAATTCTTATTGTTAATCACAAATAGCATTCATGAGAATGTACTGACTTGGGAGGGTAAGTATGCTTAATTTTTTGTAAAGACCTCAGCAAGATGTTCTTGAATTTACTATATATATATATATAGGATAGAAAGAAATTTTTTCAGTCTTTCTTCCTTCTTCCATTCCCTTATACGCTTGACATATGTATTTCCTTGTGCATGATTCCATGCCGTACATATGATTTAAAAAGCGAACTTCCTGCCTTTCTCCCAAATATTTCTATCTTTCTTTCTATCCAATTATCAAATGCGTGACTTCGTCACTTATCCCATATATATGAGATAGGAAATGACATTGTCATGTTTATTAAAACATGTTTGGCTAGCCGATCACTGGAAATGTCTTCCTAACTTTCTGATGAAGGGGGCGGTGCCTCCGAAAATTCAAGTTCTCTAAACCTCGCAAGGTGTCTACCATCTATGAACCTCAGGTAAGTCTTCTTTCTATCTCTCTGTCCTTTCCCCATTAATTATATATATATATATATATATATATATATATATAATATATATAATTCTGACTTTTTTGGATTATAAATGGTCTAGTCCATCCTTCCTTATACATCAGGGCTAGGTGTAGCAGAAGCAGTTTTTCTTAACTGGTCCTCAATTTTTTCTATCATTGATGGTTGTACTCCCTTGGGAGTACTTATTCAATCAATATTGTACAATGCATTACCCACCTCCTTCTGAAACAGTTTCTGTGTCATTTTCCCTTTCATTTGCATCACATGTATGTACATAGTCCAGCTATTTACAATAGTCAATTCTAACGTACGGTGGAATAACCTCATCTACCATTGTCTTCTAATATTAATTTTTATGGAATATTTTCCAACATGGTCATCCATGGTATCATTCACAAAAGAAGGATCTACAATTGAATTCCACCCACAAGTCCCTACTAGGGCACACCATTATTGAAGAAATAATACAAATTCCTAAAAACGTTTGTAATTTTTCTTTGGAAAAATCTAATGAATTATTAGGATTTCGTTGAACACTGTATATGTTTTTTCTGCTATTCCATGTTGTATTTGTGCAAACAAATCATTTCCAGAAGTTGGCACAATATTTTCTTATATCTCTAAATTATAATTATGTGGGCAACCATGTTGTGCAGTTTGTATTGTAATGAAAGAAAGTCATGTTTGTTAACATGAAAAGTTGTGATCTTTACTTCCAACCATGCTTTGCTAAGCTTAAGAGGAGCTAAATTATAACAGATTATGGTGCCCAGGGCTTCAGGAAGTAATTGATCCAAGACTAAAGCCAGACTAAACAAGAAATATTGAAAAAACTTGTGAAAATGGCCGTAAATTGTGACGAAGTGATTTATTGACCAAAGCTTGATGGCACAAATTTCTATGAATGGCATTTCAAGTTTAAGGCTTTATTTTTAAAGAACTCTATTGTTGGGAGGCTATCCATTTGTTCTGACAAAGAAGATGCCAAAGAAGCGAAAAACAAGGAGAACAAGTGTTGAAGATTACTCATTATTTCAGTAACCGACACATACCATAATATCGTAGTAGAATGTAAAAGTGATAAGGAAGCATATGAGAAACTGTCTACCAACTGTACTTATTATACAGCTCTTAACATAGCAGAATTTTTGGACGGTTTAGTTAGCGTAAAGAAGACAGAAAACATGACCATGCAAGAATACAAACGTAACATAATAAGAAACTCAAAGAAGAAGCAAATAATACTGCCAGATTCTGTGATAGCAGGTTTGTATCTCAAAGGATTGAGACATAACAAGAAATATGAAGCTTTTTGTCGCTTGATAGAATTAGAAAGTGAATTCACAGTGAGCAAGATTAGAAGTAAACTAATTCATGAAGAATTGCATAAAAATTCTAGAAAGGAGAAAGAAGATGAAATTGCCATTTCTCTGAAAGTAAAAACTAAAGATAGTAAATCACAATAAAAAAATTTGTAAGAAAAATGATGTACAGATGGAATAACATGGCAAATACAAATGAGTAGTGTTTTGTTATGATTGTGGTGGTAAAGGGAATTTTGCTGGAGACTACCCTAAAGTGTTAGAAGAGGAACAGTTAAGTCTAAATGGAGAAAAGAAGAATGAGAAGTAAGGTGAAACTAAAGTGGTCACCAGACCATACAAAGGTTTGTGTAACAAGAAGGACAGAAAGAAGGGCCAGGGTGTTTGGTTACTTGATGGTTTAGCTTCAGATTTCATGACTCCAAGAAGAGATTTATTTATAGACTTTATTCCAATATATGGTGAAGTAGTAATTGCTGATGGAAATTGTTTGAAGATAGAAGGAAAATGGAAAGTGTTACTTCATATTTCATCTGCATGTGGTGTCTTTGATTTAGATATCCCAGATGTTTTGTATATTCCTGATTTACTGGACAATTTGTTGTTTTAGCAAAAGGGAATGAATATTGTTAGTTATGGTGATAAATATTCAAATATATGATGATTTATTTTTGAAGGTCATCTCATTGGTGCATCAACATATTTTACTACTGAAGACATTGAATCAATTGAACATCTAAAAGAAAGGTATGATGTGGAAGAAAGAAAAGCTTAATTTGTTTCAACTTATATATGGCACAACTGCTTAGGGCACCTGTATGAAAAGCGAAAAAGGATGGAAGCAAACTGTGAAACATGCAGCAGAGGAAAATTGAAGAGAAGTAAATTTCCAAAGGAAGAAGAAGGCAAGATATATGCTGTACTAAAACAAATACATCCAGAGGCCCAATTAAACCAATGTCTATTGGATGAAGAAAAAATCCTTTGTGACATTTATTGATGATTATTCAAATTTTATTTCTGTTTATTTTGTTGAATTCCAGTCAGACGTGAGCAAAGAGTTTTGTAAATATCTTGAAAATTGTAAAATTTTACAAAGAAAACCTGTACCTGGAACTCTTTTTCATAATGGAAAAGCTGACAGTTTAAATTTGACACTTTTGAACTCAGCCAGGTGTTGTGACGCTCCCTATCCCCCTCGGGTCTCTCGTCTTCGCAATGCCGGCCCGGGCGCCACTGCATATGCAGAATAATATATATTTATTTATCAAAAGAATAACACAGCTATCGCGAACCGCGAGATCCCGAGGGAGATGGCCAGCGTCAAGCCAAGACACGTGAGTTTCCAGCCGAGCATGAGACTCTCAGGGGTCTTGGCTTTCATGAAATAATTAAAGGGGGGGATGATTTATTCAATAATTGAAAAACGGGATTGAAACAATTTAATTTAATATTAGAACCCGGCCAAAGCCCACTCGGGCTCCACAATCATGTAATGTTGCTCACAATCATCCGCTCACTTAAACTCTAAATCTAACCTAAACTATAATTACAATAATTTGGTACAGTTCATCTAAATACGAGACGTTTCACCATCACTGCCTAAATACTGTGTTGTCGGTCGCTGCAACCACGCAGTAAGAAAGGGGAAGGGGAGGGCTTACTGTTTGACGGTCTCGATGCGGCAGCCAAGATGTCCTCGTTCCTGGGGGCTCGTCCGGGATGGTGTCTGCTCTCCCTCCTGGACACACTTTGCTCACTTGTCGCTCACGGCAATTTCCACCTCCTTTGATGCTCCAATCTGCCGTTCTCAGCAACAATCTCCACCACCACACCGCTGTTCGCCGCCAAAATCAATCACCGTGGCTCCGCCGTCCACAGTCATATCAATAATAATAATAAACCCGACACACCGCCGCCCACTCTATTTTATATCTCCCCAGGCCTGCCCCCACTGCCTGAGGTTTTCCTAGTCCAGCCAGATGTCTTCTGACCGCTCCCAGGTCAACGACCGTCCACCATCAAAACATTTGACCTGCCAAACAATGGTCCTTACCCGCAGCTTGTTGCAACGACCGACAAGGCGCTAATCTCAGGTTCATGAAAATTGTCACGCGCCTGAGGGAAAAAACACTTATTACAGTGTATGTATTAACATACTAACTTGTTGGGCAGAGGCATTGCATGCAGCAAATTATCTGAGAAACTTTTTCCCATCATCCAGCATTGAAAATATAATCCCTTTTGAAATTTGGAATAACTCTATTCACCTGGAAAGATGTGAAACATCTAAGAGTTTTTGGATGTCAAGCAAGGGCCGCAGTATTCAAAAGAGGGAAACTAGAAGATAGAGCAGAAGGATATGTGATGTTGGGATATCCTAAAGGACAAAGGATACAAGCTGTGGAGTCTAGAAAGAAAATAATAGTGAGCTGAGATGTACTTTTCAATGAGAAGAACTTCCCATTCAAGAAGAAGCAAAATGTAAAATCTAAGAAGAATATACAAGATGATTATGAAGATAGCTCAAATTCTGGAAATGAAACTCAAGATAATTGTTATCAGTTAAGTGTAGAAGGAGAATCTGAAGAAGAAAATGATCATATTATAAATACAGAACATGAAGAAAATGATATTGAAAGGGAGGAATAAAGTTTGAATCAGATACTGGTTGGTCTGAAGATGTCTCACAAATTAATGACAATTCAGAAACATGGGTGGATAAAGAAAAAAGAGAACCAAAGTGTTAACAAGAGTGAGGAAGGAAAAGGTTTCATGTATGATGTTGTAAGCTGGTTACAGTAGCTGCAGAAGTATGTATCCCAACAATAAAAATGTAAAAATTGATCAGAGTCAATATGTGAGCAAAATTTTAAAGGAATATGAAATGGAGGATTTGTGTGGTCATCGTGCTTCTTTGCCAAGTAAAAAAGAGAAACCTGAGTCTCAGAATGAAACAAAATACCATCGAATTGGCTGTATCTTATATGCTGCTGGATGCACAAGACCTGATATAGCATTTACTGTGTCAAAACAGAGTCAGTATTGTGAATCTACAAAAAGGAAGATTGGAAAACAATAGAGGAAAAGTGAACATTATGGAGGACGTTGACTAAGACACGAGGGTCCCATAAAATTAGCATTATAGGGAAGTGTGTGGGGTAAGAACAGAAGAGGAAGGCCAAGGATGGAAATGAAAATTGTCTGGAAGCAATAGGTTTTAATTTTCACTTTCAAAAGAAATTGTTTCTTTTCTGCTGCTGTGGAAAGTTATCCCTACAAATTCTTCCCTTTAGACTTTCCTTCTTCTGCCATAATTTACATACATAAAGGTCTAAAATTCTTTAGAAATATAAAATATAAAATGAACAAAGTAAGATTTGTGCATGATGTTGCACATATGCAACATAAATATAATTGGGTCAATTTATCAACAGTTCACATTAATGGAATTATTATAATTTTAGCCTAATTAGCATACCTTGTGAATGATGAATAAATTTTTCTTTCAATGACACACTAAATAATTTTTCAGAAGTGACTGAAGAGCAGTAAAATCTGGTCCAAGGAGTAGGTCACAATAGCTAAGACAGACAACTTTCAGTCTATACAGGGATGATCAAGGTTTCAATTATCGCATATCAGCATCACAATTTAGTTCTCTTAGAAATGAACAGATGCCTCTGAGGTGATACTAAAGGCGTTTGTGCGTATAAGCAAATCATTTTCAAATGTATGTGTTTTATATTTTTTAATATTTTGTGTGATTGTCATCTTCTGGACACAATTTCAAAAGTAGCTAATGTAGCATGGATCTTGTACCTTCAATTATTGAACTGTTGTCAACCTGAGATCAAGCACTGTGCACCAGAGTATATGGAATAGTCAATTCTTTTTTGATGGCATTCGGTACCAAGTGGCAATGCATGCTTTCACGTTGTGTTCTTTTCTCAGAATTTTAAGATTTTAGTGAAAAAAAATGAACTTAATGTGAAATTCTCATAAAAATTGAACTTATAAAATACCTATCATACACCTAATTGCAACATAGCTAACATTTGTGTTGAATCTCAATCTTCAAACAAAATTCGCAGGCATCGGTTCACAAAGATCACTATGTATTATCCACAAGTACAAGCATCATCAATGAAATCTGTTGCCTGTATTGAGTTTTTACTTATCTATGAGTTTGTTCCTTTGCATGTGTGTTGGTAGTAAATTATTAGGAAGCATGTCTTGAATTCATTTTTACTCAAACTCCAACTGCAAAATAATTTTATTTCATAATGGTATGTTTAAAAAATTTAGTTTACCACATTCAATTTTTTAACCAAATCTATTATTTTATGCAGACTGAATGGTGTCCTTTAATTTTACTACTGGTGCATGTTACAATGCAACAACTTCATATCACTATTCAAAAACCAAACAGCAAATTTGATGCACTACAGTCTAAAATCAACACAGACGCAGACTTATTGTTGAGCTGATGAGGTCGCTGGCTGACGCAAGCAACGCGTTAAAGCTATGCTTTGCATGCGGGTTGAACCTGATGGGGTGCGGCAAATGGCCAACGCTACGCGGGAATCTGTAGTCCTGCGATTGACGGATGAGGTCATGTGGCCGTGCTTCTGCAGATTGGCATAGGCCAGGAACTGTCATGTTGAGTCAGTTAGCGGAGAAGGAAGTCGTATTTAGTTGACTGTGAAGTTTAGCAGCCACGAGACTTAATAAAAGCTAGTGAATTAACCACGAGTAATTGGTGCTGGACCTGCAGTCGAATCACATTTAGTACTTAGTAGTCGTTTTTGGATAATTGAGTCAAAGACGAGTAATTGGAAGGATTGAGTGAGTGACCACGCCTGCTTAGATTATCCATTCTAATCCTGTGATTTGAATCAAACTTTTATATTAATCTATAATATTTATGGTTCAAGGACTAAGATTGTATATTGACGCAGAGCTGAGCTGACCGGAAACGACCAGGCCCGGATTTAAGGCCCCGCACTTGAGAGAGGCCTTAAATCACCAAAATTAAAAAAAAAGTTATTTTTCGCAATTTAAATCAAATTGCTTTTGACGATAAAGGATAAATTATTCAAATAATTAAAAATACAAATATTTAAAGTTCCATTGTTGGATGAGATTTATTATTAAGTTAATTATATATATATATATATATATATATATATATATATATATATTGTAATGGTTCAAAATTCTAACTATATTTAATGGGGGGAAATGCCTCAATTGTGTGGTTTTCCGAGGCTTAACCTTGGTGTGGAAAGTGGACGTCGACAAAAGGAGCTCTCATGTGCCGAAACGCCTGTAGGATTACCAGTGTACAAAGGTCCAAAGTTTGCGGCTTTGGACGAAAAACATTTTTCGGACAGGGGAAATACCAGGGCAAGGGAATATTTTTCCATGAGAACTGCCATGTAATTGGTAAATCACGGCTCTGGAAGGAAGAATCCGAGGTGTCGAAATGGCGGACAGGAGCAGAATTTGGCATTCTGGACCCAGCAGTAAAAGGAGAGTTTTCGGACTTTGCAGCCTTGGCTCAACGGCACGTGACTTATGCTGGGCTAGCTAAAACACAGAAGTCACAGGCTTGGGCGTGACTCAGCCATAACAAGGACCGGACCGTATGCTTCCTTCAGCCTACACCAAGTGGGGGAGAGAGAGAACACCACTTCCACCAAGGTTAATCTGACGTATTGTAAACTTCTGGGACGATTTACCAAATTAGAATTTTGCATTGATCACAGATTAGTCGTAACGAATACCTGGTTTAGGAATCATGAAAGAAGACTATACAAATGGAAGAAGCCGGTGGAGACGGGCAGGTACCAATTATATTATATTATATAATGGTTAGACAAAGGTAAAGGAATCAGGTGCTAAACTGCAAGACGTACCCAGGAGCAGATATAAATTCAGACCATAATCTGCTTGTTATGAAATGCAGGCTGAAAATGAAACTCAAGAAAGGAATTAGAACAAAAATATGGGAATCAGTAACACTGCAACAACAGGGGGTGCTTCAGATTTCCAAATAAGATATCAAGAGTAGATTAATAGAGAAAGTAGAAATAAACAATATAGAAGAGAAAAGAGCACACTTTAAGGAAGAATTGACTATATCAGCCGAAGAAAAAATAGGAAGAAGCAAAGGTCAATGAGATAACACAAGAAATAATACAAATGATTTATGAAAGGCGTAAATATAAAAACGCAAGAGATGCAAATGGTAAAGAGAAGGGTCAAAGGCACCCGTGGGAGTTTTCTCTCGCAGGCGCTTCACCCCAGAGTGACTGCGGGGTCACCTGGTTATGTCGGGAATTCCTCGTACTCTCTCTGGGTTTTTACAAAGTTCTCACATGCCGAGACACCTTTACCTCTTTTAGGAGGTACATGAAATGGGGTCGAACACCTTGGGCATATGGCAAGAGTTGTTCGCTGATCCCATTGGATCAGCCAGCCAACTGCCTCCTAAAACTGGTGAAGACACGGAGAAGGGAATGCTGCGACCCCACAGCAAACTCATCTCCCGTATTCGGAAGGGCGTGAGAATAATACCCAAGCCCGACCTACCTGATGCAGGTTTTCTAGCTTTTACACTGCATCTCCTTAGGTGAAACAGTGGGTAGGATCCTTAAACTATAGCCCAGGAGCCCTTGCCTACCTTGCTCTACCTTCCGCATCCTCCTTTATAAATTCCCTTCCTATGCTATTAAATGGGAGTTGACTGTTTCAGGATCACCCTCATGTAGCCTGTTAACCCAAAAAAAAGTAAAGAGCAGTGCAAAGAGAGATAGATATGAGTGCAAATTAGCTACAAGACAAATGCAAAGCGGTTGAAGATTTCATAGTGAAAAGGAAAATAGACGTAGCTTACAGGAAAATTCAAGAAACATTCGGCGAGAGAAAAAATATTAGCAAGAACATCAGGATAGCGGATGGGAAGCTAATTCTGCATAAAGAAGAAAGATGGAAGGAATATCTAGAATAATTGTATCACAGTGGAAATCTAGAACAGTTAGTGATAAAGGAAGAAGAGGAGGTGGATGAAATTTTAAGGTCGGAGTTTGACAGACCTGAGTAATTGTAAAGCGCCAGGAATTGATAACATTCCAGCGGAGTTGATAAGATCACCGGGCGAAGAAGCAATATATGGCTATTCAGGGTAGTTTGCAAAATCTACTAAACAGGAAGAATACCAGAACATTTTAATAAAAACATAATTATACCCATACTGAATGAACTGGAGGTGATAGATACGAACAGCACAGGACAATTAGATAAGTATCCCATGCATACAAAAGGAAAATAGTATGTTGGAGAATGGAGCGTCAAATAGAATGCTAGTTAGGAAAAGATCAATTTGCTTTTAAGAAGAATGTAGAGGCAAGAGAATTTATATTGACTTGGCGACTAATTTTAGTAGACAGGATATGAAAAAAAAAACAGGCCTACGTTCATGGCATTTGTAGATTTAGAAAAGCGTTTGATAGCGTGAACTGGAACACAGTATTAACGACTTTGAAGAGCACTGGAATAAATATTGAGAAAGGAGGTTTATCCATAACCTCTACAGAGGACAGGCAGCAGTAATTAGAACATGAGATCAAGAAAAGAAAGCAGAAATGAAGAATGGAGTAAGACCCATGTTGTTTAACTTATATATATATGATAGGCGATGAAGAAAGTTAAAATGTAATATGGGAAAGGAATCATACGGCAAGGAGAAGAAATGAAAACCATACGGTTTGCCGATGATAGCATAGTATTAGGTGAGTCAGAAGAAGACTTGGAATCCATAATAAATGGCATGAACGCAGTCCTGGAGAAAGAGTTCAATATGAGGATTAATAAAGGTAAAACCAAGGTAATGGAGTACAGTGGAATAACAAAGGGTGTTGGATTGGGAAGGGATATTTTGACGGAAGTTAGGAATTCTGCTACTTGGGAAGCGTAGGTTTGATAGAAGTATAGCAGACATAAAGAGTAGGATAGCACAGGCAAGGAAGGCTTTCGCGAAAAAGAGATATTAACTTACGGGTAATTTAAGTGTGAATTCTATGAAATCGATGCTAAAAACGTTCGTATGGAGCGTGGCGTTGTATGGATGCGAAACGTGGACGATAGGAGATGGGGAAAGGAAATGAATAGAAGCCTTTGAAAGTCAGCGAATCTGAAAATCAGATGGGTGCAAGACAAATGAGAGTAGAATTACTGTAGCTAGACAATAAATAACGGTCTTTGTCCACAACCTCACTCGCAGCCTCTTAAACAATTCAATATCTCGCAAATTTAATTAGAAATTACCAAAAAATATAAAAAATCAATTTAAAGTTACACACTAAAATACCCTCGCAAAGCTACTTCTGTGTTCGTAAACTAATACAAAATACTGCAACCACTCTCGATGATAATCTATTCATTACAGTAATTAAAAATCATTTAATACCTGCCATAGGCGCCTACGCCTTATTAAGGTTAAATATTGAATTAAAATTGAAGTGAAGAAGCTTCGCCGCAGATTCAACATGCCAATTAAATTGTAGTTAAACCCATAGAAAAGGCGTAAAACAAAATTCCCTGTTAAACTTAAACAAGTGGAGAAATTTCTACCAAACTTTGTACATATTAAATGCGTCATTTTAAATTATTCAAAAACTGACATTAGCATCATCGAATGCAAAATTTTTGTGGTCGTTGAATTTGATAGTCATTTTCATATCTGTCTAACTAAAATCTTAATGGTAAAGATGGGGAGTATTCATTTGGGTGGCCGTGGATTTGCATTTCGTAAAAATAATTTTAAGAAAATGACCAAAATTGACGTCGAATCCGGAGTTATTGAAACCGCTGAATTTAATTCTAATAATCACCATACCGATACTAGCCATCATTTCGTCCCTTGAGTATAACGTGTGATTTGTGACTATTTCACTAGTTTCTTCGATGTGTAGGGGTTTAACTATGTAGCTTTGCCCCTAGGGAAGAGGACGGAAGGCTTTTACAGGTAATGCGAAAACATTCTAGATAATCAGTTGAATCTGGGATTATGGGAGACACTGATTCTTATTCTGATAGGCATCATGTTGGTTAACATTGTGTAAGGGGGGTCTACATAAAATGATCCGCAAACAATAGAAATGAATATCGATTCTACGGATTCCTTGCACTCCGCGAATAGTTCTGAGTCTCAACGTGAGCATAATGGGCAAGGGTGAGGATGAAAGGTTCGTTTAAAATAGGCCATCGGTTCGATCGTTATCGGTTGGCTGAGATCAACTATGAGTATCATTATGCTGGTTATGGGGACTGAAATTTGGAATTCCTATAGATGAATTGCTGAGGGCGGAAGGGGGATGATGCGTGTACAGCCTCTTATCCTCAAGGCGGAGACCGAACCTACCCGCGGTACCCCTGTGTAATCTAATCGGTCACGGCAAAAACGGGGAGCAGCGCGCATCCCATGTACCTTGGTGTCAGATCCCGCCTGCCATTCCTGGGTATGTGAAACCTAATAGTTGTGGGCGGACCAGGGTGGCTCGCTGGAAACTAGTATCCTTTAAGAGCACGGGGTATGGTCTAAGACGGGTCGGAGTCATCGCGCGGTTGCTCTAGTAGCTGAGTCCATCTTTAGGCAGTCATCAAGCCCTCGGGCTAAGGTGTCGAGTACGGAAATTGCTAGCCATACTTAGTTATCCGATGATGAAACTGTCTGGGTGTAATTCCCCTATTATTGGGTGGTTGTGCAGATCATCCATAGGGGATAGCTGCTAGCTTCCATTTCCGAAGGGGGTGCGTCTGGCCTCGGAAACCAGGTGCAGCAATCCGGTAGAAGCGGGAAGTTTCGAATGCCGGTCTTAGCGTGGTGCTCCCCGTCAGCGGAGTTCTGCACTGGGGCTCCTCTGGGGAAATGAGGCTACCCTTGGTTGGAAGTGCCAGCGCTACCGTTAAGGTTGAACCCAGGTACTCGCTCCCATCGGGGTTTTTGGTCTGCCCCTTATGGGTGAAAGAGGCCCACTGGGCTGGCTCAAAGCGCGGCACGGGGCTGACGTGAATCTTCAGCGAAGAATGCAGGTAGACAGGGGTGAGCTTAAGCCCAGCTGTCGTTCTACTGGGCGGCAGCCCTGCTCACAATTGGGTTGAACTCTGTCGGGCAGTGGTATGCACTCAAGACCCCACGGTGGCGGTGCTAGCAAGTCGGTGCCTGGGTATGTGTAACCTAAGAGTAGGGGGCGGACCATGCCCGGTAATTGAAGCCACCAGCCCTTGGGTATGGCAGCGGTCCCGAGGGCACTTTCGCCGTTGCGGGAGAAGTGCATTTCCAACAGGTCAAAAACTGGGGTGTGGGAGCCGTACGCAACATAATCCGCAACTCGTGAGCCGGTCGGGTGGAGAAGTGCCTCGGTGCAATCCCTGGTTAACTCCACTCGGCCAGATTCAACAGATGGGTGAGCACCTTCGCGAGGGGTCCTCCGGGGTCTGTACGCATATCACGCGCATTCACCCCGTAAAACTTCACGGCATACAAGGGGTCAGGTGCTGGTCCTGTCCAGTATTTCCTGTTATTATAACTACCACTTGAATTGCTACTGAGATGAAATTTTAACTGTGTTAACAACGCAAATGTGTAGCAGTGTACAAAATTTTGTTTTTGTAAACTTGTTTTTTGTTGAGATATTTTCAAAATTAGTTTCAAAATTTGGCAGTTTTTAACATGTTCCTTGCGTTACGTATTTTAGCTTTTCTTACATTTATATGTAGGGCTGGCCATTTTTATCAATTGTCAGTATTATTTTTACAAATAAATAAAACTATGGGGGGAAATATTTGTTTTACTAAGAGCTTCATACGGTTACTTAAAAATTTGCACTTTGATAATTTGTTTCACTAAACTGCTAAAACAATTAAAAAACTAATACTTGTATTTGAAGTTATGAGCATGTAGATTACATACAAAATCAATTAAGATAATATCCTAATATTTGTGACGCATAGAAGGTTTTTGGTACCAGAAATTATTAAGCTTAAAAAACACATTTTTCTGAAAAACAGTAATAATTAATTAAATTCGAAACAAATATTAATTAAAATTGTCCTGCAGCATATGTTACACTCTCCTTTGTTTGTTTGGCAGCTTATTTTCTTATTTTAGTGAATTTATAGGCATATTAATATGGAAAAAATTAGAAAAAAAAATTTTTATTCAGATTTTGAACGAAATTCCAGTCCCCATGTCCCTTAAGTTACCAGGACTATTCTTGACTCCCTCAATGAACCGTAAATATTCTTGTCGCCTTGAGGTACCAAGTGTATATTTTTGAACAAATTTACCGGGAATATTTTTGAATAATTATAAACAGTTGAGTATTTTTGATTCCCTTAAATCTTTGACTTGAGTTATCGGGTGAATATTTGTTTCCCTTAAGGTTCCAGGAGAATTATTAACTCCCTAAAGTTAAGGAATGCCGAGGCACCGCTATTTCATTTATGAGGTGTATATACTGAGGTCGCTGACCTTAGAGCTGTCCGCATTATTAGCTATCGAAATTCTTTGCTGATGCAATTGTTTTTATGCTAATGATTAATAGGCTGTGAAAGTTATTTCTTGTTTCTGTATGTATCTGTCACATTGAATGTTTTAATTGCGGCAACGATGTCACTTTAAGTTATTTCTATAAAATGTATATTTAAAAGGGGCTTCAAATGAATAATGGAACTGAAGGGAAAATTTATTAATCTCTAATTTAATACGATTTCCGCAGACATTGGTTTGAAGGAAAGTGTACGGGGAAGTGAGGAACGGGGTTAACTAAGGGATCGGCCTAAGAAGTTGCTGGCTGTCCGGCCAGTGAAGTGGTAGATACTGTCTTGTGGTTGTTATCCTGTCTTAAGGGTCCGGTAATGTTTTGGTGAGTGAACACCGCTGATGTGTCGAGAGGATCGTGATCTATTCACATTCTTTTAGTAATCCGATGAAATACCCTAACTAAAATTCTCAGCCCTTCCAATTGGCTTAATGCAAGTGCAACTCCTCCCTGTGGGGCAACCCGGAACATGAAAGTGCTAACGGAGCAATGTGCGTGGCTGTCATTTGGGGAGTTTGATACCTTGGGTTGCGTCGGGTCCCTGGCCAATCCTCCAGCTTCATGCCCAGATCGATATACATTGGAGTCGGACTCTAAAGGCAAGACCCAGTGCTTCTACAAAGTTTTAGAAAACGAGGTAACCCCGTGTTTCTCCTTGGAAGGATGTTTAAAAAATGCGTTAACTATCGTATTCACACAAAAACTTATTTGCCACCAGAGTGTGGGCTGTTGGTATATATTGTGGCGTACATTATCGAAAAAACATTATTTAATAAATTTTATCACGATGCAAAAACAGCGTGTCTGGACGTGGACGTTACTTTGCAGCCTCACGAACAATAGCGACGCATGGTCAGAAGAGGGACGGACAGCTGAGACGAATAGAGGGTGGGGGAGACCTCCATAAAGACAAGTTAAGGATCGGGGCTAGGGGGAATGTGAACCCGAAATGGAAAGGTTGTAACTTCGGTAATCTTGCGGCCGTTACGGCGAAGGGTGGACGCCGCTACGTGTCCGAGCGAGAGAACGCAACCCAATGCAATATGCTTGCGAAAGCCATAGGCTTCTCTACACAAACAGAGCTGTAATTGGAGAATCTGATGATCCATGGACTGGAGAACTGGTGCATCACACCTTACTGTTGGTATGCTGATGGCCTGAAGGAGAACGACCGAGCCTTGAATAATTGGACGAGGGTGAGACCCGCCCATTGTTATATGCATTGTGGACACAGTTGATTTGTTTTTCAAACGTATCTCTGCTACTTGGCCCAAAATACCCTGGGAAAAAGTGAGTATATTTAGAACCCGAAATATAAAATTTGCTCTGTACAAAATTTTGCAATTAGTATTAATAAATTTTAATGTTTTTAGTTTGTAAATTGGAGTTGTTTATTGAATTCTCCCTCCTTTTATTACAATACATAATTATAGCCCGTTATAAATATTAAATAACGACGCAATACAAACAGAAACTAACTTTATTTTATAATTTCCAGATGTGTAAGCGACGAATAATCATATATGGACACGACATATCCTTACATTAGTCAGGGAACTTCTGTGGTCGCGCGTAAAATCTTTGCCCCTTTGTCGGGACTTTCTTTGCTCCTACATCAGCCCCCTCTTTGAGCGACGGTGTTCGTTGTTAGTCTCATCGAGTTGTCGGATTGCTCCGGTGTGGGCTGGGCAACTGCGTGCTGAGAGTGCAGACGGGCGGCCGGCGTGCTTGTGTTGGGTGGTTCTGCCGTCATGGGGGTGAAATAGGGCGACGAGCAGGTGGTGGATCGTTAGACAGCTGAAAGGCGGGTTTCACGCGGTCCTTAGAAACAAGCGACTGTCCACGGTGCGTACGTATGACTATCGTTCAGTGCCCCTTTCAAGGATCTCGTGCGGCCCGGAATATGGTGCCTGGAGAACGCCGCGGACTATATCATCGCGGAGAAAAACATGAGTGCAGTCTTCAGAACCAGAATGGACGAATATCTGGCGGCAGGCCTGACTGTTCGATGGGACGGAGCGTAGCTGTCCAGTCACCTGGCAAAGTCGGTCAATGAAGGAGTCCGCCGCGAGGGTTTCTCCAGCAGGAATCACCATAAATTACCTTCGCCGCTGAGATTTGCAGGCCAGCTATGTAGACGCTTCGCATCCTCAAAAATACGACTGGCAAAGCGTCGTACTAACTGCTGGCAGATAAGGACTGCATTCAGTTGCCGATTTAGTTTCTAGATCAAACAATTGCGTTGGGAATGGAAAGCCATGGTGTGGTGACGCGCAGAACCTGTAAATATTCCCAAGGACTGGAAGAGGCTTGCTTCCAACTGTCGGCCCTGGTCGGTGGTTATCACAACGGGCAACAAAAACGGGAGATCCAGCGACGGAAAACTGCATCCGCGACCTCTTCGGCGGTGAATGGCCGTGAGGAAAATATCTCAGTCCAACAGGTGTAACTATTGATGAAGGTGAGACTATTGTCACTATTTACACGCACTCTCCAAACCAAAGCTCCTGGTGCGCCGCTCCGGACCATCGTTCTGGAGCAGCGCGCTAGGAGCCCGAGGTTGGAGTGTAGTAGTGGACCGCTTGAGTGGAAAATCCACGCACCGCTTCAACGCTGTTTCGTAACTAGTAACTTTGCAGAGAGCGGACCACCATGACACGAGTTTAAGAAAAAAATAGAACTGCTATTCCTTGTGTAGCGCTGAATGCATCCTGTGAAGAGCCGTAGCGTCGTCTGTTGGGTGAGAACGGGAGGAAATACCCAGAGCACAGATGTCTCCGGCGGGTAACGGTAAAAGTGAACCATGACGAAGGGGAGAAGGGGTCAGTTGTAAAATTCAGAGTCGGAAAGGAGACGGAGATGTATAAGCACGCAAAATTTAATCATAGATGAGTGGTGGAGCTGTTTTCGTCGCTAAGACGCGTGAGTCTCCAGTTTCATCCCGGGAACAGAAGGTCCTCGCCCAGGGTGAAGGATAATTACCGACTTCCAGACAACGGAGATATTAGCAGGTCGGTGAAAACGTAAATACATAATATTACCTGGATCATTTGATACAAAGTCCACCACAAAAAGCAATCCCCCACGCGTACCTTCTTTGTAAAGAGTTCTCATGTCCTTTAATTTGTTTAAAATAAATAATTTTTGTTATTGCTATATTAATTCAATTCATTTAAAGCTCCCATAAGAAATAGACGAATAACTGTGTAAAATCTAATAAAAACAAGACGTCCATTACAGTACATTTCAGTACCGGCATCGTCGACCAGTTTCCATTGTAAGTTCGGTGAAGTTTTGCCTTGCACAAAGGTGTTGCAGGTCACTGGGCCTGCGCGATGTATTGGGCATAACTGCCAACGCAGAGATTTCGTCGACCCTGTAGAGAGCGTCCGCTGGAGCGCCGGATGTCAGTGGAAAACTGCGCCACGTAAGACAGATGGTTATTCTGCGTGGGTGGCAGCTTACCATGGCGTTGTGGAAAGCATAGCAGAGACGTTTATGGTCCATGAAGTGCGTGAAGTGATGGCTTGCCAAAATAACCGGCAGACGTTCCCGGTAGTACATCGTATTGTTGCGGTGTCAACGTCTTGGAGAAGAAGGCGCGGACGTATTGTTGCAGCGTGACATCGATACCTGAGTGCATCCGTGAAGAGCCCTAGCGCGGCGGATGAAACCGGATGTGCTAGCAGGCCAGCGTCAGCAAGGGTGACCTTACAATCCGTGAACGCCCGGGAGAGTTCGGAAGTCCAAGGAAGTCGTTGCAATCCTCGAAGCTGCGGCGCTTGCACATCGGCCGCGTGCAGTAGTTAAGGAACCGTCGTAAGCTCTTTGTGTCAATTGAGGGAAATCTCGGAAAGCAGCAACGCCTTCAGGCAATAGTTGAATACAATTAATGGTAACTAAGTGTCCGAAATTTTTTTTTGAAGTTACCCCCAAGACGCTCTGTTGATCTTTGATGACAATTCCTTTACTGGCGAGGCTTTGAAATACGACTTGTAGGTGCTCGCGAATATATTGTCGTTATAAGTGTAGCAGATCTGTATAACTTAATCTATTTACCGTTGAAACATTTGCCCGCGTTCCTGAGGCCGAAAGTCACGTAAGGAAATCCAAACAGACCGAAAGGAATGTTAATGGTGGTCTTCGGGATGTCATCGACGTGGACGAAGATTTGTGTATAGACCTTGACGAGGTCTATGACAGAGAACACCTGACTCCCGCGAAGCTGCGAGCTTAAGTTACCGGGTATCTGTCCGGGATGGTTCTGTCGTTGAGTGCACGGTAGTCACCGCAGGGTGGCCACTCATCTAGAGTCTTCTTGAGCATCATGTGGAGCGGCGACACCCACGAGCTCTCCGAGCGCAGAGTCACGTTATCGCCTTAGCAATCCGAAGGGATCGAGGAAGCAGAAGTAACGAGTTTTACACTTGGCTGGGTAACGACGACACGCGCGGCAGGAAAGTGCGGCCTGTGTGACCGTCTACGATGAAAACTCTGCCACTATCTGATATGAGTCCGAAGTGCGCGAGGAAGACAGCGCTGATAATGACGATTGCAACGTCCGCGATGTTGAAACTCCACGTAAAAGTACGTTGTCGGTCGAAATGTAGCTGAAACCTGAAACTTCCATAAATTGTTAGCGGCTGATAGACAAATGGTGATCGCTGGATGTCGGCGAAGTAAAAGTTTTCTCGCGAAGCAATACAAGTCTGATCCTGTGTCGACGAGAAAACCGGCGTTACTCTGATGGTCGTAATCCATAAGGGGACTACCCGAAATGGCGGGCCGGTCGTCGCTACAGTGGGCCACCATTGCCGGAATATACTTGTGAATACGGTCGCGAAAGTGGAAGTGAAACCGGCAGACGAACACATTGGATCTCGTAGCTGAATAGAGAGAGGGGCAGTGAGGCTTCGGGCTGCTTGAGGAACTGCGGTCCAGCGAGACAACGGCAGCACCCGGGCTCGGGGTACGAAACTCTCGACGGCCACTAGGGTTGGAATCGTCACGCTTTCGGGATGTCAGTTCAACGGCCTGGATCGGTTGCGGGGCGGCCATTGGGAGAATGTTGACGATCAGATCAACCTTTCGGGTCAAATCATTCTAATCAAATCCGTTTTTTCAGAAGAATGGCACGTGGTAGCGGAGGTAACAATGAACGCAGCAGATCTTTGAGCACCATCGAAATATATGCTAAAGACCGCAAGTGGCAAAGTAACTGCGACGACGAGTTATCGCAAGTAGTTGGACCAGCCCCACAGATAACCGTTCAATCAGCGTCACACTCAGGGCGCTGTTCGTCTCAGTCGCCGGCGGTTGGAGGAGAATATCACGCACAGCAATGTTCAAGAATGGTCCACTTGGCTCCCCATGCTCGATAACTTGGTCCGATCAAACGATATTCCGCTTGCGGCGAACTGCAGTTCCACCTGGTCAAACCAGAAGACGACCTCGTCGATGTGAGCGACGGAAACATCGGTGGTGGCGCATTCTGGAGCTCGACTGCTTGAATTCCCTCGTGTAGGTCGCTCTTAGTCGGGTTTAGTGACGCAAGTTATGCGACTAATAGAAATTAACTTTATTTTATACAGATGTGTAAGCGACGAAGTACCAGCTGTGCACGCGATAGTTCGTAACTTCTGTGGCAGCGCGAGTAAAGTCTTTGCCCTTTGTCGCGACATTTCTTTGCCCCCATATATATATTTGGAACTTTAGTTCACCAAAGAGCTTGACTTAAGGTTAAAATTTTAACGTTGAATGACGTGAAGTTGAGAGTGTCAGCGAAACCGTGGCGAAACCTTTCCCGACGCCCGATTTGAGACACTGACGTCACCTGTTAAATATTTATATCAACTATTTTTTCCTCTACGTGGCTTACTATAGTATATTGAACCCACAAATATATTTTCTAAGACGAAATTACATTCTATTTGGGTATAACCGCGCTCTAAGCAGTAAAACAGTGGAATAACCAGGCATGTTAGAAATTGCGCCCCACGTAAAACCAAACAATGCCGCTTCTCCCTTATCCTCTTTAGGCTTGTAGAAAGATATATTAGTTTAGTTACTTATGGGAGCGTATCCAGAGAAGAAATCATTTATTGTCAATCAATGTATTTTCATTATTATGTTATAAAGTATAACATAATTTTAAAAAATTAAAGAATCATAGCTTAACTCCAGTACCTAATATATTTCTAAATGGATTAAAATTTCAAAATGTAAGTTTACTTAGTTTTTTAATAGGACTTATATTTTATTTTAATGTTTAGAAGATTGTACACTTGTAAATTGTACAAATAAAAACTGGGACTGGGATTATCTATCATTTAATCGCACGAAATATATCAAGTCATGTAACGAGTTTTGACTTTTATTAAAATATTCAGGATATTACAAAAAATTTTCTGATGAAAAAAAAGAGAAAATTTTTAAATATGCAAAACATTTGTGAAGGATATTCTTACTCAAACGATGGAGCTCCTTCAATGGTTCCTTGCGCAGGAGCAGCTTTCTTTGTGACCTGTAAGGTGAAAAATTCCCTTGCTGAGTAACATCATGTGAATTGATTATAGTGTTTGATTTTCCACAGAGCAGCAGAAAGGGAGAACTTCACATATTAGGCGCCTTAAGCATTACAGCGACGAATGCGGGAATCTGCGAAGTCGTAGGAATTCCTTTGTCGTCGTGGTGTGAGGATTGTCAAGTACTTGATCCACATATTCCTTAGACATATATATATATATATATATATATATATAGTGTATTGTTGCAGCTATATGCAGTACAGCTTTCCTCAAGATATTGTGAGTTAGTCGTTATCACAATCTGACGGTGTCGGCTCGCCTTCATAAGAAATAATTCAGCAATTCTTTCTATGTAAATGCAGTCGTAAATAGCCGTCGTTGTGCTGATAGTGTGACGGCATGTAGAGAGTATCTTGTCTAAAATCAGACAAAATATTTTTATAGGGGCATGCACAATTGAAATGAGTTGTAAAATAGAGTAGAAGCGGGAGAATTTACGAGGCAACTTGTCTCTGCAAAAAAGTCGCCATCAATGTTGTAGCGACCAGATGAAAGTATCCCAGATGTCGAAAAGAAATTGACCGTCACTTTTCCTCTGCTTGGAGAAAGATAGGACGTTGTTTCTTATTCATTGTACATTGAAAGTGGACGGGTAGATGAGAGCCCAATTTCTGTGAAAAATCATCTAATAACTTATATTTACAGAAATAACTGCAATGTTCCATGACAGAATGCAATTTGTTCCTTGCCTGGATCTCTCGCAGGACGAGCATGGGGTTCTTTTTTCGAAAGCAGTTTGTTTATGTTTCCGTAATAGCATCAATAGCATTCACTGATTTAAAAATGTTTTTCGTATGATAATGTTCCACGCTAAAAATTTTGAATTTACAACTTTGAAAGCTGAAATTTTGATTGTTCTCCGAGAGGAAACTAAAAATTTTATATTGCATTGGGGGGAGACGAAACGAGCCGAAATATCCTAAGGGGATTAATGGGATTTGGGATTTATTTATTGGCAATATTTTTTATGTACTTCTACGAATCATCTAACAGCAAAAATGAGAATGATAAACCGTCAATTAATGATGAATGACATTTGAATTCAATACTTCGTAAAATATGTAGATATTAATGTTTTATAATAATAATGAAGTATACTGTACTAAATTTACAAATTCCATGTTCAACCCGGAGCCTATTCTTCCATACATACTCGTAGTGAAAGTGGGAAAGAGTAATGTTCAAATCAATATATGTAACCTAGCAGGCTTATCTTTGGAGATGCCTCGTATTCTATCTGGGATTTCAATGTTCTCACATGCCGAGGCGCCTTAATCTGTTTTAGGAGGTGTATGTTCTGGGACCGAAGACCTTGGGCATATGGTAAGAGTTGTTCGCTGATCACAGGTTATTGAAAAGTATGAAGTAACTTCTGTGATTATTAATTACTAGCTGGGGACCTGGCGTTACCCGGGTACTTATTTATATTATCCCGGTACGTTATTTAATTCTTGGTCATCGACAACCTCACATATACCCACAGAATCTCAAGATAGTCCAAAATATCCACGGTGGAATGGCAGGAATAAGTACATTTTCAGTGCTCCAACAGAATAAAAATTTTCCCCCACTTAATGGCTAAATTTTTACTTAAATCGAATATTAAATGTCATAATGCGACTCGCATTAGACCGGTTTCGACGAAACCAAACTCAATAGTTTCCTTTTTATTTTTATATTAGCTATTACTAATTTTTAAAATTTACCTGACGCGAAAAATAAAATCAATGTATCAATTATGTATACATATAATCGACGATCCAAATAAGTTCTTATTTTTTCAGCCTGTTGCAATGATATAGGAACGCGTAATAGAACTTATAACTCGAATTTTATTTACGCCGGCTTTCGCACGGCTATTTCAAGAAATCTTCCCGTAGAACTAATATTTTTATTTATATTAATATCTTCTGCAATTATGCACGAATATTTAAATAAATTCTCCTTTTTTATAAACCTTCAAATTTTTACTAAAATCCGTTGAGCCGTTTAGGAGCCTATTCGAGACAAACATACGGACAGATAGACAGACACTTCAATTTTATTTATTGGTATAGATTAATTTAATTTAAATGCATTATGTCAACTGTCACAAAGAGAGATCTATTCAAAATGTCTTCTTAGTCGACTGACCCCATAGCACTTCAGCCCATTCCGAGCCTTGTGCTCTCTACAATACCTCAACATCCCTTGCGATCTACTGCGAGACTGTCTATTCCGATATCCAAGGTTATTTACAACCTCCTCCACGTCACCCATCCAATTTCTCTTTCGAGAGAGTCTCTTCAGTCGCCTTCCGTCCAGATTTTTCATTAACACCCTTCGCGCTTTCCTTGTTAATTTATATAAAAATGGTGGAATTGTTGTAAGAGTATGTACAGCTCGCATTCTCCATTTACTTTGCTGTTGTACTGGGTCGTAAATGCCCCGCAGTACTTCTCTTTCCCAGCAGCAAAGTAGGTGTTTATCATCACCGTCGGAAAGAACAGAATATTCATTATGGAAAGTCATGAGAAAACTAAAAATACCTCAAGCGCATTAATAGTATAACCCGGAAAACATCATTATGAAACATCATCGTATCGACCAATAAGCCTGCTGCCTATTCTCTAAAAAGTTTCTAAAAAGTCTTTCTAAAACGCCTAAATCCAATTGTAGAGGACAAAGGTCTTTTAGCGGATAATCAATTCGGGTTCAGAAGCCAGCATAGTACTATCTAACAAGTGGGCCGGCTAGGCAATTTGATTAATAGGGCATTTGAAGAAGAAATGTAATTGTTCAGCTGCCTCCCTGGTCTTTCACAAGGTCTGGAATGACTAATATACAAACTCAAGTCTCCCAAGCAACTTCGTCATCTCGTTTAAGTTCTACCTTTCAGGAAGACACTTCATCCTAAAGTATCGGGAAGAAATAACAGATAAATTCCGGCGTGCCCCAAGGGAGCAAACTAGGATCTATTCTCTACACAGTATATACAGCAGACATTCCCATATCTAACAGAACTGTAGTTGCTACTTACGCAGACGATACGGCGGTACTTGCGTCACATGTCAAACCAGAAATAGAATCACAACACTTGCAGGAAAATCTATATGAATTGGAACCCTAGTTAGACAAATGGAAAATTAAATAAAAAATATCGCATTCACCTTAAGTAGACGCGCCTGCTCAACACCCCCCCCCCCCTCTGCCCCTCAAAGTCATGCTGAACGGTCAACAACGTACACAAACAGAAGACACCAAATACCTAGGAACTGGAGCAAACATATTCTCACAAAGAGAAAACAACTCGGTTTTAAAACTGAGGCAAATACAATGGCTTATTGACAGATCATCTCAGCTAACACTCGATAACAAGTCCCTGCTGTTTGGACCTATGGGATCCAACTATGGGGAACGGCAAGTGTTTCGAACCTGGAAATCTTACAGCGCTTCCAAAATACGGTGATAAGACAAATAGTAAATGCTCCTTGGTATGCCACTAACATCCAAATAGCAAAAGATCTGCAAGTTCCGTCGATTAAAGATGAAATTAAGAGATTTAGTGTACGTTATGTGCTAGTGTTGAAATTCATCCTAAGGCACTTTCCAGAGCTTTGTATAAACTCACAAGTGAAGTGCAACGGTTAAAAATATGTGAATCAGAAACCCCAATGGACGGAAGTGATTAGGATTAACTTATGCGTACTGTAAACGTATTATGTGTTATCGAACTTATCTAAAAGACATTTTGTAATTTAAATAAGACCAAAATCAGACAAAAAACATAAACTATAATTACATGTTTCGGTCCTGATCGGGTCTCCTCTTCAAGTGCCTTTTTAGTTCAACCTGAAGAGGGTCCAGATCAGGACCGAAGCATGTAGTTATTTTTAAATTATAGTTTGTTATATTTCACTAACTTTTTTCTGTTTTTGGTCTTATTTAAACTTACAGACATTAATGACTATTATAAAAGATATTTGCTAAAGGTCGCTTCATCGCCAGTATCCCTACAAATCGTTACCGTTATATTTGGGCAGATTTTAAGAAAATTGGGGTTAATAATAAAAAATTATGACTTTTTGTAAAATGTTCAATTAGGTCCTACTTTTGATTACTGAATAATAAAACTGTAAAATATGTTAAACCGTCAAAAAAGTTTTTATTTCAAAAATGCTTCCCCTGCCTTGTGTTTATTTAATATAATATATATTAAAACAGGGTTTGAAATTAATTTGTGACTGATGAAAAATCTGAGAGGTTGTCTATAAAAATAAAAGGCAATGTTAGTTAACAGGCCACATGAGGGTGATCCTGAAACAGACAACTCCCCTTTAATAGCATAGAAAGGGCATTGAAAGGGGGGGATGTGGATGTTTAAGGATCCTACGCGATAAAATTATAAGTAAAATTTATAGTACATCAAATATAATGCATGACAGTGCACATTTATTCTGCAAGAAAAGTTGATAATCAGGCAATTATTTGTAGTAAAATAACCTGAAATTCACAGTTCTGGTCTAAAATAAGTGTGAGGGGGTGGGTGGGGATTTAGGGGATCTGGGGTCCTCAGTTGCCCCCCCGGCCCGAGAATTCTATCACGAGAGCCTGAGCATTATTATCAGAATTGCGAGCGAGCTCTTGCGTTGGGGTGAATGATCTTTCTGAAAAAGAGTGTCTCCTCAGAGAAAGCGGAATCCTGTGATCCATCAAACTTTGGTAAGGTTTTGACCAAAGTTAAAGACGGGAATAGAAATTTTTGTGGATTATTATTTAGAGAGATGAAAGCTTCAGGATACGTGCATATTATTCAGGATAACGTGTCTATTAGTACGAAAATAATGTCGACGAAGAATATATATATATATATATATATATATATACTTTGTAAGAGTAAAATGGCATTACATAATACGTTATGACGCGGAGCAAAAGCCATAAATATTCGGGTATTACGCTAAGGACCAACATTGATCAAGTGTTAGAGAAAAGTTCTACGAAACCAAAAGCGTACTGAATTCCTATGCAAGTATTTGCATACGAAGCTGAGTTTTACGCTTGATACAAGAACGAACGAGAAAGTAAACAGAAAATAATGAAGTATTGTATACCTCATAAAAATTACATTTCATAGGGTACAGAAGCAGTATATGACTTTAAAAATTACTCCATTATTGTTTAAAACAAGACATAAATTCAGAAGGAATTAGAGGAAATTGATTAAAATATATATTTACTCTAATAATAACAATAATATCTAATAATACACATTTAAAATATCTTTACCAATTGTCGAATGCTTTCCGTCAAATATTTTCTTTATTTAGAATTGTGAGGACATGCTTAAAATCGCCTTTTTTAGTTAGTAAATTTTGTATTACATATTGAAGCTCAGAATATCTAACGATTCAGTTTTTCACCAACATTAACTGTTTCATTTTAATAGGAATTGGAGTCACTAATGGAATATTTCCTAAAGTCATTATTGTATTTTGAGGATACACCACCATGCTTTCGTTAAGTATATCCTCAGACTTTTATCGGAAACGCTTTTAGACTTTGGACGTACTAATATCAAACATAGATGACCCCAAGAATAGGCCAAGTCAACACGTCACACATGGTTGTCAGATATTTTGCACATTGAAGAACGGCTATAATTTTTTATTCATTAAAAGTATTGAATTTATCGGACAGACGAATACGAACAAGGATCAAATAATTTCTTTGTACGGTATTTTTTTTTTGTGAGTAAACTCGAACCGAGATTCAATTTATGTAAAATGATATACATCATTCTCAAATATTAACGAATTATTTGACATTAATCGGAAATGGAAAAATAGTGATTAGAATAATAATTTTGCTGGATTCGTGGTGTCACTTCTTGACATTTGGCAAACTTTGTTAGTCACGTGATTCCCATGAGTTCAAATCCTTATTCTGCCAAACCCGCTCAGTCTGATCGGCCTGACGAGAAGCTGTGAGAATCAAAATGGTTATGTGCGTTCAAATGCTATTGAAATCACGACAGCTTCCGTCTGTAACATGGCATGTATTACAGAATTTACGGCAGTACGAAAGAAAATTGCCAAGTGGAAATATTTATAAGATTAGGAATTTTTGTTCTGCAGCATCGGAAGTTTCTGTCCGTAAGTACATAAGTTTATTTGAAAAACCACTAATTTGTTTTCGTATACTGCATTTTACGAATTCTATTTCACATACGTACTTAACTCTTATTTATTGTTTTTGTGAAAAAATCACTGTGATGGTTATTTTCACATTGAGAAATAGCCCAGAAATAAACCAGCTCGGTAACTAGATCTTACAATTTGAAACTACTCAGACGCGAATGCAAAGGAATTTGTTTTGATATCAAATGTGCTGCAAGCCAGTTTCCGAGAAAATGCTGTTTGTTTTATCATAAAACCATCACTGCTTGGTATGCTAAATGAAGCACAAAGTGTGCGGTAGAGGATACTCATAACTCATTCCTGTAAAGTTTATGCATTTATAAAGATAAATATTTCTAATCAGTTTGTTACAAACAAACATCTATGTTAATGCCATGAACAAATATAATTCCTTACAATCTTACAAAAATATGTTCTATGCTAGTATAATGGTGGCTATAAGCTTATACTATGTACTGAACAGCATACTTTCAAAGTAGAACTAACCACATTTCTGATAAATAGTATTTAAATTAAAAATACTGACTTAAAATCCAGCTTTAGTAACTTGCATACAATTGCTTAGAAGTAATGATAGAAGGGTATTAAGTGCAGTAAATGTAATTGACATACTTCTCATTCACTGAAATTAACAATTGGAGTATGCTCAATTTATTTAATTTTCTGTGCAGAACGCCGGTTTACAGACAAACATGAATGGATTCTATGTGAGGGATCTATTGGCACTGTAGGAGTGACACACCATGCACAAGTTAGTATATATAATTCATAATTACGTAAAATATAGATCATCACATTTAAAGTAGGATATAGCATGTACTTGTGGTTGAGTTATTAATTTTGGTTAGTAAAATTGCTGTTCATTTCATTCTTATGTAATTGTTTTTGTTCTGCAATGGCCATGTTGGTATATTCTTAAATTTGTAAAATAGATTTGTGTGAGATATTTTTGTAATCTAATTAAATATCAAAATTTTAAAAATTTTGTTATTGGATTCAACATCATCTTGCATCAGCTATGGATATGAATTCCTGCAAATTATTACTTCAAATATATTTTGTATGAAATAGGAAGTGTAATTTCAGATGCCTTTGATATGTGATGTGCTGCCTGCGGAATTGCCTGCTTTTAATAAAAATTAGCCAAATCATAATATTTTCATTTACAATCTTAAATCATTTTACTAATTACTTGCAGCTATGTTTTCATATTGTACTGAAATTTATATGTAGTTGCATTATTTCATAGAATAATCCAATATAATTTTGAATGAGTGTCTTATTGAAATTAGCTTTGGTGTTCTCAAGTTTCAAAGATTATCAGTTTACTTTTAAGAGCTATTTGAAAAAGATGCTAATCTCACATGAAAGGTCGACCTGTCTAATTTGTTTTAAGGGTTTTGTATAAATGAGGTATCTCTTATTATGTAACACAGATATTAAATTTACGTTATTATTGAAATTTATCATTCTTCTCGAATCAGTATTTTTAAGTGTGAACTAGGTTAGGTATTCTACATATTTGATGCAGTACTTGCTGAATTAGGACCTATTTTAAAGGACTCTTAGATGCAAAAAATAAAACCCAAAATATCTGCTTGTGTAATTTTTGCGAGCGTTTCTCAAGTCAAGTTTCTGAAGTCGTCGGCTAGCCGATCACTGGAAATGTCTTCCTAACTTTCCAATGAAGGGGGCTGTGCCTCCGAAAATTCAAGTACTCTAAACCTCACAAGGTGTCTACCATCTATGAACCTCAGGTAAGTCATCGTCTTTCTATCTCTCTGCCCTTTCCCCATTAATTATATATATATATAATTATATATATATATATTTGATTGGCATCTGTGACAAGTTTTTGAATCGTTGCTACACAATTTATCTCAGATACTGAACTTCACCAACACCTGTTCCCATACACTTTCTTCAAGCAACTATAGATTTCCTTTAGGAGCAGTATCTTATTTTGCTGTTAGATCTCCAGATCTGTGGTTCTTATCAGCCATTAAAAAAATAATACCCTATATCGGTAAGTAAGGGCATCACTATAATATTAAGCATACCCAGTCCAGTCATAAATTTTTAGTGACATAGACCTTACTTGTTGATCCTCCCTTTTATGTTTGAATTTATTTTACATATTTTATTCTAACAAATGTTTTCAAGTCATGCAAAAATAGATTTTCCTTTAAGTTGGTCAGCATTTTTAAAGAAATTTTATTATAATTAGTACCTCATCCTTTTTAACTATTGTTCATCTAATGAGGAATGATAACCATATATTTCTCTAATTGTATTATTTACATTATTTTTTTACCATTTGACCATAATATTTAATTATTGTTATTTTATCTCTATTTGTTGTTGTACTCAGTCCTTAGACTGATGCAACACTCCATGCTAACCTTTTCCACATACCTTTTCATTTCTACATAACTAACATATCCTGCCTAATCTGCTTAGTGTATCCCATCCTTTCCCTCCCTCTTCTGTTCTTACCCCTCATGTCTCAAAAGGTGGCCTATTAATCTATCCCTTCTCTTGGTCAATATCCTCCATATTGTTCTCTCTTCCCTTATTCTGCTTAGAACTTCCTTGTTAATAACTCTTCACCCATTTGGTTTTAAAGCTTCTATTCTTTTCCTTTCTGCAACTCCTACTGTCCATGTTTTGTACCCATATAATGGCACATTCCATAAAAACATTTTTAGCAACTATTTCCTAATATTCACACATATATTAACCATAAGTAAATTCCTCTTCTTTATGATTCTTCCTTGCTTGTGCTGTCATACTCCATATTGTTCTCTCCTCTCTTACTCTCCTTAGAACTACCTAGTAATTTAAAATTATTCTTACATAACTTAAATCTCCTTTTACAAGTGTAACTGTACATCCTATCGATTGTTACCTACCTTTACTCTTTGAGTCACTACTTCATTTTAAAGAAAGTCTCCAGTAAACCTCTCTTCAACAGTATCCAAAACTGAAGAATTTAAGGATTGAGTATCTTTATGCAATTATCTACCTGTTTCTTTTTTTAATTAATTCAAATTCTGGATGTAGAAATGTGGTACACAATGTGCAGAAGTGGACAAGGTATCTGATAAAAATTTCAGGTTAGCATTTTGTTTTTGGAATCTGTAGCATCAATATTATGGATGGACCTTTCATTATGTTCCAATATAGCTATTATATTTTTCTGTATTCTTAGAACATTCAATATCAACCTTTCTTTATTAGTATATATTATAACTTTGAGAACTACTTCGTGAAGATTATTGGAAGAAATGGCTATGAAAATGAATCTGGTTAATTTCTCTCACAAATAATCATTTCCCTGCCTTTTTCCCCCTTTGATTTTGTATCATCGATGGTTAATAGCACTGTATAGTTTCATAATTTTATATTCACAACTGATCAGCCAAATTAAATATTGATATATTTGTTTTGTTTATACTATTCTTTAAGGCTAATTTATATTCCTTGTGTTTTTTAGAACTTTCACATTGATTTAGTTAATTTAGAAATATTGTTTATTTATAGGATTCTTTGGGTGAAGTAGTGTATGCCCAGTTGCCTGACATTGGCACTTCTATTGGGAAAGAAGGTAAATTAGTAATAAATTATCTAAAATGAAATTCTGTAATTTATTAATAATTAAACCTACTACTTTGGTAATCAAACTTAAAATATAGCTTGCTGTAGTAATAATAATGTCTTGTTATAAATACAGTTCTAACATTTTGCAAGCCTTAAATACAATTTTCATTCCTAAACTGTACAGGAAAATATAATGGCCATTGTAAACATAATCGCAACATCTATTTTTTTATGAAATTATTTTAATAAATTTCATGATTAATCATTGCCAGATACTGTTACATTAAATTGTGCCAAATATGTTTAAATAAGGTGAATTTAACTCTCACACAAAAGAAAATACAGACAAAGAATGTTAACATGAACTTTCATAATGTAAAATTTTTATTTTTTTCACCAACTAATTGTAACATCTACTTTAGAGGCATGGTTTGTTTGATTGAAAAGCTTCATTCCTTTTTCAATTATAAACCCTTATTTGCAAAAGTTAAAGATGATTGTTACGTCTAAACATGATGAAAAGTAGAAAGTCATATCTTACAAGATTATTAAGGATGTAGCAATGATGTGAATGCAATAATATTAGCTAGTTGACTAGTGAAATGGACACTTCAATTTCAAGGAAAACCATATTTTTAAATTGGAATACTTAAAGAATACCTACAACAGTGAATTTGTTTAAAACTTTAAAAGTCAAGAGAGATTTCTAAGTATTTACTCTCCATTGACACACAGCATCAACCATACTTTCATTATGGAAATTCAGCAAATATTGCTCATATGGTAACTTTAATGACTAGAGAATTTTAAAATGCTTAAAATTTGCAGGTCTTTTGAAAACGAGTCCTTGTAAATGTTGATAAGGAACCTTATTCAGAGAATGTTTTATAACTCTCAACACATTTGTAGATCTTTTCATCATTATGAATCTTATTGTGATCTTTTATGTGACTAGACAAAAACACATTCTTGTAAATTTAAAATTTGAATATTTTTTATCTTAGAATTTTGATGAAGTGATACAACCATTCAAGTTTGGCTCACAATGGCAGTACTGTATTAAACAAAGAATATATATGAAACTTTGAATAAATTAAAATAATGTAAAGGTATTAAACAAAACAGTTGAATACTGAAAATATATTGGGTGGAATAAGTACATACACAGAAAAAGTAACATTCCTTTTATAGCATTAGCTAGCCACACAAATTTTGGTTCATTTTTAGACCACTCTAAATAAAATTTTTGTCATCGTATAGCTTTTAAATGGTTCAAATGTTTACTTTAATGTCTTTTTTCTTGGCTTGCTACTTTCTGCTGGGCAGAAATTACCTGCATGTAAAGTTTTTGAGCTAATTATCTATTGGATAGCCAAAATATAAACTTTAAACACTTGATGAAATCCTAGAGTTTATATGCAAAAAAATTCTATCCTTAAGATTTTGTTTACAATTCCCCTGCATTACGTTATTCAACCCAGTCCAAAATCCCCTATTATAGGACTCTGGCAACCTGTATTTTGTAATAATGATAAATTTCATCTGCCTTGCTAACTTGCCATAATGCTGAATACTCTACCCACATGATAGATAATCACTCAAAAACTATTTTAATTAAAAAGATGCTAATACTTTCTATTTATTTACTTACTGTCACAATATTTTATTTTCAATCACTTTCATGAAGTACTCTTGCTATAATGAGCAAACTTTCATTGTAAAATATCTTGTACCTCAATTTCTGGTTTATTTTTGTTTTATGAGTAATAGTTGTCTCAAATTTTTATTTGTAAGAATACATGATTGTTGTTTGCTTGTAGAGGAATGTGGAGCACTTGAAAGTGTAAAAGCTGCCAGTGAAATATATTGTCCTGTTAGTGGGAAAGTTGTGGAAAAGAATGAAGAAGTTGAGTCCATACCATCTCTGATAAATAAATCATGCTACGAAAAGGGTAAGGATATTTGTGGATTTTTGCACTGATGAATACGTAATTGATTTGTAATTACTATGTGTCATATAGTTTTCATTATTAACTATGTGAAAAACTTCTTAATACTCTTATAACACCCAAGAATTGATGTCTGAAAGGTAGTTGTTGTTTAATTTTGTTGATCAAAATAAGCTGTAATCACACAATTGTTTGAATATGTTAGAGATATGTTTATTGGTACGTGAGAACTGGCTGTTAGCAGACTTGCGCTATCCTATCTTAAACCTTGACAAGTTTTTAACAATATGTAATTGTTTTGTTACGGAAACCATTGTACACAAACAATGAAATACAAAATTATTGTAAATGTATTCATAACTGAAATTCAAGTTTCATGGTGAACTGTAATTCTATCCCTATTGTTAAAACCATTTCAGATTACCTTACATAACATTGCATATATTTGAATAGCTTATTAAAATGAATTCATACTTGTAGATAATTATAAAGAAAATTAAATGATTTATGATAAAAATTTTAGGTTGGCTGTTTAAACTGGAGCTTGCAAACCCAGATGAACTATCTAAATTGATGTCTGAAGAAGAATATGAAAAGTTCATTAAATCAGAGCGCCGTTGATGTGAAGAATTTTGTGTGGAATGTTGTGTATTTCAGTGTTATCTAGTATTTAATGTTTTTAAAAATTCATTTCAAATTCTATGTAAATTGTTATATTATCAGAAAATGAAATATATATGAAGTTTGTTGTGCTTCAGGTTAGTTTCTCAGGGTTTTTTTGTGTCTTAGGTATTGCACTTCAGTTCACCAATCACAAATGCTTTTAATTTAAAAGGTCATCAACTAACTATAAGAGATGATAATTTAATACTATTTTATAAGAAACCAGTAAATCATACTAATAGGCTAATAGTGATGATTTTTTACATTATGAGGTAAATAATTAAAGTCAAATGATTATTTTAAATGCATTAGAAGTTTTACAAAGAATTTAATAAGATTAACTAATAAGAATTAATATAAAATTGAAAAATCCGGTATGATCTATGATATTTAAATCTATAAGGGGTACCCATAAGTAATCAATTGTTTTTAGTTTAGAGAATTTGTTCCAGTCCAATTTATAGTGCGAGTGTATAAAGACACGAGTTATTGTACAATATTACAACATTGTCTTTGCTGTTGTGACATAAATTCAACCATTTATATTGCATTAGTGTAAAATGGCAGACTATCAACCATCTGGAGAACATTTATGTCATTGCATGCGGTTTCATTTTGTTTCAGGTGTTAATGTGACTGTTGCAACAATAAAAATTTGTGATGTGTTTGGAGACGTATTGAAAGTCAATAAGTGCTGATGCTAGTTGAGAAAATTTTTGAACAGTGGTTTTGATAGTGATCAAAGTGGATGCCCTGTAGAGTTTCTTAATGACATTTTAAAAGTGATGGTGGAAACTGATCCCAAGCAAAGTATCCAGGAAATAGCAAACACTCTTCAGGCTTCTTGTTCAACAGTCCACAGAAATCTGGAATTATTGGTAAAACTGCCAGCTCAAGACAGTTAAACTGGGAGGTTTTACCTCACACCCCCATATTCCCCAGACATAGCACCATCTGATTTTCATTTATTCAGGTCCCTAAGGAATAAAGATTTCAAAAGTATGGATGATGTATGATCTTGCTTGGAATCTTATTTTATTTAAAAGGAAAAAAAATTGAAACTACCAACAAGGTGGCAAAAGGGCTTAGGTAACTACAGATTATGTAACTGATTGACAATAAAATTAAAACTCATTCTTATTGTTGCCTCTGAATTAATTTATTACATATGGGTCCCCCTATATATCGGCTAGCTAGCGGACGAAGTCGCGGGCATAGCTAATCTAATATACATGTGTCATTGCAGTGAAGCCCAGGTCATAGAGAAAAATGCAGAGACCAGTAGGACATACATTGTGACGGACCAGTGATTGCCACTGCGTTACATGTCTTTTTGGAAATTTTTCCTATCCTTTCTTGAGCCAAGAATAAAATTTCTATCATTAATTTTCTGAAATTACACTATATTTTCAATATTTCGTTATATAACTCTTTTCTAAGAAGATAGAAAATTCTCCTAATTTTTGCCCTTTTCTCATGTTTATCGCATTTATTTTATCCCGAATATTTCTCTTACTTTTCATTATAATTCTTTTTCAGTATATCCAATTGTCGCGATAAACAGGTGGCTAGAGTTATAAATGACTTAATCATGGCATTTTAGCGTTGTTTGTCTTCTATCCTTAGGTCCAAGAGAGAGAACAGTTGGTCTGAGACAACGAACTTTATTTACATAAAAGTATACAATGATCTGATAGACTTCGTCGATGCACTTGGAAGTTATGGTTCATGAATATGAATCAGTCACACGTGGTTTAGCGAGCGGGAGAAAGGCGAACAGTTCTGCAAAGACTACCTGCTGAACCCGTCTCACCCCCCAGCGAGCGCAAGAATCTAGTTCTCCGGAGTCCTGCGCGTGAGAAAAAGGTTCGTCGTGTTTCGGGTCACTACATTACTCCTCCGCTAGTCTTCAAACGGCCGGGTCCATTGAGTTTAGCCATAGCGCCTGTACTTCCATGAATCGAGCGGGAGGGCGAATTTCCTTAACGCTAGGAACGGGGTTGAATTGTACTGTCCTTGTTGGTTTCGAGGTTGGGACTTCCACTGGTGTGGAGTTAGCGGCGTTTGGAGATGATACCGAAGCTGGCGCTCTTGGATTTGTCGTCGGAAGCGGTGCGGGCGACTCGGTGGAGGCACTCATGTGGTCGGTGTCTCGAAATGCGGGGATGTGCCGATCGATGGACACCTGGTCATCTCGGCCGTGCAGCTTATTTATTGGTCCGTTCGATGACTTCGAAAGGGGCCTTCGTAGGGCGGAACTAATGATCTCCGTACTGCGTCCACACGAACGAAAACACGAGTCGCTGTGAGCAGGGCGTTAGAGATGTAGAATGGAGTTCGCTGAATTCTTGGCGAAGTGGGTCGAAGTTTTTGCATTTTGTCGCGAAGTCGAGCTGCGTATGAAGCTGGATCCACCTCCTCGAAGTTGGTGGCTGTAAAGAACTTCAGGAAGCCGGAGCTGCGTTCCGTAGACCAGCTCTGCGGGCGTGGCATTTAAGTCTTCCTTCCAGGCGTTGCGGAATCCGAGCATGACGATCGGAAGCATTTCGGACCATTGGGTGGTATCGGTGTGGGCCATTATTGCGGCTATTAACTGTCGATGTAATCGTTCGACAATGCCGTTGCATTGGGGGTGGTAAGATGTGCGAAAATGCATGTAATCGACTGTAAAAGAGATGACTCGAATTGCCGTCCCCGATCTGAGATGAGAGTCGAGGGACAACCGTAACGTTGAATCCACGCGTCGACGAAAGCTTCGGCGACAGTTTCCGCGGACATATCAGACATGGTGACCACTTCGGCCCGTATAGTAAAGCGGTCCACCATTGTCAGTATGTATAATTTGCCATCAGATGGGGGAAGCGGATCGGTGGCAGAAAGGTTTGCAGTGGTGTCTTCGTGTGCCGATAAACTTTCGATCTCACATTGCTGGACCCACTTTTTGATGTCACGGTCCATCCGTAGCCAAACGAATTTTTGTCTCACAGGTGCTTTTGCTCCGGGATGTGCGATGGAGTGCAAGCTCTGGAAAGCTTGGAGTCTGAAAGGGGTGGAGACGAATAGTCGTGGTGAGCCCGTTGACGTGTCACAGAAGAGGAAGGTTTCTGATGATGGCATGAAGACCTCCGTCAAACGTAGGCCGCGGTCACCGGATGTATATAAGTGGAGCTCGCTGTCTTGTGCCTGGGACCGTGCGAGATCATGGAAATTGATCGATTTCACTATGGCGTCTACATTGTCGATGGTCTCCGCTCTGAAAAGGGCGTCGGCAATGAAGTTCTCTTTTCCCAACAGGTGACTAATGTCTGTAGAAAATTGCGCAACAAAATCCAGGTGTCTTGTTTGGCGGGGCGTGAACTTGTCGGCCTTCTACTGGAAAGCGTATGTGATCGGTTTGTGTTGTGTAGATGACAAAATTACGAAAGTACTTGACATCAGCATATATCGCTAAAAGTTCGCGATCGTATGCTGAATACTTAGTTTGTGCAGTGGATGGGCAGCCACATGGCTTCATTGCGTTGCATGAGAACAGCTCCGTAGACGGTGTCGGATCCGTCGACTGTGAATGATAGGGGTAGCCTTGGATCCGGGTGCACCAACAGTGTTGCGTTGGCGAGTGCCTCCTTTTCTGCTGCAAAAGATTTTCGTGCGGATTCGTTCCACTGAATTGGTTGACGACTTTTGGTGTTCTTTCCAACCAGCAGGGCGTCCAACGGTTTTGTGATCGTCGTGATGTTGGAAACGAAACTACGATATAAGTTAACCATTCTACAGAATTGTAGTAGATTTTTGTAGGTTGCAAGTTTCAAATGGCACCAACTTTTTCTGCTACTGATCTAACTCCATCGGTGTTCACCACATAGCCAATGTAGGTAAGTTCCTCTTTGCCGAATTCGCACTTTCCGGAGTTAATCACTAACCCGTCATCGCATAGAATCGAAAACACTGCCCTGATGTGTTCGTTTTCTGATTTCGATGCGATTAGAATGTTATCAATGTCCACTTGCACGAACTGTAGACCGCGAAAAATGTCATTCATGAACCGCTGAAATGTTTGAGATGCATTACACCATCAGAATGGCATCGAAGTGAACTCTAATACCAAACGGCGTAATCACGACGGTCTTAGGAACGTCTTCGGGAGCAACGGGGATTTGGTGGAATGCACGCACTAAGTCAATCTGGGAGAATATGCGCATCCCAGCCAGGTTGTAGGAGAAATCCTGAATGTTCGGACTGGGTAGCCATCCGGCACCGTGTGCGCATTTAGTCGGACGTAATCCCCACACGGACGCCAACTCCCGTCGGACTTCGGAACCATGTACCGTTTGTAACCATGGTGTCAAATTCCTGCTTGGCGATTTTTAAATGTGCCGAGACTAGACGTCGAGGTTTCGATTGGCAGGGTGGACCTCGGGTGACAATGTGGTGGAAAACACTGTGCATATGTGGAGTTTTAGTTGTTGCCGGTTTTGTCAGGTCGACGAATTCTTCCAACAGAGCAGCCTAGCTTGGATCGAAATTCGGTGAGATTGTTTTGACAGTGGGATCTGTTGAATCGCGTTGACGGAGTGTTGTAGCCCCGTCGAGGAGTTTCCGGCGTTGCAAGTCCACGAGTAAGCGCGTGATGCTGCAAGAAATCGGCGCCCAGGATGGGATTCATAACATCCGCAATGATCAAGTTCCACTCGAATTCACGACGAAGTCCAAGGTCAAAAGAACAAGTGGTAGTGCCGTAAGTGGCAATCGTGGGGCCATTAGCTCCGTATAGGGTATACGGTAGCCTGCGTAGATGTCTTGCCTCTGGGAAGGACGGATACTGTGGCGCCGGTGTCAACGAGGAAACTTCGTTTAGATTTTCGATCGATGACGAAAAGGCGACTTTGCACTGCAGAACTTGTCGTCGCCTCTAACGGTTCGCCCTGGCGTTTAAATCAGACGTTCTAACAGCGTTCGAGACAGTTCTGTGCCCTGAACCCGAACTTGCTGTGGTACCAACATATGCCGTCATCACGTCCCGGAGAGCGGTCACGTCGGACACGTGAGCGTCCTGACGAACCATTCAAAGAGAAATGGCTAATCAGCAGACACACTATGCGAGCCAGCCGTTCGAAATTGGCACCTGCCACACTCGATAACAAAACCTCGTGATTCATATTAGACGCGCTGATCACACAAAATGAGTGTTTACACGTGTTCGCAAAGAAAAAGGTCAATTAGTTGCAACCCGTCAGTCCAAATTTTCTTATCAGATCACGTCGGGGTCACCACTTTAGCGTCGTTTGTCTTCTATCTTTCGATCCAAGAGAGAGAACAGTTTGAGGCAACGAACTTTATTTACATAAATGTATACAATGATCTGATAGACTTCGTCGATGCACTTGGAAGTCATGGTTCATGAACATGAATCAGTCTTACTTGCCACACACGCGGGAACGAGCCTCGTGGCTTCCGGCCAAGCAACGTAATTTGGCGAGCGGGAGAAAGGTGAACAGTTCTGTACGGCGACGCGTTCGGAGAAAAACTACGTGCTGAACCCAAGTCTCTTGTCTCACCCCCAGGAGCGCAAGAATCTAGTTCCCCGGATTCCTGCGCGTGAGAAAAAGGTTCGTCGTGTTTCGGGTCACTAAACCATATTTATATTTTTTACATTGTCGAATTCTCTATCTCAAGAATGAGTCTTGATTAGTGTTGTATGCAGTGTATCTGTAATTATTGAGATCTTTCCAGATTAAATTAATTTTTTTTGTCATTTTAATTATTAAACCATTTTTTATATCAATCAACGTAGAAAACTAATTCATAATTTACTGACTAATTTACTATCTTTGAATTCGTTCTATTCTCTTATAATTTGCGTTTTTAGAAGTTTAATCATTCCCTTTACTTATTTTTCGTCCGAGGTGTTAACTTCTCTGACTGAGAAGCGCCGGAGGTGAGAGACGTTTGTTTCTGCGTTCCAGAAATTTGCTAGTGAGGAGTACTAGTGGGTCTTAGAAAAATTTCACGAAGTCTGCACTTAGTCTGAGGAAGGTCTACCAGTCTGTTTTTGCTAGCAAGTTTAGCGTTAAGCACCCAATACCCGCCCGTGCTATCCGTCGCACGTCTGCGATAGCACCATATCAGGACCAAGTTCAACACGCCTCGATCTCGCCGAGACTTTAGAGGGTCAGCTACCTCAGCTAAACCTACCCGAAGGCCAGCTATTTATTCTAGGGACCTGGCTTCAACGCCCACGCTAATGAAGACTCAGGCGATTTCTTGGGAAGCGGTGTTTCTAATACTCAGGTGAGCTCCTTACTGAATATTAATTGAACTTGAATTTTACTGACCACTTGTGTATATCTTCGTTCAAGTCTGTCATGGTCGACGTGTATACCGAGCAATCAGCCGGAACGAATATAACCTGCGATCAGCTGTTCGACCTTGAAGGGGATAAATAGTAACACCATTCTAATTATTGCTTTTATCACAGATCATCTAGCATATTATTTTAATTAGAGTCGCACTCCACGACTTAAATTTCACGTGCGAGAAAAGAGATCATTTCTAAATCGCATTATATTCTCTCTTGCTGAAGATTTTCATTTGATGTAAATAGGAATTGAGCTCAAATCATTTGGGTCCTGATAAATAATCATGAAATATAAATGGTTTTGATTGGAAAATTTGCATTGTGTTACGTTTGCAGAAGGACAATGACCTACACTTTTATATTGTATAATTTTTACGTATTAAATTTAGTGTTCATAAATTTATTATTTTCGCTTTTGAATTCCACTATTTCCTCGCAGCGAGCTGTGAGCCTGACCAATTGGTTGAATCCTGTGGTTAGTTTATACGACTTATGATCGACGTTTAATACTCATCAACCCAGAGTTAGAATAGCTCTGCCCTATCAAAAAGAGCACTATATATATATATATATATATATATATATATATATATATATATATATATATGGCATTCTAGCCCGCATTCGGGCCTGTGCCTCCTCGATTAGTTCCTTCCATTCTTTTTTCTCGGCACATACGTTTCTCCATGTCCGTGCTCTGAGGACAGATATTACGTCCTTCCCCACCATCTCCTCTCACCCTGGCCGTGGCCTTCCTCTTCGTCGCCTCCTTCAAATTTACCGTTTAACAACTTTTTCGGATTTCGGTCATTTTCCATGCGAATGACGTGGCCCGCCCATTCCAGTCTTTTAAACCTGCTGTGTCATTGTACAGATGATACACTTCTTGGTTATGTCTTATGTCTCCAACTCTCCCCGTCCTTCACTGGGCCCAGTATCCGCCTAAGAACTTTATTTTCAATAGATCCAGGGCGTTAGTTGATTATTTGGCCATCGTCCATGTCTCACAGCAATACGTCAACACAGGTCTTATGAGTGCCTTATAGAATGTGAGATATCATGACATTTCAGGAAGGGTATGAGAGAGAAGTACGCTCTATTAGCAGATATAATTCTAGTCTGAATTTCATTGTTCTCCGTTATGACTGCTCCTAGGTAGCAGAATTTCTGTACTCTTTCGAATCTATATTCTGCTACCTCCACATATTTTTCTTGCAGTCTATTCTTTGCCTGGATTAATAGTTTGGTTTTTCCCTCATTTATTTGGAGCCCTACGTCTTTACCTTGCTTATCTATCTAAATAAGGACATCCATTGCCTCCTTGAGTCTTCTGCCGGCTATGCTGAGATCATCCGCACAGCCTATCTCTTGTACCATTTTATGTTGTATTGTTCCTCCCACTTGGACATTGATGTGTCTTATCACATATTCAAGTAGAAGATTAAACATTAGGGGGTCAACCCATCACCCTGCTTTAGTCCTTGCGTTACATCAATCTGTCCACTCAGTTCATTTTTTATCTTCACATAAGCTGTGTTATTGTTCATTGTGACAATGACAAGCCTTACGAGTTTTTCCGGTATGCTCAGGTACCCCAGAATGTCCATAATTTTGTTCCGAAATGCGGAGGTATAGGCTTGTTTGTAGTCCACGTATATTTGGTACACATCTATACCAAACTCACCATATATATATATATATATTAATAACTATATATAGTTTTTGTAGGTGTAATAAAGTGTATGTTTCTTCTTTTCATGTTATATATTACCTTTTCTTGTTGTATTACCTTTTGTACCTTAATTTTATGTATTTTATACATTGCCACCGGGGTTTACATTAGTAGATATTGAAAAAGCTTTCATCAAAATCCATTACCCCTTTCTTCTATTCATAATCTAGGACTATCTAAACGACATCTACTATAGAATACTTATCTACAACTCTAACCTTTTTTTAATGGGTCAAAGGCCCCAAGGGCGGTGCCCCCTGAAAAGCACGCACCGTCCGCATGGGGGTCTACCACTTTATACACCCCCTCTGCACGTGCTGTTAGTAAACTAATTGGAACAATACTTTAATACGGTCGTTCTGCATTAAAACAAGTAAACACCTCTCCCATCCCTACGGGCGTTCCCCAAGCGTTATTCCCTCTTCCTACAAAACATCTTCGCCCACTATATCTTACAACAGACGACATTACTATTTCCTCTCTCACCTCCAACCTCTTCAATCAGAGCTCACTAACATAGAGGAATGGTCCAAACAATGGAGAATCAGCATCAACCCCACATTCACATCAACTAAAAGTCCTCCTCTCCAAAGTCCCTTCTATTTAAACAACTCACAAATATCTACAAGAGCAGAAACCATCTATCTAGGAATCATCATTGATGCAAAACTCTCATGGAAACTTCATATTAATCTTCTCCTCTCCAAAATCAACCTTAAATTCAGAAATCTTTATCTCCTCCTAAACAGAAAAGCCCCCTGGCATACCTCTCCATAATACAACCCACATGGTCCTACGGCTCATCAATATGGGAGCATCAACCAAAATCTAAATAAAACAAAACATAATCCTTTGCACCATTACAAACTCTCCCTTGTCCCGCAAAATTTCGTCATTCACCACGACATTAAACTTCCCAACGTTATCACCAAATCTATGGCCTACCTAATTAACACCACGATTCAACAAATCCACTCCACTCCCCCACCACTACTCTTTCGTCAACTCAAAAGAATACTCCCAACTGACCTTATTCTACCTTTTGTTCACTTTGGTACATCCTAACTGTGGTGTGCGTTTGCATCCCCCACATATATTTATATATTAAAAGATCAATTTCCCCTTTTTAATTAATTATATATGTATATAGATAATTATAATGAATGGGGTTAGGCTGTTTGCTACAGTAAATATCAAGTCATCCCAAGAATTATAAGGGACGACACACCTGCTCCTCAGGCCATCCTTGGGAGAAAGTTCACACACCCCGCAAGGCAGAAAAGGGCGGGGCAGAAACTTATATAAGAGGATGCAAAACAGATTAGAGCATTATTAGGAGAGTGGACTAGAGAATACATTACGTTTGGAGGAGAGATCAGATGAGAGAACTGAAGGGATTACATTACGTTATTGAGGTATAGTGGACGCAGCAACATTATTATGAGTAGTGGACGTCAAAAGGAAAAATAAATCCTGTTTCAATAGCAGATGGCACGAAAATGGACGCAGAGAACCACCGAGGCAACCTGAGCGATGAAGAGATGCAGCATCATCACCAGATCCAGATCTACAAGTCGGTGATGTATACGATTATGTTTCTCGCCCCTGGCTTGATAGACTAATTTAAAATTTCCGATGCCCAATTTTTTTGTTTCAAACCCACATATGCCCATTATACTCTTGCTCTCCGGTGAGTTTTAGTAAGCAGCCGGCCCTAAAGTTAAATAATATATATATGATTAACATTTAATTTAATAAAATTGTTCGCTATTTATATAAAAACCCAATTTATCATTAATAATTTAAATAATCACCCTGTCACCACATAACCCACCCCTATCATCGCAACCGCAGACACCACCCACCTATATTCTCATCAATAGTTAACTCTCACACTCCCATAATGTGTGCCCTCAGAAGCGAATTAATAAAGAAGCCAATCTTTCTTCCAAGAGTTAGGCTAATCAAATGGATTTAGCCTGTCCATCAAGTATACCGATTAATTATGAACATAATTTTTAATAAAATTTTATATTGAATATACTTTTATACAATAAAATATGTAACCAACTAAAAATCGAAAGATTAAAGTTTTGTAATAATAAATAAAGACATTTGTCGTATCGTGGTACCAACTTAACAATCACCTCGCCATGGAAGGCGGCCTGCAGCTCTTTGCCTGTACCTAGAACCCCTGTAATATAAGGCCGGGCCGTCCGCCATTTTTAATCTTACGAAACTCTCTTACCTTTCTCTTGCATCAAGTATTAGAGGGGCCTTACCTGTACCAAATGCTGTCTTAGAGCAGGAAGATGAAAATCAGAGGGAGCCAATTCCGAACGTTTCTCTTGTAGTTGCAATTTGCGGCATAGACGACTTGCCTCATATTTATTGCCGTGACACTAATTTTACTGTGAAAAATATTTTAAATAATTCTACAATCGTAATTGGTATCAACGACGTTATATCAGGAAAGATCACACAGCATGGAACACATTAAATGAACCTTAAACTAAAAAAATATTTATGACTCATTACTCTTGCTGCTGCTGTTTGTGCAGTACTTTTGATATGCTCACTCTTAAGTACAAAATTGCTATACACCCGAAGAAAGCCACAGCTGTATTCTACTACCTCACTTCTATCATTTTGTATTTATGATTACTACAGGTGGTCATTTGTCCGGTGGTAGTTTGTCGATAAAATTAAAGTAAAAATATAAAATGTTGATAAACTAAATGAACAAAGATAAATTACAGAAAAGTTAAAATATAATTTTAAAATATTTCACGTCCTTTTTTGCAAAATAAGCACCTAACTTTTCAATGTTTCTAACATCTTTTTGAAACATTTGTATTCTTAGGGAAAGTCTCTAGTATCCTTGCAGGCAAAACATTCCTGTCCCTTATCACCCTGTTTACGAAGGAATATTAGCCCACGTCCGTTCTTTGGTCCCTTTCCTTTATTTTGTAATTATGGTCGTTTATAGAGAAAAATTTAGGTACACTTAGCCGCTCCTTTATTTCTGACCAGGCCGGTTCGTCCGTGTAAGCTTTGTAGAGTGCCCCAAGTCTAGTATTTTTCCTCCTATCACCTAGTGGTTCCCATTTAGTTTCGCCCCTACACAAAACACCTGGTCGTTTCTGAATTTTATCCAGGGCATTGATGTCTGTAAGGATCCCAACTTGCTGCCCCGTATACTATCATAGAGAAGTGTAAGCAGATGCCTTGGCCTGCGTTGTACTCTTCTTCAATATCCTGTTTATGAAGTGTAACGACCTCCATCCCTTCTGCGCTATTAAGTTTACGTGTTCTCTCTAGTTTAATTTCTTATTAAAACTTACTCCTAGATATTTACAAGTTTTAACAAGCGGTAGTGTTTCGTTTCCTATTTTATATACCCCGGGGGTGACAATTTTCTTTTTAGTAAAAATAATTGTTTTACTCTTAGATGGCTTTATTTTCATCTTATTAATTTGTGTCCATTAATATATCTTATCTAAATCTGCTTGAGCAGCGATTTCATCATCTACATTCTCTATAATTTAGTAAATTATGCAGTCGTTCGCGAACAATTTAATTTTGGAATCTATTTCCGTCGACGGGTCATTCACAAAAGCCAAGAACAATGTTGGCCCAATTGCACTTCCCTGCGGTACACCGGATGTCATTTCTATAGCATCGGATAGTTCTTCATTTACCCGGACTCAAAGTACGCGATTGTTCAAAAATTCCTTTAAATTCCATTAAATTAAGCGATTATCAATTTCCGATTTCTTAAGTTTATCTAATAAAATATTGTGAAACACTACATCGAAAGTCTTGGACAAATCTGTAATTACCTCGTCTATTCTTCCTCCATCATCGACAATGTCGGCAAGATCCTGACACACCGTTGCTAATTGGCTGTCGCATGAATATCCAGCTCTAAATCAATATTGTCATTCCCTCTGTTCCCAACGTTCCCTCAAATGTTCAACTATCAAGTGTTGTAATTGTTTGCACACTACCGACGTAAGACTCACCGGCCTGTAGTTGCAAGTTTCCGCCCTCGATCCCGATTTGTATATTGGCAATACTGTGCGATATTCTAGCCGGATGGAACATTAGTATTCTTGATCGAAATTTCAAATAGATGTGTTAGGTACGTAGCCATGGCTTCTCCCCCTAACTTAATAACTTCTCCAGAAATACCATCTGGTCCTACTTATTTGTAAGGCTTAATGTTCTGAATATTCCGTCTTTGTATGCTTGTTTTAATGTTAAATTTGGACGTGTTGCTTGAGATTGTGTCTGTACATGTGCGTACGGAGGTCTTTTTGTCAAAAAGTATTCCAAAGTATTTCGCAAATCTGTCTGCCTTTTCTTTATCTTGTATAATAATGTTGTTTTTACCGTCCTTCAGTGACGGCGATAATTCCTCCTCCTCTTTTCGTCTCCTAATGTATTTATAGAAAGCTTCCCAACCATTCTTCTTCATGTATTGAAGGCGCTGCAGGAGTATTCTCTAAGGTGCTTCTCCCCAGAGTGGCTGCGGGGCTCACCTGATTATGTCGGGAATGCTTCGCGCTCTCTCTGTTTTTTTTTTCATCAAAGTTCTCACATGCCGAGACACCTTCACCTATTTTAAGAGGTATATGTACTGGGGTCGAAGACCTTGGGCATGCGGCAAGAGTTGTCCGCTGATCCCATTGGATCAGTCGGCCAACTGCCTCCTGAAACTGGTGGAGACACGGAGAAGGGAATGCTGCGACCCCACAGCAAACTCGTCTCCCGTCATTAGGAAGGGCGTGAGAATAGTACCCAATGCCCGACCTACTAGATGCAGGTTTTCTAGGGTTTTCCCTGCATCTCTACAGGTGAAAAACCGGGTAGGATCCTTAAACCACATCCCGGGGGCCCTAGTTAACCCTTGGCTGCCTTTCTCTACCTTCCGCATCCCTCCTTTTAATTCCCTTCCTATGCTATTAAAGGGGAGTTGCCTGTTTCAGGATCACCCTCATGTAGCCTGTTAACCCAAAATAAAAACCATTCATTCTTCTTCTTTTAATTATATTTTATCACAGCTCCAATTTTCTTTAATGAAACGCAGTCAAATGAAAGTGATTATCATCCTCATCAAGGAAGTTCCAGAACCTTATAAGCCGTTGAATAAACGATCACTACCTTTTATTGCACTGCTAAGCTGTTGCTGTTTCGCTGAAGTTTCGCGTCTTGTCAAAGCCTGCAGAATTGATTGTTTCGCCAGCAGGCAAGGTCAGTTAAGCAATTGTTGTAAACTTGTCGAATTCGTCGCGAGACTGGGCAATCTCCACTTGGGAAAGGCAAGTCGCACCGTAGGTAAGGTCACTTAAATAGGTCCTCCAGAAAATTCTTTCCGAAGAAATATTAAAGAGAGGGAAACATTTAGTAGACTCTCACAGCTGCACAGTCTAGGAAAGTCGAGTATAATGGCTAATATTTTATTGGCCAATTTTTGACTGCGGACAAGCCTGTAAAACGAAGATTTGAAGAGTGTGAGTAATATTTTACCGCACGTGTTGATCACAAGGCGATGAGTGCAGCACTATGCACGACTAGTTGCACTCAGTTAATCTCAGTTTACTCGTGTTAAAAAATTGCGAGTACGTGTTCAGTGACTTAAAACAGCAGGCACTATTAATGGAGTCTGGCATTAACGGTTCATGCAATTATTTACAGACAATGACACAAAAATTATACTACCCGCAATAATTTATCATCTCTCAAAATAGTTTGCCAATGTACTGAATAAAGTCAATCAAGCATTAAAAATGAATGAAGACCATCTACTACCCTATATTTTCATTCAACTCCGGATATAAGACGCGAAATATTGAGAATTTTAAAGGACTACCGTAGGTCCAGGCCTAATGATTTCGCCGCCGTAGAAAACCCGAAAAATACCGCCCTAAGCTTCAAAAATCCTATAAGGTTTTAATAAACAGAATTAAAACAGAGTCTGGTATCCAGAAAAGGACATAACTGAATTAAGGCAATAATTCGAACAAATTTCAGGAAAATTGTTTTATTGAAAATTAAAAGTTTACATTTCAATTGAGCAAACTTACAAACTAAAACTAGTACTTACTATTATCAGAGATACTTCGAATGTAAATTTCGAACAATAAACATACTCTAGTTTTGGAATAAGTAAGTCGCTCTACAAGTGAAATACGTTTACCTAAATAATGCACACGTGACTGACATATTAATTTCTCACTTTACAAAGGGGACGCAGCTTTCACGTTTCGAGAACTCCAGCATGCGATCAACAAAAATTTAATAGTGGGCGAAGTAAGGCAGATGTCGATAAACCGTGGCGACACAGAGATCACCAAGAGCAACTTCGAAATAATTAGCACACGATAAACAAAAATAATCACTTTTTCCAAACTTGCCTATATCCGGATTATAAGATACACGGGGGACCAATCAGCACTGAGGTAAACTTTTTTTGGGGGGGGGCAGGCTACATGAGGGTGATCCTGAAACAGGCAACTCCCCTTTAGATTAAGATTTAAGATTTATTGTTGTTTCCATTAATCCTCAATTGAGGAAATAGGATACGTCACACATTAAAAATTAAAAATGAACAAAATAAAGTACATAATTAAAGACAAATAAACTTAAAATAAATTAGTAAAAGAAAGTGTATATAGACAAAAGTCAATATAAACACAACACGGACACACACTGGGAAACACAAACAAGCACACACTGAGGAACACGCAATGGAGTTTTAACTACTTGGAGCTCTGCGACCAGGAAACTGTCCTTCCGTCGTAGCTCCAGGCAATACAAGAAACAAACAAACAAAAGAGCAGAAAAAAACTGAATAGAAATTTTAAGATATGTGATGTGCTATTTTATAAGGCAGCTCATTCAACACTTTTTGAAGGAACCTTGATTTAAATACTAGAAGGACGATTAAGAAAATCCTGTACCGAGTAAAACGCGCCATTTAAAAGAATAGTTTTACTCTGCTTCACGAAGCTTTTGTAGGTACTATTTTTAACCTCTGGCGGAAGGCTGTTGTATAAAATTATCCCGGTATTGTGAATACTTTTCTGGTGTAGATCAAGGCGATGCTTGTCCGACCTTAGAGCTGAACGATTTCTAGTCGCGTATTCATGAAACTCGCCATTCGTTTGAAACAAATTAGTGTTTCGCTTTACAAACTTTAATATTTCATAAATATATACGCTTGGTAAAGTAAGTATTTGCAAACTTTTGAAGAAAGGTTTGCAACTCGATCTAGAATTCGTGCTAGAAAGTATTCTAATTGCACGCTTTTGCAACTTAAATATTTCATTACTTCTGGAGCAGTTTCCCCAATTAGAGATGCCATAGCTCATAATTGAATGAAAATACGCGAAATAAACCATTTTGACGTACTTTTTGTCAACGTGTTGCATTAGTGTTCTCAGAGATTAACAAGCTGAACTTAGTTTTCCGGCAAGCAGATCTATATGGTCATTCCACTTTAATTTATCGTCAATCCGAAGGTCGAGGAAAGGTGCATTAGCTGAGAACTTGTCTACTGGTCTATTACTAGCATCAGCACTAAACTGAACTAACTTAGTCTTATCTAGGTTGAGGGATAATTTATTCACGTTAAACCAAATATTTAGACCATTCAGAGCGTTGTCTACTTTCTTAATCAGATTATCTAAGTTTTTATCTGCAATAATTATATTTGTATCATCCGCGTAGAGAATCGATTTTAGAGGATTTACGTATCCTGGAAGATCGTTTATGTACAGAATAAAAAGTAAAGGCCCAAGAATTGATCCTTGAGGAACTCCACATGTAATAAATTCCCAATCGGATAAGCGAAGTTGGCCGTCTTTGGTTTCAATTACTACTTGTTGTTTGCGGTTTGTAAGATACGATCTTAGTAAAAGTGACGTGTTTCCCCTAATTCCATAATATTCCATCTTTTTTATTAATATTTGGTGATCTACGGTGTCGAAAGCCTTAGAGAGGTCAGCAAAAATGCCAGCTACCTTCAGTCCTTCATCCAATGAATTCTGGATATTTTGAATGAAGTCGTACATTGCGCTATCTGTGGACTTTCCTTTAAGGAAGCCAGGCTGCGCTGTTGATAAAATCTTATATTTATTCAGGAAATGAAGTAATCTGATATTAATAATTTTTTCAAATATTTTAGAGAAAATAGGAAGGAGAGAAATGGGCCTGTAATTGGATATATCAGATGGCGATCCTTTCTTAAACAGGGGAATTACTTTGGCTATTTTTAACGCATCGGGGAAAATTCCAGCGGAAAGAAATTTGTTAAATATTACTTTAAGTGGTAAAGCGATAGAAACAGCACATTCTTTTACCATTATACTCGTTATACCATATATATCTGCTGCTGAGGAACACTTCAAATTTCTAATTACTGAAATTATTTCAGCTTTATTTATTGGTTGCATAAATATAGTATTCGTAATTTCCGTAGCGGAATTTTGTAACAGATTTAAGAAATCATTATCATGACATACAGAATTATCTTTAGCCAGAAAGTTAGCAACATTAACGAAATAAGAGTTGAATTTGCATGCCGCGTCTCTACCACCAAAAGTTTCACTTCGATCTACAAGCGCAATTTCTTTATGGTTACTGGTACCTTTTCCAGTCACATTTTTAATTACATTCCAGGTAGCTTTGACTTTATTATCTGCATTCGCTATATATCTGGAAGTATTGAGTTTTTTCGCGGCCAAGTCTTCTTCTGACTCCCCTAATACTGCAATACTTCTTTCTTTGCAGTATGATTCCTTTTCCAAATTCCGTTAATAACTTTGTTCATCGCCTGTTCTATATATAAGCAACAGCATTGGTGACAGACTTCATCCTTGACTTACTCCTTTTTTGATTTCTGCTTTCCTTTGCTGATCGTCAATTCTAAATACTGCTGCCTGTCTTCTGTAGAGATTATGCATAATCCTTCTTTCTCGATATTTTATTCCTGTCCTCTTCAAAATCCATTTCACATTATTAACGGATTTTATTGAAACTACAAATGCCAGGAATATGGGCCTGGTTTTTCTTATCCTGTCTTCTAAAAATATACGCAAATTCAATATTGCTTCTCCTGTCGCTACATTCATTCTAAAACCAAACTTATCTGCTCCTAACTCGCATTCTATTTGACGTTCCATCCTCCTATATACTATTTTAGTTAATATTTTGCACTCATGAGATACTCAACTAATTGTCCTGTGTTGTTCGCATCTATCAGTCCCAGTCTGCTTCGGTATGGGTATAATTATGTTTTTACGAAAATATTCTGGTATTCTTCCTATTTCGTAGCGCCCAATCAAACTACGGCCTTAAAAGTTTGTCCCCCAACTCTTCATCATCCACCTCCTCTTCGTTTTCTATTACTGACTGATCTAGTTTTTCACCATGATACAGCGCCTCTAGATATCCTTTCTACTTTTTCTTCTTTATCCATAATTGGCTTCCCATCCGCTTTCCTGATGTTTGTGCCAATATTTTTCCTCTCTTGGAATGTTTATTTGATTTTCCTATAAGATGCGCCTATTTTCGCTTTCACCATGAAATCTTTAACCGCTTTGCATTACTTGTAGCCGAACCTCTTTGGCTGCTTTGCACTTCCTGTCTATCTGTACTGTTTCTGTACTGCTCTTGACCATTTTCATCTCTCGCGTTTTTGTATTTAAGCCTTTTATCAATCATTTGTATTATTTCTTGTGTTATCCTTGCTTTCCCACTGGTCTTTGCTATTCCTCCATTTTTATTTGGTCGATATAGTCATTTCTTCCTTCAAGAGTGCCCATTTCTCTTCTATATGGTTTGATTCTTATTTCTCTATCAATCTACTCTTGGATTCTCCTTTTAAACTCTGAAGTACCTCCTGTTGTTTCAGTTTTTCTAATTCTCATATTTTTGTTTTAATTCCTTCCTTGTGTTTTTTCATTTTCAGCCTGCATTTCGTAATCAAGAAATTATGGTCAGAGTTTTCATCTGCTCCTGATAAATGGCACATATGTCACTATGGTCTGTATTAAACCTTAAACAATATTAAATATTTGTAGTAAAACGCATGTACTGGATATTAGATATTAAGTAGTTGTTAAGATAGGTATGTACTAGTCGTTAAGGTATTAATTATTAAGTATAGACAGATTCTTGATTTTAGTATCCGGCTGACCGCATGGGACACATGTTGTTTGTTCCATGTGCGGGGGGATGAGAAAACAACGTGGGAACATGTCTGAGGGATTTTTGGGGTAGGCTAGCATCAAAGAAGTGTGAACTTTTCCTTATACCTGACCATCCGTGAGGACGCATACATTATTTCTCCCCGCCAAGGGTCAAGATGGCGAGGATTGCCCGAATTCGCGGGCAGTTGGGGGCGTGTTCTGCTGGTGATTGGTCCTACAGAAGAAACGAGAACAAGAGTTGGTGTGGGATGGGAGAGAAGAGCACAGTTGCTGTGGAGAACGAGCAGTTGGGGTAGAGATCGCGAGAGGAGAAGACAGTTGGGGACAAAAGCTGAGAGCGAAGTTAGACTGGAGGTCCAAAGGCAGTCATTGACTTGTTCTGCGTTGCGAGGCCGTCAGCAAACAGTCAACCAGCTGCCGAGTCCAGCGACCAGAGGCCTTCAGCGACGAAGCATCAGCAAAGGGGTCCTGGTTTCGTCTTTCCACAGCACAGACGAACATCCGAGTCGGAGAATCCAACGGACATCAGCCATAGTAAGGAACCAAACAAACCAATCACGTTGACGCGCAAATTTCGTTTTGTTGTTGTTTTTTTCTTTAAAGTCTGGGTACGGAAATTATTTCTTTTCCCTCTATAATTTCAAAGGAGTTAATGTTAACGGCGCGTATGCCATATCTATTTAATTGGTGTAATTTTCCTAAACCACCACGGTCATGCGGCTGGTCGGAGCAATTAAAAAGATAGAAGTTTTTCAATACATGTAGTAATTATTTAAATAGTTATCTTTTTTTGTATATACGTCAATAATCAAATATCATTAAAAATAAACCTAAAACCAAAATTTAAATGTGGTTTAAAGTTTAATGTTTAATTTTTAAAAAAGACCTTAAGTTATTACCCACACCATATATTACACACTGATAAATTTAAGTAACTTATTTTGTTACTTTTCATTTTTTTGTATATACGTCAATAATCATATATCATTAAAAATAAACCTAAAACCAAAATTTAAATGTGGTCTAATAACACTGGTTCAGGTTCAAAAATTCATAGGATACCTTACAGTTCATTAGAAAGTCGTATTTGACGGAAATACACGATCCTTATGAGCTTACTTTTAACTGTGTTTTTTCATTCATCCACATATTATTCACCAAGAAAATATTATTTCGATTGGAGAATTAAATCCAAGGAGATTAAAGAAATGTTTTTAAAAACAATTTATTTTATTGCAAAATGTTCAAAATTGGATAAAACCTTTACTCTGACACCTCAATAGGTAAAAATATCTAAGAAGAATTGTGAACAATTAAATATTTCCCGTATTCAAAAAATACAAATATATAGTGTAACGTGAAGTTAGGGTTCCGTGTTTAAAGGCAGTCAAGCCACCCCAGACAGTATTGTTGGGGCTGCTCTGAGACAGGCCGCCTGTACATTGTCCATATTCCGCCAGGCTCGCCCAAGTTTACGGCCAAGATGAGTCCAAAGCTAGAGATGGTAGCGTAAGATTGTGTGGTGGATTCGCGACGGGTCGCGGGTGTAGGAGGAAGTGTCGGGTCTCGAATACGCTATCGGAATTCATGCGGGTGAGACGCCATACGGGTACGCGTTATATTTGGGACCTAGCTGCGAAGCTCGGCCGATGGACGATGGTGAATGTTTTATTTATTTGGTGATCACCCCCTGAGGGATTTTGTTAATCTTATTGCTCTAAATAAATGAACACATGTTTTAAAATAAACCTTTTTGGTAATTTTCCTTTTAAATTTACCTGGCGCTCGTATATTAGTGGCTGGAGTATAGACGAGAAAGCTAAGCAGTCGAAAAATATAACACTTCCAAGCATTAGCACCGGTAAAGTTCTGGCATTGTGCAACGGAAACCTATATTATAATAGGTATCTTATTTGTTTTGATTAAGTCAGTTTTAATGTATTCAAAATAATATGGCGCTTCCGCTTTTGTTCTTGTACAAGTATATTTTTCTTCATAATATTACTTAATTTATACAACAGTCGTTTGAATTAAATGAATAGTTATGTTGTAGAGAGTGAAAACATCAAGATAGCCTTTTGTTGTCATTGGAAATTTTTTTAGCTAAAAATGAGTTTATCGTTATTTTTGTTGAAGCCCGAATGTCCGTTCCTTTGTGTTTTGTTGTCTTAGTAAGCTGCGTAATTGCTGGTCAGCCACTATTTATAATCTGTCTAAACATTTGTAGAATTTCACGTCACAATCCTTTATTCCTTATCTAATAAATTGAAATTCTTCTTGTACTGTTACATGAAACTTTTTTTGGGTGCCATGATAAAGAGCCTACAAAATATAAATTTAATTGTTTTGGTTTAATTTTTGAGTATTCTATAAATATATATGTTTTAAAGTACTATTCTCAAAATAAAAATATATATCATTTTAACCAAAAATTGATCATTTTTCTAGATACGAAGAAATAGTGGACGAAGAACTCGTGTATCTAATGAACGTTGTGCAAAAGTGTAGTTACTGATGCAACGTCCACGCATGATCTATCTAGTGGAAAATAGTGTACTATAAAGAGAAGGAACACTCAAGAGTAAAATTGTCATACTCGAGCCCCCCGGTTGGCGACAAACTGGATTACCGAGCTCTATGTAGTAATGCACGGCACGCTGACAACATTTGTCGTGATGGTATATACGAAACTAACTTGATCAATAAGTTATATTATTTGAAACAAGTAACTGTGCGACGACTTTACGAAATAAAGGGCAAAACCCCAATATAGAAAATAAATAAAGTTAGAAGTCGGAGAAGTGAAATAAATGTCTGCCCTCTTAAATAAAGGACGTATGTTCACCGTGGTCGTCAGTCTTCTTATTTAAAGCTGACTATAGTTCCCTCACCAATGAAATATAGAGCAACTTTCTGGGATCCGTATAGGAAAAATCAAATAGAATCCTTAAAAAGGGACAATGAAAAGAACCGCAAAATCTCTCGCTAGAAGGAAAAGAGTTAGGCTTCGTCTTCTTTTTAAGAAAAATTCCTTGGTAGGAAATACCATGTAAGAATGTAAGAACAGACTGAATACGGAAAGGCTGAAAACGTCTTCAAAATAAAGATCCTGAAACAAACAACGGATGTTAGGGCAATAAATGACGAGAATAGTTTACCTGCAGCAGGGCAGTGTTTGAAGTAATACTTCCGAAGGAAAGAAAATTTAGACTTAATTTGAACTGTCGTTGAATATATATATATTTGTGTGTGTGTATTATTCTATCCATCCATCTGATTTTCAGCATTCTCCTATAGCACAATATTTCAAAGGCTTCTATTCTTTTCATTTCCGCAACTCCTACCATCCACGTTTCATACCCATATAACGCCACGTTCCATACAACCATTTTAGTAATGATTTTCTAATATTCATACTTATATACTCCTAAGTAAATTCCTCTTTTTCGCGAAAGACATCCTTGTTTGTGTTATCCTACTCTTTATGTCTACTATACTTCTACTGTCTCTAGTTATTACGCTTCCCAAGTAACACAATTCCTTAATCTCCTTCAAAATATCTCTTCCCATTCCAACAGCATTTTTTAATTCACGGTTTCCCATACTATACTCCATTACCTTGGCATACCCTCTATTAATCCTCATGTTGTACTCTTCCTTCAGGATCACTATCATGCCATTTATTATGGTTTCCAAGTCTTCTTCTGATTCCCCTAATACTACCGTAGGGTTTTTATTTCTTCTCCTTGCAGTATGATTCCTTTTCCATATTCCGTTTTAACTTTCTTCTTTGCCTGTTCTATATATAAATTAAACAGCATGGGCGACAGACCGCATCCTTATCTTTCTCCTTTCTTGATTACGGCTTTCTGTTTCTTGGTCTTCTATTCTAATTACTGCTGCCTGTCTTCTATAGAGGTTATGTATAAGTCTTATTACCTCGATATTTTAATGTAGTGCTCTTAAAAGTCTTAAATAGTGTGTTCCAGTTCAGTAGTCTGCTCCACAGACCCCCTGCAAAAAATATACTTCCATATTTGATGTATATATATATATATATTATAAAAAAAGTGTTAAAAAATCTCAGTCTGTAATGTAATGTAAAAGAAGATGGAAGCAGCTATGACTTAACATAGTTTTCCTCTCCCTTCAAATTAGAGCGCCCGCTCTTTCTTCCCTTCCATATTCCGCCAGCTGTGATCTCACAGCACTTTCCCTTCAATCCTCCTACTCCCATTCACCCTTCACCCTATACCCTTCTGTCTTTAGTTTTAGTTTACTAGTTTTATTATTGTTAAAAATATAAATATTTATAAAATAAAATAGAATAAATCTGTAACACAAACATTGTAAGAAATGAAAATAAGGCCTGTTATAGATACTCAAGAAAACAGGCTATTAGTGTAATTAGTGTAATAAAAGTTCACATTGTCAAACGCTTTTTCTTAATGTACAAATACAATGCACGTAGGCCGCTTTTTTCTTATCCTGTCTTCAGTCGCAAAGTCAATATTTCTTCTTTTGTCTCTACATTCTTCCTAAAGACAAATTGATATTCTCCTAACTCGCATTCTATTTGACGCTCAATTCTCCTATACACTATTTTCATTAATATCTTTCATTCATGAGATACTAAACTAATTGTCCTGTGCTGTTCGCATCTATCAGTCCCAGTCTTCCTCGGTATGGGTATAATTACTGCTTTCACTAAAATCTTCTGGTTGTCTTCCTGTTTCGTAGATTTCGCAAACTATCCTGAACAGCCATGATATTGCTTCTTCGCCGGATGATCTTATCAACACCCCTGGAATGCTATCAATTCCTGGCGCTTTACAATTGCTCAGGTCTGTCAAACTCTGACCTTAAAATTTTGTCTCGCCAACTCTTCAACATCTACCTCCTCTTCTTCTTCTATTACTGACTGATCTAGATTTCTAGTATTGGCTTCGCATCCGCTCTCCTGATGATCTTGCTAATATTTTTCCTCTCGCAGTATGTTTCTTTGATTTTCCTATAATCTGCGTCTATTTTCGCTTTCACCATGAAATCTTCAACCGCTTTCCATTACTCTTGTAGCCAAGCCTCTTTGGCTGCTTTGCACTTCCTATCTATCTCATTCTTCAAGAGTCTGTACTGCTCATTACCATTTTCATCTCTTGCGTTTTTATATTCAAGCCTTTCATCAATCATTTCTTTTATTTCTTGTGTTAGCCATACTTTCTTATTGGTCTGCGATATTCTTCCTATTTTTTCTTATGCTGCTCTAGTCATTTCTTCCTTTAAGAGTTCCCATTTCTCTTCTATATTGTTTCTTTCTTCTTTCACTATTAATCTACTATTTATATCTTGTTTGAAACTCTGAAGCCCCCTTGTTGTTGCAGCTTTTATAATTCCTTTTTTTTTCTAATCCTTTTCTTGAGTTTCTTCATTTTCAGCCTGCATTTTATAGTCAGCAGATTATGGTCGGAGTTTATATCTGCTGCTGAAGGTATTATTTTCAATATAATTTTCCTACTCCTCAGTAAAAAATGGCGTTGCAGTAAAGTATCATGCAACTCAACTCGTGCACGGAGACGAAATTTAGGTCACCAAAACAGATTATTTCGCATAATAATTAAGGCATTCCAGGCTTATCAATTAAAAACAACACTTTCCATCTAAACAGCAGAAACCAGAAAAGTTGTAAATTTAAATAAATGCCGGGCCTATCTCAATGATCATTCAAAGTAAATGTCATACACATACCTCAAATATTTTATAGTATTATTTCTCTGTGTTACCTAAACAGGAGCTGCTATTAAACAGGCTCAATCCTGTGTCATTAATTTAAGAGGTAGCTAGTTCTAGACAAATTTTTGGGTTTTCATTTAATTAATGATACTAAAAACTCATGTATAATTTTTCGTAACTTATGAATAAACGTGGGTTCAACAGCGGAAATCACGTCAACTAAAGTTTCTTAGTTAGATGTGAAGATAGTCGATTCTCTACTATAGTCCTGTTTCAGTAATGAGTGCTCGGAGTCGGGTTCTGATTTTTAGTCCCTGAGGAGAAAGAGAGATATTTTTATTGTTCCTTTGTGTCCTTCCCTCTACGAAAGGAAACCCCGAATAACAAAAGGATCCTTTCTTCCTACTAGACAATGGAGCAGCCGAATAACAATATTCCAAATAGTTCCACACCACTGCCAAAATTCAAATTTAAATAGATGAGACTCAGTTGTCCCAGAATTTTTTTTTGGAACTTTTGTATCGCTATGTTAGACAATATGTCGAAAAGTCAAGAAACTTTTAAGAGGTGAAAATATGCCGGAAAATGAACCAGTAACAACAGTGAAGAATGTGTCTTAGGATAAAAAGCGATACAAATAAATCGGCACACAAATGGAATTTAAGCCAGCCAAGTTTGAAGGAACATACGTGATTATGTGCAACATCGTTAAAAATTAGTCGGACGTGTGGTATTAGAATTTTTTTCGCCAAATTATTCGTCATAGATTTAACACAATACTCAACATACGTGCTCAAAGGAAGAATCAATATAGAGCGGAGCGTGTCGTTAATTTATTAATGTATATTCTAATTACATATGCTAACGGTAATGAAATGTAATTATAAAGGCTAATACAATAATCCATACAGAGGCAAGGCAAACCAGAAACAGAATTATTTATTCACTATATTTTTCTGAAATTTAGCACATAGAGGTTACATTTTAACTACGTGCATTTACTTGGAGTCCAAAATTTTTATTTTTGATTTATTTAATAATTTGACGTAATCAAAATCAATTTCATTGGTCACACGTCCACTAATCTGAACCAACATAAAAATAGTTTAAACCCTTATTTTTAAAGCTAATGCGAAAGATGAGCGAGAAAGATGAAAATTGTTGTTAAATTATATAATTTACAATTATCACCGATATTTATTGATCAATTCCAATAGATTCGAGAGCAGAAATAAAACTATCAGCTTAGTAATTATCACTGGACGTGCTTTCTCAAATAGGTGTATTAATTTTTATAATATATTCTTGAATTAAATTAGAGGTGTATTAAAAGATAGGTTAAGAGATAACTATACTTTGTACTTAAATCTAACCTATACCAATAAATAAACTTGAAGTGTCTGTCTGCTCTCTGTCTGTCTGTATGTTTCGAAACGGCTCAACGGATTACAGTGAAATATGTAAATTGGTTTTATTTGTCGCGTCAGGTAAATTTTAATACTTATTAATTGCTCATTTTTAATTATTCATTTCATTTTTTTGGTTAACAGGCTACATGAGGATGATCCTGAAACAGACAACTCCCCTTTAATAGTATAAGCAGGGAATTGAAAACGGGGGATGCGGAAGGTTGAGCAAGGTAGCCAAGGGCTGACTAGGGCTCCCGGTGTTTCACCTAAACAGGTGCAAGGAAAACCCTAGAAAACCTGCATCAGGTAGGTCGGGCATTGGGTATTATTCTCACGCCCTTCCGAAGACGGGAGATGAGTTTGCTGTGGGGTCGCAGCATTCCGTTTCCGTGTCACTACCAGTTTTAGGAGGCAGTTGGCCAACTGATCAGCGGACAACTCTTGCCATGTGCCCAACGTCTTCGACCTCCTAAAATAGGTAAAGGTCTCTCGGCATATGAGATCTTTGAAAACCCCAGAGAGAGTACGAGGCACACCCGACATAAAACAGGTGAGCCCCGCAGTCACTCTGCAGGAAATGCCTGCGAGAGAAACTATCTATTTTTTTTAATTATCAGGCTCCATGAGGGTGATCCTGAAGCAGGCAACACCCCATAGGGGGGATGCGGAAGGTAGAGAAAGGCAGCCGAGGGTTAACTAGGGCCCCCGGGCTATGGTTTAAGGATCGTACCCGGTGTTTCACCTAAAGAGATACAGGGAAAACCCTAGAAATCCTGTATCAGGTAGGTCGGGCATTGGGTACTATCCTCACGCCCTTCCGAATGACGGGAGACGAGTTTGCTGTGGGATCTCAGCATTCCCTTCTCTATGTCTCCACCAGTTTCAGGAGCCAGTTGGCCGACTGATCCAATGGGACCAGCGGACAACTCTTGTCATATGCCCAAGGTTCGACCCCAGTACATATACCTCCTAAAATAGGTGAAGGTGTCTCGGCATGTGAGAACTTCGATAAAAAAAACCAGAGGGAGTGCGAGGCATTCGCGACAAAATCAGATGAGCCCCGCAGTCACTCTTGAGTGAAGCGTCTGCGAGAAAACTCCCGCAGCGCCTATGATAGCGGGATCTGTTAAAAACCAACTGCGAGTTATAAGCGAACAAGAGAACCTTTTCTGTTTTTCCTCCAACTCCACAAGAGCGTGCCCCATTTTTTTTATTAAAATTTTAATTTAAGCCTCATTAACAACTGCGTCATTAAGGCACATACATTTACAGTGCACTGAATTACATATCTTATAAATTACATAATCTTTAAGTTTCCATATAATAGTTTATTATTTTAATGAAATTTGCAATGTCTACTTGTTACGTTGTTGATTCGGATATTTTGCCGAGTTCTTTTTTACTGATGACATCTCTGTGTTGATCGTATTAAATTCAGTTCTGTTAGGTGTCAATTCTTGGACCTTTACTTTTCACTCTAAACATAAATGATCTTCCAGGATATGTACACCTTCTAAAATCGATTCTCTACGCGAATGATACAAATACAGTTTATTGTAGATAAAAATTTCGATAATATCGTTAGTTAAGTGGACAGCACTCTGGACGGTCTAAATGTCTCGTTAAAGGTGAATAAATTATCCCTCAACCTAGATAAGAACAAGTTAGTTGAGTTTAGTGCTGATGTTAGTAACAGACCCGTAGACAATTTTTCAGCCAATGCGCCTTTCCAGGGCCTTCGGATTGATGAGAAATTAAATTGGAATGACCAAATAGATCTGCTTGCTGGGGAACTAAGTTCAGATTGTTATTCTCTCAGAACATTATTGCAACACGTTGAGAAAAAATAAGTAAAAATAATGTACTTTGCGTATTTTCATTATGTGCTACGACATCTCTGATTGGGGAAATTGCTCCTGGAGCAATGAAATATTTGAATTGCGAAAACACGCCATTAGAAAACTTTCTTTGAAAGTTTGCATATACTTACTTTAACTAGCGTATACTTTCATAAAATATTTAAGTTTGTAAAGCGGAACACAAATTTGTTTCAAATGAATGGCTAATTTCATGTATACGCGTCTAGAAATCATTCAGGTCTATGGTCGGACAAGCATTGTCCCAGAAATGTATTCACCATACCGGGATAATTTTATATAACAGCCTTCCTCCAAAGGGTAAGAAAAATAACAATATAAAAGTTTTGTGAATCAATGGAAAGATATTTTTTAAATTGCATGGTTTACTCTGTACAGGAGTTTCTTGCTAGTTCCCATAATTAGTTGGAATATATGTTCCTGCAAAACTGTTGAACGTGTAGCTTTGTAAAATTACCTATTACATAACTTTAACACTTTCTGTATAGTTTTTTCTGCTCTTTTGTTTCTTTGATTCATATACTGTCTAGAGCTACTGCGGAAGGTCAGATTCCACTTCGTGCAGCCCCAAGAACTTAAATCTCGATTGCTTATGCACGCGTTCTGTTCTCTCAGCATGTTTCCTTAGTGAGCGCGTATTATTTACAATGATTGCGGACTATTTCCTGTTTGTTTTAGTTATTTATTTTTTTAAAAAATGTAGTTAATTATATTACTTAATTTTGTTTTGTAATTAATTAAGTTATTTAATTTGGTTTTGCCTTTACTTGTTACTTGATGCCATGTATGACGTATTCTATGTGCTAGCTTAGGTTTACGGGAATTGAGGGACGTCGACTTGGATTAGCGCAGTGGGTAGAACACCCGCCCGGAAATCGGGAGGTCCGGGGTTCGAGTCCCTAGTTTGGTCGAGATTTTTCCATTCTTGTCTTTTTTCTAAAGTATCTTTTACTATTATTTTTATTTAATATAGTCGCACCAACTGTTAGATCATCAGCGAGTGTATAAGATTTGAGGAACTTATATGCATGTAGACGCATCAGTGTACGGTTATTCAACACAACGTCCAAACCCATACCAGGATTCGAACCACGAACCTCTGTGACGCGAGGCAGTGACGCTAACCACTACACCATGGAAGGTCGGCTCCCTAAATATTTGTGATATATCGTTTTTGTTTGTAGAATTGTGGGGTATTAGTCCTTTAACTGCATATTTATAAGATAAGATCTCTCATCTTTGTTTTAGAGCTGTGTCTTGCGATGGCTAGTGCGAAAGCGGCCATAAGGCCATTCCATCCCATGTGGTTTAATGGTCAGTAGCGGCTGGTGTATATGTTATCATGTGCTGCAACACATAAATTAATTTCGAAAAATTATTTGATATGTAATTTTTAGAAACTTTAAAATAATTTTAAGAGCGTGAATTTCTGCTTCGATTTCGAAGACTTTAAACTGCCCGGCTTCCGGCGCATGCGCAGAATTTACTCGTCATCCCTACCCGCCCACAAACAAAGAATTCTGTAAGCTAACAGCTGTAGGCGGCCTCATCAGGCTACAGTTTTAAATGTTATTGACGAATTAATAAAAATGTTACTGTTTATGGGCTTCTGGTTTATCTGATTAATCAAAGGTTATTTAAACGAAAAAAATGTTTAACTGACGGCATTTCGAAGACTCTGACAAAATTACCTCACGATCCTGCGTACAATATTGCCATTATATGTGGCTTCTTCTTAAAATAAACTTTATTTATTTTAAATATGTAAGAAGTAAAAATATTTTTGTGTTAGGAATTTGCTCCAATTTGATCTTATATATTCACAATTTTGAATACTTGTTTCTATTACACGTTATGTAAACGAAATTAGTTATGTAGCATATTACGGGTCGTCGAGCAACCTGTGCATCTCGCAGTATTATTAATAACTTACTGTGGTGTTCGTTTGCTTACACCAACAAAAATATTTTTGTACAATCAAATTGTTAAATAATAATAAAAAATGTATTTAATTTGAATATTTAAATTTCTTATCAAATTGTTAAATAATAATAATAAAAAATGTATTTAATTTGAATATTCCATTTAATAATAATATTACGATATCAAATTTCCAGAAGAAATTTAACTCAAATTAAATTTTAGTGAAAATATAAATTTACGAGTAAAATTTAATCAAATTGGCTCAGTCGGTAAAGCAAAAAGAATAATCTACGCAGCTTCTAAATGGCTGCTCCCGGGAACGCGGGTGACGAACGATATAATTGTATTAAAAATCGCGAATCAACGAGAATGGTTTAAGTGGAAAACCGGGTTAAAATTCCGTTACCAGATGTTAACAATGGCCTGGTGACGTCGTTCCTGGTTTGCCGTGCAGGATGTTCCTTCGCTGAAACACGTCTCCTCTAGCGCCTCTTCTTCAGCTTAAATCTCTATCAAAATGTCCTCTTTTTGTTTTCCTTACTACAAAACAAAATCTTCTTTCTCGAACAATGTCGAAATTAACTTTTCTGCATATTGTTTCCTCCACTGCTCTCTCTCTCACCCCGACCTTCTCAGGAGAGCTCCCCGAACCAACTGTTGAATCTACAATGCACTCCAGGCAATCAATAATGTTGTAGACGGTGACGTTTCCCGCCGACGTTTCCCGCCTACTCGGCCTCACCAAACCATTCTCGTTTATGTCCTGTGTACGCAAATAACAAAAACTAAATTATTTTTGCTTTACCCGATGAATGTAAGGGTCATGAATCACCACATTACGCAAGGAGAATTATCCCTGTAAAAATTGTTCCTTGGGGAGGTGTTGCACATTACTTTAAATACTCACGAGCCGCCACTGCTAATGGTCCACGTTCGACCACTAAAGATTTCCTTCAAATTTTGCATAAATAAAGATTCATATACGTAATGATCGTAAAGTGAAATACAATGGAAACTATAGTATTTTGTTGGGAAGCCTGTCAATCGCGGTCGCGACGAAACCCCCCATTTTTGAGTCCTTTCAGACACTTTCATCCTTTTTTGGAACTTAAACACAAGTTAAATCCTGCAAAATTGTGTTTTTATTATTCAGTGCAACAAGTTCTGTCAACAAACCAGCAGGTTCCTTTTTGCTTCAATTTTGAAGCATTTCGACAGAAGGTAATTCACAAAACTCCTCTCTTTTAACTCTTTAACGGTATATATTCGTGAACTAGGGGTCTTTAGTTGCATATATGTTACGTATAAGGTTTAAATGAACTTGTACTATACTACTGTATAAGGCAAAATGTTATGTGTTCCTCTATAAAAGAAAGGAAAAACTGGCAGACCCAAATTGCAAGAATCAGTTACAGGATGCTGTACCCAAAAATAATCAGAGAAAATGAACGCAAAAAAGGGAAAATGTTAGGAAAGACTATGCAGTGTCAAAAAATCGTTTTGCGAAAGGAAACATTGTTAAAGGAAGGAATCAACCATACGCTAAATAAGTAGAAGAAAAAATAATGACAAAAGGTGTTAGGATTTTTCGTAAATTAAATTTTACTGCACTAATTGTATATACAAAACATTCCATCCCGTTTTGCTCCGGGGTGGGGGGAGGTATATGAGGAAATATGTAAGTTTCTTTTTAAAAATTCATCAAAAATCTAAATTGGGTCATTCCATATCAAATCACCGAAAAACAACCTATAGCTCCCAATCGACCCTCTCCAAATCTCATTAAATTTTGTAAGGAAGAAACCTCAGATCCCAACTGAAACTGTGCAAAATATTAGAGCGCATTGTGCACTGGTTCAGAAGTTACAAGATCATCTTCGATGGGCTGTCACCGCGTTGAAGCGCACGCGCCGCTGAAAGGGCCAACTTTGATCCCATGTCATATCACTTATAGTGGCCGGATAAGTGTAAAACTTGGCTTTTTCGATACAACGTATAGCCTATAATGTAGTGGTATCACCAAATAGTAGTGCAGCTGGCAATTCTGATATCTCTTCAAGCCAAACTTTTGTGACGGCAAATTTTGACGACATTTTGGACGTCACTTACCACAAAAAGAGCTATATGCTACAAAATTTTCCAACAAGCACCATACTAAGACGTGCAGAAGCAGAAAACTATTATACTCATATGTCTTGAGATATTTCTCATGAAAATTGCCCACTAAGATTTTACATGTAAAAGTAGCAAATTTTCATTCTAAGATATCTCAAAATACGTCACTCCCCAATTTTCTTTACAAAACTTTACCATTTAGAAAGAAGAGGCTTTTCTGTACACGAAACATGTATTTTTATGTCGGGATCTGCAGGTTTAGAACAGCTATAGGTGTATGTTGACGTAAAAGGGGCCAACTTTGATCTCGTGTCAAATCAATTCTAGTGCCCTGATAATAGTGAAATTTAGCTTATCCTCACCTAGTTGTATGATCAGAGAATCAGTAGAGTTGGTCGTTATCATATGAATCACTTCCAAAGCCTGAAATTTGGATACTTTTACATGTAAAATCTTTTTGGGCAACTTTCATGAGGAATATCTCAAGACATGCATATAATAGTTTTTCTGTGTCTGCACGTCTTAACATAGTGTTTTTTCTCTTCGTTTGGAAAATTTGGTTGCATATAGATCTTTTGCTGCTTAGTAATTGACCTCCAAACAGACAATGCGACAAAATTTTCTGACGACTTTGACTTGAAGAGATATCAGAGCGGCTAGCCGTACTAGTATTTGACCATACCATACATTTTGGGCTAGAAGTTGTATCGATAAGCCAAGTTTAACACTTATCTGGTCGCTAGAACTGATTTGACAAGGGATCAAAGTTGACCCATTCAGCGGCGCGTGCGCGTTAACGAGGCAACTACAAATTGAAGATTGGTTTGCAACTTCTGAACCACTGTACAATGAGCTCTAATATTTTGCACAGTTTCAGTTGGGGTCTGGATTGAAGTTTGGTTTGCAACTTCTGAACCAGTGTACTATGAACTCTAATATTTTGCACAGTTTCAGTTGGGGTCTGGATTTACTTGCTTACAAAATTTCTTGAGATTTGGAAAGGGTTGAGTGGGAAGGTGATTTGACGTGGAATGACTCAATTCGTAGTTTTAAGACATATTGGTATTAGATTAAGTAGAAAATAGAATAAACTAATGTTTTACACTTTTATGAAGTTATGTGTTTTTTTACATAATTTTACAAAAATTGTTAAACAATAAATGTCCCGTTCTGCCCCGGTAGCCGTCTGTCAGGAATAGAATGAATTTAACAGGTTTTACCTTTGAGAAGTTATTGGACTCGTAACTGTTATTCTTATTTACTAAAGACGAACTGAGATTTTTACTACTCGAAACGTATTTCAGATAATGGACACTCCGAACTCTTAATATCGAACAATGGTCACGTGATAAATGATGACTATGACAAGCACTAATGCGAAAGCTAAAATTGATAACAGACTTAGTGATTGCTTTCATTTTAGGAAAGGGGGTGAAACTGGCAGATAGACTGTCTACCACACTATTTGTATTGATTCTACACTACGCAATGAAGGACAAGGATCGAAGAGGTACAATTTTCAATCAGATAAGCGCATATGCGGACGACATTGCCATTGTAGATAGATCTAAACAAAAAAATAATAGAAGGCTATGAAGAGGAAAATGTATAAAGACAGGGCTAAAGGTGAAAATAAGGAAAACAAAATATAACCATAATAAATGGCATGAACGGGGTCCTGGAGAAACAGTTCAATATGAAGATTAATATAGGGAAAACTAAGGTAATGGAGTGTAGTATGGGAAACAGTGGAATAACAAATGGTGTTAGAATGGTGGAAGAAGTTAAGGAATTCTGCTACTTGGGAAGCGTAATAACTAAGGATATAGCATAGGCAAGGAAAACTTTCGCGAACAAGAGGGATTTACTTACGGGTAATATAAGTGTGAATATTAGGAAATCGTTGCTAAAAATGTTCGTATAGAGTGTGGCGTTATATGGGTGCAAAACGTGGACGATAGGAATTGCGGAAAGAAAATATAGAAGCTTTTGAAAAGTGGTGCTATAGGAGAATGCAGAAAATCAGATGGATGGATAAAATCACTAACGAGGAAGAAAACGTGAACAGAATAGGGAAAGAGGGAACAGTATGGAGGTCGTTGACCAAGAGAAGGGATAGATTAATAGGCTACGTTTTAATATATGAGGGTCTTGTAAAGCGATGGAAGTGTGCCGGGTAGGAGCAGAAGAGGGAGAGATGGAATGCGCTTATCAGATTAGGGGATATGCGAGATGTTCTAGATATGAGGATATGAAAAGGCTTGCGCAAGATAGGTTAACATGAAGGGTTGCATCAGACCAGTCTTAGTACTGAATACCACATCAACATGGCTATATCGGCTTCAAAAGCAAATCGAACGTTACAGGATCTGCAAATTGGAGAGAAAAAAATTGAGGGAGTAGCGAAATTTAGACAATGAGTCTAAAATAAGTATAACAATAAAAGGAAATAAAGCATACTTTGCAAACTCAAAACTGTTAAAAAGCAAAATATTACGCAGGATAGATAAAATAGAGAGATATAAAACTCTAATAAGACCAGTGATAACATATGGGGAAGAATCCTGGACATTGACAAAAAAGATCAAGATGCTCTAAGGAAATTTGAACGGAAGATAATAAGAAGAATATGTGGACGCGTTATGGAACATGCAGAATGGAGAATTCGATATAATGACGAGATTAACCAAATTATAAAGGGAAAATATATAATACTATACATAAAATCTTTAAGGCTGCAATGGATTTGCCATCTAAATCGTATGGAGACCGTCCAAAGTATTCAAAGCTACAGAAGGAAGGAAGACCAAGAACGAGATGAATGGAGGATGTGATGATACAGTAATTTGAGAATGGTGAAAAAAGATCAGGGATAGATTGGCATGTAGGCGTATTGTGGCCCACACAGCGAAATTTAGACAATGTAGTGCCGTGCAGGAAGGAAGGAAAGGCCACGTGATAAGGGGAACTCGAAGACGCAGGAGGCGAGAGAGAGTCTCGAGCAGATCAATTGTAACCGTGAAACCCTACCTCACTTTGGTAGACGACACATGCAAATAGTTTCATTTCCAATTTCGTTTATAAGTGATGTTAAATATCTTTGTGATGCTCGAATATCTGTGTGATTTTGACTATTATCGTATCTTGGAAGACGATTGTTGTATCGTTGAAGTTGTTGGTTTTGCACACTCTGCGGCTTGGAGTTGTCCGTGAAAGAAGGAAGGAACTAGCTGCTGCTGCTGCAAAGAAGTTAATTATCCCGCCATCTTCCAGATCGTCACCTTCAGGCAGTCAACAGCCAAAACAACGAGTGACACCTGGTAACGTGTGAAATTCACTTCAGTTGGATCCTTTCCCCTCCCTTGCGTAATAAACAGACTCTGTGGCAAAATAATTACCTAAAATTTGTATTTGAACTGTAAATTATGTCATTGATAAGCCGACAGTAACAAGGAGCTCCCTAGATGTAAATAGTTTTAAGTTTAGATATAGATAACACCTTTTGTTTTCCAAGACTGACGAAGTAAAGTTGCCGTGGTTATACTTACATTCACTTGAATTTGTTTAATTTATTTCGATAATTTGTATGATTCTGGAACAGGTGACGTCACTCCCCTGATTCAAGCTCTCAGTCCTGAACCCGAGTGTGTTCCCATAGTAAAGGTGTCCTACGTAAAACGTAGGTGGCGCATATATACTATTCCGGTAAGATTCTACATATCGCGCCACTAAAAACGTCACACAATATTATGAAATGTAAACGATTTCAGGAATATGAAGACGGTAAACGCTGATGCTGGTGTGCAGCTATAGTTGTCTGTGTGTGTATGCATAGAGCGGGAAGTTTTGGTCGCCCTGTAGTTCGCAGCGTTACAGCGTTACAGCCCCCCTTCGATCAATAAGCAGTCACTCCCTGCTGCTCGCCGGACCAACAGCTCCTCTCCTCTACTCTGCTCTGCTCAGTTCTGCTCTGCTCTGCTGTGCTGTGCTCCGCTCCGCTCTCGTCTGTGCTGCTCTGCTACAGGTAATAAACCCACAATATATATTAACACAAACGGATGGGCGGAGGAAATAACTCATGCAATCCGTAACGTTCGCCCTTGTTTGCATTCCTAAACTAAAACTGAAAGAATGACCCGAGCGAACTTTTAAAAATTACGTTCACTAATTCGTATTTGTCTATGAATTCTATAATGGGGAAATGTGATTTTACAATACGGACGAGTTAAGAAGCTCTCAGCGGCACTGGAATCGCAGAACAAACGGGTAACAACACATTACTTAACACTAAAATATTTTTTTTGGAAGGTTCCTTCATTAAATTTTAGATTTCTAGTAATAAGCAAAATGTCAACAGGCTAATATTATTAATAAGTAATAAGCATTCATGACATTGGCTGTTTCATAAACCAGGTACGCTTATTTCGATACAATGCAAAATTCTTAATTTTTCAATACTATGAACACACAAAGACATATATATATTATGCGATAGAGAAACGGAGACAAAATGTAATTGAATGCTAAATTTAGAACTACTTTCTCTTTATTGTTACAAATAAATGCACGAACAATTATTTACATGTATATTATAAGTAACAATAGAAATAATATACTGCCAAGTTGCTCCGTTCTCGCGCTGTTTTTGAGTGAATATCTCGAAATTCACCGTCAATTCTTACGAATACAAGATGTGTGAAGCCGTAAATGTTTTGGTGCTAGTGTTGAATATTTGTAGAGGAGGTACACCACGGTTACATGAGTGTCTGAGTTATTGATCTGAGCTCCTTTTCATTAGGTCTTGATGAAGTACTCCAGTCTTGACGGATTTATGGTTTTTACCGAGGCGCATGCGTGTGACATTTGATGTTGATGGATTCAACTGATCTACTTTCATTAGTAAATATTTCGCATTTTCTCGCCACCTCGCTGTATGAGAAACTTGTTAATTATGCCTTTGATTTGATACTTTTTCAACAATAATTTGCTTAAGTATTTTCAAAGCTTTTTTTAGCAATGTTATTAAACACCCTGCTTTTAAATGACGTTGCAGCAGGTGATCTGATATCTTTTCAGAAGGTTGTACGTCATTTCAAGCGATATAACTAAAACTAGACTATATATATGCCTAAAGTACGTTAAAATAACAAATGGTTTTCAAATATCATTTCTCTGACACTAAATTTAATAATAAATAAATAAAAATACGGCCAAATAAGTCAGCCGCAGAAGATATTCCGTGACACCAAATTAACCATAATGTAGTTCAGTCATTTAAAAATTTACCTGAATAACTCCACAAAGTTGGATGAAACGTTGTATTTATATTAATTAAATTTAATTGGTCGTATTTTCATTTATTTATTATTAACAAATGGATTTAATTCTCATTCCTCTCCAAGCTTGGCAGTGATAGTGAAGTTTTTATTATCAAATATAGGTTTTAATAATATTTTATTTTAACAGCTGTTTTTAATAATAAAATATATTTCACTAGAATTTTTATAATTCATATTATTAATAAGTTTTTGTTCAACATCGCCAAATTTCGGTTTCCATAGCCAGACTGAGGAACCATTTAGATAATAAAAATTAGTCTTAAAGTGGGCCGTTAAATAAATCTTTTTACTAAGTGTTTTCGGGACTTCAAGATTTCCAAAATTGTAAATCGCCAATGACAAAAATATAATTTTCATTAATCATCGGCATTCACGTTTCCGCATTCATTTACTCTTATTTGTTTGATCCGGTATGTGTTGACCATTGACTTGTACTTATCTCACTTATTTATAGAATATAGGCTTATCGAGCAGTCGCATTCTGATCGTGTCATTAAACCGCCTGTACTCAAAAATAAATAATAATCTACTTTTATGTCGGCAGTACATTTTAGCATGCGACATATTTTTTTTTGGCGGAAAGGGAGAGGAGGAAAATACTGGTTGAAGTCAAGTTCATTACATTTCATTCTTACCTGTATAGAATATTACAGTTCGTTCCAGTTTGAAAGCAAGAGATTATATTTGTGCTGCGGATGATAATGTGATTTCCATAAGCTTTATTTACCCTTTCAAGAACGTAGCCATTTATAATTACCGAAGAACATTCCCATTAATTACTATCGCTTGAAAAGAGCTTTTTTTACATTAGAAATTTCTGAGTGTCCAAATGAACCATCAGGAAGTATACATTAATAGATCGTCTGTTTTTAATAGTAAGCAATAAATTTAATAATAAGATACATTTAAACGGCCATTTTTATAATTCATCATTTGCTATTGATAATAAATTTTTATTTAACAGTCCGATTTATTATTTAATAGTCGTCTATACTGAAATGGACTCGTTTTGGTGACAAGAAATACTTCTTTATAAACAAAAATGGATTTATGAATTCAACAGAAAAAGTAGTCAGAAATGTCGAAAGGCAATGCTCACACTTCGTAATTTTCTCCATTAAATTCCATGATATAAATAATTTATTTAATTTGTGCGTGAAGAATTTCCAAAGAAAGGAACGATACGTTTTGATATTTTTATTATGTTCTTATCCTTTTTATTTTCTAAAAAAATATTTCTGATTAATTTGGCTATTTTATTAATTTATTTGTAGTATTTGACATATTGTTGTTACATACTGAAAAGCCTCATAAATCCTTTCGTAGTTACTTTTATTTTATTCATAGCCCTATTTGTGTCATAACAAAATTTTAAATCATATTATATTCGTATATCAGTTGCAGGAATTAAGAAAGTTATAAATCGAATAAATTTACGACCAGTTACAGACAAAGTTGTATTTAAATAAACCGACATTTCCTCACAATATTTTTGACTTCCTCGGGTAAACTTTTATTCAAAAAATAGCCATTGAATTTTCCTGAGGAAGTCCCAAATATGGTGACGAAACGTCGGTTCATTTAAATACAAACTTTGTCTGTAACTGGTCGTAAATTTATTCGATTTAATTGTAAAAAATATAAATATTGATTTACTATTTTTAAAAAGTTATACGTTTTAAACCATTGATTGTGTCGAAGAAGATTACGGCAAGATCATCATTGATTCAATTATCAATAAGGTTATGAATATCAGTCTTATTAAATTGATGAAATTAGTTGAATCGTCTTTAATTTGTATACTGCGTAAGGACTGAGTGCTCGAAGGAACTTGTAAAGACATAGCATTCCATTGTTGCTGTTACTTTCTCAACTTTTCCCTCAGATATCTCTGATAAAAATCTGAAAGGTTTTTTCTCTATGTTGGGATAACTGTCAGCGACACGTCTCCCAGGGTTATCACGTTGCACCAGGGGAACAGATAAAAGCGTAGCCACTGCCTTCAAATCCCACGCTTCATGGCGGAAACATTACCTTCTACCATTCTCGTTTTAAATGTTTCTTTTTCAGTTTATGATTACGAAATGGGTTTTTTAAATATCGTGGCGGTAAAGTAGGAGCTCGTTTCACTACCCGAATGCGTCTGCATATAACACGGTCTTGATTGTTGGATCAGATTGCACTGCTCGTCACTGGCCATGAAATATTCACCATAAGAAATAGGAGAGAGGAAATTAATTCGAGTTCACTTGGTTCCAAATTTATTTCCTGCGCAAAAATGTGTCTGTGACGAAATCGTTAAGTTCACAGTGTGTCTCATCAGTGACCTCTGTGTTCAAAAAATACTGAACACCCTTATATGCGTTTGCAAATAAACGTGAAATTGGTGAAAACCATCTTAATCATCCGCGATAGTAGTCTTCCAACTTCAAGAAAGTAAAAAATTGCCTTATTTCTTTTACATTTTAACAAGTGTTGAGTGTTTTTGTCAAATACTGCCTATTTCAAAACGAATTGTTCTATTTGTTATTTATATATTTTAAAAAATAAAATTATTATTAATCTGGTATTAACATAACATAACTCAAAGATCCTCAATGTGTGCCCCAAGAGATGCACGGCATACGTGTATGCGGTATTCAAATTCGTCCCACATTCTGGTAAGCATGTCTTAAGTTACTGCTTCTACGGCTATGGTTATTCGGTTCTGCAATTCGACCAGTGCTGCTGCAAGTTCAGGCACATAAACTGAGTCATTTAGAAACTTCGACAAGAAAAAATAAGATGCAGTGAGGTCCGGTGGTGACCTTGGAGGCCAGTGAAGTAAAGCTGAATCATTTCGTCCTGTACGGCCGATCCATCGTCGTAATTTAAAAACTACTACCTACGGGGATTCACATAGAACTGTTGTTATCAACACTAAGTTAATCACATCCGGATAAAAGCTGAAAAGTTATGAATATTTGAAATCGGATGATTCTCTTTCTATGTTCATCCTCGTTCTCTTCTTCAAATAATGTGCCAGTTTTTTCCTGTGAGCAAGAAACCAAACACTTACTAAATTGGAGCCATCATTGTCAATTTGGTATTGTTTCCCATGAGAGTCGTGTGAGATTTTATGTTTCGACTGCAATTTTTTTTTTCGGTTCATTACACCCAAGTATGCACGTTGAATCTATTCGAAGCTTGCAGGGCTTCATCATGTCTGGTGTCAAAGGCAAGAAATATTGCAGAAACTGTGTGTGGTGCTGTAATTCCCTTCCTATGCTATTAAAGGGGAGTTGCCTGTTTCAGGATCACTCTCATGTACACTGCTAACCAAAAAACAAAAGGTTACCAGATTGAGTTTTAATTAACATAAATCCCATTAACAGAATTTTTTACACTAATTCAGACTTTTTCCTTTTATTATTTATTTATTGACGCGTTCACGTTGGTAAAAGAAATCCTTACTTGAAGAGAATTCTGTATAACGTTTAGAATTGGTTTCTGATTTCAACTCGGAAATATCTGACTGGAAATATAACAATTTTATTGAAATTCCCGTAGCATAATTACCAAGTAAATAAGCAGTAATTATTTCTAATTTGGCAACATATAAAGACAACACAGCTAACTTCCTTTGATTCAAAATTACATTTTACAGTGAATTCATCGCTTTATATAAATAATAAAAAGACTACCCTTTTACTTTTGAGAAAAGGACATTTTTCGTTCTAAGCAAAGCTTTTTGAATAGTTCGCAACAAATTTTAAATTAATTTCTTTTCGTTTACAAAATTCATTTTTAACTAATGTGACCTCCATGAAAGGTGGATTCTTTTGATTCTTACGAATTCAATGCTTTTCTGCTTTTAATTCTTTTGCTCCCGTTTTAGATTCGGAGTCTATCTTTAGTTTTGTTTGTAGGCAGTAACCCTTTTGATGGGAATTCTATTTACGCGTTATTTTTAGCAACTTATTTACAACACGGAAAAGGTTAAAAGTGTGTGTTCTTTTGATGCATTGAATGAATGGTTTGCTTTATGTGTACATAAAGTTGTTTTCGAGGTTGGCAGCTGCGAGGAGACCGTCTTTTTTTTGTGCGTTGCCCGGCTCAGGCAGGGTTGCCCAAATATGGACACTCCCGCTAAGGAAGGCAGCCTCTCTCTCTCCAGACGGAGCATAATTAAATTCAGATCACAACACGGGATGGAACCTGGCCAATGAACTCCATGAACATGACTCGAGGGGAAAATTGAGCGGCCCGGACGTACATCGAAAACTTCATCGCGAAATATAACATTGTTTTGTTTTGAAATGAGAGAAAAACTCATTTTCTTGGGTATGCTGTCTATCATTCCGTTTTTTTCTCCATCAGATAAGGAAACGATTTTAAATTTCAGAAACATGTATTTTATACTCTCATCTGAAATGTGCTTGTGAAGTTTTATATGGATTCAATTTCTTTTGGTAAAGCATTTCGGTTTGAGGTATGTAGTAATTGAAACGTTTAACTTAGATTAGATTTGTAAGAAAAAATACGAAAAGAAACTAATAATTTAGTTTTTACGTTAAAAATATTTTAGTTATAGATTACCAGATTAATGTTCAATTCTGTAGTTATTAACTGTATAATTTCCCAGATACTTATTCACAACCTTTTCAAAAATATCTGTACGCAACCGTTACTACTTTACAGGCATTGTTTCCAAATTAAAAGTCGCAAATTATTTCTCTGATCCTTTTTTACTGTTGTAAGATGTAAAGAAATTAATTTTCTCCGAAGTAAAGTTACGTTCTGTTACCACGTTCTTTCCAACTTCTCCCTCACCCCCACTTCTTTTGCCAATACTTATCTTAAACTAATGATTTTTGCATATCCCGCTTCGTGTGTTGTCCAAGCACTCCGCTTTAAATTGGCAGAGTTCAAACACCACTACAATAGACTAAATTTCGTTAATCAGGTAATATGGGTTAAAAAATATGAAAAGGGATTTCTTTTCACTGTGGAATGAAAATTTCACATTGTCAATCGAGTACCAGATGCGATGAAGTGCTGCCATGTTTGGACGAATGCAACATGTTGTGTATTCATTTTGTAAGCTTTTCTTTACACGTATAGGTTGAGAAGGATAAGAACGAGAGCCCTTGAGAGGAACGGATCTAGGGGAAGGTTTAAATGAGGCAGCTGCGAAACGCCTGCTGTGTCGCTCTCAATTGATTAATGGCTCCACTGCAGACGCAGCCTCCGGAGGAGGTTCTTCTCTCTCACGAATACTTAAGCTCAATATAGTCTTATACTTTTAATTTATTATTTGTGAAATATTATTAAATCACAAAAATAAGGTGTAATGAGAAATTAAAATTTCTAAATGGTTGGAGAACTTAAAAAGTTAATAATAAATTACCTCCATTACGACGTTATTGCACAGAAAATACAAAACTGAAATTAATAAAGATTAAATATTAAAATCCGAAAAATGAAAGTTACAACGTATGTATACTGAATGTATTCAGTATTAATTAAAATTTTGTTCCATCCGCTAATAAATACATAAATTATTAATGTTTTCTGTTGCTGATTGCGGATTATTTTAATTGATATTGAAGGTAAGTTACATACTTTGTATTTTCGTCGTTACCCTTGACATTTTATTGGTTTTAATATTAAAATTTTCATTTCATTTTAGGTTTGGATTTCATACTCCACTCTACCATATATTTATTGCCATTAACAGAACAGGCCCTAATTTAGATCGAAACAATAAATAATAAGATTTTTCTTTGAAGCAAAAATATTTTTCAGTTAACTTTAAATATTTGACTTATGGAACCATTACTAATGTATTAAACATGTTGGATAATGTTTTATTTATATTCATGAGATATTATTAATTTTATCTGCATCAACAAACATTTCTATTATGGCATTATTTATTTTGAAAAAGAATTATTTAAAATAGTGCTTATTCCCATCATGAAATACAAGTTTCAAAAGTTCACATATTTCCTTAACTTGTGTGATCTTTCATAAAATTACAAAAAAACTATACTATGAAACGTATTTCAAGTATTTTGTTGAAATTGCAGGTTATCTTACTGTTCACCTCTGGTCAAAGAAAAAAAAACACCATTTCATTAAAGTTTTCTTGCAGTAGGATTTTTTTAACATTAACATGTTTTTGACTTGGCATCACATTTTGCAAAACTGTTTCGTTTGAGAGGAGAGGAAACTTGCACAGCGCGGACTACTTTAGTAGATGTTTGATATCTGTATTTTGTTTTTCTACAACATGCGTGTAGCATGGCAACACATTATAACTTCTGACGGTCACTGGAATGATGGCTGTCTGCATGAGTATTTGTACATCGTGAAGTCGCCTCCATTAATAATAACCTTATACGAATGTGTAATATTTTATAGGTCCACTTACGTCTTGGATGCTATATGTTTTATAGAGTTGTCGATAGCAATATTATGTTTTATAGTTGAGTAGTGATGATGAAAAGGTAAAAAGAAATACTCTGGCCAGTGATGATTGTTAGAGACGTGGAGATGATACGCAAAAACAGTTACTACATGCTGTTCGGCCGTAATATCAGCTACATTATCTAGATACGCAGTATTCAACAGAATAATAAAATAAAAATATTCCATTATTTAATTCTGGTATGTAAAGCACGTTTACATTACCCAATATAACAGATTGAACAGGACTTAACGATCAATTGGATATGCCATTTATACACTATATTTATGGCTACTAAAATGTAACTCATTGGCTGAGAAGGTGTCTTCATCTGTGGAAAAAAAAACCTTTACTTTTCAAACTAGGTCCCAAAACACGATACTTTTATTCAACTCTTTGTGTATTGATTAAATATTCATAGTAATGGGGATCTATTTTACAGCCATCATGGTCAATAGTTTCATCTCTGCGTCTCTCATTACATTCACAACGCCTGGAAATATGTAGCAGGACGTGATATAGTTAGATTTAAAAAAAACCTCTCTGGGCCACACAGAACTAAGTGAGCTTGTTACTTTTCTATTAATAGCGTTCATTTAGTATTGTGCGGAGAAGAGTTTGTCCCCATTTTATGTGTACTACGGTCATAAAGATCTCAAACAGGCACACCGTGAAAACTGCGATAAAGTATAGCTGGAGAGAAATAACTAGACGTGTCAAAATACGATGCGCAGCGGTCCACTGCTCATTAATTGTAGTGGGAGTAGGCCGGATTTCACATTAACAAATTCTTTGTTATGACAACTTTGTGGTGTAAAAATTATTTTCAGAACATTGAGTAATGAAAAGCTTTTTTGTGTTCATTTCCGAAAACGCTTTACGTCAAAAAATGCATCTTTAAACGTTAAGGGGCGATAAGTTCGTGGTGTATTAAGACAAACCTTGGTGCTATCTGTATGTTTCGTTTGTAAGAATATAATTCTCGCTACCTATACTGGATTATTCAATGTTTTAGAAGTGACTGTGGCAGTTTCATACCTTCCTTGACAGAGATAATTATTCATGATTGATCACAAATTATATAACCAGGTCTTTTGTTAACTACAAAAGTTCTCTTTATACGAGTATATAATAGACGAAAAAACGTGTTATGCCGTGATGTTTCGTAAAAGCCTCACATTAAACTTCATTGAGTAGCATTCGCGCACCATCAAAGTGTGGATGGAATTTAAAAAAAATCCGAGAAGGTCGCATTGCTGAAGTCACGGCAACAGCTAGTAGGATATTTCGAAAATCAATGTGGTGTGGTTGCGTATCGGATCGGTTTGTTAGTTACAGTTATTATTCTGTGTGAAATAACAAGCGTGTAGAAGTTGACCTTTGTTCGCCGAAGGTGACTCAACTTCGTTCACGGTCTGCTAATGTTGTATTGTTAACTCAAATATGTTATTTGTACGTAAAATATATTGAATAAACATTCGAGTCAGCAACACTGAAAAGATATCTGTCCACAGATTCTACATTTAATGGTGATTAGTTCTTTTAGTTCCTCAAAGAAGGAATAAAATCCGGCTTTGGTTTACATGTGCTATGTTCACGGAGCTCTCAGACATGCACACTGTGAAAAGTGTTTTACGCACACACACACACATATAGTATATATATAATACGTATATTACTATTCAAATTATTCTGGTGACGAGAATTAACGGATCTCTGTATAGGTACTAATTTTCAGTTAGTTTTTAAACGTTTGAATCTACTCAGCCGTTCTGAGTATTTGCCTTTCATGAAGCACTTATAGCTCAACTCCTGAAATAACTTTCATCCATTTCTTAAATACCATTCAATCTTTCTCGGTAAAAACACGCGTCAGACGCAGCACAATATATATATATATATATATATATATATATATATATATATATATGATAGGTGTTGATGATGGACTATATTCTGTTATTAAAGTCTTCGAAATTTTACTTAAGAAAAATCAAAAGGTTTTAATATAGGAATTGTTGAAGGACTATAGTAACCTGAACTTCTCAGAATTGCGTTTAATAACGGCAAACACAAATGAAAAAAGTTTGTTTAGTTTTGCTGTTAAATATTGATTTACAGCTATCATACCTGTAAAATCTGATTAAATAAAATGTAAGCATCAAGCATAGGAATGTTAATTATGTATACATATAGTGCTGCGGCTGGCGCGAGAGAAAGAGAGAGAGAGAGAATTGAATATTTTTAAAATTTGAATGTTAATTCCACGCCTCTATTGGAGTACTACGTCCGCGTTGTCATTATTTCCTGGAGGAGTCCTTTGTGACCGGAACAAAGGCTGTGAGCGCTCATCTTCCTCCGAAGAAAAGACTCGTTATTCGGACTGTCTTCTCATCTTAAAGACGTCACCAGCGCTTGAAATGTAAGGGGAAAAATCTCAAAGACTTTTGGGTTCCTGATTGTTTCACTTTATACAGCGAAGGGGAGGTGTGTGTTTGAAATGATAATGAAAAGGTACTTAAAGAGATAAAGGGGTATTTATTTATACAATCTTAAATTTATAAAATTTCGGTTGTGCGGCGAAGCAATCAGGTCTCTTAAAAATGCCAGGTTAAATCGTGGACGAAATACCTTCCATAGCTGACGAAGATTGGGAACATTGACAGCTTTCCTTGTTGGAACGTAGCGAAGCCTCTCTGTCAGTTTCTCTGAAGATCGTTCTCAGTTTCGCATCAGACTGATCTTCAAATTCAGTGACCCCAACAAACATTTCTCCCGTTTCCTTCAGCTGTCGGGGCCAAATTTGACGATTCTCTTCCGTCCCGTTCAACTTCAGAGAGGAGAATTACGATTACGCTCAACATCACCAACGTGCGACGAATCTAAATATCGAACATTACATTCGATTTTCTGTAGATCACGAAATCCTATTGGTTGAGGTATTGAAATACGTGGTACTGAAATATTTAGTTATTTCTCAGGTTCTCGTTTCCCACGCCGGTGTGGTTGCGAAGAACCTATCCCTGGGGAATAGAGGCGAATTCAGGTTTCGACATACTGGCGCCACGTCCAGTTCCCAAACCTTGCTAAATTTATTCTGATAATTCCACTAATATCGAATATCGCTATCAATTCTGACTCTTCACCTTCGATCAACGAAAAGGTTTTTATTTATCGTAATCATAAATCATAAAGAATGACATTTAGTAATTCTTTTGACTTATAGATTACAAGACATGATGAAAAACATTATATCATAATTTTTTGAAAATTAAAGTTTTACTTTTTTAAAATATTCGTTTCTTCACTTTACCTATAATGAATATTTTTATTAAATCAAGAGCTTGAATATCTAGAGCCTAAGCTCATCGTCACCAGAGTTTGAGTTGTTCCACTATGTTCTTTGTATGAATTCATTGTTCGCACACTGCTGTTATGTATTACTTATATAGGAGTTGTTACTCCTAAATCTTGTCTGATCTTGTCGGTAGAAACCATGGGGCATTTACAAAGGATCGCAGTACTTTTGATTGGAATCGTTTGATGACTCCGATGTTTAAACTACTCCTACTAACTATTCCCCAAAGTTGTATCACGAAATTCGTCCGATAGTAACTTTATATAGAAATATTTTGCTTTCCAGAGAAAGTTATGATTTCCGCACTTTGAGCCAATACTATTTCTGGAACTTTAGATCAAATTACTTACGTATGGAGAACGTACACTGACAGGTCCAATTATTATGACCACCCACTAAACACAATGTTCGGCCAAATTCTGCTCTTAATACTGCTTGAATTCTTCTGAGCCTGAATTCCATGAGATAGTGGTAGGTGATAGGAGGTATTTTAGGCCATACTTGCACTTTCCAATTCCTGAAGATTTGATGGAACTAGACCCATCTGCCTGATGTCCCTTTCAATCTCGTTCCACAAATTCTGGATTGGATTGAAATCTGGTGATTTTACAGGCCAACGAAGCAAGGCATAGTCTCAGTCAGTCTCTTAGAACCGTCTGAGGACAATGACAAGGAGCAGGGTCCCGCTGAAGTATCCATCCCTGGCAGAGTACACCATTAACATAACAGATAATACTTTAATACCCTTGGGCATTCAGGCGTTATTTCATAGGAATCAAAGGACCCATACCATGCTAGAGAAACATCCCCCAAATTATAATATTGCCGCCAACAGCTTGAAGCGTGCGGCAATGCCCATGCATTCATGTTGTTTTCTCAATATTCGAAAGTTGCCATCTGAATGGTGTGTTTGAAATCACGATTCATCAGACTACGTGACTCTTTTAAAGTCATCTACTATCCAACCCTTGTGCTCCTGAAGGCGTCTGTTCTTGTTCGGGCAGACAGTAGAGGCCATTGGCTACTATAGCCTATACGGTGTTCAGAAATGTCCACAGTTAATCCTTGATTACGATTAATCTCTATTTTATGCACTGCTGGTCTTCTCGGAAACGCCGGTCAACTCTGGCAAGCATCCTTTCAGCTCGAGGATTTAGTAGCCTGTGCCAACTACAAGCTTAACGTTGTGATCCGGTTATTTGTTTTGTAGTCCACTCTCTGTAAACATTAATAACTGCTGCTCTCGAACACTTCACAAGTGCGGCCGTTTTGCTGATACTGGTTCCAACGCTTTTCGCAAATATACAGTACAACTGATGATTCACTTCTCATGCATTCCCATTTGATAGCTATCTCGCCTCTCTGTGTATATGCTTCCTCCGTGCATTCCTGCGGTATTGCTTTGTCATTTAGTGCTTTATTGGTGCAAGTATCTATTTTAATTGTAAATGTTACATGATTTGGATTCATTCACGTGACCACTTCCAGGGTCCACATGTGACGATTGTATCACAGCGAATGTAGCATGGAGGATCAGCAATAAATGTGAGATACAACAACGGTTCCAGCACACTGGGGAACGCCGGGTTTGGTAGGAAATGGTGATGTGTGGAAGTCTTCATACTTAAACAATAACTGTTTGTCTGTTTGATAATACTTCAATAATTGCAGTAACAAGCCGCAATGATGATAATAATAAAATAAGTATATTTAAACTACCTTCTTTGTATAGTCACACAGAGAACAATTTCTGTCTACCGAGTATCAATAGTTGTACTTCATGAAGTTCTTTGTCGTGTTTTTAAATGTGTTCGAAACTTCTCCAACACACACACACAGATTTGTTAAATTAATTTTCAAAAAAACTTGTTTTTGCCCATTGCACTGAGGAACGAAAAACAATTTTTTGTCCCAGAAAGAAAAATATGTGATTCTGTTAATATTATTTCTCTTGAATTCAAATTTGATGTCGGATTTTCCCCATCCCGCAAGGTTTACTAAATACTGGCATTTATACTTTCAAACTCTATAACATTTTCTACATTTTTAAGAACACATTACTCGAACATTGTGACTGACGTAGAAATGAGGAAATAACAATTTCCTGTTATTTTTGCCTGTGGAGTATCTACCTTGACGATCCAACAATAATGGGCCAACATATTAGGATGCAAAAGAGTTACCTACATTTTTTTGGGAAATCGAAAGGCAGAAAATTACCGTAACATTGTCAACGATCTTATAACATCATATGAGTAGCAATATATCCATAAAAGAACACTTTATACACTCGCACTTTGATTTATTCTCGGAAAATCTTAGCGCAGTGGGCGATGAGCACGGGGAACATTTTCATCGGGAGATTTCAGCTATGGAATCCTAATGTGCTAGCCGATTATTGTTGGCCCATCAAGAGGGATCTTCCAGAGGTGAAACATAGCAGAAAATAATCATTTATTACTTTCTAGGTGAGTCTGATTGTTTGATTATTCGAAATGTTTGATATTTAAATTCCTGTCTTTCGGAAACCTTGTTAGATAAGTAAATCCCGATTTCATAGTTAAATTAAGGAGAAAATGTACTACCAGAATCACGTATAAAACTTAATGAGACCAAAGAAAATCTTGTTTTGTTCCTCAGTGTTATTAGTTTTAAAATGAAACGCTTAGGATAATAATCGGCACAATATTCACAACATTTTCAAACATTCAGATTAGTTGAGTTTGCTAAACGTATCATCATTTTAGGTACTACTGTTGTGGTCAATGCTCTTATAATTTTTTTTATTAAGATATATACAATCTGTTCAAAAGAACATTCAGCAAATTGGATGGATGAATGACACATGAGGGGAGAAGTGGCCCACTGATCACGCTTCGTGACACACGAATACAATAAATTTGATCTTTACAGTTCTGTTGGCCGCTTCCTCTTCAATCTGCGACGAGAGGTTAGTTCATTTGCTAGATGGCTGACCTCTTCGTTATGGTGTCTTGGGAGATTTTGACGATAATTAGTGCTGATTCTGTGTATTTCCTCTTCTATAGTAGGTATGGCTAGGTCTTCGTGTATTGTTTCGTTGCTGACGAACCAGGGTGCGTTTAAGATGGTACGTAGGATTTTTGACTGAAGACGTTGAATAATTTATGAATATGAAGGTTTGGTGCACCCCCATAGTTGGATACCATATGTCCATATGGGTTTAAGAATACATTTATATATGAGTATTTAATTTTCTGTTTTTAATTTGGAGTTTCTGCAAAGTAGCCAATGCATATGTTGAAGCTTACTCTTGATAATGACCCCTTTTGAATGTTAAATGCGGTTTCCACGTTAGTTTAGAGCCCAATAGTAAACCAAGGTATTTGACTTCATTGGTGATGGGTAATGGTGTATTATTTATTGAGACATTTGGACAGTTTGTTTTCCTGGTGGTAAAATTTACTTGCACTGATTTATTAGGATTTACATTTATAAGTCTAGCCATTCTTCAAGGTTATTTAAATGATTTTGCAGAGCAGCAGCAGCTGTAAGGGGGTCATTATCTGCGGTGTCATCAGAGTAGGTTGCAAGTATTGTTTTGTTTGTTTCCGGTATATCCGCTGTAAATATAAGACATAAAAGCGGTCCCAGGACACTACCCTGTGGCACTCCAGAGGCAGTTAAATGAATTGTGTCTTATAATTTGATATTGTTATTGTGCTCGCTTCGCGGAACCATAAACGGAATCTGTTGAGTGTTTTATGCAGCTGTGGTTCGTCACAGTACTTAGTTGGCATAAGCCAGAACGATATTCATAGCTGAATAGTACGTAAGTAGTATGGAGGCTGTATTCCGTTGTTTGCCTTGTAGGAAGGAACCCCCGCCTGATAAATCAGTCCACAGCTCCGTGATTTGTGTGTTCGAGAAAGAGCATTATGGGGGCCCGGGGTTAAATAAAGCAAACCCTCTTCAAGCTATGCGGATAGAAAGAGAGGGGAATGATGAGGGAAGAAATTCTTCCTGTGCTTGCAACGTGGCTCACTCGGTATTCGTCTGGAATCCCGACCTTTGGCCAGTTACTGATGGGTAAATTTGTCACAAGTGTCTGTCGCCTCGATGTAACACCTCTTTCTAGAATTATCTGAAAAAAAAATACTTTTTTTCTACTGTGATCAGTTTCCAAAAAGAATTAGAATTTTTGTTTGGAAGAAAATAAAAGACGTAAAGTGTTCGGCTTTAAAAATGAGAGTAGGCTGGAAAATAAATTAAAAAGGTTAAGTATTTCTTCAAAAATGTTGCGCTTGCTTCAAATCAATCCTTGTAAGAATGTAATATATAAAGGGAGGATACTGAAATATTGAAGGAGTGTTTTTCTTTGACCAGGTTTCACAATTTATTTATAACCATAAAATATTAACAAACGTTTATACGTTAAAGTGATTTATTACTCCATTTTCTCGTGGTTACAGGTTAATTGCATGATATGGAAATATCTTTACGTAGATCTGGAAAAGAAAATGCGTATGTGACGCAAATTCATAGATTGAATTATTTCAGACTATCTCGATAGATAGGTTAAATGATCGAGCTGGCTACGCTCACGTAAATCTTCAAATGTGAGAAAGAATGCGCGTAGTTCTGGTTTTGAAGTTTCTTGGCAATGGTATTCAAATATTTGGTGAAGAGATTATCGAGTGTTCAATTGTCTGTAAAAAAATTATTAGAGAATGGAATAGGGACGGAAGAAGTAATCGTACGAGTTGTACAGTACAAAACTTTGTTCTTCTTTAGAGGAAAGGGTTAATAATACGAGCTGGGCGTCGACTACTAGATTGTTTATTCCAGAGAGTCAGCTGTTTGTTCCTTTTTGTCCGAAGAGGAGAAGTTATATACAATTTGAAACGTAGAACTAATTAATTCGGGATATGATCATTCACCCGAATGAATCTTGCCTGATGCACGTTATTTCGATTGTCGTTTCCAGACAGGTCATTATTCCCATAGGTCGTTTTCCCGAAAAGGTCACATTCCCGAATCGGGTTCACCGACCTCGTTTTTTTACGAAATAAAATATAATATTAATAGAACACTTAATATATTATCTTGTTATACTTGACTTTGATTATAATTTAAGTTACTATTAAGGCGTGGAACAATTTCAGCTACAAGTGTCACGATCCAGGAGCAAACGTTGTGAATGTAAGACAAGTCATGCACCCACATGAGTATGGATGGTAAGGAGTAGCATTTGAAAAAAATGTGTAAACAGCCAATCTATGGCGTCAAATAAATAGTGTCACTCCCAATATTTTTAGTACTCCTAATAGCAAGGGAAACACGTTTAATAAGATAATGACCAAAACTGGTATCGAATCGTGAATTTAAATACATTTTGGCCTAGGTATATCTAAGTTCATCCCGGAGGTCTGGTAGTGAAAATAGACTTACGAATCCACTCTTCAATGCATGCGCAGTTTCAACTAGACTTTGTAATGTAAAGTGTTAAAATTTGACAAAAAATAATTTGTTAAAATTGAATGCTTCTTGCATCCCAAGCTGTGACAACTATTGTCCAGAGGAAGGATGAGTGCAGTTTTCACTAAACTGAGGTGTGTAGAAAATTTTAGGGCAGTAGCATTTCAGAGCGTGGGCGCTAACGTAATTTTAAGAAAATGTAGAGTTGTCTGTGGAGCTCCTTGGAGAGATAAATAAGACAAAAGGAGAATGTAGTTAATATAGAGAAAGAAGTTGTGGTGTTCGAAAGACTTGGTTTTACAATTAATTTACTTCGTATTCACCACATTAATTTTGGGTTAGGGGTTAACTTAATAAATTTTTTATTGAAAGTATATTGTTTCAAAATTTAAATGAGCAAGATATTTACAAAAAATCTTAACATTTTATACAAAATATAATCAAAGAAAACCACACATACTATTTACAATATTTATACATTGACTTTCTCCGACTAGCCGCATGGACTAAAAGGTTGACCGTGGTGATTGGGAAAATTACACAAAATTACATATTGAAATAAATAAAAACATACTACGACGTTAAATTTAAAACCTTATTCATTATGTAAAAAATATGTTATCAACCCCTGAATTGAAAAGTATCTCAAAACAAAACCCCCGTAATTACCGCGTCAACGTGAGAACATTGGGTGTATAATGTGGATTTTTGGCTGGTCCGTCTGGGATGGTCGTGTGCTGGTTACGGTAGACGGCGACGCCAGAACTGACGGCCCCTGCGCCTCCCAGGCCACTAGAATAGGCAACTAATTGCCGAGGTAGAGGTGGATCGCTGGCTTCCACCTCGAATCTCCTGACAGCAAAGTACTACTGTTCACGAGAGTGTTTACAACTTCTGGACTTGGACTGTCCAAACTCTAGAAAGAACTTTTCTCTCCTCGGGTTGTCAGCTCGAACTGTTCTCTACTCTCCTTTCCATTACTACACCATTTCTTGGTACAATCTGGAGCACTAATCACCGTTTTTTTTATTTTGGAAGGAGCACGCCCCCAATTGGCTACGAATTTGATAAAATCCTCGCCATTCTCACCGTAGACGGAGAGAAATAATTTATGCAGGAGCCCGCCCTTCCAGGTCTACTAAAAACTTCGCACCTCTCTGTCACCGCACATTTCGGACTTACAGTGCTAAGAGCCCACATCTCTTTCAAGTCCGATATTATTCAAGCGCTCTCACGTTTGTGTCCTCCCAGCGCATATGCGACCAATTGGATACTAAAAATAATCTATCTACATCAATATCTACTTAATGCCTTAGTGTCTAGTACATATGGTTTCCTACATAATGAAGTGAAAATATAAAGGAGATATATGTGCAGTGATTCTAAATAGCAGAGTACAGTTTTTTTTCAGGAATGTAAAGTGGTCTGTTGATGATAAAGGTCAAGTAGGAAGAAAACCATATAATGAGCAGTTAGATCAGACTATTTATTTATAAATTTCTGCTAAAATTTTAATCATTATTTAACAATATATACTTTTAGACTATTTTATATCCCTCTGTGAATGTCCCTGACAAAGCTCCGTGTCATATTGTTTGTGTTTTAAAAATTATACCACGAAATATTGTATTTACATTTTATATTAAAAGGTAAATATAAATCGTATAATCATTTATTACAGTACACAATACTTATGATCCGGAATCAATCAATGGTGGAATGAGACTAGCACTCAGAGAAGTTGGGGTGGAACTGTGATATATTTAAAACAAATGAGAAAACGTGTGCTCTGAAGCTAGTATTTTCAAGCGGAAAACTTGGCCCTTTTGGGAAAACGACGCAACGACCTGTTGGGTAAACATAAATCAAACAAAGGTCTTTCGGGTTTCTGACCTTCACACACTTCTTTCTTCATCTCAAACACGATTTTCCTACTATAAACGTTGGAACCTTCAATTATTTCTACTTAAAATGCGCGCTATGCTATGGGTCTCGTTCCTGGTGATGTGTCTGCTTAAAGTTGTCGACTACGGGTACTTTAATGCTGCGATGAAACTCACTGACTGGCTCTCTAACTGCTTCTGGTGATTTTTTTGCTGATAGTGTTAAATTTCCGTGGTAACTGCCTCCTCTGTCCTCTCACTCCTAGATCTTCCTTTTAGCTGCCTCCGTAAAAATTGATGCATATTCGCCCTTCCATGCCCTTTTATATCTACCAACTCATACTTTAAAATTATTTTCTTCTCTGCATGTTCAACATTTAGTCTTGTCATTCTCGTGGACCAGTCACCAGTTTTCGTGCTCTTAGTATTCGTGCATGCTTAAACACTGTTCAAGGCCTCATCTCACACAGTGGAACCGAATTCTTCACAGGAAGCACAGATTTTTATTTTATTCCCCGTATAATCATCATCAAATGATAATTCACTTCTTAATTTTTGTAATTTGTGTATTGTCCTTGGAAATGTTTTAGTTTATATCAGTTTTGTCTCTTTTCAGCATAGTGTTATTAATTGTCGTTTTCATAAACGGAGATGTATTAATTTACGAGTGATGTTTGGACTAGATTTTCATCAGTGACTTTGAACAAGCCAGTCTAGCAGTGGAGGAATATCTTCCCTGAACTAGAATCTTTTAACAATGGTTTTACAGATTCCTGGCAATTATCCCATCAGATAAAGTCTAATATAGGTTTCTATAGGAATGCCGAAGTCTATTTAGCGTTCACGGTTTCTCTTACACGTCTAGTTATATGAAACAAAAAAATTCTTTCAGACTGTGCCCGTCAGGTTACTGTGTGACTGGCATCAAGATCACGCAGTGCCACATAACAGAAAATCTTAAACACTTACTAAGTTAATAACAATTGATTATGGACAGATTCTGAAGGGCCACGAAAGCCAGAAATTATATAATAAATGAAGAAATATGCGGTATCTTTACTCGATCAAGAAAATTGGATTCCTTCAAGTCGAGTAGCTCATAGCAGTTCAGTAACCAAATTAATAATAGTACGGGAATAGTTCTGTCCCTTTGCAGCAGCACTGTCGGGACTACTCTACGGTTTTGTGTGTTGGTGGAATACTATATTGCGATTAACAGTAGAAGGCAATTGGCTGTTATTTCTCTCGAGGGCTGACCTTCAATAAACCATTCAGAATGCGGGACAAGCAACGTTACCGAACAATCGCAGTGCGTTTTCTGTTTGACTTCAGTTTGCTACGACATGTAGGTGTAAGACTGCCTACATTCACGTGGAAACTGATTTTAATCAGACTACAGTGACTGTGGTTACACTATTCTTGCTTTCTCCAAAATAGAATCACGGTGTAAGTAAAATAAATTAATTTCTTGAATTCCCATACGGAAAGATGTAATACTGGCGTTTAGCTATCATTTTACAAAGTTTACTGTAAATAATGATAAAATAATTACGAGTCAAACTACGATCACTTAATTATCTTTCAATTTGCGTTGTTTATTTCAATTTTGTTCACGTAAAATTTTACAGCCATTTATAACTAAATTTTGAATATTCAATTTTATTTATTATAAATACGTTCTCGTGTATTTCTTGATTATACGTGCACACCGCTGTGAAGTATTACAGGTAATGGAGTCTAATGAGCTCTTTGGCAGATCACTATGAAATGGCTTTATTATTTTTCTCTGAATCCGTGTACAAGTTTATTTATTCTAATATTATTTTCATTTGCCGTACTTATGTGTAAATTCTTTCGACATTTGTAATTTTATTTCTGTTTTTTTTTAACATTGCTGAGTATAACATATATATATATATATATTATTCACGAAATAGTTTATATAGATTCACAAAGGAGAACAGAATTGACGCATATAAGACAACCATAAACAAAAACTACTACTTAGTGTTCATAGGTTTCTCAGCTTAAATTTAACGAAATTAAGAAATCCAATTAGGGATGTTGTTTCGGAATAACGAAGAAAGATTAATTATGCACATTGAAGGTGTTTATTTTCTATTATAAGGAGTAACATATTTCCAATTTATATTGAGTTCAGTAACGTTTAGAATAGAAATTGTAGGAGTAATTACTTTTGACATAATGTACAGTTCATGAGATTCTACAAGCGCAATAGGGAAATGAGAAGGAGAAGGGGAGTATTGTCGTTTGAAGAGGAACTACCCCTCCAACAGGCCTCGCGAAACGCTACTGTCATTGCTGACAGCAATTTATTTCGTAACGCCAATATTTTCGAGAATTGCTTTAACGCTGCCAACTTGTGTCAAAAAAGAACGGAGTAAAAGTGAGCTGATGTCTACTCCCAGTACAATATTAGCGGAGTTGTCCACATGCATTATAATGATTATGCGCTTTAAATTCAGCTGTGGACGGCATTTCGACGATGAACTTTCGTGAATATAGATTTATTCTAAATTGTCTTTTTGTGACAGAATTGGTTTTCAAGAGTAGCGTGTCATTCGGAAGAACAGTTGAACCGAATTTGATGAAATTTGGCACCTAACATGATAGAAAGTAAAAATGCAAAAATTTGTAATTTGACTCTTCAGCCCAAAATTGCGCGCCAAAATGTTTCTGAAAAATATGGAAATTAACATAAAAAATTGTCCTAGAGTATTTTACATAAACCATATTTTATATTAATCTAGCTAATCCAAGAGGTTTTCATTGTTTAGTTTTTATTACTTTCAAACAAGTATATGAAAGTAACTACATCCGTAATGACATTAGTGATAGACACTGAAAACATCTGTAAACTATGTAGATATTAAAGGTACAATTATTTTAATATTTGAAATACCTCAGTAGCTATTTTGTTTTTTTCTTTGACAAAATTCATCAAAATTCTGTGCCCCCTCCTCCACTGTACTGTATTAAAAATCATAGCTCTAACTCAAATCTATAAGTTGTTCGTAATTCGTTTCAGGTAAAATAGTTAAACTGCCCTTCCTTCCGAAGCGAACAAACGATTCGTTATCGATTTCGAATTCCATTCGTTTATTTCCTCAGTCAGTTGTCGATTGCCGTGAAATTATTTCTGTTTACCGCTAATCACCCCCAAAAAATGTTTCTGTCGATGTTTTGAAGATTTGGGTTTCTTACTTCCCCCTCCTTTCATGATAAGAAAAGTCGCACGTTCATCAGCTGCTCTGTTTAACCCTTCTGATTTCCTATAAAATTCAACCCAATTACCATCAAATTTTGGTGTACTGTAGTGCTCTACCCAGAGAAGGTTTCTGTCGATATTTTGAACATTCCTTCACCCCTTTACGGTCAAAAGAGCTCCCACGCTCTAAGACATTGTTTGTCTCTTATGATTTCCTACACAATTCAAAGGTCCTACCTAAAAACATATAGAACTTACAACAGCATACATTCTTCTCGGGAAGGCTGACAAGCGAGATGTTTATCCTCGCGTGCGTGTAGCGGCGGCAGTGAATAAAATGCTAGTTATATTTAAACATTATTTTACGTTTGACAGACTACGCCAGTGTAATCATATTATTTCAAGCTAATCAGACCGAAGAGAATATATCTGTCAAGCGTGGTATAGTACTTGAGTTTATCTAACATTTTAGATAATTCAAATAAATATGTTAAATACTTTATAATTCACACGACTGTTGATTGAGGTAGTTTATATAAAGGCCTGGGCCTTTTGAGACCGAAGAAACGGTTCAAACATCTTCTTTTTATAAACATAATTGACTTTCTGTATGAATATATGTGCTTATTTAATGTACCAGAAGATTTTTGACTCGATTACGATAGTGAGTCTTCGTCTTGGTTATGATGAAATTCAGCTCCCATAAAGTAGAAGGCAAATTTCTCTCGCTGATAGTGCCAGAGATAATACTATCGAGTAAAATACTGTAGCGGTCCAATATAAATGAATTTCCGGGCAACGCCGAACACCCAGTTAGTTTCAAGTAATTAAGGACAGGTATCAGGTAAATAAAACAACTGAAAGCCTTTATTGGCCAGTCCTGAGCATCTATATATAAATAAAAAGCAATGCATGCGGCGAGATTCAGGCTTTATATACCCGGACTGTTCAAAAACACTTGCCCTTGAGCGATCCTATACCACTCATCCGATTGCCATGAAAGTTTGGTGTATATTAGTGTTTAGCTAGAGAAGGTTTCTGTCGATATTTGGAGAAATTATGTTCCTTCCTCCTTCCAGGTCGAAAAGTGTTCTGCAGGATAGGTTAAGACCTCACTTAGCCAGTCAAACGAGATATTTAAATGGCTGTTAAACTTGTAATAATGCTTAAATTTAAGCAATGGTACTCTTAAATCTTAAAATAGTTTTAATTTAATTAGTAAGTAAAAATGAAAAATGTTTTATAAGTCGCAGTGAAAATGATTAAGGATTGTGCCTCTGGCGTCCGAGACTTACTTTTTGAGTCGTTTATCCGGTGCGACGTTCTTCAAAAACAATTAAAAAGCATAATTAATTACATACATTATTTTACGCTGAACAGCTATTTAAACATAAGCAATGATACCTTTTAATTATTTTATATATACGAAAAATATTTTATAAGTCGCTGTGTAGATTGATTATAAAAAGGTCCAGGCCGCAAACACTGAATTTCATTTTGGTACATAGTTATATGTATCTATTCACATTATTTCACGGTAATCAGACCGAAAATACGGTTCAAGTATCTTCTCCTTATAAATATAATTGACTGTTTCAATGTTTGTACGTACCGCACACAAACGCGTGGTGCAAGTTCGACCAAATTCTGTACACGTGTTCCTTGCTACTGGAAAGAGGGCAAGGGTGGAAGGTACAGATATTTGAAATGTACGTAACCGGCAGATACTTGCATGCGAATAAATATTTTTCTCGGTTAGTGAAATTGATGGCGTCTCTCCCGGTGATGTTGGTATTATACTTTTTTAAATTTTTTTTGAAGATGCTGGGTCATCGTGGTGAAATTACTGTCTAATTAAATACTGTAGGGGCTGATAAAAATGAATTGCAGTTTTCGCCGGGCTGACAGCTAGTATGAAACATATTTTTCACAACTATACTAACTCCGAAGTGTCCATAGTAGTAAAAAAATAATGTGGACTGGTCAATAAGGACTATCAATTGTTTTGATATTATTAAGTTATGTAAAATTAAGTGAAATAGTATTTAATTAAACTCGTAAAGATGTTTATTTAATTATTCGCACTGTCGAGAAAAAAACTTCAATGCCAACCTTTATTGTAATGATGAAAGCAATGTGTGTGTTCATTGCAGGATGAAGTGGTTGTCGCTGATAGCCGTGACGGCGTTGCTGGTCGTCCTAGCCGCTGCTGAGGGCGAGATCTGGGAAGAGGACGACCACGAGATCCTCATCCGCAGCGAGAGGGGCGCCAAGAACAGGGGTCAGTAACATATCAAGTACACCTATACACTCTCTGAATTCTTTAAAGGTTACTGTGAGGAAAGATAACATAAACATGATTTTCCGAAACGTTTATATTATTCGCTGTATATGATTTTTAGAAAAATCAGACAGTACGAAACCGGAAAAAGGTTTCTTCTGAATTAATTATTTTTTAGTACGAGTATATTTAGTAGCTCGTATTATACGGCCAAAAAATATTTTTAATTTCAATAAATATATGGCGAGGAAATACCTACGACGATTTTTAGGGCGGATGCTCCTTGCTTTTTTCCCCTTTACGCTGAGAACGGACAACGGGCTGTAGCGATAGAGAGTACTAGATGTGAAGAAAGTGAAAGTCAGGGACGGAGAAAACCACCCAGATTTTGAAGAATGAAGGGGCTTATTGCCATAGCAAAATTAATGTTTCCTCGAGGAGAGACGAGGAAACTATGCAGCCCTGCAAAAACGGCCGAGAACCGCGAAAGTTTAAAAAGTTAGATAAGTCAGTGAGGACACTTGCTGATCATTGACGGTTGAATGCACATTGTGTGTATACAATAAGAGAGTCAGTTAATGGAATGGAAGCAGAATGCCTGCGAATGGTTAATTTTGAATAATCTACAAATACAGCAAATGTTGAGATATTGATTATCAATGAGGAATTAAACATCTTGCCGTCAACGTAACCTACCATATCTGCACCATTTTATACGCAATTTCCAGGTAAATAAGCCCACACTTTCTCAGTGACCGTCGCATAATAAATCTATGGATTTACACTATACATAGTTGGACCGACTAGATATTTCTTTCAAACGTCCGTCTCTGCTACTAGACCCAGAAAAAGTATTACCCGTGATAAATATAAAAGTTTTAAATAATAGGAAAGCCATGGAAACGTCACTGTTCTACGATATTACCTGGGCGGACATCCAAGAAACTTTTCTTCATTCAATTCACCAGAAAGTCTTCGATCGTTATTAACTGATAAATTAATTTATATAAAAAATATAGTATTCCAATTAACAATAAATAATTTTTTATTTTAGTAAAGCGCTATACTCATTGAGTTCCCACCCCATAAATAAATATACCCTCAGTATATATATATATATATATATATATATATATATATATAGGGGATGAAATCCTGTTACCCGAGGATGCTGTGAAAGCTTTCTTTGGCAGGCATTTCTCCCCAGAGTATTTTACAGATCTTCGGGGATGCCGAAGAACCTTAATCGCTTTTGGGAGGTGCATGTGTTGGGGTCGCAGACTTTGGCAAGAGTAATCCGTCAGTAAGCATGCTGCCTACCAAAAATTGTGAAGGCACGGAGAAGGGAGTGCTGTGTTCCGTCAGCAAATTCCTCTCCCATCATTCGGAAGGGCATGAAAATAGTACGCAATAGCCGGACCTATCTCATGCAGGTTTTGTAGGGTTTTCCCAGCATTCTCTTTTATCTGAATCACCGAATCCTTGGTCTATAACCCGGGGGCCTTAGTCAGCCCTTGGCTACCTTGTTATACCTTCCACATCCCTACTTTTCAGTTCCCTTCCTATACTATTAAGGAGGACTTTCCTGTTTCAGGATCACCCTCATGTAGCCTGTTGCTAAATATATTGGGAATAATTGAATTATTTATTTTACTGGCCCTTCGCGTATTCCAAGACGCTGGAAAGGGTTGCAAGGTCACGCAAGAGGAGGGGGCGGACTTGACCATAAATAACTCTTTTGTCCAGAAAAAGGAACAGAGAGTTCAGGGTAGAGAAGGGATGCGTACAGGGCTGTCGCGAAGTAAGTCAGTGACTGGGAGTTACAAAATTTTAAATATAATAAAAATGTAAGAGTTGTCACCGTAGCTCCTTGGAGAGCAAATAAAAACAATAGGAAGTTATAAACCACCGCCGATTGATGCACAACGTGTAGGAAAGCTATAGAAAGACCAGATAAAAAAGTGAAGTGCAATATTAGTGATTCTATAAAGCGGAGTACAGTGAATATTTTCAAGAATGTAAAATGATCGTGAGGAGACAAATTCGGTGAGAATCCTCATTCTGGACATTCAAAGATAAGGAAAAATTATTGATATAAACTTATAAGAATATTTTATTAATGTCTTGCTACCATATTAAACTTTACCATTTTATTTCCCCATCGCGAATAACCCCGAGAAAAAGCGTCCGTTCAATTTCTGAATATATATATATATATATTATATAATTATATTTATAAATTAATTTGTGGGATTTGGCTTGCGTGTCATCGGTATAGTTTCCCCAAGCGTCAGCGGTACCATAAAGGTGACGACAGATAGGACTTAAACGTTGAAATAATGGATGGTATTATCCACCATAACGCAGACTTTAAAGCGACTAATCGGACGTTATAAGTTGAACAGACTAATTAACTGTTCTCCGTAGAAGTTGGCGTTCAGTGGGAACAAATTGAATGTCATAAAATCTGGGGAAATTTACCTTGTGATCCCTTAAAAAGAGAGGTTCCCCGATCCAACGAAAGCAGAGTTAAGGGTTAGGAGATGACTTTTTAGAACAAGTATGGGTTTAATTCCTAAGAATTAGCCTTTGGAAAATTATTGATGGAATGCCGAAAAGGATCCATCAGCAGTATCCCATTTTTAAACATCTGACTGGCTGGAAATTCACTTCGGTCGACTTCCGCCTGGGTCTAATCTGTTGTTTTCACCTTTCCTGCCAGACGAGGAATCTGACCCGACTAGAATATTACAAGCAAAGAAATGCAGAGGCAATATTCTATTTCAGTTGCTATCTCATCATATACTAGCCAAAAATATCACCGATGTAAATATATTAGAATTTACTAATATTGTAATTGAATACAATAAGTAAAAGAAATTGTACAATTAGATGCTAGAAACGTAAGAAAGTATTTAACACACACACACAATATATATATATATATATATATATGTAGTAATATATTCTTCTCTTTTAATTAATATAAATAAATGGGGATTTTTAAATAAAAGAAACCGTTTTAAAACAAAATGTTTTGACTTAAAAATACAGTATATTGAATTAAAGATTTTTTTATACTTTATAATTTGTTAAGTTAGACAATAAAAATTGGGCGATTGCTCTGAATTTAAAATATTTCCACGGCTTTACTAAATCTCATGAAAATTCTTCTGATCAGGGAGCTAAGATGGGGAGAATTACAATTTGAAGTGTCAAAAGTTTTAAAGGGGTTTGGAATAACTTAACATATAGCTATTTTTTAACTGTTACTGTTGACGTGTTCCACGGGCTCGAACATGCGGCTAGCTGGCTGGAAGCATGTTGATGGCGATGGCGATGGCGATGGATGGTGGAAGCAGCAGCGTTGACGTAACTCAAGCAGATCTGCCAGGAAATTTCGAAAGTCCTAGATTTTCAGACTGTCGTAGATTAGTTGGCACGTTTGTTTGAGTACCGCGTCTTTTCTTTGCGGCTTCCAGATCTTTCTCCCCGTCAACACAGACTTTTAGTCAATCGAACTTTCGAAATTCAACTACGCCGCAAATTTAGGCCCAATTACTGACGCGCTTATATTTCAGTCCGCGGCAATGACCGACGTAAATTATGGGCTCATCGCCTGAATGTAGCCCCGGCACCACAATAGTTCTTCTCGTAGAGCCGACGTGACGGGCCCACAATTCAATGACTATGACCGTGTCAGCTTAAGTCCACCAGATCACCCAAGAATACACTTCATTACAATGTATACATATAAAGACCCTAGTTGCGGCGTCAACGCATAAACGCAACGCCCGACCTTCCGCGGTACAAACTGCTTATAAAGAATAATGTTCGCTCGACTGCTCAGTTTTTTCGTCTATCCTCCAGTAAGTAATATACGGGCGCCAGGTAATCTTGTGGATTTCTGTGGCCTGATGCTCTTCGCTCTGTCGGGCGTCTCTACTATTTTCAGAAATCTGGTGGCTGTGATGCTTGAATCTGCACGCAACAGGAAAGCCGCCAGAAAACACGCCACTGTGGTAATAACAGAACTTCACAAAGTTTGAAAGGAGTCCAGCCCATGATAAGACAAAATGTAATGCCTAAGACCGCTTCCTATGAAGTAATACTTAATTACAGTCCCGTAGGAAGTGTATAAGGTCATGAAGAATGGGAGGTGTTTTCAGTGAAGAAGAATCCCACACAATCGGGTAGTGCAGACTGTTAACCGTTGTCTTTTGAGCTGACTCGTTCCCTCATATGTTAAGAAATAATTAAATACGTTAAGTTTATCATCTGCTGAGTCGTGTATAACAGGCGAGATGAAAATGGTCCGCAAATTTACTATCGTGGTTTTGCCTTGGCCGATTATAAAGGCCAATTTCGGCCTCCGGACGGAGATGTATACGGACTGCCTGAGAGTACGGGTCGGAGAGAAATGCTGGCTGGAGCAAGCAACTTGTAAAATAAATTCACTACCTCAACGTTTTGGATTAACCAACTAAAGGCGTGGTTGGTGAAAGAAGAATTTGGCTCGTGAAGTCTCTTGCTGACGCAGTGAGTTCTGCTCGCGTTCGAATCACAGACAGGAAAGAGGGAAATCAATCAACTCCGGCGTCAAGATCAACGGTAATCGCATTTCCCAGACCTAAACTTTAAATCTATTCACGTCGAAGGGAGTTATTTATTTCTTAAGAAGTTATGTGACCTGATGCATGTTGGAGTTTTTCTCGCAGGCATTTCCTTTCCTCCAGAGTGACTGCGGGGCTTACCTCATTATGTCGGGAATGCCTCGTACTCTCTCTGGTTTTTTTTATCAAAGTTCTCACATGCCGAGACACCTTCACCTATTTCGGGGTCTCACGCCATTCGGAAGGGCATGAGAATAGTACCCAATGCCCAACCTACCTGATGCAGGTTATCCCTGCATCTCTTTAAGTGAAACACCGGGTGGGATCCTTAAACCATAGCCCGGCGGCCCTGGTCAACCCTTGGCTACCTTGCTCTACCTTCCGCATCTCCCCTTTTCAATTCCCTTCCTATGCTATTAAAGGGGAGCTTCCTGTTTCATGATCACCCTCATGTAGCCTGTTAACCCCTCAAAAAAAGTGGCCTGATGCACCACTCAATTTCTTTCTATTCTGTAAATTTGTCATCGCCAAACGTTCTACTTCTTCACCACAGGAATATGTGCAAGAGAAGAAGGCGGAGATCTAATGCAACCTCAAATAATGTGATGTTTACAAAAATTGAGCTGTTGAAATAACGTATGCAGAAGTCTATTGACTCACAGGTGAACTACTTAGAAGGTGATTACCACTAATTGTGCATAAGTAGATACAGCGTCAGCTCGTTGTTTTGTTAACATGTGCGGCATAGGCTTTGGACACACAAACGTTGCAGAATGTTCAATGCTATACTATCTGCATTCTACAATGAATGAAATATGCAGACGTAACACAAGTCAACATTCTGAGAAAGTAGGAATATATATTTTCTAAACATTAAATATGTGCTATTCTGTAACCTTCGGAAGACAATAAACTTATTAGTAAAAATAATATTTACACCATTTATTTGTTTGTCAAAATTACGCATACAATCTGCTGTGAATGAGATGGCAGGTTTACAAAAAAATATAATTGTGTGGACAAATAAAAATTTCAAAGAAAATAATAGAATGGCCTATAAGCGTTTTTCGATAATGGGAGACAGTTTATTGTGGGAGGTGGGGGGCAAGAGACGTTGCTGAATTTAAATTTGTTATTCTCTTTTTAAAAAATCTATTAAGGAAAGTAACAAATCAAGAAGAATAACATGTACATATTTTTGTGAAAACGTATCTTACTTTTACTGTGGCACTAAAAGTCTGATAAACGTTTTGATAACTATTAAAGAACACTCCAAAATATTAAGTTTACATATCCAAATCACAGAATCTCACCGAATAACAACTGTTAAAACATAATCCAACGCACCATCCATCACAAACTTACCTTAGAAATTCCGTCATCCCCCACAACATCAAACTTCCCAAAGTAAATTCCGCAATCTCCAAATCCATAACCTCCCTAATTAAAAGCGCCCTCAATTACCCAAACCCTACGATCCAGGAATTCCGTGAAAATCCTCCTCCATCTCCACGCTTCCGTCGGCTAAAAAGAAAACTCCCAATTGACCTCATCCTTCTTCCTGAACATTTAGGCACATCCTAACCCACCTTACCATGAAGCCCGCAGGCCACATCCTCATATTTCTCCAATAATCAGTTCACCGCCTGTCTACCCTCACCCATCCACGTCCTACTCAGGTACTCACAAAAATAAATAAACCGAACCCATTCTGCTAAAGTAGGTTAATCAATGGATTAACTTACCTCCATGCCTACACATCAATTATATACATTATTTTAATTTTGTATTATTATTTAATATTGTATATACTGTATCAATTATTGTAGCAACTAACACAAATAACAACTGGTTATGACATTACGTAAACAAATATGTCAACACTATTTTTAACGTCATTGTTTTTATGACAGATATAACTATATTACAATGTTAACATATATGCATGATTTACCTAACAACAGGAGCATCCATCACAAAACCGAACCGAAATTCACAAATAAAGTAAAAAAAAGAAATGCATCTCGCTGTCTCACACTTTACGTGAAACGGGCTTCTTTACCACAAAATATGGTCTATGTATTAGAATTTCAGGCAACTTCATTTTCTCTATTAGCTCTCTCTGAACACAATACCATTGAAATTCTTTTAAAATAACGAGTTTCATTCTTGGACTTTTGTTACGCAGTTTTATAGTTTTCCGACCACTGCGCAGCCGTGACCCTACGATTACTGTGGAATAAAATATTGTGCACACCTAAGACACTTAAACTCACGAGAAACATCGGTTTCCCAGCTAGTCTTGAAATAAAAATAAGTCTTCTATTTTCTGTAAATCGTTACAAAAAATTTCCACACTTCTAAAAAATTCAGTTCATTTAAAGGAAACAAGTAGATAAATATAACAAATAAAAAATATAGATAAATAAAGGAAACAAATAAATAGGCTCTGATTATTACTTATTTGAGAGAAAAACAATTATTCACTTCACCTTACGGTTCTGTTTAGATTATCTTTAAACCTTCTTGTTCTGGAAGATTTTTCTCAGACACTTTCTGTAGGTAAATTATTACTTATTTTAGAGGAAAACAATTATTCACTGCACCTCACAGATCTATTTAGGTTATCTTTAAACCTTATTGTTGCTGGAAGGTTCTTGCCAGACACTTTCTGTAATTATCCCAACCACAAGAGTACAAGAGTAACTTGGTGGCTAAGGCTGTGTGAGGACGAGCGTTGTAGTGCAGAGCATTCCCCTCCTTTTGTTTTGTATGGGTTCTAGGGTCTCACAGTATTATTATGCATTGATGGTTTCCCTCTGAAGCATAAATTCGACCAAAACACTGAGACCATTATTTTTCTTTGTTGGAAATTGTGGTTTTGAATTTTTATGAGACGGAAAATTTGTGTGACGCCACCGTGATGACTGTATTTTTGACTCAGGCGGATAATGAGCGATCCGGTTTGATTCACGAAAAAATTTCGGTAGGTGCTATTCTTTCCTCGAGTGGGAAGCGGATCACAGCACGTGGCTCGCACTTGTTAGGTTTTCTTACCTACATCTTTCACACAACTAGACACTACAACATGAGTTTACGTACTACTTGCTTTAGTCGCACTGTCAGGAAGTCCCCCCTCTAATATTCAGTGTTTCCAACCCTCGAAAAACAAAAAACTACAGCTCATTATGGTCATAGTACACCTAATTTCTGAACATATCTAGTATAAGAATCTGCAAGCGTTTTAAAGATGAAAAAGCATTGAAGCGTTGTTGCGAAGTACATAAAATTCTGAAACTTAGAAGGGACTATTGATCTGGGCGCAGATCTATTAGGCATATTACGGTCTGAATTATTTTTCCAACTCAAATGTTCTCATAATATTTTTTGTTTCAAACTGTACATTATATAAATGGTAAAAACATTTCAATATCGATCTGAGTCCTAGGTGAAGTCATGTCAGTCAATCATCGGAAATGAATCTTTCAATATAATTTGCATTTATTTTCTTGTCGTCGATGTTAATTGGTATGAAAATACCTGTGCATACTATTTGAGATAACACTTGACATCTCTTTTAATTTCAATCCATAGAAATTCTATCTACTGGTTTCTATCACGGAAAGTCAACCATCCAAGCCATTGAAAATGCTGTTAAAACTATTTTCTTATCATTTGAGAATAAGAATTAGAAATTATTAACTTGATGTGATTTAACAAAAGCATTTGATTGTGTATCACGTGATCTACTCCTGTCAAAATACGAATATTATTGGGTTATAAATCCTCTCTTAAAGCTAATGCAGTCATTCTTGGCCAACACGATACAAATTGTGTCAATTAAACATGAAATTTATGTGTGTATCACGGTGGAAAATCTCGATCAGTCAGTAATGAGACAAAAAGAGGAGGTGGATAATGAAGAATTGGGGGGACTAATTTTAAGGTCGGAGTTCGTCAGAGAAGTGGTAAAGCGCCAGGAATTGATAGCACGAAGGAATATCATGTCTGTTCAGGATGATTCTAACCAGGTAGTTCTACGCAGAATATGGAGAGCTTTGACCAAGAGAAGGATAGATTAATAGCCACGTTTTGATACATTAGGGTTTTGTAAAAATAAGCATTAGAGGGAAGTGTGTGAGATCAAGGATGGAATGCATTATCAGATAAGGGAGGATGTGGGGTGCGGTAGTTATGTAGAAATGAAAAGACCTGCGCAAAATAGGTTAGCATAGAGGGTTGAATCAAACCAGTCTAAGGACAAACAAACCATTGTAAACATTTCTTTTGTATTTTAATAGTTAGAACACCAGATGAGGTCCCAAACTAAGGGACGAAACGTTGTGTAATGAAATGATGTCAATAATGTTTTTAATTCTTCTGACTTACAGGCCTTTTGCCATTTATTAAAATTTATGTGTGCTAAAATAGCTTCTAATTTGTTTCTTTAATTTAAAAATCGTCTTGTAAACATAAACAATAGCTTTCGAACGTGCGTAAATCTATTTTTTTATTCATATACAAACTTTTACCGTATTGATTTTTAGTTGGTACAATAATTGATACAATATTAAATAGTAAATACAAAATTAAAATAATGTATAGAATTAACATTTCGGCATGTGGGGTAGGTTAATCCATTGATTAACCTTCTTTAGCAGAATGTAAAGTTAATTTTTTATTATTATTCTTCATATAAAACCTTTTATCGTATTGATTTTTAATTGGTACAATAATGATACAGTATATACATTAAATCGTGAATACAAAATTAAAATAAAGTATATAATTAACATGTCAGCATGTGAGTTAATCCATTGATTAACCTACTTTAGCAGAATGGGTTCGGTTTATTTATTTTTGTGAGTACCTTAGTACGACGTGGATGGGTGAGGACTGTGACAGGCGGTGTACTGATTATTGGAGGATATATGAGGATGTGGTCTGCGGGCATGATGGTAAGGAGGGTTAGGATGTGCCTGAATGATCAGGGGGGGGGGGGGTGATGAGGTCGATTGGGAGTTTTCTTTTGAGGCGGCGGTAGCGTGGAGGTGGAGGAGGATTGTTATGGAATTACTGGATCGTTGAGTTTGGGTGGTTGAGGACGCTTTGATTAGGGAGCTTATGGATTTGGAGGTAAATCTATTTATTGCAAGTGAATTGATTCTATTGTTTACTATCGGACAGTTTGTAAACAGACGCACAATAAGAAAGTTAACAGTAGTCTTGTCCCATAAATTCCAGCAAGTAAAGTTTTTATTTTATATTTTGTAACAGATCCGTGCAGATATGTGAAGGGAGCCTGGTCTGAATGTGACCCAAAATCGAACATGCGATCCAGAACGCTGACTTTGAAGAAGGGCGACCCTACCACATGCGAGCAAACCAAAACCATCCAGAAGAAGTGCAAGAAAGGTAAGTGCGCCCGACGCATGCTGCTTATGCAGTTTGCATGTCTCAGCTTTGTGCTTCAAAGCAACCTTAGACCTACATACTATATTGAAATCGTCAGTATAATATCACTCCACTGAGGAGTCGAAAATTCGGGCTCTTACCGCTAGCCTTCATCAGGAGCATTCTAGTAAATTATTTACACATAACAGTGCTAAAATACCATCACAAGTAGGTATGGCCAATCAGTGAGATAGGAATCAGGAGTTTTGGATTCAACGGCGGAAAATAAGTTAACCGTTTCTTCATATGTCAATTTGTTGTGGCAGTCAGAAATTTTCAGATTATATCCACTGAATTAAGACTCTAGTATTTTCATTAGATGTTTTTGTGCTTAGCTTTTAAATTCAAGTGTAAACATTTCAATTGATTACAAGTTCATAAGTGATACACGACATCTTTTGCGAAGGATTTTGTTAACACTACTCGATAGTGTCGCGTGTGCAACGTGTTTTAACATTGCGGAAATGACATGTCTGGTGTATGTTAAGTGAGAAATTGCCCCCTTCCCTATTAACTACTAGGGGGCAGCGTTGACCTACTTCTGCAAATCAGGCCGGTCACTGCAATTCGAAAACTCATTTGTACTGAAGATAACCAGGCAATCTGAAACTGCCAATATTATATAACTACAATTCAACGTAACTCCGACGACAAAATTTACTGTCTACAACTGCGACTACTCTGTGCTACAACACTACTGCAGAAACAATACTTATTTTAAAAGTACCAATCTCTTATGGCATCTCAATTTTTGAAGATTTTTCCTGCCATACAACGCTATTTTGTACTTCAACAACTCTCTTCTTGTTTTCTACATTCATAATACCTTTTCCAACATAATATTTCGCACCTTATTTTGATTTAGCAGCACTTATGAAGTGCATAGCTTACTTAATTCTGACAGATATTTGATATTTAGGGAAAAAAATAGTGCAGTAAAAATTAATTAAAAGACATTAAAAAGTCTACTTAATTTGAACTTGCAATCTTAAAAATATTCTCAGATTATTAGTAACATACCCATTTGAGTGTTTCTTGACCTTTCTGCAGTCGCAATGATTTATTTCTATACTTCCTCAAAATATGAAGATTAATAGAGGGAAACTGTGGTAGTGTAGTGTAGATTGGGAAGGGATATTTTGGAGGAAGTTAATGAATCCTGGTTACTTGGCCAGCATAATAACTAGGGGTGGTAGAAGTATAGTAGGATAGCACAGACAAGGAAGGCTTTCATAAAAAACAGAAATTTACTTACGGGTTATATAAGTGTAAATATTAGGAAACCATTGCTAAAAATGTTCTAATGGAGTGTGGCGTTATATGGGTGCAAAATATGAACAGTACGAATTGCTGACATAAAAAGAATAGAAGCCTTTGAAATGTGGTGCTATAGGAGAATGCTGAAATTCTGATGGATGGGTAGAGTTACTAACAAGGAGGTTATAAGCAGAATAGGAAAAAAGCAAAAAATATTGAGGACTGACTAGAGAAGGGATAGATTAATAGGCCACGTTTCAAGACAGAGGGTCTTGTAAAATTAGCATTTGAGGGAAGTGTGTGGGGTAAGAATGGAAGAGGGAGGAAAAGGATGGAATACTCAAGGTAGGCTAAGAAGTATATGGGATGTTGTAGCTATGTGGAAATGAAAAAGCTTGCAAAGGATAGGTTAGCATGGAGGGTTGCAGCAGACCAGTCTAAGGACTAGGTAATATTCATTGAATGCCAGAATTAAAATATATTTGTACTTATAAGAGAGCACCATTATACACACATCTAATCTGGTATTCTTAAATTTTTTTAAAGGATCCTTTGTAATTAAATTTATGTACAATGGTTCAAGTGCCATTTAGCCATGCTGACAGTACAGAAACACACACAAAAAAATTAAAAGACTGCATAGTATTTGCTTGTTTGTGTTCTTTAACATATAAAATATTACTATTTAGTAATCATGTATATTTTCTATAGCAATGTTCTTTCATATAGTATCCATCTCAACTTTAACAATTTAATTTTGTTTGTGTAACATTTTGGTTTTGCAGGATCTGACAGAATATATAATAAGTATCATAAGTATAATCTCAAAAAATTAATTCATTTGAATAGGGAAGATGGGCGGAGAGTCATTGACTTACAAAACTGGGAAACAGTAACAAGTCAAATTTTTGAAGACATGAGAACTTCAAGAAAATCTCATATATAATTGAAAGCTAGGACTTCAGATATCTGAAGAAAACATAAACCATGATTTATTAATATTTCTACCTTCATTATGACACATTTTCTTGCCACAACACAACTGCAGTATTACACACACTTAACGTTCTAATCTAAAGACTTGACTTTCTTGTAAAATAACACTTGTTTTATTAATTAATTTTTAATGAATAAAATGATAGTAAATCGAGTTAGATGTTGGTACTCATCTTTAAATAATAAGAAGAATAATTGATATTTTGTTAAATTCTGAATTACAGAGGGAGAGAAGTGACTTGAGTTTCAAGGGCTTTTGTCAGTCAAATTATTAAGCATAAGATGATCTCTAGTTCTTAGTTTGGTTTTACTTTTTGCCACAGCTTGCCGCTATGAGAAAGGAGTGTGGAGTGAGTGCTCTGCGCAAAACCAAATGTCACGCACAGACGCTCTTAAGAGCAACAGTGATCCTTCCTGTGAACAGAGCCGCCAAATAACAAAGAAGTGTAAAAACAAAGGTGTCAAAGGTACAGCTACAACTTAGAGTAGAGTAGGGATTTGGTCACATTAACACTATTAATGAGGGTCACTGCAATTTGGAATCGAGAGTTATGCACACATCCTTCCCATTTGCATGAAGCTTGCTTTGCTTTATGTTAACTTTATTAATATTCTATGCAACCCATTTTAGCAGCATGTATAGTATTTATTGATTAAACTTGTTGAATAGCTGCATGTACTATTAATACATGTTATTGTAAATGTGGTAAATATAATGTTCCTGTGTTATTCACATATTCATCAATTTGTCTCAAGGCATCACATATACAGTTGTTATGAAGGACTTTAAGCAATTCAAACAATTAATTCTATCTCTAATATGTGACATGAGAATTATGTGAGACAAAAGTCTTTAGTTTTAATTTTTCAGAAAACTGTTATATAAAACTTTTCCTTAACTAAATTAAATTGGATTCTCTTTTTAACATTTTGTTACAGATAATTTATACATAAAGTCTGCAGTGAATATGTTTATAATATGGTACTTATTATGGTTCAAACCTGATTTATTTTATTTGACAGCTTCATGGAATAATCTGTATCTATATTTTAATGTATTTTTGTATGTTCTTCATGAAAGCTTTTCTTTAATTTGGAATATATATTTTTTGATATAATTTTAACTCTTCATTTTCTAAACTTCAAATTATTTCATTTCCTTTTTCTCTGTTTGACATTTGTGTAAGAGATTTATTACATTATTAAAATTTAATTGATATGTAAATAACCTTGGCAATAAATATGATATAGTTGGAATATCATATGCAATTTGTTAATAATAAGATATTTTTAGTTTATTATTATGAAGAATCTTGTTGAAAACTAGCTGAAAACCAAGGCATGAAATAAAATCTATCAAAATGTTACATACATGATTGAGAAAATAAGATGAAAAAGTAATACATTATTATGTAATGCAGTTGTTTACAATCAGTGTTCACAAGGTTCATCTAGGCAATAAGCTCATGCCTGGTATGTAAATAATTATTTAGAAATATTATAGAATTTATTGATCTTCAAATTGTGAATGACAAACAGCCTAATTGTAGAATATGACAGATGCAACATATCTGTGTTCTGTTCACTACTCTTATCCATAACTATGGCAGTTTCAAAATGTATATATATTACATATTATATATATTAAAATTCCAACTTTTTCAGTCATGGCCATGACCAGTTTGGATATTTCAAAAGATAGTGCCATTTTGTTGACAACTGAAGTAGTTTGTTATTCCGACACTGGTTTAATTATTTGAAAGGAATAAATGCACAAATGTGCCTTCTTTGTTGAAACAGGTTAATTTTTGATGAAGATGACCATAGTTTTGTTCTGTGTATCTTACAGTTAACACAACTTTGTTGCTTTTTAGGAAAGTAACATTGAAACATTATCTATCTGTAGACACCAAACTAACGGCTGTTAGTTTTGTTGTGTGCTAAATCAGCCTGAAAGAAGTAAGAAACATGTAATGATTGCCTCAATACTACTTACTAGTAAAACTAAATTATTTATCGACATGTAAAATGGGCTGTTTTCTTCTATCCAATTAACTACAACTATGCTCTCACTCAATACCCAAATCAAAGACCACACCTCCAATATCAAGTTTCCCATTGAAAAACATTCTGTTGTCTCCAAACGTATCATCAATTCAAAACATACATTTAATGGGCAAAATATTAAGATTTTAGATGTGGACACTAGGTTCTTTCCCAGAATTATATCTGAAATGCTTCACATTAAATCCAACATATGTACATACTGATATGACATATCTCAAGAATGGTCATGATACACTATTGTTAGGCTAACTTCTTTGCATTGTTCTATCTTTACATTTAAGCTATTCTTTTGAATTTGTTACCTGATTTGAGCTGTGTATTGTCTTGCATATGAGTATATTAGATATCATGTTTGATATTTGGGTTAAAAGAGGGAAATATACTTAATTCATAAATAAATATTAAGATTAATTCAAAGAGACATTAATGGAGGAACCATTTGAAAAATCTAAATGAATATAGCTGCAGAGAGAAAAATATGCCCAACTGTTCTAAAGAAAGACTTCAAAGTTAAAATATAACTTACTGTGTAGATAATATGATGTTGAAGAAACATAATAGTGCTCATCATAGCATTTAAGGTGTGAATAAACAAGAGAGCTTTTTTTAGTTTTCTCTCCAGAAATAATAATAAAAAATTATGTTTGGTATTACGAGAAAATATAAAGAAAATTACTTAATACATTTTATGTAATAAAATTGCAGTACCTAAGATATTTAATGAGGATACATAAATATGTGTAACATTACATGTTTTAATAAGCTTGGAAAGAAAATATATCACTTGGATGAACAGTTTCTGTCTATGGCTTGCTGCAATTTGTTTGGCTTTTGGAAAGTATGTTGATATGAGCTGTTAAAAACCCATAATATCTACAATAAATTTGACAATCGCAGAAAAGTGCTGACATATTGATTTTTTGTGGTTAACAGGTTACATGAGAGTGATCCTGAAACAGGCAACTTCCCATTAATAGCATTAGAAGGGAATGGAAAAGGAGGGGGAGGTAGAGCAAGGTAGCCTAGGTTTTACTAGGATCCCTGGACTATGTTTTAAGAATTGTACCTAAAAGACATGCAGGGAAACCTAGAAAACCAGAATTAGGTAGGCCAGGTTATTGGGTACTATTCTCACTCCCTTACAAATAACAGGAGATGAGTTTGAAGGTGTATTGTGATTTGAAAAGTTTATAATTCACATTTAAAACTGTGAGTGAAAAAACATTTAATTGCATTTGTACAGCCTTAAGTATGTATTTACTACTATATACATGTCAAGTTTAAAGAGAAATGGATAGATTACAAATTTGAAATGTGATGAAGTCACACACTTTGAATAATTGGATAGTTAGTAAGGATAGAAATGAGGGAGAAAGGTAGGAAATTTACTTTAAGTCATATGCTCAGCATAGAATTATCTCAGGGAAAGGCATATGTTGAGTGTAGATAGGAATGGGAGAAGAAAGAAAGGCTGAAAATATTTGGGTCTGTGGGCACATGAACCTGAATCATTGCAGAATTTTGGATATGTTTAACATATATACATATTGTAATTATATTTTTGTTATCCCTCCTGTTTAAGCACTACATTTGAACAAAGATAAATGTAAACTATTAAAACTTGGAATTTAGGATCCCTAACTAAGATTTTGTAGTTAAAATAAAATAATTGAATACTAACACAAATTAAATTAAAGAATGAAATTTAAATTTAACAAGAATTAACATGGAAATTAGTTAAATTGAAAATTATACATATTTTATAACAGCATGAAAATACATGAAAGAAACTTTTCGCAGTGTCATTTGGTGATACTCCTGAACTTGGAGGAAGAATTTACCTTTAATTGTTTAATCAATTTACCAAACAAAATGAAAATGTCCCTCACAAACTTTATTTAAAATTAAATGAATTTATAACTGTTCACAAAAAAGACTTTCAGTAGTCAACTTTTACACAATTTAAAACTGTCATCTTGCCATGCCAGTGTCTGATGTTAACAACATATGTATAGAAGTACTATATCAGAATGGTATATAGCCAAAACTATGGCCACTGCTAACCTGTGAAGATGTTAACAGGTCCTCATTCACAGTCTGCATTATGCCACAAACCTGCTGTCAACAACACTCGGTCTTTCTGTTTGTAATTCTGCCGCCTCTGCATCAAATACACAGTACACTGCTTTAATTTAAGTCCAATGTTATTCCAATATGTAATTACAAGATTGTCCTTTTGTATTCCTTGTGGCATATTATTTTTACAGTAATTAATATTTACAAAATGTTACTTTGCTAAACCTGAAGCAGACTTCTAAAATATAACCTTAATTGAATAACTGAATTCAAATCCCACTAAAATTCTTTAATACAAAATTAAATCACCCAAAATTAGTAGCAGTACTGATTAATATAAACCAAAATATACCATTAGTTTATATTTATGAACCTTATTAAAATACAAACTTTCTAATAGAATGAAATTGAATGACATATAACTGACTTAACAAGCTATCTGGTTCCTAATTCATCTGTAATTAAATTAAATTAAGAGGCAGGAACAGCCTGTTTACTACAATATATATGTATGTATTTCATATCATGAACAGTTTCCTTCCCTCATCAAACTTTTATGTTTGTTGCCTATAAACTATTAAGATTTACTCATCCTTGGAGTGGGAGCAAATAATATAGTCTACTACTAACCAACAACAATTCAATTTAGAGATGCAATATTTCTGATCAGTATAATAAACAACAGCATTGTATGTATTAAAATTCTATGTACATAAGATTCATAATTAGCTTTGTATTTTATTTGAAAACTGTTAATATAATGTTTAAAGTATGTTAACTGTATTAATTTTTTTTTCTGCTGCAGGTGGCCGGCGCAGGGAGTAATTGGCCATGATGTTGCTTGTTGATGTGGAGTTCTGGTTCAAAGAGTGTTTTTCATATAAAAAGAACAAATTATTCAGTGCCATTTAGTTGTCCTCACATTTTTCAATTCAGCAACATAATGATGTAGCTGCTTTCTGTGGCCAGTGTTTCGGTACACCTGTGCTCCATTCTGCAGAAATGTCTGTACTTATGTTTGTTTTTCAGCCTGTTGTGCTGCATTGAATGCAGCAATTATGTGAGGGGAGCACAGATATGTGTATTAAATTATTAAATATTTTTAATGGATGATATTCATAAATATTGCTACATTTTCCAAAGAATTAAAAATTTCTCTTAAATAATAAACTCCTGCTCATCCTTCTGTTACTGTTATTCAGATATTGATGTGTATGTGCTTCAAAAGTAAAGGATTTTGTGTAGCTCATTTTAACCAACCAGATATAATTGTGTAATAGAATTTTAAACTACAGGAGAGTGGCTGCCGCTGACAGCAATTTAACATTATGGTAATTTTTAAGTATGGAATTGGCAACCATAATTACTGAGAGGATTGCACTTAAGAGTGGTTGAGAACATATAAAGCTGACAATAAGCATGCAATCTATCTAGCCATTTTCTTGTTATGTACTGTGTCATATATAAAGATATGACACAGTTTCAGGTTCAAAAATTAAATGTCTGTTTTACCCTAAAACTTAGAAACTCTTTGTCTTCCTTGTTCCAACTTCAATTGCTTTATAGAAATGTGACTTTAAATAATTCTACATTTAACTTTTTGTATTACAACCAATTCGATAGTTGATAGATTATGCGTTTACATAAAAAAATATGTATGAAGAAATAAACACTAGATAATCAGATAAATAATATGGTGTGTAAAGTGTATCTAGATGTAAGAAGGAAAATTGTATGGAGTACAAAATCATATTTGATATAACCATAAAATTCATACATTTTAAAATTGTATTTCCTAAATGAGTCATTACATGCAATAAAGTCCTTCTGAGTTTGGGTACAAAATGTGTTAAAGTTTTGTCATTGTTAACATACTTTCCTCCTCAAGTTATTGCTTCTTCATTTGAATCTGCTTGTGAAATGTTATTCCATTTAGTTCAGTGTCATTTTAGTATTTATTTCAAGATGAAAAATGTTATATTAAAAGTTATGGCAGTATTTTATACTAAATTGAGCAAAATTTGATATCTGAAGTGGATGAAGAATAATACCCGCATTAAAGTACTGGGGAAATAAAACCTATTTCAAAATTACTTCATTAAGGTTTGTATTGTCATGTATCTAAATTAATTTTAGGTTAGTAAAGAAATAGAAACTAGTAGTAACCAATTATATATATGTGTGTTATTAGATGTTCTATTCTGAGACTGGTTTGGTAAAGTGCTCTATTCTGTAATTTTGAAGAATCTTGCCATTTATTTGGAAATTATTGTTCTGGTTTCCTGTCACGTTTTACAGGTTCTAAGAGATAGGTCAAATATGTTGCTTGACTCTGTGAGCATAGCATTGAGATTTCTGCTGGATTTTTCTATCGATTGTTGTAGTTGTTGTGGCATTCAGTCCAAAGACTGGTTTGATGCAACCCTCCATAGTAACCTATCTTACGCAAGACATTTCATTTACTATACTTCTACCATACCTAGTAATTACGCTTCCCATATAGCAGAATTCCTTAATTTTGTTTCAAAATATCCCTGCCCAATCTAACACCGTTTGTTATTCCACTGTTTCCCAGACTACACTTCATTACCTTGGTTTTCCCTGTATTAATCCTCATATTGAACTTTTTCTCCCTCTATTAATCATCATGTTGAATTCTTTCTCCAGGACCACATTCATGCCACTAATTATGGCTTCCAAGTCTTCTGACGCCCCTAATAGTACAATATCAATGGCAAATTGTAGGGTTTTCATTTCTTCACCTTGCAGTATGATTCATTTCCATATTCCATTTTAATGTTCTTCATCGCCTGTTCTATATATAAGTTAATCAGCATGGGTGACAGACTGCATCCTTGTCTTACTCCTTTCTTGATTTCTTCTTTATTTTCTTGCTCTTCAATTCTAAATACTGCCTTCTGTAGAGGTTATGCATAAGTCTTCTCTCTTGATATTTTATTCCTGTGCTTTTCAAAATCTGTAGTAGTGTTTCCAGTTCACATTATGAAAGCCCTTTTTTAAATCTACAAATGCTATGAAATTGTTAACAGTACTCACATCTTCTCTAAAATCAACAATAAAACACTCAACAGCAAGTGCTGTGATACAAACTTTTTCTCTTTGATTATGATGCTGAAACAGAGACAAAATACAAACATCCATTAGTTTTAACCCAGGCTGTCTGACCACTGCAGATTGGAAACTTATACATGGCACACTAAAACTACAAGGCAAACTATATTGAAGATCATGTCTACAAATCAACTCACCATTATAAAGTTTGTATCACAGCTCTTGTTGATTGTGTGTTTTATTGTTTACTTTAGAGAAGATGTGAGTGCGGTTAACAACTCCAACACATTCATATGATCTATAACAATACCCTCAGTATTCCCATAGAGAATTTTCATAAAAAGTTCCTCATATTCATGTCTGATTTCATATTGACAATTAATGTCAGGAGCAAAATTCTGATATCTCTCTACAATTGATCTGAATGATTTAGAGGTCAGGTCAGTAAGAAATATATTACTTTAATTTTTTTTCTTTCTTTTGTAGAACCCCTGATCTAGATTTAGACCTGATGAGGCCCTAAGCTATTTGAAATATGGGGTCCTTTATAACACCAGAGATTCTATATTGTTGGCAAATATGATTTGGGGATACATAAAGGGTTAAAGTGGAAAGCAATGTAGTAGTATATTGATAGTGAAATAATAAAATTTTAACTCACAATTATTTGTATTTATAACATAATAATGCAAATGCTCGTTGGGGACCTAAGCTTGTATTTATTTTAAGATCTCTTCAATGTTTCGTCCAAATTTTTGAACTTCCTCAGGTAAGTAGACAAAATTAAAGAACGATTATAAATTCTAACATAAAATATTTCATTAAGTTATAAAAGTACAGCTTTCTATTTTTAAATGGATACACCTATATTTTCATTCATTATTTACACCTGCATTTTTGCTTGAAACCTCTGGAAGAGAAAACAAAGGGGATGACGGGAGGGTCCTGCTGCATTGGCGGTGTGCCTGTGAAACAATCACCCGCTCGAGTCCAACTCCAAGGTGTGTTGGTCTGAAATATGGACAAGCCACCAACAGGTGGGTTTCACGATCTCTGGAAGATAGGCAGAAGTAACCAGTACATAATTACTCCTGCTCTTTCTTTACCTATTCATCTAAATACACATGCTGATAATTTTGCATCGTGGACCGGTGTCCAGAAACAGTTAAGGCCAAAATGCTATTTAACATAGTGTAAGTAATGTAGGCCGCTAAATTTCAACAATGGCATATCAAATAAAACCAAATTTAATATACAGTAGCAAAAGCGATTCAATAATTTTATGTAAATTATTTTTTACATTCACTGCATAAAGGTTACACGTTGGCAAATAATTTATTTCTTCATCCAAAAGTTTTTAAGGCTCTCTTAGTTTACCCAATTTTTTTTTGGGTATCAGGCTACATGAGGGTGATCCTGGAACAGGCAACTCCCCTTTAATAGCATAGGAAGGGACTTGAAAAGGGGGGATGTGGAAGATAGAGCAAGGTAGCCCAGGGTTGACTAGGGCCCCCAGGCTATAGTGTAAGGATCCTACCCGGTGTTTCACCTAAAGGTGATGCAGGGAAAAACCCTAGAAAACCTGCATCAGGTAGGTCGGGCTAGTGGGTACTACTCCTGCGCCATTCTGATGACGGGAGACTGGACTGCTGTGGGAACGCAACAAGCACGCCTCCATGCCTAGATCAGTATTGAGAGGGAGTTAGCTGACTGGTCCAATGGAATCAGCGGACAACTCTTACCGTATGTCGGTCTTTGACCCCCGTACATACAACTCTCAGACTGTCCAAGGTCGTCTCATCCTGCAGGAGTCTTAAATTAATTACCTAGGCCATGGACCAAGGGGGGTGGGAAAGAGGAAAACCAGGAAGGAGGAGGAAGTCAGCCTCCACCTGGCTCTCACTCATTTCCTATCAGGATATCCTCGTTTACTCAATATACAGTGCATCTTACATATTGAATTACCAATGAGTATGTAATCCGAAGAGTATCTTAAATAGATAGAGAGGCAATAGAGGCGCTGGGAGCGTGACGGCCATCCCCTCCACTGTAGGTAACTTGCTCGTAGGCCCATAAGAACCCATGTAAAAACAGCGCTTTTTGAGTCCGCTAAAAGTGGATTATTTATTTACCCCATATATTAGTATTTCCAAATATATGAGGTAGAAAAATCAATTCAAATTGGAATATTAATAATATTGAGCATGTTTCTAAATCAGTTGGATGCGAAGTCATATCACCATATTTCTTAATAAAATGTTTAACATATATAATTTTCTATTCTCAAATGTTGGTGGAGAATGGAAATTTTTTTTCTGGTTTAAATTCTGGTCCTGGGTTCGAGTTCGGGGTCCAGTCGACATTTTTCCATCATTGTCTTCTAAAAGTGTTGAAAGTTTTGGGGTGTTCGTTTTTTTTTTACTATTTTTGAGTTATTGGTTATTGTTGTGTCTTTTTCCTTAATCATCTTCACCCTGTCGTCAGTTGTGAGTGAATGCATGTGCAGTGTAAGTGTACGGCGGGGACGAGCTCCAAGCTCCAAAGGCAAATACGAATAATGTGGATCAAAGGGGAATGCATTTCTTTACGATTCTCAACATGTAAATAACAATCGTATTTCAATTGAATAATAGCACAAAATCACTTGTAGCATTACTTGGAGACATACAAAACCTCTCTACATAAAAAGGCTTCACATTTTATATGCTAAGGTTAATCTAATTTGATCTTTAACTTTGAACTGCTTAGTTCTGTTATTGAATAATACCGTTAATTTTGCTAAATACGATGAATAAACATCGATTACTAAACGACAGAGCACTCCAGAGTGAATAATTACTGTAATGCCACAATCTTCTGATGTTGTTATTGATGGGCGTAAAAATGAAACACGGTACAGACGAGTAGATATGAACATTTTCATTACACAAACACTTACTTTAATTAAAATACTACTCAGTTCAAACATTATCATCTTCCCGTACTGTTTTCTTAATTTTACTTCTTTTATATGATTGATAAATGTATAAGTATTCGTTTCTTTGTAATTTTGAAAGGATATGAGCGTATAAAGATAGTATATGGTTCGAGATATATATTTTTGGGGTAAACAGGCTACATGAGGGTGATCCTGAAATAGGCAACTCCTCTTTAATAGCATAGGAAGGAATTGAAAAATGGGGATGCGGAAGGGGCCCCCGGGCTAAGTTTAAGTATCCTACCCGGTGTTTCACCTAAAGACATGCAGGGAAAACCCTAGATAACAAAGGAGTTTCTTAAGAACATATTGTTTATAAGAATAAGAACGAGTAAAGATAATTTGGTACAGTAAATAAAATTCGGAATAGTCCAGTCCGCTTGTCAGATCTTCAATTTTAAATAATTATTTTACTTGTTTACCTTGAGTAACTTGGGCTGGAGCTGACCCAATTGGACATGAGCGAATGCATCTAACATAATTTCAAATGTATTCATCCATTCCTAACTGAATAATTACCAGGTATGCATTTCGACGAAAACGTCGAAATTCGCTTTCATTCCCGCTGTTTTAGTAACAGTATACTTTGTTAATCTAATAAAGTTATTAGCTAATAGTATCACATTGAAGGCTAAAACAAAACACCCTCTACCTCGTCAAAATATAGGGTTTTTTAATTGGGGGGGGGGGGGTCGATGTTGACAGCATGTCGTTTTTCCAGCGTCCCTCACCCATGCTCTTTGCGGACACACACTGGTGCACAACAGGCATATAAAGGCAAATGTATTAATTTATACACATACGAATATAAACCATCATAACTTCTACTAAAGTAAAATGGAAAATAATTTTAAAATAAGGAATTTGTACGAAAAGAGTTGGAGATGAAGTTTTAGACCTAGAAGTAATGCACCCCGCATCATAATAATGTAAATACTGCCCAAATAAACTGTCCTGTTTAACATTAAGCAAATGTACACTGTATAACATATCGGAAACTTTTCTGGATTTGTAATTACTATTATGTTCATTAAAAACATATTAAACTATTATTTTGCCCTACGGTTACGTACTACGTGGATTGACAATGCTATGTAAATTATGTACTAAATTTTATATTATGCCACTCCATTTTATAATTAATTTTTTCATCCTAAACAGTGTAGTTAATAGTTAGTCATTGTTAGAATCATTAGGATTTAAAGTGTGCAATTTTCACACTTTCTTCCCAGACTTGGGACTGCATTGCGGCATGTTTTCTTTCGTCATTCATGTTGCCAAGTGTTGTTACCATTTTATTTTTGTTATAAAATTTTGATTTTGTCCATATACGGCTAGGCTAAGTTATTTTCTACCTTCTGTAGTTTATAAATAAATATTTGCATTCAACAAATAATTTCCCTAACTATGGAAGAAAGTAATTTATGCCGCAGACAGGAATGACCAGTTGTCATGAATTTTTAGATTTATTTTTAGAATAAAATATCGAAAAAATATTTTTATTTGTAAACTAAAAGTATAAGCTGATGAAATATTGGAAACTGAACCTTTCTCCTTAACTATTAGCCACAGTAAAAATATTTTGCTAGAAAGAAGAAAATAACAGACACGGGCAACATTCATTACTGCATAAAAACAGAACTAATTACAAAAGAAAAAAATCCTTTTATTTTGGTAAGGTCACAACTTTTCTGTTAGGTAACTCAATGAAGAAAATAGTAGGTATACATCAGTAAAAAGTCTTTAATACATATGATCTTCGAAAAAAAGCAATTAGGAACCCAACTTTATTTCACATATTCAGGCAGCAGCCTGTATTGTATTGTCACATTAATCAGAGCCAAACTACATAAATAAGTATAATATTTTGTATTCTGGTAGTATTTCTACAACTACAAACATTAAAAACCTATCAAGAATTAAAAATATTTTATAAAAAGGAACCAACAATTTGGTAAAAACACAGGTAATGGTAAATATTAATACATTCTTGGTCAACAATTTAAATTTCCACTATAAATTATTGATTTAAAGAACACAACTTTCGTCAAGATATATCATAAATAATTTTAAAGAACGTTTTAAAAAGACGTAAAATAAAAATCTAATAAAATAGGATATTATAAGAAAACGTTTAAAAGTTCGTATTTTTGTAAATGTTTTTAATAAAACATAGAAGTGATATCTCATAAAGCTAATTTAGACCATAGACGGGGAAATAAATGATTTCAAAATTCGAAAATTTTTCACAGCGTACCTTCTGGCTGGGAGAATTTCCTAGAATTTTGCGAAAATTATTTTCAATAACTTTCTAGAAAACATCAAACTCTCACTTTCTAACGTTTTCATAGTGTCGTTTATGGAGGACATTAAGATTATCGAAAAAACAACTTAATGGATATGAGAGGTGTAAAAGTAGTTCTAAAACCCAATGACAAAAAAAGCAAATAGCTAACTGAGGATATAAATTACTAATTATAGAAATAATAAAAAATAGTAATGATAATATTAATACTAAAAGAGAGAACTATAATATGAAATTCAGTACATAACCTACATAGCATAGTTAATTACGTAGTACGTAACCATAAGGCAAAAAAATAGATAAAATTATTTATTTATGAAACATAATAATTAAAGTTTACTTGACTGCTTGTATGTTATTCTGGATGTCGATTTTTGCACCTTAACATAATTTCTATTTCGCTGTTTAGGAGGATTTTCCTTCATTTACAAATGCATTAGGTAAAGATGACTTTTACGTCACACGGGGTTGGTAGTTTACGAAGTTTCCAACTACCTGATCCATGAAGGAGGGGAAAGGTTCGCAAGAAACTCGTTGGGAGGATCCACATCCGCTAGAGACACGCGGCCGTTGGCAGCCTACGCCATATTTTTTTGGTGGCGTCTGCCTAATCATTTATTATTCAGCAACTGATGCTAAATCACCGTTGCAAGTTACACGATTGAGAAAACGTTCAAATGATAACATTTTATTAGAAGTTTTCAACGCCCCCAACATTTGATGGCCAAGACGACCGGTTCGGTAAACAATCAGCCACCACCCGTTCGTCACAAGAACGTCAGATCTGCCGAGAACATCGCCGCGGTACGTAAAAGTGTAAGGAGAACCAGAGGCAGCCAATTCCTCGCCCAGTGGACAAGAAATCGGCCTTCCGCAGACTTCAACTTGGCGAAATTTACGTTAGGACTTGGGACTACGTCCGTACAAGATCCAACTGACTCGGGAGCTTAAAGTTAATGACCACAGACAACGCCGTCTGTTCGCTGGCTGGGCTTCGGAGTGTTTAGGACAGGACCCCAATTTTGGCTGAAAAATCATAATTAGGGACGAAGTGCATTTTTGGCAGAAATAGCCCTATATAGGACGACGCCAACTCCGTCGAGATTCATCACAAAAAGTTACTGTTTAGTGCGGATTTTGGAATGGCGGCGTCATTTGAAATGTTGTTGGTGAGGCCATCAACGTCAACGGCCAGTGCTACAGAACTATGATAACCGTTTTATTTTGGCCAAAATAGAAATGGACGTAGACGTTTCGTGGTTCCAGCAGCGCCACACAGCGGACGCCACGATAGACATTTTGCATGAACGATTTGAGGGTATCTCTCCCAGAGATGACGTAAATTGGCCACCAAGATCGTGCGATTTGACCCAGCTAAACTTTTTCTTGTGAGGTTTCTTGAGGTCGGAGATTTATGCCAATAATCACCAATCGACCGATGTCCTTAAAGTCAACATAACCCAGGTCATCGCTCAAATTCATTGAAAATTGGACCACTCGGATCCGTGCCACTGTGAGAAGTCACCCTGGACAAAACGATGTTAAATGGCATACATGGGCGTTTCAAATAAAGAAAAGACTTTCGTTAAACATTGTTTTAATCCATTTAAACATCGACCCATTCTTATTGAAAAAATTTTTATAATCCTGTTACTGAACAAATTTATTCTAATTCTTGTTCCCAGGATGTATTAGAATGGAATATAACTATGTACTAACTCGGTATTTAGTTGTCCCCGACATCTTGTACTTGTAATGAGTTATCAAATTATTATCTGACAACTTATGATAATCTTTGAAGTATCTAAATTATAAATAAATGCAAGATGTTAACATAAATATAGTACAAATCGCAACACTCCATTTTGAAAAGTCCGTACTGAATTATTTAGTGCTACATTGATGATACTGTACGTAAAATCTTGCGGTAGAGCGGCCATGCAATATCCTCTTCTCTCCGGAATCTTTCAACCACGTCACTCTCATCAGACGGATTGTGAAATATGAATATCCGGTGTGTGAAACATGTCGGACACGCGGTCCACGAAAGGAAGTGTCTACGGTGAGCTTCTCACTTATCGCCCAGACTGACATGGGAGAGACTCCCAGCGCCCAGAAATAGGCCACTGTTCGTATTCACTTTAAATTAGACCTAAATTGGAACAGAAATTTATATCGATCTATATGCGTATTTTCTAAATTATAGTCATTCATTTTACAACCAGAAACATTGCTATGGCAATAGAAAATTACAGATGTGCACATATCTAAACAATATGTTTACACTCAAATTATTAACTTTTTCTAAGCAAACCAAACAGAACTAAAGGCGCATGAACAGCGGCATCACAATAAGACCATAAATGAGAGGCTGAATTACTTTATTTAAATTTCTTGTTGTGGTATTCAGTCCTTAGACTGGTCTGATGTAACCCTCCATGCTAACCTATCTTTTCATTTTCGCATAACTACCATATCCTAACATCCTCCATAATATGCTTAGCGTATTCCATCCTTGGCCTCCCGACACAATTCCCTCTAATGTTAATTTTATTAGACCCTTATGTCTCAGAGCGTGGCCTATAAATCTATCATTTCTCTTGATCAACGTACTCCATATTGTTCTATCTTCCCCTATTCTGCTTCAAACTTCTTTATTAGTTAATTTATCCACCCATCTGATTTTCAGCATTCTCCTATAGCACTACATTTTAAAGGCTTCTATTCTTTTCCTTTCTGAAATTCCTACTGCCCAAGTTTCGCACCCATATAACACTCCATACGAATATTTTTAGCAATGATTTCCTAATATTCACACTTATATAACCCATAAGTAAATTCCTCTTTTTGTGAAAGCCTTCCATGCATGTTTCATCCTAGTCTTTATGTCCACTATACTTCTACAATACCTCGTTATTATGCTGCCCAAGTTGCAGAATTCTTTAATTTCCTTCAAAATGTCCCATCCCAATCTAATACCCTTTGTTATTCCACTATTTCCCATTTTCTTCTTCTCCTCCATTGCTCTACAGCCAATTGACGGCCTGGGCCTACAGAGTCGACTGCGAACTGTCATCTTGCATGACACATTCCGAATTTGGAGTGACACGTGGTCGGCGTATCGATCCTCCAACAGTCTTAATCCCGGTCTACTCGACCATGACGACACAAACATCCAAGCCCATGCCAGGGTTCGAACCCAGGACTTCTGGGTTGTGTGGCAGCCACGCTAGCCACTACACCACAGGAGGTCGGCACTATATCCCATACTACACTCTATTAACCCTCATATTGAACTCCTTCTCCAGGTCCACGATCATGCCATCTATTATGGTTTCCATGTCTTCTTCTGACTCCCTTAATACCACAATATCATCGAAAAACCGTAAGATTTTTAATTCTTCTCCTAGCAGTATGATTCATTTTCCATATTGTGTTTTAACTTTCTTCATTGCCTGTTCTATATATAAAAAAGAGCTAGAGCGACAGACTGCATCCTTGTCTAACTCCTTTCTTGATTTCTGCATTCTTTTCAAGATCTTCAATTCTTCAAGATATACAAATCAAACTACCGGAGATCTGAAGAGTCAAATGTAAAGATGAGACATAAAGACGGACATTTTTTGACGGGAAAATACTTCGTCCTTGTGGGAGGGGGAGAAACAGGCGAAAGATAATTTAACTTAGCAGATGCTGGGCAGTCGACAAAAAGTATTCGTATGTCACAGTTATGATAAAAACGGCGAGTCCGATCCCTAACATTAAATTTGAAATTCCCACACGAAACATCATCTTTGGATGGTTCATTGATGAAGAAGTAACTACCAGAAGCCCCAAGATCAGAACATACATCTGAAAACGAGGAGAAAGTAGGAGAGTATTTTTAAGCTCGACGTTATTAATCGGAATTGCACGTGAATCCTCGAAGCTTTAGATGCATTTTGGATGAGGAATTAAAGTTTCATCCTCACAATTTAATGGTCGTGCATGAATTGAATGAAGGAGTCTGCCGTCAACGTTTAGCTTTTTCACAGAGAATGCTCTACATTTTTCAAGAGGAAGGGAACTTCGTACTGTTTATGAGTAACGAAGCCCACTTTCATCTCATTGTAGCCGAAAATAAGTATAACTGACGATATTGCACTGCAGAACCGTATGACAGACCTCTTAACAGTCTTTAAATTCCAAAAGTGACCGTGAGTTGTAAACTTGGTCGCACTTGCATAATTGTACCTTAACTTTTCCGAGAGGAGGGAGAAGTCATCACATTATATTCAGAACGTTAGATCGCTATGTTTAATAATTTTCTGCAAACAGAGCTTCGAAAAAGGATTAATTTTCCAACTACGTTGAGCCACAGCTCATACGGTCAGATTTCCATAACTATTCTTAGAGCTACTTACGGTGGTCACCTTATTTCACGTTTTGTAGATATTGTACACGTGTGACTCCATTTTAGGGGCATAAAAATGAATCAAATCCTCGAAGACTGTAGGCTTTAAGAATGAAATTCGCGAGAAAACAAACGGAACTGACATATACTTGCTGGAGAAAGTGGAGGGAAATTTTGGAGAGCTCCAATTTTGAGCCAACAAAGAAAAACAAAATGTAAATGGGATGAAATCTTCACGGTTAACCAACCGAGTCAGGTTTTTAAAAGAACACAACGTTTCTGAGGCCATTTTCTGCCACCGTCTTCAGGCTATAAGCCTGAAGAGTCTACGTTCATTAAAATGTAAATGGTTTGTTTAATTTTTTATGTTTAAACTAAACTTTTTCGGCAACTTGTGAAGTAATTAATTCTAGTTCAAAGTAATTTTGAAGCGCCGACCTGTGGTCTAGTGGCAAGCGTCGCTGCTTCATAACATAGAGGTTCCAGGATCCTGGCATTGGCTTTGATGTTTGTGTCGTCATGGTCATGAAGACCGGGATTAAGACTGTTGGAAATCGATTCGCTGAATACGTATCACTCCAAATCCGAAATTGCCATTCAAGATGATTGTCCGCAGTAGAACCAGTAGGCGAAGATCCTGAAGGGGCTGCAGAGCTAAGGGAAAAGAACAAAAATAAGAAGGAGAAATAATTTCAAAGCAAAATTGACCGAATCCTGCTTTCTGAAAAATATCTTTTTATGTGCTGCACACCTAACGACAAATTTTACAACTATAATAATTTTTTAATATATTAATTATAGCACAAAAGCGATAAAATTCTGTGGCAAATGACCCGACCTGTTATTTGCTTATCTGCTCCCAGGGAATAGGTAACAAGTAACATCAAGTTTACCGACCGTATTGCCAACCTTCCGAATAATAATAATATCTTTTTATGTGCTGCACACCTAACGACAAATTTTACAACTTGATTACTTAAGATCGAAGGCTATCTCGATGAACTGAAGCTACGTTTCGACGGCTATCACTGCCATCGTCTTCCAACCTGGAAATATGAGAAGTTTTTCTCAATTATAAACTTGATGTTAATCAATTAAACAATATCAAGCGCTTCTTCATTAACATGTGAATTTCATTTTCTCAACAACTCAACGACAACTAACCCCTCACTTTTCTTCCACCAACCTCGAAACTTCCGATCTTCCCCTCTCCCGGCGAAATATCCATGACTTTAGCCAAATAGGAATTCATTTTACACTTTCAACTTTCCCATACGGAGTTCTCATTTCTTGATACAAAGACGTGAAACCTCACGCACCAGACGTTACTGAACTATATGTCAGAAATTTTCAGACGTAACAAAATGTTATGATAGAAGCTTATCCAGTCGACTAAATTTATGACTAGGCTGGTCAGCTGCCTCTTTCATGGTTTTTGTTAGGAACTTTTACATTTTGACCGCCACGAGTTCCGCAAATCGGAGTTTAACAAATTTATTTAAATTAAAATGAAATAGTCCGTTAATAAGTTAGTAAATGTGTGTACACTAAAATACGTAGACAAACGGAGAGAAGGATACAAAATGAAGTAATATTAATACATCATTGAAAGTAGCTCACTTCTCGGAAAAAAAAACATTTATATGAAGTATATTAACAAAACACAATTAGTACTTAAAGTTTAAATGATGAAAACAGTAAAAACACAATTGATTCAAATTACATTATCTTTTAATTACAGAACACGAAATACACTGTAACGGTATTTTACTGAGGGTTTAACATGTATTCACAATTATACTATATACTTATTTGTTTAATAAGATACAATAAACATCTCGATGTAAGAGTTATCTATTTAGTTAGACATCAAAATCTTTGATTATTAATTTCGTTGGGCGTCAAAATTATTGTAGTAATTTTATTTATTTAGTTCTCAAAGTTTACCTGTTTGGCGTCTGGTAATACATATTGTACAATATTTTAATAATTATCGGACTTCCTTGAATCTGTGGCGAAGAATGTTGCTTCGACGTGGTGTGTTGTAGCTACGTCGCTGGTATGACCTCGGATGCGTAGGAGCATAGATGAGAATTCTACGTTCTCTCTCTCTCTCTCTCTCTCTCTCTCGCAGATTTTCCAGGAAAAGTAAATTCTCGAAATCAGTCCGTAACTACGTTAGCAATTAGCTCTTTAAAGAACACTTAAAAAATATCGGAGAGCATTGTTCTAAAGTCGACTCCGGTGGTATAGTCGCTGCTTCATAACACAGAGATCCCGGGTTCGATCCCCAGCAAGGACATGAATGTTTGTATGTGTCTAATGCATCTTCACAATCCCCAAAACTATTACAGAGCTCCCGTTGCCACGTTTGCACAGTAGAGTACTGAATGGATCCGGTGGAAGATAGCCGGAAACCACCGTTGTGTATCTTGAAAAGAGAAAAGCAGACAACATTTCTTACTTGAGTCTGCCGTCAGGTAGAATACTAATTAATTAATTATTTATTCTAAACCGAGATGCTCTTAGCATTCTGATTGAAGTCCAGACTAAAACTCTCTCGCTCATACTGTTAAGGTGAAACACATCTGCTCGGACTTTGGCGGTGAGGAGTCAATAGAAAGGAGACAGTGTTTGAGTCAGGGGCAATAAAACTCAGACATAACGGTGCGCCTGGGGTGTTTCCAAATTTTGGAGAAAGCATCGGGTGGTGTTTTTCCTTAACTGTGACTCCCAGAGAAAAGTAACCATAAATGTTATTGGTCAATATCCATCCCTGCCACCTTGGTGATATGAACTAAATAAGTGGGGAGTTGATTTTTGAAAGGGTGGTAGAAAGATTTTCGAGAGCGGTGGATTTGGAGACATTTTCGAGAGAGATTGCTGGACAGATGATTGGAATTAGGCAAGCGAGATTTAGAACATTATCGGACAGGTAGTCCAAGGAGAGGAGGATAAACGGAAATTCTTCCTGAACCAGGAAGAATAAGGGTGGCGGTTCTGATTTGAATCGAGTACGAACCAAATAAGAGGAAGACGCTGTGACTTTTTGCTGATTTCCTATACTGCCAGGTCTCTGGGGCTGCTCTGGGGGAATGAGGCTACCTTTGGCTGGAAGTGCCAGCGCTACCGTTAAGGTTGAACCCGGCCAGTCATAGGGGGTACTCGCCCCCATCGGGGTTTTGTGACGGGACCCTTATGGGGGAAGGAGGTTCCCTGGGCTCTCTCAAAGCGCGACACGAGGTTGACCTGAGCCCTCAGCGAAAAATACAGGTAGCCAGGGGTGAGCTTTAGTCCAACTGTCGCTCTACTGGGCGGCAGCCTTGCCCACAATTGGCTTGGACTCTGTCGAGCAGTGACACGCGCTCAAGACCCACCTGCCGTTGCGGGCGGAGTGCATTTCCAATAGGTCAAAAACTCGAGTGTGGGAGCCGTACGCAACTTGAGCAACATAATTCGCAACTCGCGAGCCGGTCGGGTGGAGAAGTGCCTCAGTGCAGTCCCTGGCTGACTCCACTCGGCCGGATTTCAACAGATGCTGAGCATCTTCGGTGAGGAACCCTCCGGGGCTCTGTACGCCATTATGCGCATTCACCCCGTAAAGCCTCACGGCACACACTGGGTCAGGTGCTGGTCCTGTCCAGTATTTCCTGTAATTATAACTACCACTGCCAGGTCCGAGTAGATTATGTGTAAATATTTTGATCGAGGGGAAGATCCATAACACACGACCCTGACTTTAGAGACAAAGAATTGTTAGTTTTAAGGAATTCATTTGTATTATTCTGTATGTAAAAAGATTTGTAGAAAGATTTTCCGGCTTAAAGTTTGAAAATATTAACATTGTAATATTGATGTAAATTTGTTTTGGATTAAGTAAATTGTTTTCTTCTATATTATAAAAGCTCATTATTAAAATATTAATATTACATTAAAATATGTAATATCACCCATATTTATTTCAATACCAAACTGTAACTGTTTATTTTTGCATCACCTGCTTTCCTCCTCAATTTTTCTTCGCCTAATCGAAACTGTCCTTCGGTGAAATATGCTCGTATTCTTCTATTACCTTTATTAAAGGAGCGGTTAACTCGGAAGACGAGAGGTGCCTGTGGGATTTTTCTCTCGTAGAGAGTGAACTGCGGGGCTTACCTAACTACGTCGGGAATGCATCGTACTCCTGTTTTTTTTCTTCAAATTTCTCACATGCTGAGACACCTACACCTATTTTGGGAGGTTTATGTACTGGGGTGGAAGACCTTGGGCATAAGGCAAGAGTTGTCCGCTGATCCCATTGGATCAGTAGGCTAACTGCCACCTAAAACTGTTGGAGACACGGAGAAAGGAATGCTGCAATCCTACAGCAAACTCTTCTCCCGTCATTAGGAAGGGCGTGAGAATAGTACCCAATGCCCGACCTACATGATGCAGGTTTTCTAGGGTTTTGCCTGCATCTCTTTAGGTGAAACACCACAGCTCGAGGGCCCTAGTCAACCCTTGGCTACCTTGCTCTACCTACCCCATCCCCCTTTTTCAATTCCCAATTGTTTCAGGATCACCGTCATGTAGCTTGTTTACCCCCCCACCCCCCAAAAAAACCGGTTAACTCGCGTTGGGATCGGCATGTTGTGTATTTCGGCTTTGGTTACGTAGAATTTCGGCGCCAGGATGTCGACAATGACTTTCGTAATCCCTTCACCCTATTGTATCAGGTCCCTAGCCAGCGACTGTCCCGTTATCTGTAGCGAATATACGTATTTATTTCGTAATATAAGATTTACATGATTAAAAATCGCACTGTAAAACAAATAAAAACAGCCAGAAATGTAAAAAAGTATATTCATTTGTTTATAAACAGAAAATTGGAACTCTATTCTCTAATCTAGGTTTTTAAAATTCGTTTGGTCTACACAATTATTTTAATGTTCCTAGCATTAAAATTATAGGCACATATACAAACAATATATGTAGCTTACTATTTCTCCGGTGCATTATTTAATTTTGTTTTAAAAATTACTACAACTAATTTTCTTTTTCTAAATAGTCGAAGCCTCAAGAGGTTTCAATTAATTAAGCTTGGTACAATATCCGTAGCAAATACTAATTTAATCCGATGAAATTAAATATTAGACAGTAAGATAGTTTCAGTAATCATATGAAGGATTATAACGGCCTGTAGTGGATTATTTGTAAAGAATATTTAAGATAGGCATTTCCAACCACAAATTCTAACAGATTCAAGACTGGTATCGATAATAGAAGTAATATATACAATGGGAAAACCTATCTGCACACTAGAGACGTGTTTAAAATAACAGTTCGGCCGAGTGTCACATGTGGTTAGTTACGTGTCACAGTTGCTTCATTTCCGTTTCCTCTACAGTGAATGTACTCGTAGGATTTCTGGCAATTACAAGTGCAATAGAAACCAAGCACTTGCGTACGAAGTCCACTGATTCATTTTGAAACATTATGGTCGAAGTATCCTAGAATGCATGGAACATGAGAATATTTTAATAATTTGTGTGGAATGTATCAATGTTATGCATAAATTATATAAATTAATTTATGTTAACATTTAAAACTTTTTGGAACATGTAGAAGAAAAACAATTGAAATGATAAATTCACACAGAAATATAAAGGAAACAATGCATAGAGAATAACCTTGCAGTTGAAATATACGTAACTTCAGTGCACTAGTTTCGACTGCACTCAGTTTCCGATCGCTTCTAAATGTATCTTGGTGCAATTATTTCAGTTATACCGTGGAACATGACTTGCAGAAACCTCTAGCACGGTCTTTCTGAGTAATTGTAGTGTCAGCCACACGTCAAGTCTCCTCTCGTGGAATAGTGTACGAGCAAACTGAAAGACTTACGTCTGCCTTCTAGTATCTCGTGACAGGTTTCCGAGAAACTACAAATAGCTGCTATTACTAGGATCCAACAATAGGACGAGGAAAACATAATTCAAGTTAATTTTGACAGAATACGTGCACATTACACATAATTCAAACTTATATGGCTGAACTGCCCCCTAACACCATCCCTCAAACAAAACAATCCTTAATGTGGCTCCATGTTTTCCTTCCTGTGACATTTATCAAACCCCAAATGCTAAATTATCATTAGCTAAATTTCAATTCCTAAATAGGACTGCTACTTATCCAAACAAAAACTAACGAAAACAGCCCCCCATACCATATTTAATTACCCAGCAATCCAATTAATCTTAGTAAACAAACTCCTGATAGAACCGAATATATTAAAAAATGACACCCTATTTCTGCACAATAGTTTCTCATTCCATGACTTCCCAACAAATAAGTCTTCAATTTCTACCCAGTTAACTATTCCTATCTCCCCATTAACTCAAATCCTGCCTCTTTATTATAATCATCGTTGAGTCACCACTTTGCTCATAAAATTCCTTCAAGATTCCCCCATATTCTTTCTTTATCAGCTCTGACAATTCACAATCTTTAAAAATCCAAGGTACCAGCTGGTCTATTTCAGTGACACATTCTCATTTAACATTTTTATTTAAACGACGATTTTACTATACTGCTGTGATTCCCTTTCTATTTGGGCTAATCACCAACTAAGCTTATCTCGTGGACTTATTTATGCCACCCCCAACACCATTATTCAATACGACGACTTCATATACTATTCTTTACTTATAATTCGACGAATCCTTCACTTCACTTTAATATACGACGCTTTCAACTTACTATACTTCATTATTATTCGACGACTGATTTCTTTAATCATTTATACCCACCAATAACACTATGAGGTCTCACTGCTATTTTCCACCAAACTCCAGTAACATAAATCAAAACACCTACCAAAATCACAGCTGACATTTCCCAACTTTACTCCAAACCACGTTCCTTTCATAAGCTCACACTAATTCAACTCTAATTTCTTCCAAAGAGACAGAATTCTCATTATTTCTCCCCACAATAAAATCCACTTTAATCATTTACTTTCCACACCCCAACAACCACATAAACCAACAAAATCGAAAAATACTTCTTGTGCAGAAATAAAATGATAGAAAAAGACAATGACCAACAAAATAGCCGATTCCCGAAATTAATCTAAAATAATCACCAAAAGTCTATTACAAAATAAAAATATCACCTAACTAGAAGACAGCACAGAGGATGGATGTAAGAAATAAAGCACTGAAGTGGAAGAAAATGCTTTATAGCTGGAGTCTCCATAATCGCCAATTATGAAATCATTAAAGGGTAATGATTCTCCTAGAGTTTCTTTACTATCACCCTAATATATCACCTGATAAGGCAATAGACCCCTGCCATCATCACAATTTTCACGTACCCCATATATTCCAGTGCTATTATTTTCCTCAACAATGGATGCCCATATTCTTTATGCAGCCTAATATTCCATTGACATATAAACAGATTTTTCCCAAACCCTTTAATTACCTCACCAATTGAATGAATCCTCAATCCTTTAATTGACCAGGTCGCTACATAATTTATACTATTTATCATGGTTGCCATGTGTTTTCCATAGTCCATATTAAAATGATCCTTCTTTCTCTCTACACTGCTTTCCCAACATCCCCTCATACATTTCATCTGCATAAGGATCGAACCTATTCTGTTTAAATTTAATAAACTTTATATCTATTCTTACACTAATGTGACCCAAACTTTGTCTTTTCCTCCTATTCCCCCGTAGAGCTTCCCCTTTTAACCCTGCTAAGTTCAACTTTCCTGTCTAACACTTCAGCTATCTCTATTTCCAGCTGTTTCCTAACATTTCCCTGCATTTCATTATCAATAGCCACAGGATTCTCTCCTCTCTCAACTATTTTCCCTGACTGTTTAAGAACCTTTTCCCTTCGACTATTATCAACAACTAAATTACACATTACTTCTACCTTATCTATTTCTTCTACTTGCACATTAAAATCAATATGTTTATCAGATACCTGGTTCTGAATAATTTCTTCCTCTACCACTGACCCTATTTCCTCAATATTCTTACTTACTTCCCCTTTAAATTCTACATTAAACTTCTCAGTCATTTCCCCCATATTTCCCTTCCATTCTGCCACACTCTTATTCTTTTTTTCTATCAACCTATTATTTTCTAATTTCATTTCTGCCAAACTCTTATCAAATTTTTCTCCCAACTTATCCATTTTATTACCCAAATATTTTATCAGCATCTCAATATCCACGCTAGTACTGTCTCTTCTTTGCTTATCACTCTTTTCCCCTACGGCATTCGTAATATCACTATTGCTGACTTCTACATTTTCTGTCACTGATTCTTGCCCTTTATCACTTTCATCAAACATTTCGTTTAAACCGATCATTTCCTCGGATTCCAAATTCTCAACCTGTGCATACTGAAATTCTAGTTCCTGCGAATTTTCCATGTCAATCACACGTTTTCCACTTCTACCCAACATATATCAAACAAAATAGAACCCCAAAATATTAATTTTAAAAAAACATGTATGAATTTTTGTACGCAAGAAGTTTTTTTACTTGTGGAAATTGCACCGCATAAAATGGTACAACACAGAATTTAAATTATAACTGAGAGAAACACGAAAGAAAGCAAAACAAAAAAAAACTATAACTCTAAATTTTGGAAAGATTACCTTTTACAAAAATAGCTTCTGCAGTACTTCACCCTCGAGAGAGATCGTAAGCTCACACGGTTGGGCGCCAAAATGTAATATACTTTGTAGGGTATAAAACATTAATTAATCAATAGAACAAATTACAATCAATTTTAAAATTTTTCATTTATTAATTTAAAGTGATTACATGGGCTTAATCTCAGGGGATTTTGGGTCTCTCGAGAGATGGAGTATGCAGTAACTGAAAATAGAAAAAAAAATCATTAAATATTATTTAACCAGAGCAATGAGCAAGTTTCACAGCTTTTTTAATAACTTACCCACAATTACTGGGCCTACAAACATCCACCTCACGAATGTTTCCGCGTCTCACTGGCGTCTTGCAGGATTTTTATCGATAAAGGTAGTAGGAACCAGATCCGCAACTCATCTGCCCTCTCTCACAGCATCTAACGTCTCTGCCCACCTCTCACAGCATCTGCTCTCGTCCGTCCTCTCCTCAACTCGTCTGACTTCTGCTCATCTGCTCGGACCACGTCTTTCCTCTCCTCCACTCATCTGACTTCTCATCACGTCCGTCCTCTCCTCATCTCGTCTGACTTCTGATCCCTAGCCACCCATCGGCTCCCCTTTTTAAATGCTCCGATGGGAATTCCCCGCCATAGGTCTATTTCATAAAACTCCGGGTCCCTTACAAAATTCCGGGGCTCCCCGCCAGTTTATTTCACAAAATTTCGGGGTTCCCCGCCCTCATTTTTTACACATGTTCGGCGGGAATCTCCCGCGGGGGTTCACCATCGTTTTTTTACACACGCTCGGCATCTTTCAGCCGACTAGACGTTGTTGTTGGCCGAACTGCGCCTCATAACGCCACAATACTACAAAATCCGCATTTTTTATCACAATATATATGATTTTACTTACGATAATTGTATGAAATTTTCATCAGTTATTCCTACTAATTGTAAGGAACATCTTTAAGGTCCCGTATGTATTCTAGATTCACTTCGGGTGAATTTTTACTCCATTAAAGTACTGGAAATATTTTTCACTCAGTTAAGGCATTGGATTTTTTTAGAATTATTGACTTGGTTAAGGTACTGATAACTTTAAAGCTAACAGGTTTGGGTGGTGACCGTCAAGGCGTTAATGGCCAAAAAACAGTGACAGCAGAAAAATATTATCTTCAATGCTGTGATGATCCTTCTCCATTACACTCGTTTCCACGCCATATAGCTCTGCATTAGAAGATCTGATTCATCGCAGAGAAAACAGAACGTTCAAAGTGCAATATGATTCGGAAGAATGAAAAATTAAATTGATATTGACTGCCATACACCAAAAGTCAAACCTTTCAACTACTAATTCCTAAATCTGTTGCAGGTGATCTCAAAGCAGCGGTAAGAAGTTCGGATTACGTTAGTAAATGTTACGCTGCCACTTGGAATTCAATAGGGAGCGTGTCACAACTTCATCTCAAAAGTTCAGAAGTGTAGAGGACTAATTTATCATGATGTAACGATTACATTTTGATTGTTCTCAAAATTAATTTATCACAGTTTATAAGATGCTATACATTGATCTATAGTATAGTAATTATTTGATATATTTATGTCTGCCGTTTCAAATTAAATAAAATTAGAATTTTTGTCGTTGTGGTAATCGGTCCTAAGACTGGTCGGATGCAACACTAAATGCTAACCTATTTTGCGCAATTTACACATAACTAGCACATCCCACATCCTTCCTAATCTGCTTAGCGAATGCTTGGCTCTTCTGTTCTTACCCCACACACTTCCCTCTAATGCTAATTTTACAAGACCCTCATGTGTCAAAATGTGACCTATTAATCTATTCCTTTTCTTAGTCAACGACATCCATATTCTACGCGTTTCCACTATTCTGCTTAGAACTTCCTCATTAGTGATTCTATCAACTCATCTGATTTTCAGCATTCTCCTATAGCACCGCATTTCAAAGCCTTCTGTTCTTTTCCTTTCTTTAGCTCCTACCGTCCACGTTTCGCACTCCATACCGCCATTTTGGCAAAAGGCTTCCTTGCCTGTGCTATCCTACTCTTTATGTCTACTACACTTCTACCATCCCTAGTTATTAAGCTCCCGAAGTAGCAGAATTTCTTAACTTCCTAAAACATATCCCTTCCCAATGTAACACCCTTTACTATTCTAATGTTTCCCATACTACACTCCATTACCTTGGTTTTCCCTCCATTAATCCCCATCTTGAACTCATGCCATTTATTATGGTTTCCAAGTCTTCTTTTGACTCCGGCAAAATGTAGGGTTTTTATTTATTCTCCTTGCAGTACGATTCATTTTCCATATTCCTTTAAAACTTTCTTCATCGCCCGTCCTATTTATAAGTTAAAGAGCATGGGTGACAGACTGTATCCATGTCTTACGCCTTTCTTGATTTCTGCTTTTGTTTCTTGCCCTTCAATTCTAATTGCTGTTCACTGCCTTCTGCAGAGGTTATAGATAAGCCTTCTTTCTCAATAATTTATTCCTGCCCTCTTCAAAATCTTTAATAGTGTGTTCCAGTTCACATTATCAAACGCTTTTTCGAAATCTACAAATACCGTGAACGTAGGTCGGCTTTTTCGTATCCTGTTTTCTAATAGTCAATATTGCTTGTCTTGTCCCTACATTCTTCCTAAAGCCAAACTGATCTTCTCCTAACTCGCATTATATTTATATATACTACTTATATTAATATTGTGGTGACTCATAACCCCTACGTTGAAGCGGTAAAGCAAAAATAATTTAGTTTTTGGTATTCGCGTACAGCAGGACGAAAAGCGAGGGTGGTTTGGTTGGGGCCGAGTAGGCGGGAAACATCGCCGTTTACAACGTTATTTATTGCCTGGAGTGCATCGTATTTGGACAGTTGGTCCCGGAAGCTGTCCTGAGAAAGACGGGATGAGAGATCAGTGGCTGAAGAAGCAACATGTGTAAAAGTTAAATTCTGCATGTTTCGTGAAAGAAGATTCATTTGGTGGGAGTACGGAAAATGAAAATATAACATTTGATGGGGATTTAATCTGAAGAAGAGGCGCTAGAGGAGACGTGTCCAGCAAAGGAACATCCGGTAACGGCAAACCAAGAACGACGTCACTAGGCAGAACATCTGGTAACGGCATTTTTACTCGGCTTTTCCAATAAAACCTTGTTGATTCGCGATTGATTTTATTTCACTTATATCGTTTATCACCCGCGTTCCCGGGAGCAGCCGTTTAGAAGCTGCATAGATTCTTTTTGCTTCACCGATTGAGCCAATTTGATAATACATTTTATTCGTAACTTTATATTTTTACTAAAACTTAATTTGAGTTATATTTCTTTTGTAAATTTTATATTGTAATACCACAATTTCGATATTTATTATCATCATAATTAAATGGAATATATTCAAATTAAATATACTCTTTTTTATTATTTAACAATTCCTTGTTACAATAATATATTTGCGATTTAAACAAGAGTAAATACCACAATATTATTAATGTAATTCTATTTGCCATTATACCAAACTTAAAATTAGAAGAAACCAAATTTATACAACTTTAAACTTAAAAGAGGCTTCCTATTTAATATCCGTCATAGAGCAGAGCTTATCGCAGATAATTCAAGAAAGAATCATTGTTAATCATAAAATTTACCGGTCAAAGTTAAACAAAATTGTCACAATTATAGGAAGTGTACATTTTAGACAAAGCAAGAGGTATGAGTATTTCAATTCTGCGATTATTCCCTTCCATCAGTCCACACTACGGTTTGTTGATACAGCATCTCAGTTTGTAGATTTTTATTATCTCGCGGTCGCGCTGCATTCAGATTCCGCTCTCTTAAGAAATTATCTTTTTGCGCTTCCGGTTTTAGGTTACATAGTCCTTGACACTAATGTTGGATTCACTAACGGCGAATGATTGTGAATAATAACTTTGCGTTGGTATTTAGCCGTTCATTTTCACTTCTCTTCAAATGTTTGGAATGTTTACATGTATTCGCAAATTCGGAATTTTTAACGCAGCGCTTGGCTTATTTTTCAAGTTGGATAACGCCTACTCGTAAAAATGAAGAAGAGTATTAATGGCGGAGTTTTAGGTTTAAATATAAATCCATAATATATTGCCACATATGAGAATTCGCAGTCATGGCTGAGAGCTGGACTGCAGAAATGTGGACTCGGGTTCTAGTCTCATTCAATCCAACCACTTTTTATTTGTTTGCTTTATTTACCTTTCATTTCTAATATTTTCTGTTTCGAAAGTTTTCTGATTCTGGAATATTCCATGAATGTATAAATTGTAGTGGACCCCGAAGCACAGTACGTGCCTTGGTACAGCACTTCGTGTTAAATAAATGTCTAGGTGTGTGTGTTACCACAACACTGACGTATGCCCCTGGATAGAAATGTCGTGACAGGCATACCGCATTAAATTGGTAATGAATGATATCTTATATTTTGTTAAGTAAAATAAAAATATTTTTAAAACTCCAAATTTAATTTTTACACGGTTCTTGTAGTGCATATCGTTACTTTATTCGACACAGTGATAGATAAGTTGATTTCGAGCGTGCTTCTGCACTTTCACTTTGTTACAACATAATGAAAAAAAATCCCGGTTCGAATAAACAGGTCTTAAAAAAGCGGAAGTAAAACATTAATAGATTGTTTTTAAATAGTTTAAAGGCTGGCCATTGTATTTTTATTTCATTCAGAGTCACTGATTAAATCAATTAGATTTTCATTGTCACTTGCGCCTAAATCTGGACGGTAAATAAATACCGATTCGTATTTACTAGGTTAGGAAAGTACTGCAAAAGTGTTGATTTCAAGTTATTTAAGTGTTATAAAAGTACTTCGGGAACTTAATTTGATTCTTTTAAGTATAATTTATTCAAATATTAATGTAAGGCAGGAAAAAAATGTCGTCTGACTCACAAGGTTTGTCGGTTGGTCTGGTAAAAACAGTACATCTCATCTCTTTCATGCGCAAGGGGTGAAGAAATACGTAAGGATTGATTCGAATATTTACGGATTTTTCGTATTACTAACTAATAAGTTTTGTTACAACATGATGTTGTAATCTGAGGTATACACGGAATAACTCAAAAGTTTAGCGAACTCCCATTCAGGTCCCCGGAACACATTTTGGGAAACCCGATTATAGAATAATGAAATCTCTAATACCGTGTAACGTAGGAATAAACCACTCATGATGATTAGTATTTTATGAAGGATCCCGCTGTAGTTTTCTCAGTTTTATGAAACTCTTCGAAATGCACTCTCTAAAATGTTTTCTATATCTAAAATAACCTTCGACTATGATTTTTTATTCTATGAAAAATGTACGTGGCGTTTGGAACGACACGGCTACGAGACATTGCAGCTCAAGGGAGATTGTGTCCACGATCCTGTGGTATAACGACGTGTGATCACATTTCTCAGGTCCAATCTTTCACACCTCGAGTCATACGGCTCTCTGCGCGGATCAAACGCGCGAACAAAACTACAATAGAACTCCGCATTTAACTGTCTGAAAGCCACACATCTTCATCTGCTCTCCAAACTGTTCTGTTTACTCCGTCTGTCACCACAATTTTATTTCATCGAAACGTATTGTCACCTCGACCACTTATATACATATGATGCCTCGATTTTTCCTCAAAACTCACCCCCACTTCCGGAGTGCTTTAAAAAAATCCCCAAATATTGTCCGTTACTCTGTCCCAGCCCACTGCTCCAGGTCAGCGACACAAAAATTGCCCCTGATCTGGGAACTAATACACAAAATTACTGGAAGCACCTGGAAGGGAATTAAGTTATTACAAACGCTGACTGGATAAATATTTGTCGCATTTCATTAATAAAATTCATCATCTGCAAATAGAGGGAAATAAAGTCAAATGAAGTAGAAATTCTTCAACCGAAGCTCAAGTAGGAGAGGTAAATATCATTTCAGCTTTTTTTAAACAACAGGTTACATGAGGGTGATAGTGAAACAGACAACTCTGCTTTAATAACATAGGAAGGGCATTGAAAATGGGGGGTGCGGAAGGTAGATGAAGGTGTTCACGGGTTTACTAGAGCCACCGGGCTATGTTTTAAGGGTGTTTCACCTATTCTCACGCCCTTCCGAATGACGGGAGACGAGTTTGCTGTGGGGTCCCAGCATTCTCTTCTCCGTGCCTTCACCCTTTCAGGATGCAGATGGGCAACTGATCCAATGGGATCAGCGGACAATTCTTACCGTATACCCAGGGTCTTCGACCTCAGTACATACGCCTCCTAAAATAGATGAAAGTGCCTCGGAATGTGAGAACTTTGATAGAACCAGAGAGAGTACGAGGCATTCCCAAAGGTGAGCCGCGTAGTCAATTTGCGGAGAAATACCTGCGCGAGAAAACTCTTACAGAAATCTCCTCCTTGCTTTTATCATTTTTTTTTGGTTAACAGGCTACATGAGGGTGATCCTGAAACAGGCAACTCCCCTTTAATAGCATAGGAAGGGAATTGAAAAAGGGGGGATGCGGAAGGTAGAGCAAGGTAGCCCAGGGTTAACTAGGGCCCCCGGGCTATGGTTTAAGGATTCTACCCGGTGTTTCACCTAAAGAGATGCAGGGAAAACCCTAGAAAACCTGCATCAGGTAGGTCGGGCATTGGGTACTATTCTCACGCCCTTCCGAATGACGGGAGACGAGTTTGCTGTGGGGACGCAGCATTCCCTTCTCCGTGTCTCCACCAATTTCAGGAGGCTATTGGCCGACTGATCCAATGGGATCAGCGGACAACACTTGCCATATGCCCAAGATCTTTGACCCCAGTACATATACCTCCTAAAATAGGTGAAGGTGTCTCGGCATATGAGAACTTTGATAAAAAATACCCAGAGAGAGTGCGAGGCATCCCCGACATCAAGTAGCAGCTTTTTATTGTATGCTAATCAACTGCAAGAGAAATATGTTTTAGTGCCTATATATGTATACGTCTTAGGTGTTTATGGGCTCAAAATACTGACATTGACATTGAATGATATTGACGCGGGTTTATTGTCCCATAGTTTACTGGGGTCTTCCGGGATCTGTTAGATAATCTGGCTGCATAGGTGACCAGGCGTCGCAGTCAAGTCTGCTGGATAGGATGAGTCAGTCGCAACTCTTGTTGGTTTTTGTCGAACTTATTCTCGTGTACCGGAATCACGGGGTTCGTTAAACTAATCATTTGGAAAAGGTTTACTGATCACATAACCATAGTTTTAAACTAATCATTTTATTGTCACTATCAATTCGGCACAACTCTTAAGTCCGAACTTCTCTCCAATAAGGAACGCATTTCATTCTACACATCCAACTACATTACTCTGCAACTAATTGGATAGTATCCAAATCGTCCTTCCCTTAAAAGCTGAAGAACTGCTGTCCTTTCTCCTGCTAATACATCACAGCACTTCTCTACGTGAGTCAATATTCCACCCACCAGATTTTCTCTCTCGATGATACTGGCCAATGAGAATCTAATCCGTGACCCCACAAATCTCAACATTCTGTTAGAAATTTCCCCTGAGGGTTTACCTACCTTATTCTACGTCCATAGAAAATTCCTTTCTTCTAGACGCCAGATTTCGGCGGTTAATTTAGCTTACGAGATAAAATTTGAAGAACGAAGATTTATTTTACCTTCTTGACCATCTTTAATACTGTTAAAGAAAAACTTCTGATTTGGGGGGGGGGGGCTGAATAACAAAATAAATAAAAACGTCAATTGATTTGAATTTTCCTATCTACACTACGTCGGTGAAGCAAAATTCCCACACAAAGAATTTGCCAACAGCTGTTTCTTTTCGTAAGATGAAACTGCAGGAGCTTAAAGAATATCATAATCTTACAATGGAATATTGTATATAACCGTTGCAGGAGTTTCACTGAATGGTGGCTGATATATATATATATATATATATATATATATATATATATATCAAGTTCTGTATGAATGTACCTTCGAATATTCTCTTCAACCTTCTTCACTATTTGATGTGGTTGCCGTTCGTTATATTTCTCCGAGTGTTTCTGTAGTTTCAATAAATCAATAATATGACTCTTAGGTATAAATAAATACAAAATACTATTAATTCTTTTTTTCTTTCTTTCTTTCTCCATGGCTCTACAGCCTATTGAGGGCCTGGACCTACCGAGTCGACTGCGGACTGTCATCTTACATGACACATTCCGAATTTGTAGTGACACGTGGTCAGTGTATCAATTCCCCATCAGTCTTAATCCCGGTCTTCACGACCATGACGACACAAACATTCAAGTCCGTGCCAGGATTCGAACCCGGGACATTTGGGTTGTGAGGCAGCAACTAGAGGCTAGCCTCTACACCACAGGAGGTCGGCACAATCAATTCTAGGGAGGTGGATTTGAATGATAATAAGGAGAGAGAGAAAGAGACGCGTGGGGAATTTATTTAAACAATCTTAACTTGGAAAATATTTACAAATTGACAAAATTTCTGGACAAGCAATGAGATATATTAAGATCTTGGATAAAATACTCTCCCAAGGAGTACCTGGTTTGAAACGTAGAGTCGTCCATGTGACAGTTTCTCTGTGGAGCGCTTTCCTCACCGTTCTACCAGAGTAATCTCGTTCTAATTCAGAAACTCAAATGATCTCCACTTTCGTCTCTTTCAACTTGAGAGACTATAATGACGGTTCCTCACAGCATCGCCGTAGTGAGAAGAATGGAAATATCTATTGATCAACATGTTCTCGCGTGGTTGCGGAAAAATTGGGAACAAATCCGTACATCCCTGGAGATTAGTGATGGCATCAAGTCTCGACAGTCTGGCTCCGTATCCAGTTGCTAAATTTATACTAAGAATTCAATAAATATCAAGTATCGCGCTACGCTATTTGTCAGTGCTGACAATAACATAAACCATTTTTTCCCGGACATCAAAGAAGTATTTTCATCACTTTCATCTCAACATAATAGTGGAAGAATCGCAAATTGTTATATAACTTTATATGTTGTTCTCAAAATAGTTTTCTTAGTTTAAAAGTCTAAATATTTGAAGTATTATATTACTTATACTACACTTGGAAATCGAGCATTTCTTGCTACGTTTAACAATTTTTATACTATCTTTGAGATAAATCTCAAAGTTCAAATTTATATCGTAGTTTGCTACTATAAAGACCTATTATGCGAAAAAGTTTTAGATTTTTATCTACATGTCCAACTGAGATATAGCGTCTCAAACATTGGAAAATTTTTAAAGGGGTGTAATTTCTAAAGGGAACGTCAGTTACCATTGATAATTTATATAGACTAACTACACCAATATGTGTAAAAGCACGGAGATTATTAAGGTTCGCAAACTGTTTCTTCTTGGAGAAGTTAGCATACGAAAATTGAATTTTCTTCATTTAGAATCGACAACTTCGTGGTACACAGAGTGCATGAAAAAATAATATTAGGTTATAAAGTTTGCGTTTAACTTGTAGACCTGAATGTACTGAACAAGATGGAGTTTATTTTAAAAAGATAGGTCAACACAGTCAGTGAATGATAAAAAGTTACCATTGGCCACTTTTATTGCAGATATGTGGCATACAATTTATAAACATCATCCACATATTATTTAGTCTTGGTTACTTCTGAAATAGAGGTAGTTGTTGTGTGTCAAGTGAAAAGTACCTCAGTTTTAATCTTTTATTGGAACGTGATCCAAAAGTTCCTTTTTCTCTGTAACCGAAACAAAAGTAATCGGTAAATACGTAAACACTGCAAACGCGAAAAACAGCATGCGCGCTACAACAAAAGCGACCGCCATTTTTGAACCGGGCACAATATAAATGAAACAAAATTAGTTTCGAACTGCCAAAACACGAGAGAATACACCAATGAAATATTAATTTTTTCTGAGTTGGTGCGGCAACCAATTTTCTTTTTCCTGGACCACTTGGCTTGGATTGACCCAGCAATCAAAATTAATATTTATTATATAATTTACGACCACTCGTCCATATTTGTGGATTATTGCAGGTAACATTTAAATGGATAACCAATATGTAAAACCGGACGTTTACGGCCGAACTTCTGTAGTTCAATGAATTCAGAAGCACATCCACACATAAGTTGCGAGGTAGCGGCTGACGGCTACAGGAGCTGTAGCTATACAACTAATCAGGCAATTGCGAAACTGAGAAAACAAGTTTCGACTGATTATAGAGCCGGTAAACCCCTTCACTTCTGGAGATATTAAGATTATCACGGCAAATGGTGACGCAGAAACATTAATTGGTGCCACACACTATAGTAAAAGCATAAAATTTTACAAAACTGTTGATTTCGCGGTCACTGACTGACCTTTGCTGTCATCCTGATTGCAATAAAACTTTTTCATCTTATCACGACACCACACCATACAAAATTAACTACATTGATTTATCGTCCCTAAAATATTAGGGACTTAATGAGCAATAGAAAAAGGAGTCTTTCCCACATTTCTTATTGAGCTACTGTTTCTGTCAAGAGCACAGCTCCGCACATTGATCGAAAAGGGGTAGTAGAACACCTCAACACAACGGTTAAAATAGGACGGAAATACTGGTGATAAATGGCAAACAATACCATAGGTTCATATCCTTATAGATAGGCATTACAATAGAGAAATACTGGGTATCATGCATTTTTGTAATTCTTCCATTTACCAGTTCTTAATCGCAGCAGTGTGTATCATTTTATATCATGTGATTTGGGCTGTTTCATGAAGGAAGGATAACCTCACCTGTACCCTGTCAGAAGATATTGATCGTTTCAACTCTCTGAATTACAACATCCAGTAACTGCAGCGCAAGATTGCAAATAGGCTGAATTTCCGTATTTCATCGCTCCAAATTCTGTTGCCTCTATCTTTGTAAATGTAGAAGAAACACCATAAAAACTCTGATTATGGTCATCCCCACTCTCCTTGCAGTTTAAACTGTTATTATTCGTTACATCTTTAGCCCTTTAAGTTACTTTGACTATTTTAAAAAGTTAATCGATAATATTCGAATATTAAATATCCCAGGAAGAAAAGCTGAAATTATTGCTATGATTGGTTTATAATTTCGACTGTAATAAATAAGACGTTTGCATATAAATTTAAAATTTATGTAGCTTTTCTTATCTAAAAAAGTTTTGACGCGTTGCGTAACGATTAAAATTATTTGCGTAATTTGATGACGCTGACAACGGTAGGATATTAAGCAGTAATATTCAAATATATTTTCGTTTATCTTCGGAATTGTACTGAAATATTTTAATTTTTATAAATTATTATAAATCCAATGAATTTTAAATCATCTATTTTATGAAAAGGACGGTGAACACATAACGGAAATTTAATAATTCCTCAAAATAACGCAGCAAATATAATTAGTAATTTTATTTGTACAATGCAAAATATTTAAGATAATTGTTCTGTAATACAGGGGAAATATAAATTCCTTATACTTGGAATATAAAACCATTTCCGACAATTTGTAATCTTTTGACGTCGAAAATCGTGCTTCAGTCAACGATTTTGGCAGCGGGGTGGGCAAAATTAGGATGAAATACAATACTCGGGAGGTACAAATCAGATTAACTCTCATGACATATGTGTGAATTATCATAATTCCAAATAAAAGTCACTTCTATTACCATTTATCTTCAAACACTCTGACTATCTACAAACCTTACCTATCTCATTCTACAACAATATTTCCGTTTCCTTATTACGTCACCACACATATCAGCTACGACATTACGAGCGTCTGTTTTTTTCTTCATTACTGCCCCACTAAAAGTTCTCGTCGATACTGGAAAATATACGAAAATTTTCGTACTTAATTTTGACCGTCATAGCTTGTATACGTATCATAACATTTGGTACCTTCTTTCATGTAGGCGGAACCTCTACCTACGCAATGAATTCGGACGATAAACTCTCAAAAATACACAAAATATACCAAAATTGGGCACCAAGTCGTTCACTACATAATTATACGTCACGTTAAAATGTTTCTGTCCGTGTCAGGATATAATAACCACAATCTTCCTCTTCGTACAATTAATATGCTTCTATACATTATTCTGCGTTCTTGTTTAGAACGTAAGTGGAAAAATTGAAGGGTAACTAAGTTTCGGATGTAAAAATAAAATATAGTATAATTTTTATTTATATAGGGTTTATCCTTCGTAATGGTCAACGACGTTGAGAGGAAGAAGTAATTACAAGTATTTAGAAAGTTATAATTTCCAGCTCTCATATTTCAAACACCAATAAAACTTGGCGAGTCAACAGGTTGTACTCTGTTCCGAATCGGATCACCTCCAGGCGGAAACTGTCTCAAAAACAATTTTCAGGGTCCAGTATACTCATTTCCTCATAGTTTATCTTGTGGTCCGTCACGTAGCCGTGCTCAGAAATCGTCGATTTCGTATGTTGCTTTCGTGTTCTGTGTCCCTTTCCTCCATAGTAGCCCAATGTGCTTTTGAGCCACATTCTTAATGAACAATCCAGATGTTTTGAGTCGAAGCCCATCTTCAGTGATAGGGAGTTTTCTTTGTGGTTGAAAACTGTTCTGATGTAAATTTTTCCAGAAGATGATGATATCCACCTCGCCAGAGGCCCAGCCTACGGCAGCACTTCAGAACAGAATGCAAGGGGCGATTAATAAGGTCACTGAATGGGAAATAGGCTATTCCTTTAATCCGGACAAAGTAAAATCCTTAACATTCAACAGAAGATTGCCCATTTTCCGTCTACAATTCCCCAATATCCACAGTAAAATAAAATAAAATTCTTGGAGTGTTCTGAGATGGTAGACTCTCCTTCAAAGCTGGTAGATTTTCTTTCAACGCTCATATAGACCACTTAGTAGCCGAAGCCAGGAAACGGATTACGTTTCTAAAACTGACGGCTGCAAAAAACTGGTGAGCTAACTTCAAGATGCTATCCTTAACACACGGAGCGACAATACGGACAAAACTGGATTACGGTTTCCACGCTTATTGCTCAGCTTCCAAGAAACAATTCGGAAGGTTAAATGTCGTTCAGGATAAAGCCCTTAGAATTATAACTGGATGTGATAAGGATCGAGGGAATGAATCCATTGAGAATCCAAAGGAATTTCGCTATACTTTCCCTATGCCCTCATCAAATCCTGAGCTTCTTCCATTTAAACCATCAGGGACCAACTAACTCCCCCGGATCTCACATTCAAATCTCCCTCACTACCCTTCCACTCTCTGCTACAATCTCTCCTTCAAAAAGAAATATCCTTCCCAAGTATCACCCTCCATGGAAACTACGTTTCCCTCACAAACGGGGGATTTAAGGAAAAGAGAGAAAACTTCTCGGATTTCAAAATGCAGTCCCTTCTAACAAAATACAAGCATCCCAGGCTAATTTTTACGGACGGCTAGAAGTCAGAAGTAGGAGTCGTAGCTTGAACATAATGCATCCTTACATCTCCATCAAGCCGCATCGGTCTCAACAGAAGAAATTCTGACGATTCTGTTAACCTTGCGATTCTGCGACAGCCAACATGTAAAAACGCATTTATTTTTACTGACTCGTTCATGTTTCTCATATCCGTCACTAACCCTCGGAACAGACATGGCTACATCAATGAAAGCAGAGAGATCCTTTAAAGACTAAAAAGAAAAATCTCAAAACAACCCTATGCTAGATCGCGGCCCACGTTGGCATCTTAGGCAATGAAATGGCCAACATGGCATCAACACTGAAAACCTCACTTCAAAACAATTGCAAAATTCCTCCCACTCCGTCTTTGCACACTAAAGGATGTGAAGATAAAGTTTTCTTACTACCAATCAGACAAGTAGAATGGCACCATAGAAGGAATAAATGAAGTAACCTTCTACAGAATGAAATTTCCCTCCACGAAAACCTTCAGACGGCAGCAGGTGGTCTTATCTACACTAAGGTCCCTCCATACTAGCATCAATCACTCAAATCTCTTTTCCAGGTCCCAACAACCATTATGCCCCAACAGTGTTACGGTTCTGACCCTCATCCTCAAATCAAAATCCAGCTTGGACCGCAGTTTCTCTCCCTAATCACATCCACTCATTACATTACTTAAAATAAATAAAATAACTCCAATTAATCAATTTAATTTCTCTATGTACACAATAACACAAAGTCTTAAATCACTATTAACATAGATCATGTTAAGGAATTTATGCAGTGTTGTTGTAAAAGAAAGAACACACAATTCATTCGACTCTTTGTTACGCGCGATTCATAAAGGGTGCCCCATAGACAACGCAATTTTTAATTTAGTATAAAACAAATAGTATGTTAGAAAATTTCTAATCTTATTATGCCAATATGAAGCACAAAAACTGCGATTAAACATGAAATAAAATTGATCGCCTTTCTTTTCAGTTTCTTCATTGGTTGGACATGAAAATCTGTTTACATTGCGATTAACGATTGTAATTGTCATTTTTGTGGATTGTTATAAGCTAAAATAGAGCGATACACGAAAGATTAACGCATCCGGATTTTAAAGTGTATTTCAGATACGGCGAATGCTATGCAGAGACCGTTTGAATACTTCATGTAATTTTTGGTAGACGAAATACGCCTAATTTGTCAACAGTCCAGAGACTGGCAAGGCAATTTTAAAATACAGGATCGACAGAAAATATCAAATCACCTGCACGTTCTCGTTCTCGTCGATCAGTAGGGATTTTCGCTCTCATCAGTGATAGCGTTGCTACGAGTACACTTTGGAACCATTGGCCGCTGTTCTCAACAGTTAGCCATTCCGGAAAGCAGTTTGCAGTGAATTTTAACAGAAGATCTGCATTTGCGTCATTTTAAGATCCAATTAACACAAGAGTTGAAGCCGATGGACCGTCTGAAGCATCAAACATTTGCCGATTGGGTTTTCAAAAATCAAGAATTGGATAATGATTTTCGTAAGAAACTAATATTCAGTGACGAGGCACACTTCCAACTTAATGATTATGTGAATAAACAAAATTGCTGAATTTGGGGCAGAGAGAATCCTCGATGCGTGAGAAGTGTTTGTATCCAGAACGAGTCACTGTTTGGATCGGATTATGGGCTGCCGGACTAATATGGCCCATACGAGACTGGTAAAGCAGTGAAAGTCAATGGTGATGGTTGTCGCCACATGAAGACACCATTTTTATGGCCGCAATTGCAAGAATTGAATGTGGAAGACTTGTGGTTCCAACAGAATGGGGAAAACTGCCACACAGCCGTTGAAACAACAATCTTGCTGCTCGTCTCATTCCTCGCAACGGAGGTCAGAACTGGCCACTCAGATCGTGTGATTTGTCACAATGTTTATTTTTTGTGGGGAGTATGTCAAATCGTGTGTTCGTGTGAACAATCTGCGAACCACTCCCAACTCAGTGCAAAAATTAGACGTGTCATGAGTCAAATTCAAGCGAAGCTTTGGTCTAGAGTCGTCGAAAAATTTATCGACAGAGTTGATGTGTGCAGACGTGGAGGATGTTTCCGTGATATTTTGTTTCATATTTTATCGTCTTCGTGCTTCATATTGCCATAATAATATTAACAAAATTCAGTTAAATTATGTTTTATTATTAAATTAAAAATTGCATTCTTTATGGGATACCCTTTATAATCGGAAACTACTGAAACAGTATGTAAATCTGAATGACAATTAAAATTGGCTAAAATAGAATTTCATTTACGAGAATTCTTTCTTATAACATTTGTCATATCATATAGTGACATAAACTGGTTTCCTGGACACATGACTATTAAAATTAAATGTTATTTTTACTTTCTACGCAATTGATGTGTACTGGAATGAAATAAAGTAGGCTGAGAATGTTTAGGGCTGAGAAGGGTTTTTTGTGTGACTGGATGATTTTTCTTTCGACAAAATCGAAAGACTTTGTTCTGGGACAATGTGTACCCAGCCCACTGTGTGACTAAAGTAACGTGCGAACACATTTGCTCACATCTGATTGCTGGAACTTCTCCCATTTGTAGCATTTCAGAAATTCCAACTAATGGAAATTATTCAAAATCATGCTGATTGACTGTTGGAAAATGGAGGAGGAAATTGTAAAGAAGACAGGAGATGATGGCGAAAGAGGTTTTGGAGAGAAGCGAGTCATTAGATCGCGTACACGAGCCAGGGCAGATATGAACTTTTAAATTCCTGGCATTTTAAGGTCAAAGTAATGATCGGTAGGAGATGTTGAGATTTTGGTAGATGTCTCGACAATTCCAGCCCCCGTCGTGTCTTGATAGAGAGAGACAGCAGGCAAACCTTCACGCCCCTTCCGCCCCGACGCAGTTTCAACCAGAGGAATCACAACCGGTGTCGCTCTGATGGATTTCGCTAGAAGCAGATGTCACAACCAGCACCTAAGAAAACAACTGAAGCCTTCTGTCGGTATCGTTAATTAATTGCCAGTCATGTTTTCAAGAAAATTAGCTTAATTATGGTTCATCCCATGAGTTGCCTATGCAGATATAGAGTACTGTACCATTTTCATTTAATTCATTTGTTTGTTTTCGTAAAATCTCATTATTTTGTTAAAAGAATGTAAAATTTTTATTTTAAATTAATTTCTTTCATTGTCATTTATTTAACTTTAAATTATAAAGTGCGAAAATAATAAAAAATCATAATTTACTAAATATTTCATATTGACTTCTTCCAACGCGGGGCTTTAATTTAATAAAATCATAAAAATAATTATTAAATAAATACTACAGCTGTCTTCCAACAGTGAGGCATTAATGAAATTAACATTAATTAAATATATATTACAAAATGGTTTCCACCGTCGTGAGGCTTGAATTAAATAAAATTATAATTAATTAAATATTACAGTACCACATTGTATTTATAAAGGCTGTATGTAATAAATGTTTTCACGCGCATGAAATATGTTTTGCGAGGTGAAAAATAATGATTATTTTAAAAAATGCAACATAACGAAGTTAAAATAGTGATGAATTAGTTTTATACCGTTGACGAATAAATAAGTCACATACTGTAGTTCATACAACTAGATATTTATACCACAGATGATCACTTATAGTAAAATTAATATTCCTGAAGTTTGTTCATAAAGCGTAGGAAAGTGCAGCAGATACGAAGTTAAAATTTTCGCCCAGACGCTACTGACCTACGCTACTTGGAAATGACCCAATAAACGGCCAATTGCCGCAACAATTTATTCATCCTACTATATATGATCCATCTTCATTCACAGTCTCTTAAGCTGCATTAAGAGGTGCGCCTATTTCCTTCACGTTCTATGACGTTTCTATTTCCAATAATAATTGGTTTTTACGTATTTATATAGTTGTCATTCTTTGTCTTATATTTTAGTTTCTATTTGCAAATTTGCGAAGAAATCGCTTAACAATTTAATCACTATTGACAGTCATAAATATCAAAATGAGTATAGGGACTTAACAGAAATAATACTATAAAATCTTCTTGTATGACAAAGTCTATCTTAAGTACGTGATAAACTACAGCAAATATTTCGAGAAGTTACATGTGATATTTTGTGATAAGCAGACGTAAGTTAATTGAATTTTTAACTAATTTTGAAGATTTTATAGCCATCGCTTTTCTGAAACGTGTGATATAATGCAAGGATGAATATCGCATCAGACGGTTTTTGAATTATCAGATGTCGCACCTCTCTAGTAACATTCTTTCCAAAACCTAATTTTAATTACCCTGCATGTTCACACACGCAGATTCGTAGATATATATACAGGAGTGGAGGATGCTGAACCGGTCCTCGGGACGTCGACTCGAACTGACTCAGTGGTAGAGTGCCCGCCCGGAAAGCGACACAGATGTTTTGACGTCCATATCCCCGAACTTGGTATAAAATTCTACTGTTGTAAATATATGAATTAGAAGATATTTATTTCATTATTCCATAACTTCATAGTTGCTTCATATATCTTAGTTTTATACACACAGAATTTCTTGATTGTTGAAAAGGTTTTCTTCTAATATCACCAGGAATTATTTCGTACAAGATGATAAAGAAATGGCACAAACTTTAAAAACCAGTTATCTTCACAAAAACGTCACAGACTTCTATAATCTAAGTAACAACACAGATGTTGGAAGAAAGGAAGAGGTAAATGTACTGGATAGATCCATCCCACCGTCTTTTGATCTGTACACACGTCACATCAAGAGGTAGCCGAGTTGCTGAATTGAAACGAGTGTTTTCATTAGGACCAGGTTTCAGCACACGTTGTCGCTTCAACTTGAAGTACATTGAACGAATTATCCCGTCCAAGCTTGAAAATTCAAATAAGATTCAATAGCTGATTCCCGTTCGTCAACAGGCAAATGAACATTGGCTTGACAAATGGAACGCTGAGGCTAATTGAAGGTGGTTTTATACGAAAGTCCTTCCAGATAAGCCTCAACAGAATCGAAATATAGTTCATACAAATTGCGTACCGCGTCCCATTTCGCAGCTGCATATATTATGTGCAAACATTAACCGGAAACTCTATCAAATTAATTAAGGAAATAACGGCAGTTTGTGGATATAAAAAAATTACCGCCCCTCTGCCCCCTCTCCAAATGGTTGTGGCTGTGTATTACTCTAATTGTGTTGAGTTCGGTTCGCCAAGGGCAACCTGTTCAAAATTTGGTCGTAATTGTTCCATCAGTTAAAGATAGCTGCGGAAGCCTGTAGATTAAGGGATGATCTGTAACTTAAATTGCATTATTTCGTGTCAGAATTAAACTCAGTGGCTCACATTACAGCTATTTAAAGCCAAATCTAATTGTTTTCTGGTTATTTTCATGTGATGCCCCTCCACTTTCACCCCTAGAAAACTCCCCTTTGATTATGTATGGGATTGAAATACTGCTATTGATCAGAGAATGTATTTATATGATAAAAATATTGGCCGCCCTTAGGTTAGTAACAGAGTCTTACCCCGACTGATGAATACCACGTGTTAAGTCTATCAAAACTTGCTACAAATCGGTATAGCGAGGGCAGTATGGTGAAGGAAATGTAAGGTCGTCTAGGCAAGGAAGATAGGCAACCCACATTCATATGTAAGTTCAAACGCGAAATTTTCTTAGTTTTTCTTTACATAAGAACCTGGTCCTAAGTATTATAAAACTTATAAAAAATATTAATGAAATCGGTAAAGTAGTTCTTAAATTATGTCGTGACCAAGGAAAATAAGAATTCATTTATATATATTGTAACATGTTAAAGTTACAGTCCCAGATAAAAAATATATAGGAGCAGGATTGTAGCTTGCGAGTTGCGCCCTGTTGGGCAAGTTTCGCGCCACGACACAGACAGGCATTGTTGTCGGGGAGACGTATTGTCGCGTGGCTGAGAAAGCTGATGCTTACAGGGCTTCATGCAGTACAGATGAGAATGTCCTCGTAGACGGAGCTACTGTGGTTCGCGATCCTTGCGGACACGTGATAATCAACCCCGGATTTAGGTGGTGATACGCCGAGAAGTATCGTTAAGTGCTTCATTAATTTACGTTAACGAATTTTGTGTTTGTTAGCGGAAAATGAATGAGTGACCACGCCCTGTAGATTACCAACTTCAAGCTCTGAATAAAATTAAACTTGAAATCATATTTTGGTGTTTTTATGGAAAAATACCTGGCGCCCTAGAGTTTCATAACTTCCAATATCGAGGAAACGACCGTTGATAATAATGATGAAAACCTGTTGGTTTTAAATCAGTCCCCAATTTAGTAAAAACAACTTTTTTTCTATTTCAGAACAAAATAATGTAATTAATTGAAAAGATTATAACAAAAATTATATTGGACACACTGGAAATAATCGTAATACTAGAATATATAATCATAATAAAAATTCGAAAGGCAATACCAAAACAAATACAGCCTTGCCACTTCATCTAACTTTGGTACATAAAATTGATTATGATATTGAAAAAATAGTACATAAACAAAATAATATAATTAAACGAAAGATTTTTAAAAATGAGGTTAGGAGCTTCAGGAATGAGTCATGATATATGAAAACAGTATGTAAAAGGTTTACATTGAATCAAAATTATACAGCTAAAATTCCATGTTTTGGTTTGTTTTTCATTTACACTTTATGATCTCGTTCTTCGGGATTCTAAGATTGACGATAAACTTTGACTCTTTTGGCTATTTATTTTTTGACACATGAATTTTTTTGTTCTGGGCTCATTGAAACAATTTTCAAAGTAATATTTCAACTACTCGTGGATGCATTGTAGCGCAGTATACCCCTCCCTAATTTTAATTCACATTTTTTGGTCTTCAACGATCTAAATTCAGTAATAATAATCAGAGAAAGGCAGGCAAGAGGTGGGAATCCCAAGCGCCAAGGTGTCGCGTAGGAATCGTGCCTGCCTGCAGTGATAAGAGATTAGGGTTGTTTTGAAGCAGGTAAGCTCAACCAGCAAAATTACCCAATGGCATCCTTCCCTTCGTTACCACAAAAAACCCTCGCTTGGCGAAAGGCGAAGAGGGGTGGTGATTTCCCTTGAAGAAGACAAAGAGTATAGCTGGGAGTTGAGAAGAAGAAAAATGTGTGTGTTTATGAAGACGTTGAAAGGGTGAGGAGACAGTCATTGTTGCTCGGAATTTGAAAGGAATAGGAAGCAGAGGAAGCTGGAATGAACAATTAAATAGTTAGCGTGGTTGGGAAATTGAAGGAAAGAAGAAATAGGAGAAGTGAAAAGTGAGTCTTATCGAAAATTGAGGGTAGGCAAAAAGTTCAATATTGCTTTGAAGTTGAAGGGAGGAGGAAAATGAATAATTAAATAAGCCAGAGTTGGTTGGAAGTTGAAGCGTGGAGGAAGTAATAAACGAGAGAAGGAACAGATTGTGTTAGATTCAGGAGCAAAGAAGGGAGAAAATTGACAATCAGCAGTGCCAGATCCATTGTCTTTTCCGTCAACCGAGGGAAAGTTCACAACTCGACCTGAAGGAAAGAAATACTGTTCAAGGAAGATTCCAGAATCGGCTAGTTCTTACATCCAGGGCAGGAATTGTATAGAAGAAACACGTTCGTCACGAAAGTAAAATTTCTGCTGCACGTTCCTATCCCACTAATTAACCTGAGAAACTTCTTGATATTTATATAGAATTGAGAATGCTCGGTGCGACTGAGCGAAACGTCGGGAAGAACGCCAACAACCACGTGGCCCAACAGACCAAAAATCGCCATATAATGCTGATACGGCTGTATTTGTTGGGATCCGTTCCGAAAATATCAGGTCGAGGCTTTGGAAAGGGTACAGAGGGGGGCGGCAAACTTTATTAAGCGGTGTTCTGGTCACGGAAATGAGAAGGTTAATCAATTTACGTCTCGAGGATGTTTTTAAAGCGTACGCAGGCCAAAAATCCTGGGAGGATATTGCGTCAAAGTTTTAGAAGTAAATTATTTCAGTAGAGGGGATCATAATTGGAAAATTGAGCAGAGCAGCTTTAAAACTGTCGTTGGGAAATATTAATTTTTAAATCGGTCTAAAGGGAATGGAACAATTTACCTCTAGAAGTTTTTGAAACATTCCCTCCCAATAGCAACGTTTAGGAAGTGTAAGTGATCGTGAAGTGCAAGTGTCGTGAATTGTAGTGCGACGAAAAAACATCTGAACAATGGGTACTTTTTATCTGTTTTTTTTTCAGACGTAATTTATATTATTATTTGTAACTATCCTACTTTAACCTTTTTTTTTGGAACTGCTACCGAGTGTTACTCAATTGCAGTATCAATAAATTCATTCATTCAGAATTCGCGCTGATGTAACATCACGTCTGAGTTCTTCAAACGACGCTTATAATACTTTTATCTATAGTCTTAAGTAGCCACAACAGCCATTAGTCTTAAGGATCCCATAGGTGCAAACCCAAACTTTTATCAGTTATCTTCAAATATATTTAATTGATAATTAGTAACTAGTAGATACTTTCTGTATGCCCTTGGAATCTATTGCATACTGCAACCCAATCAGGTGGCCTTCGCACTTGAACCTGCTTGGCATATTTCTGAGAAATGGTCAAGGTTACCTGAATACGCTGAACTCCAACCTGTTAAACCGCCTGGTGATAGAACTTTGTTCCCAAAATAATCTTAAAGAATAGATTTTCCTTTATGGGAAAGTTTTGCTACTTGAATTATGGATTAATTGTTGTGGTTGAAGAACTAGTATTCTCTGTGGCTCAACGTCAAAGCAATCAGCCTTCTCAAGTAATTTCACATTTTGAACTGACGTTATAAAATCCATGTAGAGCATTGCTTTATTGTAAGATTTCATTTTGCTTGTGATCTCATCAAACATTTTAAATTAATTTATACCACTGTACGCAATAGGTGATCCAGGTATCATCTGATAGAAAAATTGCGTTTTGCTCCGCCGAGGCACCTTGACTATTTTAGGAGGTCTATGCACTGGGGTCGAAGACATACGGTAAGAGTTGTCCGCTAATCCCATTGGATCAGTCGGCCAGCTACCTCCTAAAACTGGAGGAGACACGGAGAAGGGAATGCTGCGACTCCACAGCAAACTCGTCTCCCGTCATTCAAAAATCCGTGAGTATAATAGCCAATGCCCGACCTACCTGATGCAGGTTTTCTAGGGGTTTCCCTGCATCTCTTTAGGTAGAACACCGGGTAGGATCCTTAAAGCATAGCCCGGGGGCCTTAGTCAACCCTTGGCTACCTTGCTCTACCTTTCGCTATCCTGTTTCAGGATCACCCTCATGTAGCCTGTTAACCAAAAAAAATGTTGGAGATGAGGCTGTGTTATCAATTTATAGTTTCGAAAAAATTCGAGTTACAATAAATAAATAAATATAACAATCATTATTTCATTCATATTCGTTTCTTTTTACAAAAATATGATTTGAGGATATCTAATTTAGTTTAAAGATGATTAATTTTTTGTTAATATCAAAGAATTTTAATGGCAGAATTTTTCGTTTATGGTTTGGAAAAAATTGGAGAACAGGTGAAGTATAGAGGGAGATCATTGATACTTGGAGATAGACCGTGGAGGGGAGAGCTGTTGGAGTGCGGCGTGACACAGGACGACCATATAATTTCAGAATCAAATATTAATTCCTACTTGAGGGCTTTTCTTTGCAAGTGTCCTGAACGACATTGGCGTTGCGTCACTGCTGGCGACTACTGGTGACGAAGGTCCCTCTAATACGAGCCGGGCCGTCCGCCATTTTTAATCTAGTTCTGCTAACGCAAGTGTGCTTCGCAGTGTAGAATGTCAAGTAGCTTTTTAGAAAAATGTTCTGAAATTTACGCTGAAACGTCAGAGTTGGAATATTTCATCGGATAAATGGATATGAAGGAGTAAAGGTATCGCAATGAAATTTTGCACTTTAGTTGAACTGGTGTGATAATTCCATCAGCAATATGGTTTGCTGTGCAGCTGTAAACCGTAGGAATTCTACCCGAAAAGAATTTCAGTTTTCCAAAAGAATTAATTAGAAGGAAACAATGGATTATAAATTATCCAAGAGACAAGTGGAATCCTGGCCCTGGAGAATATCTATGTCAGGTAAATTTGTCAACCCTCACACACCCACGTCGTATGCCTCTCAGGTACTCACAAAAGTAAATAAATCTAACCCATTCTGCTACAGTAGGTTAATTAAATGAATTAACCTACCTTCACGTTGTCGTGTAAATTATATACTCTATTTTATTTTTATATTCTTTTAATATTGTATATGCTGAATCATTATTCTCCAAGTTGATAATCTGTATGATAAAAGTTTTTGTATGAATAAAAAGAAATAAATACCTTTATTTTTAAAGAAGTATTTAGTTCCTTTACTTAAGAAACCAAAAGTATATTTTTTTACCATATGTAATGTATATTTTAATCTTTTACATGTATTAATTTAATTAAAATCTTATAACTCATAAGAAAATGAATTTAATCACCAAATTGTGACTTATTTTTCGAGTCTATTATTAAAATTTAAAGTATTGAGTTGAGATAATTATTGAGCAAATAAATTTATGTATTCTGGTTCGCTTTTGCATTATACTTAATGTTTATTACATAAAAATCAATTGAAAAGTATGTTATGTTTTTTCAACAGACGATGACCCTGAACCTCTTGATACAAGATGAGTTTTAAAAGATTAAAAATGGCGGACGGCCCGGCCTTTTATTAGAGGGGCTCTACTGGTGACGACTACTGTCTTACGTCGGAAGCGTCCTGTACAGAGGAGAGAGGAGGCTCTTCGTTTCATAATCGCTTGGTCGTCATCGGTTTGTGTGACCAACAAATTAACAAAGAATAGAAAAAGAAAATTTTTATCGACATTTGTGATTGGTGGAATGAAATATTGTTATAGGTCTTAACTTTCTGCTGTCGATACATTGGTTGCGCCAAAAGATTTCATCCAAGGATTAAATTATATTAGATTTTCTCTGAGTAATTTCATTCTATATAGTTTCTCATGCATATTACAGTTTTTTTATACTAGTTTTATTTTTATTTCTTATTCTTGTAATTTAATACCACTCAAAGAAGTGGTGGCGCCCAATCGGAAACATCAGTTATCATAAATAGTTAGAAATTACCAAGCAAGATTTTGTTGTTGGTTGTTGATTTTGTTTTTACATCACTTTGGACTACGATGCTCAAACCGGCGAAATAACATTTGGGGCAATCATCCGTGTATAATTATTTTCGCTACACAGAATAAAGGGCTGTTGGCAGAGAGTAGGGGGGACAAGTCACCTCCGCGTCATTCACAGTGTGTGTATATGCGAGCGGAAGATACTGGGATGAGACAATATGAAGTGCTCGTTTTTATAAGTTATATATCGTTATAATGATATCTTTTCTGCTTTTTCCCTCCCCAACCCATAAAATTTTGTCAACACAGAAACTTTAAATTTTTCTGATAGAAAGATTTAAAAAAGGCCTTGATTTTAAAAACCCAGAAAATTGGCTACCTTGGAATTTAAGTGACACATTTACAGTTAGCACGTTCCATACACCACAGCACATTATCTACACGCCACGCCAAAATTTGTAATAGTTGGAGCTGAATAACACTTTCATTGGAACTGGCTTGGTGTGGGTGATAGGCCTTAAAATTACCGGACGAGTCTCTTTGATTGCGTTTCCATGTCGCATATATTTTTATTTTCCGTATTAGCAATATATTTTGAATACCTAGTTTTTTTTGCACAGTGATATCATTCTTATACACACGTTGATATTTAATATAAGTGTTTTAAATTTTGTGCTTGAATTTACCTCTTAATTTATGATGGTGACATGTATTTCACGTGATATTCTAAAACCTTTAGTAAACCACGTATTTTGTTTAGTACGTTTTCTTTTACTTAATTTTGAGAATGCGCAGCAGGCGCACGTACCGAGTAAGAAGTAATTAATAAAAATTTTCCGAAACATATTATTTGGGTTCGAACTCGTTTTTATGCGTCAAGAATCATAATTCCACCATGAAATTTTCCCGAGCTTAGCTTTGATTTTGTAACCAAATTAATTGTCAAAGGACGTCCTTCCGGTAGCTCGTTGTTACAGGTGTTTTGCAATCGGAACAGTTCACTATATATGTGCATAACTTGGCCTTTGTGAATTAATGGTACATACTTTGTAATTTTTGAGGTCTAAATTACATAGGAGAAAGTAAATACACGTTGAGGAACTACCCACAACCCTGGTAGGACTACTATTAGTTACAGGAAACCCCTAACACGAAAGAATCTGAAACACCCTACGGTGGACAACAAAGTGAACATGGAAACAGACAAATATTTATAATTTAATGGATTGGCAACAATATTTCAGAATTCTTCAAACTATCTGTAACTGTATGTGTATATTTTGTGGATTGTATGTGTTGTCGTTAAAAACCTTAGTAGTTAATGCGACATTAAACTTTCAATTTAAGAAAGTGTCTTTCAAGGAGCCCCAAAAGAAAAAGTCGCACATGAATATGATGGCCAATCTATATAAATGTCTGTCACTCCGGAATAATTCAAAGCAATGAGTCGGACACTGATCTATTCCTGAAGGAACTCAAACACTACAGTAGTACAGAGGACGTGATCGTGACCCATCCTGCATAAAACATGAATTCTCCGGTACAGCAAATTGCTGTAAAATTGCAATATATCGGTATGAGTTAATTTCTACCCTCATGAAGAAGACCCCAAAGATCCCTTTACTACACAGTCCAACCAAAATTGTAGCTTTTACATATTGCAGTGCTTTTCAACACACAAACGGATTTTCAACTGCACCATATTCGCCAGTTTTGTTTATTCATAAACAAAACCCTCTAATTGACAATGGGCCTCATTGGTGAACAACAAACAGCCGACACAAATTTATTTTCATCATGGAGTACCTCATTTTCGAACCTGTACTTTTTGTGTCAATTTTGTGATCGCTTGACGACGCTGTATTTTATAAGGAAACACCTTCAGATCCTTTCGCATTATTTGGTACGTAGTGGTTTGATAATCCCGCATTAGCAACGGCTCGTCTGATGGATTTATATGGACTACGTTAAAAAATTTATTCGACTGCTTCCACATTTTGAGCTGTCATGACTGATCGGCTAAATCCCACATTTTCGAGTTAATGATCGGTCCCTTCAAACTTGAATAAATTACGATAATTTTTAACTAGTCTGGACCTTTATTAACATTTTTTAAAGCATCGCCTTATCATCGTCTGACTTCCGCCAAATCGGTAACATTCCAGCACAATAAAAACACGTTGCTCAAACGAATACGACTCGATGTTTTTCAATTTTTTATAATAACTAATTCGATACATCTCCCTCACACGTGTCAGCTATGAAACAGATTGACGATTGAACTTTCTGTAATTCTGCACTATTTAAAGCTCATGTGGCGACTCGATTGGTGCTTTTAGTGACTAACCAGACAAGCACATTAACTATTAAATAAGCGTTGTTTATTATCATCAATATTTGTAACATACAGTTTTAAAATATGGTTGTTAAAACTTTGAAATGTTCCGGCGTATAGATGCGGATCCGTTCGTGCGCTGCTCAGAAGCAAAAACGTTGTTAAGGAAACCAGCGATGATTTACTAATCGCCCCCTGTAATAACATCTACGCACGTTTTCTTCGTGGCGTGTAAATACGTCGTTAGCCGATTCCACACTCAATGTGCTTTTACCGCCACCTATTGCCAATTGGAACTATTTCTGAAAACTAATGTTTGATGAATTCCCGACCACTCTGTATAACATACTTCTTATTTCACCCTTCTGTGTCTCTCTGATCAGTCATTTCAAAGTTGTGGAGTCCTTTCCGAAAAACTGAGTAGACTCCACGGTCAAAGTTATTGGCAAAAGACTAGAGACAAAATTGAAGGTTTGTATAAAATAATGAGGACATTTCTATTTGATTTAAAAGTAATTCTGTTTTTATCTTAAATATAACATTCTGACAAATGAAATGTCTTTGTTTGTTTATGAAAATATTATAATATAATTTAGTTTCCTTATAAAGGGTGTTCAGTTTATCTAAAGACATTGGAATATCTCGTGAACCACACATTGGATCAAAAAAAGTGTGAATGAAAAATGTTCTTCTCGAAGGGGGACATCTAATAATATACAAAACCCAACCCCTTCCCACCACTTGGAGATGTGTCTGTGTGTGTGGGGGGGAAGAGTTAAAAAACTTAAATGTAAACCTACATTTTTACTGCAGATTCAAATTCTTCATAAAATATTACTCCAATACGATTGAAGTTATTTTGATCACAGATGGCGTTGTAATCGACAAAAATCAATGTAGGTAAAAAATCGGTATCTCAAGAATTGGCACCAGATCAGCAAAATAAAATTATATAAATATGTTTGGTATTCTTACAAGTGCTACTTAATGACACTATAACTGTGCACACACCCTCACTCTCCACGGGCGGGGAAGCGAATGTGAAACCAGTTTTTTTTAAAGGAAAATTTGGTTTTATAATGCCAAATACCATTGATTTGAATTCATTATTCATGGAAATTATGTCGCAGGTTGCGCTGCCTTTGAACGAATACGGAGCCGTTTATTCATTCGTTTACTGATAGGGTAATAAATGCGTTTGGCGTTACCCAGGAACAACGACGTGGACGTAGTAGTTTTCTGTGAGTCCTCTTGCCTCTCACAATTTATGTTACGGGTTTTAGGTGGTTCCTTTGCGTTTCATTGTTCAATCACTTCCATAATTCGCTTCCCCACCCCCAGTTATGGTGTCATTAAGTACAATTTGTAAGAATATCAAACAAATTTAATTTTATTTTGCTGATCTGGTGCCTATTTCTTGAGATATCCCCATTTTTCAACGATTTTTTACCCATTTTGATTTTTGTCGATTACAACGCCATCTGCGACCGAAATGTAAAATTGGAGTAATATTTTATGAAGAATCTGAATCTGCAATAAAAATGGGTGTTCCCATTTAAGTTTTTTAACACTTCCCTCCCCCACCTTCAGGGGGTGGTGAGGGGTCGAGTTTCGTATCATTAGATGTCCCCATTCGAAAACATTTTTCATTCACACTTTTTTTTGATCCAATGTGTGGTTCTCGAGATATTCCAATACCTTCACATAAACTAAACACCCTATATATATGGTGCATTTTGCCAAACGCTTCTTCGTTGAAAATAATGTTATTTATAAATAGTATTTATTAACGAAGTTGCAAAATTGAGAATGATTTGAAACCAAAGGGTCTTAAATCCACGGTGTTTTGTCAAAACCTAGGGGTTGAAGTACAATTCAAATTTTATGCCGAATGTCAGAAATAAAATGAAGGATTTCCATTATCCCAGAATTATCTAATTCATAATTAGTTAAAATAAATTTTATATTCCTTGAAGAATGCTTTTGATAATGCAGGGAATTGCTAAATAAATGATTTTAATTTGAAATTTCGTGAGCCTTTTTCTAGCATCCTTCTACAAATTATATATTATAAGGTTCTGGCTAGGTGTGAGTTTTAGTGAAGAAATTTGCATTTAAGGATGTATTCAGTTTTTTGTATAATTACCAATGTTTAGCGCTTTGAGATGTTCCACCACATTTAACGTCAAACATATTCTTCTTACGATTTCCGCTCATAAATCTTGCCATGTCTGTTATGACAATTTAAAATACTGAGGTTTCACGCCATTTGTTATATTAATTTTTACGTGATTTCATCATACCAAATTTTATATAAAATGACCTAATAATAAATGCTATATAATTTTATATAATCACAGTGATTTAAATAGAACAAATTTGATAATTTATTATGAGCAACTTAATTTGAGTAAAATTTAATTTGATTTATTTATTGGTTCCATTAATCCGATATTGAGGAGATAAGACAAGTCAGAGACTATACATAGTTAATAAGCACATTAATAAATCATAATCTTGAAAATAATACTTAAATGTGACAAATGGACAATGTATTAATAAACAATAAACAAAGACGTTACATACACACAAGAACAGCACCTATAAAACACATATATAGAAGAAAATACAAGTAATCATACAAATAAAAAATGTACATATATAAAGGATTAATATTCATTGATAAACGCGGAGAGAAGAAATTGTTACATAAAATGATAACTTTAAAAAATAGTTGAAAATTAATTTTTTGACCAAATTACTAATCTCGTTTATACGAAAGCACAAGCACATCCAAAAACAATTACTTCATAACAGAATATCGACCGTATTATTATTCATTTTTCACAGTTCCTATGATTCCTCTATCTGTGTTACAGCAGGACACTTTGTTTACTTTACAAACCGTTTTGCTCGTGACTCGTACGAATCCTATGGAGGCCAACGTCCTTGCTCCCGCACCTAAGTCTTAGCTGTCTGCAGTTATAGGCAGTGACTTGTATACACTATTTTCAAATACAGAATATATATACCTAATAAATTAATTCATTTGCACTCATCGAGCTGTGAAAGTCAACTTTTTACATTGACAGTAATAGACTTATTATATAAATAATATTCTTTCTATTTCAACAATATTGTTCAGTAAGTTTTAAATATAAAATGTTTTGCCCGCCTATGAATGTGTGTTTTCCCCGAAGAACCAGATTTACTCACCCGTGTCTGTCCAAACCTGTTTGGAGCTTGCTTTCGTAACCATTCTCCGGATATTCCAGATTCGCCACAGAAAAATTTTCGTCACACTAAGTTCAAAGACTCAAAGCATGACTTATTCCTGTCCTTGAACTACTACAGTTTGACGATAAAGGTAACAATTAAATGTTCTGGACCCAGTTTCATTTCTTTCTGTACAAACTGTACGCCGCGTCGTCTGTTGTTGACATTCTCTCGACCATTGCTCAATGCGCATCAGGGTGTCCAACCAGCTTCAGGAAACACATCGATACAGGATGTGATAATTTTTACATATAGAATCTTATTAAACTTATGTTTTGCGAAATTACGATTCATTATGTCGATGAATAACGTAAACCAACATTTTTTTTTCATTTCACACTGCAGTTCGATATCTCATTGTTGCTATCATTAACATGGATGCGAACAGCACAAGACAATTAGATTAGTATCGCATTCATGTAAAAAAAATATTTTTTTTTGGGGGGGGGGGGGGTTAACAGGCTACATGAGGGTGATCCTGAAACTGAAACAGGTAACTCCCGTTTAATAGCAAAGGAAGGGAATTGAGAAGGGCGGATGCGGAAGGTAGATCAAGGTAGCCAAGGGGTAACAAGGGCCCCAGGGCTATGGTTTAAGGATCCTACTAGGTGTTTCACCTAAAAAGATGCAGGGAAATTCTAGAAAACCTATATCAGGTAGGTCGGGCATTGGGTACTATTCTCACGCCCTTCCGAATGACGGGAGACGAGTTTTCTGTGGGGTCGCAGCATTCCCTTCTCCATGTCTCCACCAGATTCAGGAGGCGGTTGGCCGACTGATCCAATGGGATCAGCGGATAATTTTTGCCATATGCCCAAGGTCTTCGACCCCAGTATATATACCTCCTAAAATAGTTGATGGTGTCTGCATGTGAGAACATTGATAAAATAAAACCAAAGAAGATGAACGAAAATAGTATATAGGAGGATGGAACGGCAAATAGAATGCGAGTTAAGAGTAAGATAAGGATGCAGTCTGTCCCCCATGCTGTTTAACATATATCTGAAACAGGCGATGTGGAAAGTTAAAAAGGAAAAGGAATCATGCTGCAAGGAAAAGAAATACAAACCCTACGGCTAGTCGATGGTATTGTAGAATTATAAGAGCCAAAAGAAGACTTGGAGATTATAATGAAGGGTATGTACGTGGTTCTGGAGGAAGAGTTCAATATGAGGATTAATTGAAGGAAAACCAGGGTAATGGAGTGTAGTATGGGAAACAGTGGAATAACAAAGTGTGTTAGATTGGGAAGGGATATTTTGTCGGAAGATAATGAATTCTGCTACTTCAGGAGCATAATAACTAGGGATGGTAATGCACAGGCAAAGAAAAGAGGAACTTACTTAAGGGGAATATAAGAGTGAATATTAGGAAATCATTGCTATGAATGTGTGTATGGAGTGTGGTGTTCTATGAGTACGAAACGTGGACGATAAGATATGCAGAAAGAAAAAGAATAGCTTTTGAAATGTGGTGCTATAGGAGAATGCTGAAAATCAGATGGGTCGATAGAATCACTATCGAGGAAGTTATAATCAGAATAGGGGAAGAGAGAACAATATGGAAAACGTTGGCCAAGAGAAGGGATAGATTGATAGGCCACCTTTTGAGACATGAGGGGTAAGAACAGAAGTGGGAGGCCAAGAATGGAATCCGCTAAGCAGATAGAGTTGCATTAGACCAGTCTTAGGAATGAATACTGCAACAACAACAACAAATATTCTTTATATGCGAAATTTTCAGTCGCAAATTTCCCGTTGTTTGTAGGAAGCTTCAACAAAGAATAAAAACAGTGAAATGTAGGAAGATAGTTCTAAAATAATCTGAAACAGTGTTGATGTTTATTATACGTACATAATTATGATAATGATAAAAAAATTCACAAGCCGTAACGTTCTCTAGATCAAAATTATCTCTACTAAGGAAATGAAGAAATGCAATTGAAGCTCATCGATTTAAAATTATTAATCTGTCTTAAATTGATTTTAGTGCAGAGCTTCGATTGAAAGTATCTCATTTCTTGAATTCCCTGTACTCACTCACCAATATATATATTACGTCATGAAATCACAAATATTCATGGAGGTATATATATTACGTCATGAAATCACAAATATTCATGAAGGTATATATATATTTATAAATATATATATATTGTAACATGAAAAGTTACAAAGAACAATGCAGGCCAGCTTGCGAGTTGCAATTGTTGAGGAACTGACGCAACCCGGGCCAACAATGTAGTCTGGCGAGACGTGCGGAGTCGTCATGGGGTGATGGGAGAACCAGGTTGTGTCGGCGGGACGACGAGAGAATGACCACGCCCTGCAGATATAATTTTTTTTAAGCTCTGATTGAAAATAAAACTGTTAAAATCAATATTTGGTGTTTTTATGAAAAATATCTGGCGCCCTAAAGGAATTAAGAAATCCTCGAATACAGAGGAACGACGGATCTGCTACAATATATATATATATATATATATATATATATATGTGTGTGTAGGCCGAATGCTCGTAACGCGTCACATTGCATTATGTAAATTTTACCTCCATGAATATTTGTGATTTCATGACGTATTTCTGAAGATAAGTTTTATCGTTGGATGTGATTTAACCTTCGCAAAACATTAACTAAAACAACTGTGGTGGCAACGAAGTTGACGGGAAAATTGAGTAACAGTTTCATTTTTTCTTCCAACCATTAAGCTTTCTAAATCTATTAGAATCAGTATTGGGCACGACTAGCTACGTAAATAGTCTAATGGCGAGCTGCAGCTTTCTCCTCTCCCCTGCGTCACAGTCTCCGTCTCTACGTCAGAACTCTGGACGCAGTTCGGCGATGACGGCATCCGTGAAACCCAAACACCTCCGTCAAGTCAGACCAGTTGCAAGAATAACATTCGTTGCTAAATTTATCCCACACATGTTATGCTAAAGTTCGTGTAAATGATCTGTCTAGATGGTGACAACAAAGCTTCTCCTTCATTACATAGCTTTGTTCTTAAGAGTTTTTCGTGTCAAGTGTGTGGCACAACTTCTAAGTTCAGCTTGTTATTCTCTGAGAACACTAATACAACACGTTGACAAAAAGTACGTCAAAATGGTTTATTTCGCGTATTTTCATTCAATTATGAGCTATGGCATCTCTAATTGGGGAAACTGCTCCAGGAGTAATGAAATATTTAAGTTGCAAAAGCGTGCAATTAGAATACTTTCTAGCACGAATTCTAGATCGAGTTGCAAACCTTTCTTCAAAAGTTTGCAAATACTTACTTTACCAAGCGTATATATTTATGAAATATTAAAGTTTGTAAAACGAAACACTAATTTGTTTCAAACAAATGGCGAGTTTCATGAATACGCGACTAGAAATCGTTTAGCTCTAAGGTCGGACAAGCATCGCCTTGCTCTACACCAGAAAAGCATTCACAATACCGGGATAATTTTATACAACAGCCTTCCGCCAGAGGTTAAAAATAGTACCTACAAAAGCTTCGTGAAGCAGAGTAAAACTATTCTTTTAAATGGCGCGTTTTACTCGGTACAGGATTTTCTTAATCGTCCTTCTAGTATTTAAATCAAGGTTCCTGCTGCAAGTGTTGAATGAGCTGCCTTATAAAATAGCACATCACATATCTTAAAATTTCTATTCAGTTTTTTCTGCTCTTTTGTTTGTTTGTTTCATGTATTGCCTGGAGCTACGACGGAAGGACAGTTTCCTGGTCGCAGAGCTCCAAGTAGTTAAAACTCCATTCCGTGTTCCTCAGTGTGTGCTTGTTTGTGTTTCCCAGTGTGTGTCCGTGTTGTGTTTATATTGACTTTTGTCTATATACATTTTCTTTTATTAATTTATTTTAAGTTTATTTGTCTTTAATTATGTACTTTATTTTGTTCATTTTTAATTTTTAATGTATGACGTATCCTATTTCCTCAATCGAGGATTAATGGAAACAACAATAAATCTAAATCTATATAAGTCATGAAGCACAAATGACACCTGTTACCGTCTTCGACGTCAAAATGCAGGCCCATTGTGGAAGTATTCTAAATAATGTCAACGTATTCTGGAATATGATTGGGTAATAAAATACAAATATAATTTTAGGAACAGAATAGAGGGTAAACATGAATGTTAACTCATACTTACGCGGAAGGTTAACGAAAAGGTGTATGGCGCAAATTGGTCAAAGTCTACGCCGAGAAAGACACCTACCACCAACTCGTTTCCCCGATAGGTCAACATCCTGATGCGCCGTTTTCCTGAACCACTATTTCCAGAAAGTCGTTTTCCCGAATCGGATTTACCGGACTTTCGATTCTGTTAAATTGACTGGAACAATTGATACGTTAATTTACACAAGAATAATGTATAATATGGTTATTGACTTTTCTTTAAACGCGCGCAGCAATGTCAACCAAACTTGTTATTCAAGAGTTGAGGTTAAACATGTTCAGAGCCCCCATGGGTGGAAGGTCTATTTAAAAATATATGCGGAAACGGCCTAATAAATAGTTTTCGGGGTTTCTGGGATTGAATTTTTCAAACCCCTTGAAAGTGATATGGGGATGGGAAGTGGATATCATAACGAGTAAGGGAATACTGTGTATTATTATTTATAAGTGTCCCGAATTCCTTAGGGCACCAGAAATATGACATAGATAACGAGATTATTTTTACTCCATTAAGGTACAAGGAGTATTTTTTGAGATACTTAGCGTCACGTTTTAAGACACGAGAATCTTGTAAAATTAGCATTAGAGGGAAGTGTCCGGGTAAAAGAGAAGAGGGATACCAAGGATGGAATACGATAAGTAAATTAGGGTGGAATATGGCATTCGTATCTATGTAGAAATGAAAAGGCTTGTGCAGGATAGGTTTGCATGGAGGGTTGCATCAGACCAGTCTTAGGAGTGATTACCAGAACGAGGGAATATAAAATCCCGATAACTTGAGAACACCAAAAGAATTCCCGAACATTAAGATATTCGTGTAATTTATTCTTTCGGGTCGAAGGTGTTCGGGAAATTAATCTATTGAGCTAACGCTATACTTTCAGGGAAACGGGTGTGTGACTTTCGGGTTAATGACCGGAAACCAGTGCAAATCAAAACAGATGAACCATGCCAGAATGTGGTTTAAAACTCGGGGCAATCAACAAGCAAAAGATTTGTAAAGGCAGATAATTCTGAAAAAAAAAATAGTTTTCAATTAGTGGATGTCCTTGTTTGACACAGCATTCTTTCCTCTTTGTCTCGTCAGTTAAGGAGGCAGTTGCCCGACTGTTCAAATAGGAATAGCGGAAAATTCTTACCGTATGCCAAAGGTCTGCGACCCTGAAACGAGAGAGAGAGGAGGAGAGGGAGAGAATTGTGGGGAGAGAGAGAAATGAGACGAGGATAGCACGGTCTCCTCCGCAAAGCTAACACTTAATATCTAGGTTATTCTAAGCAGCTGAATAAATTTTCTAAAACCAAGCCTTTCTGTACACCAGACCAGACTTTAATTTTCAGTTTGTCCTTAGTGACATCTAGTTGTCAACTGACCCGCGATCCGCGCTTCCGCTTATGTCTCTGTTGCAACTAATTTCCTACTGTCTCCCACAATTAATAATTTCCTCTCCTTTCTTTGCCTTAGTGCCAGATCAAGCTACCTGTAACATGACTAAATTATTAATTACTTCTGTGATTAAACACGTGTGTTACTGCGTTCAGCTCTGTTCTTTCCTGAGAAATTCATACCTCCCTTGTTCCTCAAATTATGATTGTTTTACAATTTCAATTTTCTTACTATTTGTTGCTGGTGTAATTGTTTAATTGTTCAATTTTCCGGTACTTAAGCACGTGCGTCTACACTTTTCGTAGTATTTCCCGCTAGTGTAATTGCTTAAATGTCAAATTATTCCAATTGTGCACTTAGCAATGTGATTATGCACGTGCGACCTAGCATTTTAACCTCAACTCTAGCAAATTACATGAACAGGATTTCACCTTCCGCTGTCTTCATCTTAGTTTGCCTGAGGTTAAAAAATAATTTTTCTCACTACTCTCCACCTTCCTACTTAAAAGTTCCTTCCTGACTTACTGATTACACTATCAAGATTCTCTCCCAAATGACCTCCTCTTCCTTCTAAGATTCTTTCACAACTGAGTTTCTGCTCCTTGTAAAATTCTTTCCCACCGATCTCCTCCTCCTTCTAAGATTCTTTTTCAATTTCAGTTCACAATTTCATCCCCACGACCTCCTCCCCTTCGAATATTTCTTCCCAAATGCTCTATTTCTGTCGCTTCTCTTCTCCAGGTCGAGTCTTCTCATACCCCCACCATGGGGGTGGATGGTGGATCACACGAGCTCCAGTACCAATCAAATATCAAACTTTGTGCAGGGAGAAGCGGCCGACGAAATTCTCGAGGGTAAAACGCCCTGCGAGGGTAAAAACCCTTAATACGCGAGACTGAGCATTTCTCATTCCCGGATCCATGATGTCTCACCTTGCTGCATAATATTTTCTTTGGACTTATTATTTCATTATATTTCATATATATATATATATATATATATATATCGACAATTAGAAACGTGCAGTGGCAGCTGAGGTGTATAGACCTCGACTACTGAAATGTGCACTCGAGTTCGAGTCACACCCATGCCACCATTTTTATTTTCTCGTATATTTACTTTGTTTACCTTTCGTTTCTAGTATTTTCTGCTTCGAATAATCCATTAATGTATAAATTGTACTGTATTCCGATTCCGGGTCATTCCTACGCAGCACGACCCTTTGTACAGCACGTCGGTGTTAAATAAACGTCGATAACTTCTAGTTGTGTGGGTGTGTTACTTTATTTCTCCATCCTACAGAAACGTTGTAGCAGATCGGTCGTTTCCCGGACAGTTCTTCCTCAATATTGAAATTTAATAACTTTTAGGGCGCCAGGTATTTTTTTGTCATAAAAACACTAAAAGATTCAATTTAGAGTTTTAATTAATATTCAGAACACGTGGAGCCTCCCTACGTTGCCTGTCCACCAACTTGTTCCTGTCTGAAAAACTAAATTACAGTCCGGCTCATATGACGATCCTGACGTGCATGTAAACCCCAACTTACCTGAGAATAGGAACTCATATTTATATATACTGTGATCAATCGAAGTACTATAAAGCTGTAGGAGAAGTTATGTTTTTTTCAAGTTTGTCAATTTAAACATAATATTTTATACCCAAATGTGAAAAAATATGTTATTGTTGAGTAGTCTATGATCTCATTATTGGTACCTCAGGTGCAGGTAACCATAAATTATTTGGACGCGAGATACTGTCAGTGTGTCAATCATCGTCTCATCGTTCAAACATCATCAAAAGCTCTGTAAATCATGAGCAAAGTAATAAGCAAAGTTAAATACATATTCTTATCTGTTAATCTTATTTCTTTTACATTTTTAATTTTTATATCAGAGAATAATTGCAGTCAATATTACCAAAGTCATATATCGACCTATCTGCCAATATTTTCAACTTTATTTGAATAATAAAACCTATCAGGATGACTTCTTTATCAGATTTGGATTACATTAGGGTTTCCCTTGATAAGTTTTCTGCATTTGTATTCTAACAATTTAATTTGTCTTTATATCAGAGTCGCTCCCTAGTACTCTGAAAAGTTGCGAAACTTTTTTATTTGAACGGTTAATTCAGTAATAATCGATAGTATGAAGAAAAGAGAAACTACACGTTAGGAATTAGCTCGAACCTGTTTCATCCAGTCTTTACCTTTCCGCTGTCGAGTCTACTTACAGTGACGTAAATTTTTCGCTTATGTGAACGCACGCGTCGCCTACACTCATGCTCTGTTCCCCAAGCTCTGCAACCCATCCAAACGACAGAATGACGATTTTCGCATAGCACGAATGCTCATTCGACGACTCGTACGCTCTACTAAAACTCCCTTTAGTCAATGATGTACGAGACGCCGCGCCGCGTCGGCTTCCGACACTGCTTTACGATCACTTTTCCAAAACTGACAAACACTTCAACACTCAATTACCTTAACCAACAACAACATCTAGGCACACCACAGCTCAAATACTGATTTTCGTGGTTGGTCTGTGAGCCTAAATCCACGGTAAACACTAATTAATAATCAATTTTCTTTTCTATCCTTTCCTCCTTAGGTTAACCCTTCTTACCACTTACCACTCCCTCCCAAAAAGCTAACATCTTCGCCCAACTACTGACCAAGCAATTCTCCCCCAACAGCTGCTTCTACAACAATCACAACCAGGCCACAGCAGCAAAACTCCTACAACCCCTACAATTATCACTCCTCCCAAAACTCTTTACCCGTCCCCAAATATCAACCGCAATAAAAAACCTAAAAAACAAAGCCTCCCCTGGTGACGACCTCATCACAAACCGCCACCTAAAACATCTTCCAAAGAAAACAATAATCTTAATTACCTATATCTTCAACGCTATCCTCAGAACCACTTATTTCCCAACCAAATGGAAACACGCAACCATAATAATGATACCGAAACCAAACAAACCAAAAATACACCCTGAGAGTTATCGTCCAATAAGTCTCCTTCCCACATTATCCAAATTGTTCGAAAAACTACTCCTACCGCAACTAATTAATCAACTCTCCTCTCTGATTCCTGACACTCAATACGGTTTTCGCCCAAAACACTCCTGTCCCCATCAAATATACCGTCTCTCCAACCTCATTAACAACTCCTTTGAACATCGCAAATCCCTCATCACCACCTTTATTGACATCGAAAAAGCGTTTGATAAAATCCACCATCCTTCCCTACTATCCAAAATTAAAGACATCCTTAACGACACCCACTACAAAATACTCCTAAACTACCTTTCAAACAGAACCTTCTCTGTCAAAATAAATAACCACCTCTCACAACCTCACCCAATCGCGGCGGGCGTCCCCCAAGGAAGTGTCATTGCCCCCTTCCTATACAACATCTTCTCCCATGATATCCCACAACATCCTAACACTAGCACAATCTTTTTCGCAGACGACATAGCCATCTCCTATGAAACCTCCTCTCTCACCTCCGATTTCCAACCACTCCAATCAGCGCTCAATAACCTAGAACAATGGTCCAAACAATGGCGAATCAGTATCAACCCCACCAAATCAATAACCATCCCATTCACTCTAACAAAAAACCCTCCTCCCCAAATTCACCTCTATCTAAACAATTCATTAATCCCTACAAAAACGGAAACCACCTACCTCGGAATCATGTTTGACTCAAAACTATCCTGGAAACCTCACATTAATTTTCTCCTCTCCAAAATAAACCAAAAATTCAGAACTCTATATCCCCTCCTAAACAGAAAATCCCCTGTCTCCACCAGCACAAAACGCCTCATATACCTCTCCATAATACAACCCACCTGGTCCTATGCCTCCTCCATATGGGGAACAACAGCCAAAACCCATTCAACCAAAATTCAAACCAAACAAAACACAATACTACGCACCATTACAAACTCTCCCTGGTACCTAAGAAATTCCGTCATCCACCATAACATCAAAATTCCCAATGTAAACTCAGTAATCTCCAAATCCATAACAAACCTAATCAAAAGCGCACTCAACCACCCAAACCCCACGATCCAGCAATTTCATAACAATCCTCCTCCACCTCCACGCTCCCCAGCCTCAAAAGAAAACTTCTAATTGACCTCATCCTTCCCCCTGATCATTCAGGCACATCCTAACCCACTTTACCATCATGCCCGCAGACCACATCCTCATTAATCCTCCAAAAATCAGTTCACTGCTTGTCAATCCTCACACACCCACGTCGTATGCCCCTCAGATACTCACAATTAAACCCAACCTGTTCGGCTAAAGTAGGTTAATCAAACGGATTAACCTACCCTCATGTAACCATGTAAATTATATACAATATTTTATTTTCATGTTGTTTTTTTTGTTTTCATATTGTATATACTATTTCGAAATTAGCACAACTGAAAATCTGTAAAGATTATAGTTTTTATAAATTAATAAAAAAACACCACCACTACATGAAAACAATTCTCATTTGTTATGACGGCAAGCCGTAGAAATAGTTCTAGGTAAAAGTTCCATTCTAATTGTTCTATTCAGTACTCAATTGGGTCCTGCCCCTTCTCTCCCACTAGACACGTTTGGCGTCTTTGTATAAATGTAAATTAGGGAGGAGCATTAACATTGCATCTTTGCCTCTCCAAACCGGTTGAGCAGTGTGACCTTTACGCAATGAACCTAATACATTTTCCGAGATATTTTGCCAAGTTAAAGCATAGGAAAATCTACTGGTTTAGAAGACCTTATTACTTTGTGTAGCGCTACAGCCCACTGAGGGCCTTAACCTTCCGGGACGACTGCCGAACTTTCATTTTATTTAACACATTCCAGATTCTTTCTCTGAGTGTCGCTTCATCAGCGTATCGATTCTCAGATTTTTCTAACGAGCACAAACATCTATGCCCTTGCCGGATTACGAAACCGAAATATCTGTGAAATCTACACCTAGCTACAACTCAGCAGCTTGGCAGAAGACACTAGACACCGACCCATGATCCAACATTTGTCCAGCCTTTAGACCGGCGTTTTTCCCCCCAATTTCTTGATAAAAAACGCCATTCGATGGAATAGATTCTCGATAATTTCAATTATTTATTAGATCTACTAGCTGTTTTCGTTTTTCTACGGAACAGCTCATACGATCCTGTTCATCTAATAGTTTACAGACTAGTAGAGACATTCTTACAAGCGAGTCTAACAATAATTAAGTTATCTTTCTTCTTTATCTGCGCAAATATAACAGTCGTCTGGAGTGGAACTTATCACTATTCCTTAAAGTAGTTAATGCATATAATTTACGTGAGATAACGCTTAATTGCATAAAAACTTCAATTTACGTACTATTTGGAAACAGTGAAATAATATAATACAGAAAATACGGGGTGTTAAAAAGTGTCGAATATTTTCAGAGGTAGTAGTAAGCTCCAAAACAAAACAAAAAGTCTAATAAACATGGGTCCCGAAAAGCTGAGATATGTACACCTGTTCATAGTGACAATGGACGTTTGGTTGTAAATATGTAGATCACAGGTTCTCAGATACAGTAATTGTTGATGTAGTACCACTCAGACAAAAGGACGACTCGCGGATTCTGCTGCTGCCAATCGTCGCACACTGGTTCCAGGTCTTTTGTTGAGTAAATGTAGCGCACGAGGTGAGCGGACTGACCCAAGTCTTTGACTTACCATTTGTGGTGCTAGAGAACCCCTGTCCTTAAGACAAACTTCCATACGTCTTCTGCTACTATGAACAAGTATACATATCTCAGTAAGTATGCGTTTCCGAACCCACGTTTGATTGGAATTTTTTTCTTTTTTGATGGTTACTACCACCTCTCAAAGAATTCGACAATGTCTTTAACATTCTGCAAATGATAAGGGTATGAAAGTGAGTGACAGACAGACGGGGGAGAGAGCGACAGCGAGTGTATGTATAACTGGCTTGCCCGACTTTGAGGACCGGTGTTGTCTGTTGCATTATGTAAGCAGCTCACAATGACACGCCAAATTGTAATATATGACAAATCAACTTTGCTGACTTCCTGTGGTCTAGTGGCTAGCGTCGCTCAACAGAGGTCGCGGGTTCGAATCCTGGCATTACCCCTTCGTTGATATAAGCTCCCTTAATCGTGTACAGTTGCTAATAATCTTGAAATAGAAACAATAATAAAAAATCAACTTATCTCACCCATCTCAAACTTATTAGTACACGAGTTCATGATATGCGAACAGCTGATACGCTAGCTTTTGTAGGATATTTATAAAATACATTGAATTAAATTTTTGGACGCTAGTAGATGTATAAGTAAATGTAAATTATTGCATAAATAATAGTATATCACTCCTAGTGGAGAAAATGTGAACGATTGTGGCCATTAAACGAGAAACTGTTTTTTCTGTCAGACGTGTTACGTGAAGGGATGAACATGTCCGTAAGGACGAAAGTTCCCCAGTTCTTAAGTTAATAATAATCATTCTGTAATTTGGAATGTGACTATTTTCTAAAATGAGGACAGAAATAAATGTGTATAAAAATGATAAATAATTATAGAGTACTCAATTCGTAATAATGGGAGGTCCCCGGTTTGATTCGTCTCGTCGTGATTTTTCCACCTTAAATTAAAATGATAGAGCCTCCATTTAAGAGATTTAATAAAAGAATTTCTCTATTCTTAAAATAATAAGCATGTAATGTAGCTGTGTAGCGGACTTCGGGGCGGAACAAGACGCTTATCGTTTAAACATTTTTGTAAAATTAAGGAAAAATAAAAATGACTTCACAAAAGTATAAAACGTTAGTTTATTCTATTGTTTACTTAATCTTATATCAACACAATTGAAAACCACGAATTTAGATTGTTTATAATTTTTTTAAAATAAACTTACAAATTTCCCGTTCTGCCCCACCCCCTGGGACCAAATGGGATAGGATATTTTGTATACGCAATTAGTGCAATAAAATTAAGTTTAATTTAAGACAAATCTTAACACCTTTTGTGTTTTCTTCTTAATGCTTATGTAGCGTACGGTTGATCGCTTTATCAATTTTTCCTTCAGCAAAGAGAATTTTTTCCAAGTGCAGTCTTTACTAACATTTTTTTACCTTTTCTTTCTTAATCCATTACTTTTTGGCACAGTATCCTGTAACTCGTCTTATAACTTGAGTCTGCCAGTTTTTCTTTTTTACCTTGAGGAACACAACATTTTTCCTTATTCATTAATATCCCGTTCCGCCCCGCACGCTAGTATTAGTTTATGATTTTTCACCGAGCCTTAATACAAATTGATCTAAACCTTATATGTAACTTATATGCAACTAAATTCACATAGTTCACAAATATATATCATTAAAGAGTCAAAAGCAAGAAGTTTTGTGAATTATCTTCTGTCTAAATGCTGCAAAAATTATAAGCCAAAATATTAGTTCGCTCACAAAGTGGAGGTTAAATGGTCAAGTCGGCTGCCAGACTTCTATGACCAGTGACAATGTTCCACCCCTATTTACAGACTTGCAGCACTATCCATAAAAAAATAATAGGGCATCCCGTTCTACCCCCCCTCCCACCCCCGAGTTCCCATAATAATACTTATTCAGGATGAACCAGAACTACACAGATAAACTTTCAGTGATTATGCAAGGATACCTCGCTATTTTGGTATGAGGGACCCACGATTTCCGGTGAGACGTTACAGAATAATAATGTGATTCTGATTTATTCAGTTTGCTACCGCAGTTACCTTTATTTCGATGGAAATTTCTTCTCAACAGTGATGAAGACTGTAATATGCAATTATCGAAACGTACAACGCAGAGTAATGCTTTGTTGTGATAGGATCCATGTTGAAGTACAGCTTGGACTACAATACATTGATCGTAGTGGTCCTGTTTCGTGGCCAGCATGAACATCACGAACGACCCCAATCGACTTCTTCTTCTGAAGTATGTGAAGAGCCTCTTTTACGAGACCCCGGTCGATACACGCACAGACCTAGATGTTAGCGGAAGCAGTACGCACAAGTCCTGAGCGTGAATAGTCGTCGGTGAGTCGCTAAATAATTATTACTCAGTATTCAGCCACCGGATCAGAAGATACCCCTGAACAACCTCTGAGAGTTTGCCGGTGGAGTTCACATCTTGTACAATAAGTATATTATATAATAAGACAGCGTATTAGAGCATTAGAGCGAATGACTGCAATTCTTGCATTCATGTGAAAAGTCGATTCAGTCATTAACGTGATGAGCAATGCAGGCTTGTACATATATGCTCATACGCTACAGTGCATGAATTAATTTAGGTGGAATTATTTGTTTTTTAATATCAATAAACTTTAAAATAATATTATTTACAAGACTGCGAATTTCTATTTCGATTTTGAAGATTTTAAACTGCCCTCCCACATATATCTAGGCTACATTATTTATAGCACGAGAATCCTGCCTGGAAAGGAGAAATGCGCATGCGCAGTTTTTCTTTTTCAGCCCCTGCTTGTCCAACATCCAACAACTATACGAGCTACACAAAGCACAGCGCAGAGCGTGCGTGCTGACACAAAAGTGGCCTCATTGGGCTACAGTTTTTACTGTTTTTGACGATTTAATAAAAATATTACTGTTTATGGACTTGTTGTGGTTGTTTTGAATTAATCATAGTTTATTTAAAAGAAAACTCTCAGAAAATTACCGCACTATCCTGCATAAAATTTGCTATAAATTGTGGCTTCTTCCTAAAATTAACTTTCTTTGTTTAAATTATATAAGAAGTAAAAAATAGTTTCCTGTTAGCAATTTTCACCAATTTGATTTTTATGTTTTTGTAATTTAAAAAATTTATTCCCACTACACGTTGTGTAGACGAAATTAGAAATGCAGCATATTACGGGTCGTGGAGCATTAGCAAATCTGTAGATGTTGTACTATTATTAATACCTTACGTAAGGGGAATTATCCTCGTAAATATTGTTCCTTGGGGTGATGTAACACATTACTTTAAACATTCACGAATCGCCGCTGATTTTGACGCTTCTCTATTTTTTTAAAAGTAATAACATTGAAATATGATATGTTGCACTCATTATTTAGTTATGTATGACAATTATTGTATCAAAATTTTCTAGGTTATAAATTTTGTAGTTAATGTGACAGCGCATCCTCTTTCTTGAGTTTATGACTAAGTTTTATGTGTTGTGACGCAGGCTTTTCATCTCATAATTGCTTCCAAAGACTGTAATATGTTCCTTTAGATAAGTTGAATAGTCGAGTCTCCTACGTCGAATAAAGACGCTCATGTTTGAAGTGTTCCCATGATGTGAAAACGTCCTGAGCGTCGAAAGTTGTGCATGGCTATGATCTGTCGTCAGCTGTCACAGTTTCTTTGTTTTTAGGGCGGCCTCGACGGGCGCGCCCCTGGCGGCGCAGTCTGTAACCGTGCCCCGTGCCTTGGTAGTGTGCTATGTGTTGCGCCTGGGCATGGTCGACGTCGGGGAAGACGACACAAGCGATGAGGAGGTCACCACGGATTGCGCCGTCGTCAGCCAGCAGCAAGCCGTGGTTTTGCCCGAGGGAAGCCTGCCTCAGCCTACCTTCGGGAACATCGCCGTAACCAACTCCACGGACATCCAGTTCGGCAACAAGACTTACTACAATGGTCCCGTCACCATCAAGCAAGTCGTCTACACCAATGGTGATCCTGAGGGGACTGCCGAGAAGGTCGTGGAAGGTACCGTCGTGTCCTGCGAGGAGTTACAAGTTCCCGTCGACCTAAAATGTAAGTAGCACGTGCAGTTCATCATCCTTATTAATACACGTTATTGAATCATATTAATTTGTTCTCGTTAACATACTCAACATTAATCAAAATGTTTGCGTGCAAGTAATATTGCACGACCGTCTTCAGTTACTCATATTGGAGACGTTTTTATTATAATCTCCCAAACTTCGACAGCACATTCGTTTATAACATCAGGCAATTAATAAACAAAAGCAAGAATTGCATTTCCACTTTGTGTGCACTTCCGCCAGGCTAATGGTTTTGCGATGTAGCTACCATCCAAGGTCGTCACTTCAACCTTCTTACCTACAACATCGCTTCATAACTTCTTTAACAGTTGAGCGAGCTGGGCTAACGTTTTTATGAAGATTTGAAGAACATGAACGGTGGCCTTCTCTTAGGAAAAGTGACCCGTTCCACAGAGATTTAATTGATGACATAACATAACGACAAACTTTGACTTTATCTCTGTCATAATAAGTTTCCAAGAAATGAAATTGTTTCCCTTTCGTAGAAAAGTGGTTATACACTCCCAGACAATCTATTCTTTAATTTTTTACCTCGCTTACGACTGTTAATTATTTGTTGCTTCCACCTCAATTATGGCTGCTTTTTTTACATCTGTTTGACCTTGAAGTAATTCATATTCAGAGAAGATGCAGACTATTTAATGGAAACATATTTAGGCAACGTACACACTGATTACATCGAAATTCAGGGAATTATCTGAGATGATTGTAATAAGGTATTGCTGCTACACTGTTTCATTTAACCTCACTGTCTTGTTTTTTCCCCTTGGTTAGAGGACTAGAGGCTATTACAAATACGAACGATAACTTATCTTTGTCTATGTTATAATTCTCTTATTCCTAATCACATTAATTGTTATTTCTTAAGCTTAGTTTTAATTTACTTCTACATTACATGCACTGTAATTGGTGTAAAGGCCGTACAACCTTTTCCTTCGGCGCGTCTTATTATAACACGGCTGATTTAATTTAATCTGTGTTGAGACAATCTCGTCATTTCAGATGAAGTACTTCATACCGCAGCTCTAATTATTTGATTACTTTGTTGTAATGGATGACTTCCATTAATTTCCCTTAATTTCATTGACGCTGTCCTTTAATATCCGGGCTTTTCTCGTGACGTTTAAGCTGCAGGCGTCTGATTTCCTCACTGAACTAATATATTTTCATTTGCACGTGAAATCTGTTTTAATTGTTCGAAAACAATTTACTGCCATTGCATTTCGAATAATTGGATATATGATTCTATTTTTCTCGATAATAATACATCTTAAATGTCTGTAGGTTCAGGAGATTATCAGTCATAGACATTACATGCTATAAAATTGTGCCCAACTTTTATTGCTATCCAACGCACGATCTCCGATATATCTAATTTTTCCCTAACAAGCACCACGATTGCGATACAACCACCCTCTCTCCAACATAACGGTAAACAGGCCGCGTGCACTACTTAATATTCTGTATCTAGGAATTGTTCTTGCATATGATATCAACGTATATTAGCTAGAATCTATGAATTGTTCAAATAAAATGTAATACAATTTTATGTTAAAGCAGTCTGTACGATGAACAGTCGTAAGTAATATAATGTCTCTAAATTTAATTGTTTTGGACAAAACTGTTGAAGTATAGCGGCTGATCCGTATTAGTCGAAATTCAGAAAGAAACTTTAATTGCTTATTAACAGAGCAAAAACAACATTTGAAACATTTTGAAAAGTTATCTGTAACACCTAAGTTTCCCCAAAATTACTAATAAATTATAATTAACTTCAAAAGGGCGTTCTTGGACTTAGAAGTAATTTTAAATCAGATATGGGCCCAATGTACCAATCACAAACAGCTTAGAATTTTCAATTTTTAAACTATCTTTAGAATTAACTAATTTTCAAGCGAACAGTATCATTCGATTCTGAATGACTTCAAATTAGTATTGGTGTTGGAGGACGTCGAACAGAAGAAATGATTTAGACAAAGCTGAGACAATGAGGCTGCGAAATTTAATTAAAGGATCAGGTGGGAAAACTCTAGACTTGACCGGGTATCCAAACCGGGACCTTCCCTATGCAGGAGTGCTTTCTGAACAACTGAGCTACTACTAATATTACTTATTTCTTCATTGAAGGCCCAAATTTGACAATCGTCATTATTATGTGCTCTGCCTAACGTACGGTCCTAGTGAGGAAAGTTCTCAACGGAGAACCTTTTCCTATTCAAGGAAATGTATTGCCTGCGGTGCTTTCCCGTTGCCTTCCGCCGGGTGATTATGAAAGCGATGGACCCATTGCAGTACTCTACCGTGCAAAAGTCGCAGTCAAGGTCAAGTCGGGGTGAAACCTCGCCGATTACTACATTATTTATTGCCTGGAGTGTATTGTTGAGAGAGCTCGAGCAGAGTCTGCCTGGGATTTGTGGACAGTCGGTGGAGGGAGCCTGCCTGAGACAGACAGAGAGAGGAAACAGAGCCAGAACAAGCAACATTTATAAAACTAGTTTCTGCACGTTTCGAGAAGAGAGATTCATTTGGTGGGAGTACAGAAAATAAAAAGAAAACATTTGATACGGATTTAATCTGAAGGAGAGGCGCTAGAGGATCTTAATCGGAAGAAGACGTGATACAGCAAACGAGCAGCCGGCGTACAAATAGGAACGAAGAACGACGTCACCAGGCGCTAACACCCATTAACGGCATCTTTACCCGGTTTTTCCTTGAAAAAAATTCTCGTTTGATACGCGATTTTTTTATTTCATTAATATTGTTTTTCACCCGCGTTCCCGAGAAAAGCCGTTTAGGAGCTGCATAGATTATTTTTGCTTTACCGACATAGACAAATTGATGATTAATTTTATTCGTAAATTTATTGTTACTGAAACTTTTAGTTTAAGCTATATTGCTCTTTTGTAAACAATTTTATATTGTATTACCACTGTTTCGATCTTATTCTCATAATTAAATTAATTATATTAAAGTTAACTATTCATTCTTTTGTAATTTTCTTATTATTGTAAATATATTTTGCGGTGTAAACACGAGTAACACCACACCAGGATCGAACCTATGACGCCTATGATGCGAGGCAATGACACTGATCACTGCACCCTTTAACTATATAGATAGTAAATTAGAAAAAAATTAGCATCCGACAAAGCCTTATTGCAGTTTTCAGTAGCAGTTTTACGAATTTCATTAGTCTATGTTTTCCACCGTTTACACTATATTACAAAAAATAGCATAAATGGAATAAGTCAGTTAACAGTAGGAAATTACCTGCATGGCCAAATACTTTCTTTTTGGATAATGACTAGATTATTAATATTATTTTCTTGGCTCCGTAGTCGTTGAGGGTTTAGGCCGCATATTCAATGATCGATCAGAATGACAATGCTGGCGTCAGTCAGGTAATATCCTACACGGTCAATCAGACTGATAGTCTTCAGTTGTCTGCTGTAAGTCAGCGGGAGGAGTTGTGCATTAAATGAGATGAACCTGTTTGGCTATGATAATGACATTTATGTAAAAAATTAACGTCTGTGGAACTAAAAAAGTAGATACGACCTTATATTAACAGACAAACCTTACAAAATAGAGAGAACTAATTAACCAAATTAGATGTGCCGAGCTGGCTTTGCGTCTTACTTAAGTAGCTCTTATAATTACTGACAGCATTTGAAGCCTGCGTAAAACAAAAATATAATATAATATATGGTCGTATCTATATTTATAATAATGGCAATTGTACTAAAAGAATAGCAAAAAGTTAACGTTGGGTGAAAGAATCGTTAAAAATCGCGAAAAGTATACATTTTTAAATTTACTGTGTGAAATTTCAGTGACAAATGCTAAAGAAGATTATAGAAATTATTTCTCAAGCAGCAGGTCTTCAAGAAATTGTACCTGTGCAGAAAAAAGAATAAATAGTAGAATAAAGTAAAAGGCTGAAGTCCATATTGAAAACAGCCAAATTAGAGTTTTTTTGGGGGGTTAACAGGCTGCATGAGGGTGATTGATATAGGATGCTGCATTTATTTGGAGAAATCCCTTAATTGGGTGAAAGTTGATTATTGAATAAATAGGTTGAATGTTGATGATACGTGATGGATGTTCTTATTTGTTACTTCACTTATTGCATATATTAGTTTGGGTATAAAATCCCGTTTCGAAAGGCTAAATATTTAATAATTAATCTTAAGGGCAAGGATAAGTAACAAGCAGGCAATTATTAACACTTATTACAAGTATTTTAAGTGTTCAATATGAAATTTGAAATAGTTCTTGCTCCTTAAAAGAATTTGTACATAAAATTACTGCCAGATAATATTTTTAATAAAACGCAGTTTGAGAAATACCCTGGTCATTTGAATTTTTATCCCCTCAAATCTCGTTTTACTGTAAGTACTTTTCGTTTTACGTTTCGGATATTTTTCGGATAGCAGGCTATCTCCTGTACCGCTTACCCTGCATTTCCTTTAAACTCCAAGCAGTGCAGCAATATTAATTCAAATCATTACGGCTGAACCACACATGCATTTTCCGTGAAGGCTGAGAATAAATTGAAGACACGTGACGTGGCAATGTGTCGGATATTGTTTAATTTCTGAACAATTGGTTTGAATCTATTTCCTTTGCGGGTCCACTTTGCGAGACGACTGAAGCAGAAGTATATAATATTTTGCAGCTATTGATAGACAGCTTTTTCGGGACTGTTATAGGGTCATTGATTGATTGTTACTCCCACCTGGCCTTTTTTAGAAGCCTCCAAGGAGACAACGGGAAATATCTAGTTTCCAAAAAACCCGAAAGGAAAAACTGAAGATAATTTGTGCCCGCGGAACCACTATCTCCTCGAGTCCCACTACAACGTGCGTTGGCCTGGGACATGGACATGCCACCACCAGGTGGGCTTACGGGCCTCCAAAGGATAGATCGAAGTCTCAACGCACCCTGAGGTACCAATTTACCCGAAGGGCGGCATTGGTCGACAGTGCACATTGCTTCTTTCGGTTCAGGGTCGCTCCGCAGGGAGGAGTTGCACTTGCCATTAAATGGCCATTGGACCTAATCTGCCCATTCCGGAAAACCAGAACGAGATTTCAAGCTAGGTCTACATCTACAGGCGGTTTCATCATCGGATAACTAGAAGTGCTAGGGACAGTACGGCCCAGGAGACCCCAGACCCAGTGCCAGCAAAAGCCAACCCTAAGCCAGGAACCCCCGACTCCACACCAGTCCCCACAGTACCGACACCTTAGTCACGAATTACTCGATGACCACCTTGAGTCATCCTCAGCTGCTGTCACCGGCAGGATGGGAAGCCTGCTTTCCAGATTGTCCCCGTGGAGAACCGCACGACCTCCCTTCATCGCAACAGAGAAATTATGTCACCACCCTCAGGTAATTTAACATGAGCGCCACGATAAGTCATTCCCCTGGTTTTGAAGGAGCAGCGGCTATGGCATCGCTTTCCTAACAGCAAACCTTGCCCTGAGGACAGACCTCATTGGTTCAGTGGCTCCCAAAGTGTTGACTACCAAACGACAGAAGTAACAAGATTCGATATCATGATCCCCGAACATAGCAATGGTCATAATCAGTGGCCAATTCCATAGTGAGTCAAGTTACTATCGCCGTTTACCCGTCGTTATAATAGATTTCTTTGTCCTGACCTACCACTTTGAAGGCGGGATCCTACCACCCCCTAAGATTAACTCTAAGACATCAAAATATCTGTATATCTGTCATTCGCGGCATCAGTCCACCATTTCACACTCAGTAATACTGGCAGTTTTGACTTATACTGACAGTATGATTGATCGATTAGGGGCCCCTTATCGATTTTCCTCAGTCTCATCCTCGGTTTCCATTGACACATCCATGCCGCCACCAGGATTCGAACCTGGAACCTCTGTATTGTATTGCGAACAGTGACGCTAACCACTACTCCGCAGGAGGCCGGCACTCATTGCAGTATCGAAGTATTTTCACATGGACTTTTAACTAGAATTCAATAATTCACTTAATATTTTTATTAATTTACAAGTTAATAATGTTTAATAAAAGACATCCTAAAGAGTACTTCAAAGAAGCATCTACTCGCATAAACGGTGGATAAATAACATAAGAAAGTGATCTGAAATAATGAGATCCCGCCCTTTGTGTATAATTTAGTCGATATCAAAATCTCAAAAATAGAGATGGTACAGTCGTCTCAGGAGCAATATAGTATTGTAGAAATGTCTGTTAACACATTTTTAAGAAGAAAAATTAGCGATGAACTGTATGAATTATGGTACACTTTATTTCCGTGTTTGACTGTTTAGTTATTGATATGGAGAAGGACGGACTCTTCTTAACTCGTATCAAATCTCTTACCACCTTTTTTTTTCGATTGTGAGGATAGAAAGCTGTGTCTAGTGATTTTCTGAAGCGCTTTTCTTTTGAGGATAATACACTAATACAGTGATCCTCAACGAACATACATTGTGAGCTTCGGAAGATAAACATGATGCGCAGTCCACTGACATGGGCTGGTAGTGGGGTTAGGCCGGTACTCAGATAACAGGAATTTTTGGTCCGGTAACTTGTGTGGTGTTTTGTACAATCAAACGAACAATAATAATAATAATGTATTTAATTTGAATAGAAATATAACTCAAATTAAGCTATAGTGGAAAAAATATAAATTTATGAATATCAATATAATCATTGGCTCAGTCGGTAAAAGCAAAAAGAATAATCTACGCAGCTTCTAAATGGCTGCTCCCGGGAACGCGGGTGACGAACGATATAGTTGAAAATTAAAATCGCGAATCAGACGAGAATGGTTTTGTGGAAAAACCGGGTAAAATGCCTTTACCAGATGTTAACACGGGCCTGGCGACGCCGTTCCTCTTTTATGCCGTGCAGGATGTTCCTTCGCTGAAACACGTCTCCTCTCTAGCGCCTCGACCTTCTCCGGAGAGCTCCCCGAACCAACTGTTGAATCTACAATGCACCCCAGGCAATCAACAATGTTGCAGACGGTGACATTTCCCGCCGACATTTCCCGCCTACTCGGCCCCACCAAGCCATTCTCGTTTATGTCCTGTGTACGTAAATAACAAAAACTAAATTATTTTTGCTTTACCCGATGAATGTAATGGTCATGAATCACCACACTTGGTAGTATAATAAAGTGTTCTCAAAATATTAACACAAGGAAATATATTGTCTTCAGTTCAGGATATGTTCTAGGACAAAAAAATAACCTCCGTGCTTCACATTTATATGATATACTTAATTCTAATATTTCTGAATTTTACTCAGATCCTATTCACTTGTGGCAGCTATTTTCTAAGAGCCGTTCTCAATGTTAAAATGTGATATAACATTCCTTTAATACAGTAGCTAAATAATTTGAAACAATGTTAGAAATTTGAACATAATTATTTATGACAACTTTGTTACCTTAGTTTAGGTTGACGAGTCGAGGAACTAATTTTGTATCACATCCTAATAAATACATCAATTTTCTTTAAATATTTAACAGAAAACATATACTTTTCTATCTCAAAATATTGATTTATCTTAATTTTCCGGAGGTAGGGATCTTAATCATCCATAAAATTATTCTTAATATTTTTAATGACATTTTGGAAATAATCGTTTGTGACTAGATTGTTTTATTTAAATTATTAAATAAAATCTCAATACGTTTTATGTTATGTCATATACTAAAGTCTCGGTGAATTTTTGTTATGTTAAAGCCAGTAGAAACTAACACCCATCATTAACACGGTATATGTAAAATGTAGATTTAGATTTATTGTTGTTTCCATTAATCCTCGATTGATGAAATAGGATACGTCATACATTAAAAATAAAAAAATAAAGCACATAATTAAAGACAAATAATCTTAAAATAAATTAATAAAAGAAAATGTATATAGACAAAAGTCAATATAAACACAACACGGACACACAATGTCACACACTCACTGGAAAACACAAACAAGCACACACTTATATTAATCTTACTTCATTGAATTATAAAACCATTTCGTAGATACTTTTTATTCAATTAAATGTGAATAATTGGATATTTTTCTTTATTTTCCCGATAATATACCTTAAGGTCTATGAGTAAGAGTAATTAGTAATAATTGATAATTATGGCGTTCGTGTTAGTTCTAAATCTTCCGATAATTTAAACTTAGTGAGAAATATTAATTATAAAATTAACAGTTTTAATAAACAATGTTATTTCCTGAATTGTTTAGATTGAAAATGCGTGTTATATCAAACAGACGAAACTGCATTAGTCTGTGTTGAATGTAAAACATTTGAAAATTAAAGTTTATTATAATTCAATTTGGTCTAAACGTATTTATTTAAATAATCATAATGTTGATTGACAAAATAGTAAAAATTGATATGAATGATGTATATATTAATCAAGATTCGTGAGAAAAATTTTGAACGCAGATCCAATTATGCGGCTAATAAGGTTGTATTGAAATAGGGAGGATTAATTATTTAAATTATTTAGACAGAATTTACTTAAAAAAAATTTATTTATATTTGAAAACCGTTTTAAAATATGAATTAAAAGTTAGGAGAGGTCTTACTGAGCTACAAGGTGACTAATATTTTAAATATAATTCATAATTAACATTTATTGCATAAAATGTCTCATTGTTAATTTTAAATAACAACCATTCGCTCAGTAACTTTCTATATAAAACAGTTGTTTCGAATTTAATGTTTATGGAAAGATCACACTTTAACAAAATTTCTCCATGAATTTTTATTTTGTATTGACATTTGAAGAAAGAAGGTGTAAGTAGCGTTTAATAAAATTTCACATAATTCTATTATTAATTTAACTTTTTATTCTTTTTCGATTTTTGGATATACATATTTGGATATATTTTAATTTTCATTTAAAGATAGTTCGAATAAAGAACGATACGCCCTACTTGCTTTTATATAATTACTGTGTTCTAATTTTTTATTTTATTAAATCATATTTCTAATAAATTTGGTTATTTTATTCATATTGTATTGCATTTTGGTTAGGATTGATTGTTGCTTTATCTGTATTAATGTTCTCCACTGATAATTATCTGATGTTGAATATGACAAAAATAAAGAAATCACCCTAGAAAGTGAAAATAATTTTATTTAAGTAGAATTAAATTAAAAAATTGGATTTTATATAATTCAAAGAAAATAAATACTTGTTACGGTGCAACTTAGGGACCCAGTCAGGTACTATGTTAATAATAACATGAAAGGGACACATCAATTAAAACTATGATCCCAATAAACAACTCTTCAATACAATCAAATTCTAATTGAAAAATGTATAAATTAAATTAGCAGTTTACAATGATAACAATTTTTTTTACTTCTTCCACTGTTTATTATGTACGTTAAATTCGAATTTTTGTAGTTTCACGAGGCGTAATTTTCGAATGTAATCCTATTAAAAAATTATTTTGACTATATAAGGTTGATTTATTTAATTGTAATATTCACAATGTTCCCGTTGGCTACCATTTTAGCATTACGTATTTTATCGATGATCTCACACATTTTATTTGGTAGTTCTTTTCTATCTGCAGGAATTTTCCTAAATGGTAGTTCAAAAGCTGCTCTTATAACTGTGTTTCCTGGAAGATTACACAACTTTTGCGATGAATAAGTTGGGATTATATCACTTTAAGTACGCAGAACTGCGTCTTCCCTGCAGGTTCGTTGACTGCATTTGGAGAAAGTTGTTGAGCTCAATGCCATTTAATTAATTTCAGCGAGCTGGAAAGTTGCAAATGAGCTCAACCACAGAGAATGGTCTCTGCGCTCGTGTAAGTCGCTGTAATATTGCCATTTTTATCAAAATATCATCGAGTATTGTTTCTTGATCAATAGCCAAGCCACTCTAATATATTATACGACGACTTCTCGGAACTCCTACAAGGTAAACACGTGTGAATGTAACTCTATAGAACTCGAGGCACATGGCCTACGAACCAATTTATGCTGAGTATAACATTCATTCAGATTAGCCACACCAGACTAAATTATTTCTAGCATAGTAATCGAAACAAATTTATATAAATTGCTATCTTAATCCCGACAAAATTCTCTGGAAATGACAGTGGACTATTATAGTTGTCGAGAAATAAGTCGGATAAGGCGCAAGGATACAAGACAAATTAAAGGCACAAAGGTATGAAATTAATTTTCTGTGAATGAGACAGAGTATGTGAACAAATGTATTAACAAGTGTATGAATAAATAACTGATACAATTCTGAAATACAAAACTTTCTAAACAATTTCTCCTGAGTCTTATCCACACTGAAAAATACTACACTAAAATAAAACAAGTCTAAACATAAATAAAAGAGCAAAAATACTCCGAATTATTCATTTCACTTCGCCAATCAATTTAGATTATTTTTAAACCTGGAAGATTCTCCCCAGGCAATGCTGCAGGTAAATTGTTCCAATCGCTTATCGTTCTCTTTAAAAATGGAAATTTTCCTACTTCAATTTTGCTTGGGGTGAAACATCTTATTTCCTGAATCAGTACAGATATTAAATTTCTCTCTCAATTTAACGCTTTGTTTTCCGTGTTTGATTTAAATTGCGCACAGAGCTTATTTTTCTTCCCACCCTACATTTCCTAAATGATAATCTTTGCTGCTTACCTCTGAAGAGCTTGTAAATGGCGTTTTCTATAAGGTTCCAAGAAACGTGCACCACACTCGAGTACGAAATGTAAGGATTTCCAAGTTCTTCGAATCACCGAATTTACTTGATCTTTCTATCCTATATTTGAGATCTTATTGTCTATTCTCTCCTTTGTGGTGTGCGTTTGCAGCCACAATTGAAACAAATATAATTATCCAGATTATAATTTTTGTTGCGTTTTTAATCAATTGTGTATGAATCGTATTAATCCAAAGCCAAAGGAAAAGCACTAATGAACGCTATTCGTCAATTTTAACATCCAATTAAAATAAAATATATAGCCAGACAAGAAACAGGAACCGTGTACATTACTGTCATTGGCTCAAATAGTTTGAAGATAAGATTGACAGGGTAACCAATGGAGACCTAAATAACGTGACAATGGCTGGCTAATTGCCTGATTTTGACACTTCTGAATAGGAAGTGTAAATCATTAGCAGACTGCACGTGCTCTCTCCTCGAACTCAAAACAATATAAAATATCCATAGCGGCAGAATAACCAGGGATATTAGGGCTTATACTAGGATATGGAAGGGTCTCTGTCAAATTGTCGGAGTCTTAAACATTTGACGTTCAGAGGAAATATAAACAATAGGTCCCACAAGCCACCCTTTTCACGCCCTAAGATTTTGGGATACTAATGTATGGAAGGGTCGCAACTAGACCGCTGAACTGCATCGATGCGTTAGCGTTTGGGTTGACAAGGTCGCGAAAAAAGAAATGAGAAAAGGATTACTTCAACTTTGCTGGCAAGGACAAACTTTCAAACCCCACCAGAAAGTGTCGGCAGAGTAAAACTCATAAAAATACTAAACTGCGGAGAGGAAGAGGTTATTCATTCATGTCATTAATTCATTCGAGAATATTTTTTCACTCATTCACTTAAATTTATTACACAACAACTTACATTCAATCACTCATTCATGGGTACCGCGCCATTATTGCTAGTTTAGCAGAAGTGCTAGTAAACTTTTTATCTCGAAATTGGAGCCATCCTTGTTGTTGATTCAGAAGCAATTCCGATGATTCCCTTCATTAATAATTGGCCGATTGTGGGCGTTCCAGACAATGAGCAGCTGTTTCCGGCGAATCCGATTGCCCGAGGATCCGGGTGCTGCACCAACATTGTGATTCTCGCTCCTGGTTATCTGTGTGTTACCCAAAATTCGATGCCAACTTTTATTTTACGCCCACTAAATCCCTACATAAGAATTCTTGCTCACCATTGACTTGAGTAGTTGCCGGCCAAATAATTTCAAAATAATTTTTTTTAAATTTAATTTTTAGTAACCATTAGTTGTTAAACAATTTTAAACGAATTAAATAGTTTTAATTTTTTCTTTTTTTTCTTTACTAAACTTGGCATCAACGGGGTCCTGGAGAACCAGTTAAAAATGTGGATTAATACAGGGAAAACCAAGGTAATGGAATGTAGTAGGGGAAACAGTGTAATAACAAAGGGTGTTAGATTGGGAAGGGATATCTTGAAGGAAGTTAAGGAATTCTGCTACTTAAGGAGCAAAATAACTAGGGATGGTAGAACTGTCGTAGACATAAAGAGTAGGATAGCACAGGCAAGGAAGGCGTTCGGGTAATATAAGTGTGAATATTAGGAAATAATTGCTAAAAATGTTTGTATGAAGTGTGGCGTTATATGGCTGCGAAACGTGGACGGCAGGAGTTACAGAAAGGAAAAGAATAGAAGCTTTTGAAATGTGGAGCTATAGGAGAATGCTGAAAATCTTGTGTGTGGATAGAATCAGCAACGAGGAAGTTTGAAGCAGAATAGGGGAAGAGCGAACAATAGACCAAGAGAAGGGATATATTAATAGGCTACCTTTTGAGACATGAGGGTGTCGAAAAATTAGAATAAGATGAAAGTGTGTCGGGTAAGAACAGAAGAGAGAGACCAAGGATGGATAGTCTTAGAACTGAATACCAAAACAAAAACATTAAGCTCTGCACCCCGGTACCACACTTTCATGCCTCGACTAGGTTAGGAATATGCACTCATCTCTTATATCGTATATTCCAAAGTCTGCGACCCAGAGCATACACGTATCAAAATTGACAAAGTGGCCTCGGTTTGTGGGATCGTAGGTTAAAAAACAGACAGAAAGGAAGGTATTCTTGAAGATAGCTGCATCATCGTCTATCCATGGTAATGGTCTATAGAAATCTTCTATTAATTCCGGGGGTAGATGCTTTCTCCACTTCGCGACCGTAGAAAATAATTGTTCAGTCTATTTTACGCAAGAATGCCCTGAAACGTCCTTCCAGTCGCAGATTAAAGATATTAGAGAAACTCAAAAGTATGTCCAGTATTACGTAAAGTCAATATAAATGTAATGAACCGAGTAGATATATGCTGGTAAGCAAGTTAGACCTTTATTTTCCGTATTGATGAAAACTATTCATTCCAGAAGCAGTAAAGTACTCATTTTCTAAACGTTTCATTTTATATCAATTATCTCGATTCCATTTTAATACAACCATGGGACTACCAAGAAGAACACCTCCCACTCGTTTCGAAACTCTCTCCAGCCAGCTCTGTACGACTGATTTGGCAACATCGCATAAACACATGTGATGCTGCGAATCACCGGAAAGTTTTTAACGCAACTGCATAATACGCGTACCTTGTTACTGTGCAAAGCCAGTCTTATCATTTAATTAAAAGAGAAAACGAATTTGTGTGACGCGACCTTGATATCAACGGAACAACAAACTTGTACAAGAAACTGACGACACACTTGTATTGACGGCGCAACGGATTAGTAAGAGAGTAGACAGGAAACAAGGATAACGGGTACAAAGGACTCGTGGATGACGTGAACAAAAAGGACGTGATAATGGCGGTGGGGAAAGAAAGGTTTCTATCGGGCCCCGATTTCGGGAAACTAGTGCCTCAGGCGAAGCAAACTCCTTTTTTTTTATCTTTCTTTCCCTTTCACGTGAACTTATTTTTAAATTGTAAAATCCCCCAAAATATAAACTTTTAGGTCCTATTATTGCACTACACTAAATAATGTTTTTGGTAAAAAACGTATAATTGAAATTGTAACCGATTTATAACCATATGCAATAGCCAACCTTTTAAATTATTTTTAAGAAAATAGTACGGACAGTTTCATAGTGTTCATTGTAAGTAATTCTTATGTATTTTCTATTCTTGATTTAAAAATAAATAAATTTATTGATGTTGCCCGTATAAAAAACAAATTATGTTATTAATTTTTCATTTTAAAGAAGAAAAGTGTGTTGCAGGTATACTAGGATCAATATTTTCTTATAACAAATGTCCCTTCCTTGTTTAGAAAATTATTATTCTCATGTGAATGAAATCATTGGGTGGGGATTTTTTTAATAATACGAATGACTCTTTGTTTCTGTATCGAGATTTCCGTTTTTTCTTACTCCTATTGTATAAGAAGATGGTAAAATTTTTCCACCAACGGATTTTTTTATTTATAGTTCTTAGTTTAGGTTGGTTAGGTTTCGTTGGTGCGTGATTATCCAATCTTTCTGCTGTAGAAGAACACATGTTCCAGTTCTCTTTCCTTATTGCTGATTCAGTTTCTTGTGCCGTTTTTTGCCAGTGTCGTCAGTCACATTTGCTGTTCTTTTCACTGCTACATATGGTTGAGGAAATCGAGCTTTAGTATGTTTGTTAGGGACATTTTGCCAGTCTTGTGGAATTAGTTATGAATTTTTATTTGGTTTCTGATTACATGACAGCCATTAAGTATCTTAGTAGTGTGATAATATTCCTTAGTAATTGAACGTCACGAAATACTTTTCCCCAGTGTTTTTTTTCTTTTTATTTAAAGTCATCTACTATGGTTATTAATAACTTAAATAAAAAACGGCCAAAAATGTCAGCATTAAATATATAACTGTTTATTAAAATTTAGAAATACATCATATTTATCCTTGACTCCCTCGGTCGAAAAGATTATTGAATTTACATGTGAAGAATTTGGTGTCGCAGACCATCTCCAGCGACAGTTACGGCCAAAATGATGTACTACGGTTATTAGCGACTACGGTAGGGGGAAACGCGTTATCTGTAGTTTCACAGTGTGAAAACGCACACGCAACATCCATGCCCAAGCCAGGATTCGAACCAAGGACCTCTGTGATGCGAGGATTTTTATTTCACACACGAATAAAGAATCAAATGGTTACAAAAAGTGAGTAGAGTTTGGAGTTAAAGAGACTAAGTTGATGCTACGTCGTTTTACACTCATGTAACACTTTCAGATTGATGTTTGATCTCTCCTATAACTACTTATTGTTTAAATATGTAAATCGCTGTAGGGTGACCAATCAATCTTTTAACTGTTATTGACCTAACCAACCTGATTTACTACGTTTGTATCGCTCAGTCTATCGTCCATTACCCGTTCAAGGTTGTCACAAGTTTTTCCACTTAATAATTGACGTGACGCGGTGTCAAATCTCCTGCAGGATTGCCACACATCATGATTGATGTGCAGGCCTATTATGTATTCCATGTTTTTCCGGGTACTTTGCCCTTTGTACTGTGATGATTTACTTTATTACCGGGGGAAAAATTTCGAAATTGCTTTTGTCGTAGTTCTACACTGGAAGCGGACGATTGATCTCGTTCTTTAATTTTTAGCAGCCTTTGCTAAGGTAGTAAGACTCCGCCCACTTTCTTCCTGGAAAATTACTTTTAAATTCAGGTTCATTCCACCCAATTCTTTCACAACTCATTGAATATCAAAGGTCGCGTTTGTAAAACAAAATATTAACCATTGCGTTCGCATGGACTACAAATCTATACTCTTCTATATATATATGTTTTTTTGTTTTTGTTTTTTGCGAGGGCAGGTGAAAATCTTCTAAAGACACTATCTCAGGGTCCGCACTCGATAGTAGTGTGGGATTCTAGCCACTAAAAACACCTCCCTTTCCAACGATGACTGTGTGTATCTTCCTGTGGGACCGTCGTTAGACATTACTTCACAGGAAGCAGTCGTAGCGTCAAGCTCTCTCTGTCTCCTTTAAACATTATTATTTCTCTCTTTTTCGTAATTTCTTAATCTTGAATTACTGATTTATATTTATGTGTGTGTAGATGAGGGTTAAACATGGAATACATAATAGGCCTGCACATCAATGATGATGTGTGGCAATCCTGCAGGAGATTTGACACCACGTCATGTCAATTATTAAGTGGAAAAACTTGGAACAATCTTGATCAGAAAGTAATGCAACCGTCGTTCTAAATTTATTTCTGTTACACATTCTGAGCTATGTATTCATGATTTGTAGAATTTCCATTACTCGACTGCTATGGTGATATTTTAGAATGTATAATGGATCTAAAGGGCAACAAAGAGTCTATATTGACAACTAAGGAAATTCTCGGTCGCTTGAAGAAAGTGTATAGGGGCATGTGACGTTTGGCGAGGAAGTTTGGAATCGGAGAGAGAAAATGCATTGGAGCCTGCCGACAAAATTTGACAACATGCCAATCGAAGACGTGCTTATGTGCTGATTCTAGGAAGGAGGTTTTTTAGAATGACTGATGAGAACAGTGGATCTGAAGGTCAGCAAAGAGTCGTTTTGGAATTTTTGGAAAAAGAATGGCAGTGCAGTTAAGGAAAGTGTATGGGGGCGTGTGACGTTGGCTGAGGAAGTTTGGAATCGGGGAGACAAAAAGCATTCGAGAAAAACGCGCTACGGTCTGCCGACAACATCTGACTACCGATTACAATCGAAGATGTACTGATGAAGTGATTCTAGGAAAGAGACGCGCGAGAGTTCACGATGTTACTGCTGCCTTGACCGCCTGATATGGCTGTTACTGACTTGCGAAATCACAACCTGGGTTCGCAAACAATAGTCTGTTGATAATCGGAGTAGGCGAGTGGAAGTGTGTGAAGGACTTACAGACTCATAGGATCGGATCAACAGAACTTTTTAGGAATTTGATCTTTGGAGATGAAACTTGGGCGTTCCTCTATGAACAAATCCAATGAATAGAGGCACAGTGGTTCTCCTCGGCCGAAGAAGGAAGCAATACCTTGAATTTTTCCTGGTTTTGATGTTTGGGTTCAGCGATGTTGCAAATGCATGAATGGTGACTATGTTGAACGACAGTGTTGTGTAGAGAACAGGTACTAATTCCGTTGTCTTATGTTTATTATTAAATATTTATAACGCAGAAGGCATTACGTTTCGATCTACCTTCATATATAGGGAAAACCGTGTAACTTTAGTCTTCACTCATATCATGTTTCTGTGAATGTTGTATCTTAAAGTTTAAATACCATTAAGTTACCGAGTAATTACGATTTGGGCTTGTATGCGATATTTATTATTATTTTTATAATAATAATAGCTGAAAACCAGGCGTTAACTGGGTTTTTATATACCATAATCTTAACCTTATCACCACGGCGTCGGGAGTCTCATCGATCTTCTCTAACAAACAAATGGATTCTCCATTAATATGGAACATTTTTCCCTGTCTCGGTCCAACGGACATGAATTAAACGCAGCAACCCCCCCACAACACCAATCTCTGGCCTCTTTACATTATTTTTGTCACTTCCTTTCTCCCCACCCTAAGGGTATATATGAACAATTAATAAATAATACCATTTAAAAAATAAATAAAACAAAACAGTATTATTTATTTTAGAGAAACTAGTTATGCACTTCAGTTGGCCACCAATCTATTTGGGTTGCCCTTAATCCTTCTTGTTACTAAACGGTTCTCCTCAAACGGTGCAGTATCTCCAACAGCTTATTGATCTATATAATAATGAATTTTTTTTAACTTGTGATCACCTCTCCTAATATACATTGGTTTTTCAAGCTTATCTCGTTTGTCTTTCCACGCTTTGTTTTTCATATATGATTAAATAGAGTGTAAAGCCTATCTTTCTTCTGACTGGTTGCCAATGATTCCGACCCTAATACCTACGCATTATCTCGTCCGTGAACAGGTGTTCAAATTACAAATTTTTCATACTGTCTTCTAAAGTTTTTCTAATATATTCTTGTGTTATCTATAATTATCCTATTTACCTTAAGCTTACTCGAGTATGAAATGAACTTAAAGATCTGTAGGTTCAACGCTACCCTATTTCAAGATTCGCATTACGAACTGTAAAGATCGACTTCCACGCTTTTCGAGACGCATAATTTCTTTGATTTTCTTCCCAAAACATGAGCTGAAAAGGATCCCAAGATATCTACTGAAAGTACTTTTCCCCTCATTTGTGTTATAACCGAATCGTAAATCTATGCGAAATATACTGAACGTTATTGATATCTTTCTTTTAATGTTTATCTGCATACTGTTTCTTCGGTTCAAGAATTTAATGCAACTAAGTGGCTTTATATCATGCATTGATCCGAAATCCTTTTATTATTTCTATAGATTATTAAAATTTATCACGAACAATAAAGACCCGAATACTGATTCTTGAAGCCGTAAGTAACGAAAGTTGTCTACCAAACGTAACCATCTGAGAACGGAAGTTCATAAATTTCTTGACCCAAAGCATAGCCTAGATTCTTCTGGTAAATTGATGCGTGTAGAGTTCTAGGGTTTATACCGGGGTTATATCTTGCGTGAAATACAATGTTCCGACAGCTAACTTCGTCACCGTCACTTAACAACGACGGTGGAACTAACTGTCTAACCTTTTTTTTCTCACAAGATATAACCAAGGTAAAAAGCTGAGAACTCGATGCCAAATGCATTGGTGAAATCAATGATATTTCTTGGACAAAATTGACCACCTGGCTCTCACAAGAGAAAACCCTGCCTAAGTCATGTTGACTGTAAAGAATTGCACCTTCAATTCTCTCCGTTATTGGTTCGCCATAATTCTCTCTATGATAAAGACCATCAACGTAAGACTAACCGGTCTATGTTTTTAAAATATAAGATTTTTCACCTTATTTTAAAATTGGGTAACAATTAACGCGAAATTGCATTCATTTGGAAGTGCACAATTATTGACTAGTCTTAACGAATGGGGCACATTCCTTCCTGATGCTTCCATTACAGGTAATGGTTTGCCTAGAACCATCTTCACGTTTTCTGATAGGTACTCGTCAGTGTAGTTACATCAAGCTAAAGACATTCGTTTCATAATATTCCTTCATGGCATACCAAATCGAAGTGTACTCGTGAGGCGAATAGAAATCATTGCCACTTTGTGACACACTTAGGCCGTCACAACGCAAACCGTCTGCTTAATTTTCACTTTCAGTTTAAGTAGTAAATCATAAATAAAAAAATCACTAATAGCGGCACTTGGATATTAAAGATGAATTATCTGTATTAGCCTTTCAGCTGCTGTATAACACTGCAACAAAGTCAAAAAATATATAATCACAAGTTGTCGAGAGTCAGGAATAATGGGCGGGAACTGATTGGGGGGGGGGGGGGGAGATAGTAGAGCCGCTGCGGCTGTGTTGCACCACATAAATTAATTTAGGAAGAATTATTTTAATAATTTAAAGAAGCATTATAATAATTGTGTTTTCAGAACGTCTAAATTACCGTTTTGATTTAAAAGCCCTTAAAACTGCCCGTTAGCGGCGCACTCGCTCTCGCTTAAAAGCGTGCTTAGTCATTCTTTGTACAGAATCTCGCCAGCACCACGAAAAACATACACCTTCTGGTGCTACAAAAGAGACAGCACTTAGTCATGTCATGACTCAGAAATGCAACTGCTTTGTGACGAATTAATAAAGATTGTTCGTTATGGACTATTGTGATTTATTTGAATTAACTAAATATTATTTACAGAAAAAAAACATTTTAGAGGCTACATTTCGAGGACTTTCATGGCCATGAGCAAACCGCGCACGATTCTACATACAATACTGCAAGAGTAACTTGTTCCTAAACTTAAATTTCTTTATTTAAAATATGTACAAGTAAATATATTTTGGTGTAGAAATGTTCCCAGTCTGATATTAATTTTTCACCTTAATAATCTGTTACTTTTTTCTTTCTCCATGGCTGTACAGCCCATTGAGGGCCTGGGCCTACCGAGTCGACTGCGGACTGTCATTTTACATGACACATTCCGAATTTGGAGTGATACGTGGTCAGCGTATCAATCATCCAACAGAATAATTTGTTACTATTACATATTATACAGAGGGAATTATAAATGTAGGAAATGATGGGTCTGAAGAGTATTGGTTAAAATATCGCTGAAGGAGTGTGAATAATATTTAACAGATTTATCATCGATTGATTAGTTGCTTGGAGCAATTCGTATAAAAACACAAGATCCGCCATTGGTTCAGGCTGTTTTCATTTTCTCTCTGTCATTGCATGGAACTTCAAACACAAAACAGTGTCAGAAGGTACAATCTAAATTCCGTTTACGGTAACAAATGCGTTCGCTCTTTACCGTTTCACTGTATGTCATGCACAGGAAGCCACTCTTATCGAAACGGTGGCTGACATTTGGAAATACATCTTAGATGACGCATCGACGTGACAAGTTCAACAAACATATTTGTAGCGCAGTAGTGACAGATAGAAAGCATTACACAAATTATTTTAATTTTACATTTCCTACGATTGTGTTTTAACGTATGTTACATCATTTTCCATTCATTTTGAGTTCCTCAACTATTTAATTCTATTAGACAGAATTTTTTTAATTTATCACTATCCAAATAGTTAATGCATTAGTCAATTAGTAGATAGAACTATGTTATACCGTACTTACAATACAACGTTTCTGCAATGCTTGATGCTTTCGTCAGGTGCAAAAAACCGTATGAACAACATACTGCTGTAGCATACCACGTATTCTTTAAATAAAATAAAACTTTACAAAATTACATTCATTAAAAAAGTAAAATAACATTATTTACAAAAGAAATAAGCTAAGTTTAAAGTACATATTGTTGGATGCTTAACATGATACTCTTTCTCCCAAGGTTACCGTGTTTTAGGATGGAAACTCGAAAAAAAAGGAATTTTGATCAAAAAAGACAAAAATTAAAACTTATCGTCGCAACGCTCCTAGGAAAGAAACTTCAGACAGCTTACCAGTAAGGATTGCTGCCTTAGGACTCGGAGCAACGCCCAGTTCTTTCTGCCACGTGGTCTTCTGCTTCTATAGTGGTTCTTTCACCGACCCTCTCTCCTTCAAGTCACCGCCAAGAATGTCTTTCTGATTTTCGTGCAAAATTTTGTCTAGTTTCTCTCCCCTTTCTTTTTTTACTGCTACCATAGCTGGTGGAAACTGGCCTTAGCATCCTCAGTCAAATCTGTTAAATGTTTCCTGGTTGGCTGGCAAAAATGCTGCAGAAAATTGCGGTTTCCGGGAACCTTATCTTTAGACGGAAGCTTCTTCCTAGAATTGTTTACCTGAAACTGGCCATGCTTGTATCAGCCGCACATAGCACAGATTTTTATGCTAGATTAATATTAAAAATAATATACTAAAATACTAAATAAGTAACTGGAACACACTCAAACCGGTGACGATATATATATATAACTTAACCGCGATATATAAACAAATTAAATTTAATGCAATAAATTGAGATGTGCGCTATACTGCACTGTAAACAGAAGTTATTTCATTATCATTTTGTAAATTTTCATGTAGAAGTTTAAATTCAATCTTAATTATCAAAATCCTGGTGGTTATATTTAGTAAAATTAAAAACATATAAAAGGAAAATTATTTAGTATTTACTATAAATACTCTCTTTCTCCTTTTTTCGTTACCAACATATTTCACACATTATGTTAAAAAGTACGTCTTGATTTTTTTATCATTCACGTAGCGCTACATTATTCATCAGAGCCCAAAGTATTTTTCTCAGTATTTCCATCACATTGTTGATGAGATTTCATTGTATTTCCTAACGGGATATTTTTTATTGGATTCGTTCCTGTGTTGATTCGCTTAGAATACATAGTAGTATATATAACGGTTTCATTGGATATTCAGTAGAACCTTTTAAAGACTTTTCCCAGAAGATGCTTGAGCCTCATTTTTTTGTTAAGATGTAAATTGTTAACAGTGGTTATTTTACCTCACCCAATTACTAAAACAATACACAGAATTAAACAAATGACTACTTTTTACGATTGTAGTTTCCTTTGCAGAGATAAAAGTAAATATTCTCCTAAGATTAAAACTTTATTTCGTAACATATATTTCTCTGACCAAACTGGTTAAGAATTATTATTATATTTTATAAACTGCCTGTTCATTTTTAATTATAATTGTGTAAAGAAGTAAATAAAAGTAATTTCAATTCTATAAAATGGCGCTTCGCGAATCTATTGGTCCAGCCGCTTTTTACTTTATGTATGAACTACCTAGTCTATATTTTCCCCTAGAAGAGAAGCAACGGGTACAGAATTTAGATTAACTTTAATTCATTGAATATATAAAATGTACGAAATCCTTTATGTATCTCGTTTATTTTAGTGGTGATTTTCAGTCCGAAGACTGGTCTAATGTAACCCTTCTTGCTAACATATCTCGCATTCTAGTTGACGTTCCATCGTCCTATATACTATTTCCATTAATATTTTGGAATACTAAACTAATTGTTCTGGGTCGTTCGCATATCAGCCCCAGTCTTCTTCGGCATGGGTATAATCATGTTGTTACTAAACTAGTCTGGTATTCTTCCTGTTTCGTAGATTTTGCAGATTTATAATAAAGTTTTTTTAAGAGTAATTTGTTATGTATTCGTATTAGTTTTTTTTCAGTAAATTTTACCCAATGTTTAAATAAATCGTCAAACACTACTGGACTGATTTGTCAGCGTCGCTATTATTTCACCATAAGGAATGCTAGAGAGATTGACTATGATCAGTGTTACACATGTTGTTTAGAAAAAGTTTAATACAACAAGAAGATGCTTCCATCAGGTAACGAGATCGATCATTTTGTGAGAGATGAACGCTTTTAAACCTAACGTAAAATAACGCAAGCTTTGAGGATTTTCCACAAGTTATAGAGTTTTCCAAACAATCTACTGTTCTAGAATTGTACTCTTAATGATATGTTAGAATCGACATCCGCCATTAAGAAACGAAACCGGATACAAAAATTAAGGATTAGCTTGTTGAAAAAACATAACAAGTATGTAGATAATACTGTTCATTTAACAAAGCTATTTGTATCCGGTGATAATCCAATCTAATTTTCCTCCTCTGATAGTGTGTCTTTATCTTTATCGTTTCTTAGCGTACAGGTAGAACAGCCTTGAACAATTACTCAGAATATTCATTTTCTTTATCTGCGGACAAACTGTGTATTGCCATACAACGTAACCCCAAACGCATAGAAAAACATTTGCAAATATTTATTTGTTATCAATAATCAATTTGTTTTTATGAGACGAGAGTAGCTCGTCTTCCTGTTATTGTAACAAAACATTTATATTACTATATCAATTACCAAAAATATTAAATACCAACGTTCGTTAAAAATTAGTAGAAAACAAAGACATCAATTAGAAGAGCAAAGCTCTGAGGTTGAAATTGAACTTTCTTTAAAAGAAAATTGCCATTTAAGTGGTATAATGATTAACGGCCAGTTAAGTGAGATGAAAATGTAGAAACTTTACTCAAATAAAATTATAATTTCATTATAAAAAAGGTTATTGTAAAAATTACGAAATTTCGTCCGTAAGGTTCGAACAATATCCCAAGAGGGGATAGATTAATATGCCACATTTAGAGACATGAGGGTCTTGTAAAATTAGCATTTGAGGGAAGTGTGTGGGGTAAGAACATAAGAGGGAGGCCATGTATACAATGAGCTATGGAGATTAGGGAGGATGTGGGATGTGGTAGCCATGTAGAAATGAAAAGGGTTATTCTTCATTATTATCTAAATTTAATTTTATAAAATTCCTGGAATAATGATTAATCTATTTTAATTAGGGGGTAATATTCGTTAATTATTTTCTGGTTTGATTTTATTTGTATTTAAGGTTTTTTTAATTATATTTTACTTTAATGTGTTAGTTGATTTATAGTTAGTTTTTATTGCGCAGGATAGGTTAACATGGAGGGTTGCGTCAGATCAGTCTTAGGACTGATTAACACAGCAAAAAATATCAGAAATTAAAATCTAAAAGGCATAGGAAAGTTATCATCTATACCTATAAATAAAAATGAAGTGTCTGTCTGACTGGTAGTTTTTACTCAAATACGATCCGAAACGGCTCAACAGATTTCTATTAGTATTGAGAGTTTAAAACAAGAATTTTACCCTACATTTTCGTGCATGTTTCATTTCGATATCTTGCAGAGTTCACATGCTATTAATATAAAAAAAGTAAAAAACCATTCTATGGGAAATGCTTCCAGACCCATACGCGCATCGAGATTTCCAAAAAGTGGATGCTGGTTTTATAAAACTGTTTAGCTACAGTGCTATATATTTTTTAAATTATTAACATTTCGCGCCGTAATTAAACTATAGTTCGCTAACTCCCGGAGAAATAATAAACTTCTTTGGATCGTTGATAGGATGTATACGTAAATTGGTTCATTTTTAGTGTTAGGTATATTTTAGTATTTAATAATTACTCATTTTTAAAAGAAAATAATATAATTATAATCGATGATTGCAAACAGATGTCATGTAATACCTAATTATAATGAAAGATGATAAAATTTTCATTTCATATATACGCAAAATTTTTTAATTTATATAAGAGGATTAGTACACATTAATAGAGGGAAAACCAAGAGTTAATGGAGTATAGTTTGAGAAACAGTAGAATAACAAAGGGTGTTATGTTGGGAAGGGATATTTTGACGGAAGTTAAAGAATTCTGCTACTTGGTAAGCATAATTACTAGGGCCTGTAGGAGTATAGTAGACATAAATTTTCATAATGTAAACTGGTACACTCTACTAAGAGTTTTTGAAGAGGACAGGAATAAAATGTCGAGAAAGAAGAGCTATCCGTAACCTCTACAGAAGGCAGTCAGCAGTAATTAGAATTGAAGGGCTAGGAATGAAATCAGAAATGAAGAAAGGAGTAAGCCTGTCGGCTTTGCTGTTTAACTTAGATAAACAGTAGGCGAAGAATAATGTTACAACTGAGTATGGAAAGGGAATCAAACTGCAAAGAGAAGACATAATAACACTACTATTTGCAGATGATATTGTCGTAATAGGGGATTCAGAAGAAGACATTGAAACCATAATAAATGGCATGAACGTGGCCCTAGAAGAAGATTCAACATATGGAGTAATATATGGAATATGGGTAATGGAATTTAGTATGTGAGAGTGGAGTAAGGAAGGGCGTTATATTGGGAACGGATATCTTGAAAGAACAAAGAATTCTGTTACTTGGGCAGAATAATAACTAGGGTTGGTAGAAGTATAGACATAAAAAGTAGGATAGCACAGGCAAGGAAGGCTTTCGGAAAGAATAAAACTTTACTTACTAATATTAGTATGAATATTAGGAAATCACTATTAAAATTGATCGTACGGAATCGTGGCTGCGAAACACAGACGGTAGGAGTTGACGAAAGGTAAAGAATAGAAGCCTTTAAAATGTGGAGCTAAGAAGAATGCTGAAAATCAGAATAATGGAAGAGTAACTAATCAGGAAGTTCTAAACAGAACTGGGGAAGAGAGAACAATTTGGAGGACAGCAAGAGAAGGGATAGATTAATAGGCCACTATTTGAGACATGAGGGTCTTGTAAAATTAGCATTAGGTTGAAGTGTGTGGGTAAGAACTGAAGAGGGAGGAAAAGGATGGAATACACTAAGTATATTAGGAATATTGTGAGAGCTATGTATAAATGAAAGGACTTGCGCATAATGGGTTAGCATGAAGGGTTGAATCAGACTAATCTAAGAACTTATTACTTCAACAACAACATAAATCTGGCTCGTCCCATAGTGGAGTATGACTGTCATAGAATATAATACACGGGGCCAAGGGTTAGAAAAAATTACAAAAAATATAGTCCTGTGATAGTAAATATAGTTAAGTTAAATTAAGAATAAATTTATATACAAATTATTATATAATGTTTCAATGAATTTTCATGCAATTTAAAGTACAGTAGAGTCCCGTTTATGTATCATAATCGGAGCCGTGGATATTCCGAAATACATAAAGTAATTGCTTTACATACATTAAAATATTTTAAATTATATCAAAATAAGCATTTATTTTTCGTATTTTTTTTTCACATTGGCATTTCTTCTGCCATAAATCTCTCGCCAACGACGCAAAACAAAAAGATAACAGGCGCTTTTACCTCTGCCTGCTGCTCTCTGTAAACCACTGCAGTTATGAATATATTACAGCTTCAACGTCAAACATTTTTGTCCCATAAGCTTCATCGACACATTGTCCTTCATCACTATCATCTTCATGATCTTTTTTTACATCATTAGTAATTGTGATTATATCCACATCCGTTAATGTTAAGATCGCAGGGTTCCCGGTGAATCGGGTTTTCACCCGGGTCATATTAGAATTGAAGCACGATGTTTCGATCAATATCTCATCCAACTTTATCACTGGACATCCGTTAATTGTTCTTCGGTGTCCATCTTCATCCAGTCTCTTTCGTCCTCGTCATTTGGATCTTCACAATCTGGAACCTGTTTCGTTAGAGAAACTAGAAAAATCTCCATGTTATCCTGCATTATAGTAGACTAATTTTGTATGTTTTCCCATGATCGGGTTAATCTGCTTTCTTGAGCTTCCTGCCAGATTTCATTAATCTAATAGGCCTTCATTATTCAAGTTTTTCTACTTTGTGGCTTGTAACATCTTCCATTCTTATAGAGATTAAGGGATTTTGATTTGTATAACCTTTAAGACACCTTGTTCCATTGGGGTTGTTTACAAAGATGTGACGTTTGGAGGCAGGGACATTGCTAATATTTCGCCAATGCTGAATTTTGACACATTTTGTTTGATTTTGGAAATGTTTACACCGACACCACAAACTCGTCTCAAAATAATACAGAGTAATCGAAGTTAGTGGGAATGCTCAATTGAAGCCAAATATAGTATATAGTTAATTTTAAAAGAAAGACAAGAATGTAAAATGTCAACCGAACCAGGGAATCGAACCCAGAACCTCGCGATATCCAGCTGAGCTAATCCGAGTCGACGTTAAGGACCGCCTTAACATTTCTCCACTCCGTAAACCTACCTATTCACTAATCACAATCCTCACGTCCTAATTCTAGCATTGCCTCCGTTTTTGTATGCCACTGGGAGAAGTTTAACATATTTAAATGTTAGTTTTATCTATTTGCCAATCACCAACAATTTTAATTGAATATTTCTAAATACATTTGCATACGCTAGAGGAGTTATAGATTATTTGCTTCTTTTATCGCTAGGTGCAGATTTTTCTTCGCGAGAAGCCAATGTTTGCGTGTTGGTTAATCCGCTACGTCGATAAGCGGGATACTACAGTACAATAATAGTTTTCTAAGTAAAAACTCTTCTCTTTAAATATTATGGCTTGATTTCAAAACAACAGCAATACACATTGATAACTAAATATCAACAAGCTGAAAAATAACTATAGAATTAATCATCAATCGTTTGAATTTGAGACCCTTATTTTTTTTTTGCAGAAAATGCGCGTCGTATTTGAATTATTCTTAAAATTAATCTGAATGATTTCAGTTCAAGGAAACTGATAGTTGATCTAAACTATGTACGTTACGTATCAGCTTGGGATTTACATGCTTTGTAAAGCTATGTAATCATAGATTGAATTAATGATTTAATTTTAAATTTATCATTCGATTTGTGAAAAAACAAATAATAAATTTTAAGGATACATAATTTGAATTAGAAAATCATGCATTATGAGATACTAATCTTTTGCATTGAAAATATGTCAATTGTTTGTATAACGAGTAATGTAAATTATTTCGTCATTTTAATGAATGTTGATTAAAAATCCTGCTTTAAAATAAATTGCTTTGGCGTTACAATAATTAGGCTATATATTATTCAAGAGGGTGTATTGAACTTTTTTCATAAAAGTGTTGATTTTGGAAAGAACTTCATACATGCAAGTTTCTCTGTCAACGTATGTGTCTATGCTTACTATTCATATGTTAAAAGTATGTGATTCTACTTCCACGGAGCAGGACAGGCTATTAGGAAAAACCGGACGACCTCCAAGACCCAAGAATCCGTTCTCCTTCCACTGCTCTTCCTTGTTTCCTCTTAGTCATTTACATTACGCATGCGGCTGTTATTTTTAAAGCCACTAGTACCCGCAGCCTTTTGTAAATCACCTGGCAAAGCTTGGTTCAATGAGCGCCAAATTTAGTTTCTCAGTACTGAATTAACACATCCACACACAGTCTCGTATTTATATTATAAAAAATATTCATTCAATTCTTAGCAAAGGAATACGCAAACATAGCCAATCTTTTTACCACATTCTTCAGGCAATGAAAACTAACCTTTTATGCATAAAATAATAATGTACATTTTCAAACAAAAGAGACAAATCGGAAGTTTGCGTAAAGTATTAGAAATGGTTACTGGGTACGGAACTAACAGGAAACGTGCTACGTCCTGTAACTAAAAGTTGCAATTGTTCAAATGCAAGTAAATGGGTGACACTGGAAATTGCAACCGATTGGGTGCTGCAATTAAGTAGGAGGACTTTGGATTCCTACTGAGTTTACGTGTGTGCGGATTTTGAGGCAAAAAGACAGAAAATCGATAGCCACCGGAAAAGGGTGATTTAAAAGCAGAAAATTGAGAACTATACTATAATAATAATTAATCGTAATTACTAAATTTAACCTCCACTCCCCACACTTTTCTTTACAGCTTACTTGTTACAAATTACGTGAATGGGAAGGAACGGAGATTGTAATTTGAGATTTACCAAATTGAATTACACCAATTTTAGTTAATTTAACAAAACTATTTGAGCACCCACAGATGTAGTCAGCAAACATTAGTAATATAATAAATTTAAATTGGTACTAGTACAATACAATTAAATTTGATGCGAATATTTTTCACCCGGGCATGTTCAGCGGTTAGAAAAGTTCAAAAACAGAGATAGTTGGTTTAATCTCCATTATATATGTATATATTAATCAGTATGGCGGTTGAGAATATTTAAAAAGATTTTTTGGGGTTAACAGGCTACATCACAGTGATCATAAAACAGACAACTCCCCTTTAATAGCATAGGAAGGGAATTGAAAAGGAGGGATGTGAAAGGTTGTTGACTAGGGCTCCCGGGCTATAGTTTAAGGACCCTACCCGGTGTTTCACCTAAACAGATGCAGGAAAAACCCAAGAAAACCTGCATCAGGTAGGTCGGGCATTGGGTACTATTCTCACGCCCTTCCGAATGGCGGGAGACAAGTTTACTGTGGGGTCGAAGAATTCCCTTCTCCGTGTCTGCGAAAGATTTAGGAGGCAGTTGGGATCAGTGAACCACTCTTACCTTATGCCCAAGGTCTTAGACCCCCGTATATGCACCTCCTAAAATAAGTGAAGGTTCCTCGGCATGTGAGAACTTTGAAAAAAAGCAGAGAGAGTACGAAGCATTCCCGACGGAGTCAGCTGAGCCTCGCAGTCAATCTGGAGGAGAAATGCTTGCGAGAGAAAACTCACACAGGCAGATCCTCAGAGGATTACTAAATATTGATGATTCGAAACAGACAATGAGATAGAGAGAAAATTGGGTTGTTGTTGTTGGTGTGCTATTCAGTTCTACGATTGGTTTGATGCAACCCTCCATGCTAACCAATATTGCGCAAGCCTTTTCATTTCCTTATAACTAGCACACTCAACATCCTACACAATGTGCTTAGCGTATTCCATCCTTGGCCTCCCTCTTCTGTTCTTACCCCACACACTTCCCTTCAATGCTTATTCTATAAGACCCTATGATTCAAAACGTGGCCTATTAATCTATCCCTTCTGTTGGTCAACATCCTCCATATTGTTCGCTTTACCCCTATTCTGTTTGTGATTTTCAGCATTCTCCTATAGCACCACATTTCAAAGGCTTCCATTCTTTTCCTTTCCCCAACTCCTATCGTCCATGTTTCGCACCCATATAACGCCACGCCCCTTACAAACATTTTTAGCAACGATTTCCTAATATTCACATTTATATTACCCGTAAGTAAATCCCTATATTTCGTGAAAGGCTTCCTTGCCTGTGCTTCCTACTCTTTGTGTTTACTATAGTTCTACCATCCCTAGTTATTATGCTTCCGAAGTAGCATAATTCCTTAACTTCCGACAAAAAATCCCTTCGCAATCTAACACCCATTGTTATTCCACTGTTTCCCATACTACACTCTATTACCTTGGTTTTGCCTCTATTAATCCTCAATTTAAACTCTTTCTCCAGGACGACGTTCATGCCATTTATTATGGTTTCCAAGTCTTCTTCTGATTCTAGTAATACTACAATATCGTCGGAAAAGCGAAAAGTTTTTATGTCTTCTCTTTGCAGTATGATTCCTTTTCCATATTCCGTTTTAACTTTCTTCATCGCCTGTTCTACATATAAGTTAAACAGAATTAGATTACCAGGCGGAATGAACAGTGAGATTCTTTTTCAACATTACGGCAAACTTTGTCGGTATGGTGACAAAGAAGCTTAGTAAATGTGAGTAATTTAAGGCCTAAGACACTGAGAAAGAAGGAAAATAGCTTTCCTAGGCAGAATCAAACTTTCAGGGCTTTTTTACATCTAAACATGCTTTGGCGATGTGGCGTGATAACATAAATGTGTTTTCGTGGGAAACGGAGCCGAAGCGTATATAAATTCCCCGACCAGTATGATGGGCGAGGGAGATGGATGATGAAAGTATGCAAGTTTTGAGTAAGTTGCGAGTTGAGTTGGCGAGATGCAGATGTCTTCACGATTCGGAGCACCGTAACTTATATTGTTATTGGGGTATATAATTTTACGCATGACATTAAGTACGTTGTGTTCAGATCCATAGTTTGGCCCAATATTGCCCCATCGTAAATATTGAACTTTTTAAGAGACATAAGGTGGCATTTTATAGACTCACTTTACACCACAGTTCGTTGTTTAGCTCCGTGGATGTCTGCAGTCAATAATAAAGCTTGCAATATTAACATAGGGTGTCCTGGGTGAGCGGGTGGTTGAGCCTGACTGGTGTACAGAGCCGAAGCCGCGTCAACTGACTGCGACGAGGTTGTGTTCAAGGAAGTGTACTCACCTGGATTAGAATGCATTCCTTAATCTGCAGTGCTGCAAGGGCAATTCACTTCAAAGTGCTAAATTAGCACACCGTAGTGACAGGAAAGAAAGTATTGTGTTAGAAATTACAGATGAATTTGTGTGGTATTGAATTGAAAATGAATCTGCAATTATTTATTTCGGGGTATGTAACAATGTGTATAATAAATAGATTGTAAATTAATGCATATTATATTACCGTTAAGTTTCATGCTATTAGATTTGTATGTCCGGTAAAGGAATATATTACAGTAATCCGCAATTACTCTGATTGTAATGTAAAATTTCTGTGTTGTGTAATTCTATATATTTAAAGTTTGATATAATATTGTACAGTCTCAATTCATCAAAACATGTTCTTTTCATGGAAAAAAATCTTTCCAATAAAATCTGTAAAATCATTTTAATATTGCTAGTTTGAAACAAATTTTTTCATCTTCATTTTACTAATTGGTGGTACTTAAAGGAATTATAACCTATTAATAGTAAACTATATATATATACACTTATGTTGTGACTATAAACCGTCACGCAAGTCTTGGAAGGTTGTTGCATCGACCTGGTTGAAGGATAATGAATCCGCCACGCCTGTAACTGAAAGTGATGAAAGGCCCAAAAGTGACTGTTAATGAAGTGAAAATCTATGGATGACTATTTGACTTGAGGTTGTTTGATGGATAAAACTAGATTTATACGATATCCAAGGAATGGGGGACCGCATAGTCGAAAAGAAAGACAATGGGAAAATGGAAGATGAAGACCGTCATATTTATTATACATATATAATGACTTACACTATAATATATACCAGAAAATATTTTAAAGTTTTCTCTTATCGTAAGTTTTGCCGTTTGAACACCGTCACCGCTTTATTTGACTAGTCTTTGTTAACCATGTTGACCTGATCTTCTAACACAAAATATATATTCGGATATGAGCAGTGCAACTTATTGCGTGACATTTACATAGATACAAGAAATTCAAGGGCACGTCCAACCAAGCGAAAGTGGTTATGTCATCTTAGTGCAGCTTAAACAAAACTTGTACTACGGAAACTTACAACTATTGCATATTAAATTACTCATGTATGTCCACCGTACACTGGTACCTTTCACATTGCTAGAATAAATAGCAAATATCCCTTATAGAAGTAAAATCCAATAAAATTCACTTAAATGGTTTTCTTGAGATTTTCGAAATGCAGTTAGACTTTAATTTCCAATATCCACAATTAATTTTGCAATTTTGGGTATAACTTCTTTTACTTCTTTTGATTTATTTCTCTATAAAAATAGAGGGTATACTTTCAGGTATGTAGACATTATAAGAAATTCAGTAGAACATGTGTTCGGATACGCTTGGTTTCCGAGTTATGGCTTTCAAAACAGTGCTTTTCATCGTATTCAGTCACATGACTCGACGGTACATGCATCTAACTTTAACTGATCGATGGTTAGGTTGAGGTGGTCCAATTACTTGACCACCTGATTTGAACCCTATCGATTTATATTTTTCTTTGTTAACAGGCTACATGAGGATGATGCAACTCCCCTTTAATAGCACAGGAAGGGAAGAGAAAAGGTGGGACGTGGAAGGTAGAGCAAGGTAGCTAACCGTTGACTATGGTCCCCGGGATATAGTATAAGGGTCCTACCTGGTGTTTCACCAAAGAGATGCTGGGAAAACCGTAGAAAACCTGCATCAGGTAGGTCGGGCTATTGGGTACTATTCTTACACCTTTCCGAATGACGGTAAATGAGTTTACTTTAGGGGGCAGTATTCCGTTCTCCGTGTGTCCACCAGTTTAAAGAGACAGTTGGCTGACTGATCCAATGGGATCAGAGGACATCTCCTAGCGTATACCCAAGGTCTTCAACTCCAGAACATACACCTAAAACAGATGAAGGTGCCTCGACAATTAGAACCTTGGAAAAATCAGGTCGATGCAACAACCTTCCTAGACTTGCGTGACGGATTATAGTCACAACATAAGTGAATATATATATATATATATATACATAATATACTATTAATAGGTTATACTTCCTTTATGTAACACCAATTACTAAAATGAAGATGAAAAATTTTGTTTCAAAGTAGCAAAATTAAAATGATTGTACAGGGTCTTATTACTATTGATAGGAGTTTTTTCCATGAAAAGAACATGTTTCGATGAATTGAGACTGTACAATATTATATCAAATTTAAAACTATAGAATTACACAACACAGAAATTTTACATTACAATCAGAATAATGGCGAATTACTGTAATATATTCCTTTCAAATAAATATTAACCGGACATACAAATCTAATAGCGTGAAACTTAACGGTAATATAATATGCATTAATTTACAATCTATTTATTATACACATTGTTACATACCCCGAAATAAATAATTGTAGATTCCCAACGCAGGCAGGTGACCACGCAGTCAATCTGGAGAGAAATACCTGCGAGAGAAAACTCCCACGGGCATCTCTTCCTTCTAACGATTTCTACTTGTTGGGCCAGTTAAAATCATTGGTTTATGAATTCACTTCGGAATCGAATTGTGGCAGTACTTTCACATCAATGTGGGGCCTGCATTCGAGCATGAGGTGGACATTTTGAACCGGACACAATGTTCTACAGAACTTCTTTTATTGTCCTCCCCATTTGGGAATAAATACCTGAAGTTATACCCTCTATTTTTGAAACATCCTATATATTTGAAGAATACTGACCACTTTTGTCTTGAATTATTATTGATGCTTTGGATAGAACATTATTCCCTGTGGACATTATTTGGTCTTTAAATTTTAATGCAGCTATGAGAATTGGCATTTAATTGAAACGAGAGTTATAAAAAAGTTAGTATTGTGGAAGAAAAAGTAATCGTTGAAAGGGAATGGGGGAGAATTGAAGAAATTTTCCTCCGTAAGTAATGATAGAATAGAAGCCTTCAAAATGCAGTGCTGTAGGAGAATGCTGAAAATAAAATTGGTGCATAGTTACTAACGAAGAAGTTCTAAAGAGAATAGGGGAATATAGAGGACGTTGACCAAGAGAAGTCATAGATTAATAGATCACATTTTGAGACGTGAGGATATTGTAAAATTAGCATTTGAGGGAAGTGTGTGCGATAATAACAGAAGAGGGAGTAGAAGGATGCAATACGCTAAACATATTAGGGAGGATGTGGGGGTGTGGTAGTTTTGCGGAAATAAAAATTGCTTCCGCAAGATGTTAGCATGGAGGGTTGCATCAGACCACAACAAGAATTTCTGATAATCATTTTACCAAGAATGTGACTATCGGCTTTAGAGGTCAAGGTTACTTTGACCCTGGATAGGAAATTGGACTTAAAAGGAGCCGAACCACGAATGATAAACGACTCACAGATGAAAGGCAACCAGAAGCTACTTCACTGTGGGCCGAAAGATCTTAAGAATATTTAGTATTTTAATTTGTTTCTGTTAAGAAAACTTCTCTACGGTATAATGTCAGCAGTAAATGAATTGGTATTATTGGAAATAAAAGACTTTGAAGGTAAGAGAAATTTTCTTTCAGCTTTATAAATTTCAGTAAATCTAAATAAATATTTTTGTTTTTATTCTCATCTTGTAAGTACAATTAGGTGCTTGTATGTATGCTCGTATACTAATTTAAATACATGGAGCAATTTCTGACAAATTTTGTATACATGTTCCTTAGAACTGTAAAAACGCTGCGGTGATGGTTGGGCGTTAGATAAAAGTAACCCAAAAATGACGAGATTGTGGTTGAATCCGGGCTTATCGAAGTCACAGATTTTATTTTTGACATTAAACATGCCTGGTTAAGATGTAGTTCAGTCCCTAAGAGTGAGAGCGAAACATAGTTCCGTATGTAATTCAATAAGATACTGTCAAACTTTGCACACATGACACGATCCTTCAATGGGCAACTGGGTGTATTTGAGACTGCTGAGAGTATTTTCGTCTATCATAAGATATTAGGAGTATATTGGACTTTCACAAGGTAACGGTAGTACTTTACCTATCTTAATTTACCGGAGTATTAAATGTTCTCGTTTTTGTTATTCTTTTTTATAGCGCTGTACCATTGTATTTCTTGACTCGACTAAGGTAACAATCATGACGAAATAAAGTGTGGGGAGCAAAGATAAAATGCCATTAATTGGAAGATTACATTTTATAGATCAAAACGCGATAAATACTGCTTGTATTTAACACACGTGTCATGTGTTTAGTAATTTGCAATTAATTTTAGAAGACAGGATACGAAAACACCGGCCTACGTTCACGGCATTTGTAGATTTAGAAAAAGCGTTTGTTAATGTGAACCGGAACACACTATTAGGATTTTGAGGAGCACTGGAATAAAATATCGAAAAATGTGGCTAATACATAACCTCTACAGAAGACAGACAGCAGTAATTAGAATACAAGACCAAGAAAAGAAAGCCGTAAACAAGATAGGAGTAAGACAAGGATGTAGTCTGTCACCCATGCTGTTTAACTTATATATAGTACAGGCGATGAAGCAAGCTAAAACGGAATATGGAAAAGGAATCATACTACAAGGACATGAAATCAAAACATTACGTTTGCCGACGATATTGTAGTATTAGGGGAGTAAGAAGATATGGAACCAAAATAAATGGCATGAACGTCGTCCTGGAAAAAGGTTAATGTGAGGATTAATAGAGGGAAAACCAAGGTAATGGAGTGTAGTAAGCAAAACAGTGGAATAAAAAAGGCGATTAGATTGAGAAGGAATATTTTGACGGAAGTTAATTCTGCTACTTGGGAAGCGTAATAACTAGAGATGGCAGAAGTATAGTAGACATAAAGAGTAGGATAGCACAGGAAAGGAAGGCTTTCGCTTAGGGATAATATAAGTGTGATTATTAGGAAATCATTGCTAAAAATGTCCTAATAGTGAAACGAGAATAGTGGAACCGCACACAATATGGAGGACGTTCACTAAGAGAAGGAATAGATTAACAAGTCATATTTTGAGACACGAGAGTCTTTTAAACTTAGAATTAGAGGGGGTATTGTGTGGGGTAAGAACCGACGAGGGAGGTGAAGAATAGAATACGCAAAGCAGATTAGGGAGGATGTGGGTTGTGCTAGTTAAGTAAATGAAAAGGCATGCGGAATATAGGTTACTATGGAGGGTTGCATCAGACCGGTCTTAGGAAAAATACCACAACAAAAAAGAATTTTTGCTCACACTTCCTCTGTTGACGGAAAATGACTCTGGACCGGCTATACTTCTATACTCCCACTCACAGTTACTACCTCTTCCTTTCAAATTACAAGCAAGTCCGAAGTTCTGGCCTTCACTGCTCGCCCTTCCTTCTAACTCAAGCGCAAAAATCTCACCTCTGCTCGCCTTCCTTTCAACTCTCGATCAATACTGTCTTATTAATTGTTCACTTCTATCTTCTCTCATACTTCCTCTGCTTTCTGTTCCTTTCAACACTGACTGCTACTCTGCTTCCTCGTCCTCTCAACGTCTTGATCAACTCTATTTTTCGTTTTCTCACCTCTCAGCTCAACTCTTACTTTCCCTTCTCCAAGGAAAGCGCCACCCCACGGTACGAGTGTTTGCCAATCTTTATTCGTTCTCCGTCAAGTACCGGAATTTTTTCTCTGACGAAGAGAAGAGTGTCCTTGGAAAATTTTGAACGGTGAACGTTCCTTTAGAAAAGCAAGCCTAATCTGTAGAAGCTGCAGACAGACACTTTTTCAACTAGGCACCCTGGCGCCAGGGAATTCCAACCTCTTGCCTGCTGTTTCCGAGTTAGAATATTCTCGCTGAGTTTCGATCACTTAAAATCAAAGACACGTGAATAATATTAGAGACGTGTCCTACTGCGCTTAAGTTTAAATTTAAGTACATCTTTTGCAAGCGTGATGTTATTGTTATTTTCGCTCTAGCGTCAGACCATTGGGTCTTTGACCTGACTTCAGCTTCGGAGTAAACATGCTCTTTAAACTGGAAGTGCAAAATTTTGGACGACAATAATATGCGAAGTGTTTCTTAGACCTGATGGAGCTTTTGCATAAATTACTTCACCCCGCGTAGCAAAATGGCAGAAAGTTTGCTAAATTCTCGGCCAGTTGTATATTTAATTATATTGTTTATAATGCGAATTCGAATCTTTTTTTAAATAATTAACATAGCGTAATGGATGGAATACACTAATTTAATCTTTCACATGGACAACGAGCCTAAATCAACTTGAAAATAACGAAATAAATGATATCATATTAGTTTAACCTAATAACTCAACCAATCGAACCACAGTGTTCAGAAATTCTCTTCAAATAAATCTTTCTTAGTTTTGTACTTAATTTATTTCTACTCCTTTTTTGTTTGACTGTAATAGTTTATTTCTAAGCATGAGAGTAAATACACTTTAATTGTACGAAAATATAAAACTTGTTCGACACACAAAACGCTGGTTAATATCCAATTTGAAAATACAGAAATTCGAATAGATACCACACTGAAGAACAGATTGATTTTTAGCTGTTTCCATAGGTTTTTCCTTAAGTGCTGTATGTTCCGGACTGGCGAGTGTCGCCTCTGTCCGGTACTGGATTATGTCCTTTGTTGTTAGATGTCGTGAAGAAAGAAATAAAAAGACGCCGTCTTGTCTGCTTCTTCAGCCGGAACAGTATTGTTTCTACACCAGACGATAGGTCAGAAATTTATCTCGTCATATAATAAAACTGTAACCCCTAGTTCCATTTTCATCCGCGATTAATGTTATAGCTCGAATATTGTTTGCTTGGCCACCTTTCTCTTGTGCCATTTTTGGCTTAAATGATTTCATTGACTACTAACTATTCCCGCGACTTTGTTCGCGCGAAAATAGTTCTTTTTAATTTGCTCTAAAAACGTAACAACAGGTACAGAATTTTGATAAAGTAGAAGTCATTGAATGTATAAAAAGCACGGTATCATTTATGTGTGATCGCTACAGGGCAAACTTTATAACTCGCAGTTGGTTTTGAACAGGTCCCGCTATCATAAATTTTCGGATCCAATTAAAATGAGCAATTACTAAATATTAAATTTTACCTGACGCGACAAATAAGACCAATTTACGTATACATCTCAGGGAGTTGGCTCTCTGCCGGCAATACGTTAATTACGGCGCGAATCCTACTGCAATAATAGGTGGAATGAGAATATTAGCCTTCCCTCTCTCTCTCCCCCACTCTCATGCGGCCAAAATGACGCTTATAATATATAGTAAGTGGGAAGAATGGTATAGGAACGTCATCTCGCAGTTGCTTTTCACGCCGGCTTTCGCGCGGCAATTTTATAAATTTATAAATATTTACATTAATATCTTATGAACTCTGCAAGATATTGATATGAAAATTTAAGTTTAAATTCTTGTTTCTATCTCCCAAATCCGATAAGCAGTTTCGGAGTATAGACAGATCAAAATATAGGCTACCCGTATCAAATTTGGAGATTTTAAAGCGCGATTGAAAAAAAACCTTTCCCGTAGAATGTTTTACATTAATATTGATAGTATATTAAAATTTTCCTGCAATATATAAAAAAGACATGCACGAATACTTAAGTAAAATTTCCTGTTTATAAACACTCAAATTTTCATTGAAATCCGTTGAGCCGTTTAGGAGCATATTCGAGACAATCATACGGACAGTCAGTCAGTCAATCAGACAGACACACTTCAATTTTATTTTTGGTTTAGATATTGATTCTGAGTAAGAACTATGGGATAAATTTTATGGCGATGTAGGTTAAGTCAAGTGAAATTCAGTACTTAACTATAAATTAAAAACAAATTATAACTACAATTAAATATCAAATTTGTTTGTCGATTTTACGGTCACGTTTTATTTGGTGTGTTTTATAACGTTTTTCTCGATGGCTCCGAGACTACCGTCCTGCTTTGTGATGACAGGCAACCAGAGGGTTTTTCCTGTCGCTGTCTCTCTTGTATAATAGCGTAGTAATGGGCGAGGTTTAAGGATTTTTTCCCCTCTACTCATCTAAATGTGAAGCAGAAGAATATCTTAGAGAAACCAGCATCTGGTAGGTTGGACTTTTGCTACTTGCCTCACGCCCTTCCGATAGCTAGTGGTGAAGTTTTGCTGAGGGGACTCGGCATAATTAATTTAATTACTCAACAAGATTTTGGGTGCAAACTGGTCGGCTGGTCCAATGTGATTAGTAGACAACCCTTACCGTATGTTCAAATCCGACGTTTTTGGAATATACACCCCTCAAAGTCAACCTGTGTATCACGACTTTTGTGAAGCAATTTTAAATTTCCACTCATGTTCTACTTCTCCTTCTTCCTTGGTCTTCTAGTACATCCGTGTGGCTTATATAGGCCAGGGTCATCCTAATTACAGCAATGTGGTTTCGTGTCCTTCCAGAAATTTCCTTGTTTACTCGGGGAAGAGGTCCAGCTCCATTATAATCCGTATCCGCTATCCCGGTTGATGATGTTGCAAAGCTCGTGTATTTATATTTACTCACTGATTTTCCGCTTCCAGTTCGTCTTTTTCTGATAATACGGAAAATATTATGAACAAATTAACTATCACTGATTGTAGGGACACGGATGCTGTTCAAGCGCAAACTATCGAATGAGTCGAACTCAAATAAACGTTTTGGCCGAGATTTGTGAACGACATTTACAATTAGGCAAATGGGAGACATCCGTTAAATGAGTTTCTACTAAACTTCAACAACATATATGCCAACATCAAGTGTACGATGAAGGTGACGGAGAACAATAATTGGATTTAATAAAATTGAAGTTTTTCTGGGTGAATTCACAAAGTAAAACTTCAATCTTTATTCACTTCGCTAGAAGGTGATGACAGAGCCAGTCATCGAAACGGCGCTCTATGTCAACTCCACTCGGTTAGAATCCCGAGAACTGTTTGTACAATAATTCGATTTACTGGATGTGTTGGCACATGAAAAGCTAACGGGTTCTTAGAACGGCGCTCTATGTCTTTACGACAGCAACGCATACAAATAGATGCATACATTCCAAATCTAATTACCACCCGTCACAAAATCGGAAACAAATAAGAAATTTATTTCACACAGACCAAAAGATTTTAGTCCTAGCTATTTCAGCGGAAGAATAAGGTTATCTATTATAATGAATATAGAGGGTACATTTAATTATTTAAATGAGATATTTATATATTAACAATGAACTTTATAATAAAAACAAGAAAACAATTTACTTTAGTAAAAAAACATATTTACATTAAGAATTACAATTTTTAATGTTTCAATATTTATGCCGGCACTTCTTGCGTCAATAAAAGCTACATATGTATTTACAAAAAAAAAATTACATTAAATTCTTAAAACTAACAATTTTAACTCTAACCTCAGGGCCGCATTTATGGGCCTTCTCATAGAATATAATGTTAAACACAAAATCAACTCGGATCTAGCAGAAAACAGAAAATTAGCAAAGAGTAACAGGGGTAATTACCGTGTCGGCTTAATGCAGGTTCCAGCTCCTTCCTCCTAATATCTTCCTTTCTCCAGATCAAAGCTGAAGAACTCCTAGTCTTTTCTGTTTCAAGAAGAATTTCAAAATCTCCCTTTGCCACAATTTTTACGTTAGTAGGCTAACTCCAAACGGAATTTCGCACCAACTTCAAAACTGTCCAAAATATCCTCTCGCCGCTCTCGCATAATCTCCAATCTCTCTCCTCACCGCTCTCCATCAATCTCACATCACTTCACTAAATTCTCTCCGCCAGGCTTTTTAAAATCTCCTCCCCACTTCTTTAGTTTCTCTTATCAAAGTGGCAGGGATGGATAACCACCAATAACATTTATGGTAAGAAGTGGGGAAATACACCGACGCCGCCAAATTCTCACAAAAGATTGGGAAACTCCCAAACCGCGACGCGGAGTCTGTGCTTTATTGCCGCTGACTCAACTGCTGTCTCCTTTCTTTTGACTCCATGCCGCCAAAAGCCCGAGCAGATGTGTTTGCACGTTACACTATATTTGTTACAATAATAAAACTATACGCAAATACCTCATACAACAGAAAAACTGACGAGAGCCTTGCTTCCAAGAGTGAAAGGTAAAATTTAGCATGTTTACGTAAATATGGCATACTCCCGACATTCAAGAGAATTGAAAAAGAAAAGAATGCATCCACTCAGAGGAGGTTAGACTCGGCCAGTTTTTCACGAAAGGATTTTCAGCATTCTGTGCTTCGTGGAAAGGTTTACATTGGCGAGATGAATTGATCCTTGTGCACTAGATTAAACGACCTTAATAGATTTCTTCGGTTACGCAGCGTCAACATTTTTGTTGTCGCATAACAAGTCAATGTTACAAACAATAGCAATGGCTTGAATGAAACGGCTCTTCTGGAATAGAAAGAAAAACCTGTAGGGACCGTAATGTATACCAGGCATAAGCGGTATAACACGTTCGAATGGAATGGAGGACATGGTTTATAAAGGAACCGGACGGCTAACAAGGGAATTTCAGGACATCTGAGAGGTATAGGACAAGTACCGTGAGCCCGACTTATTTAATGCTGGTTTCTATAGGTTGTCCCCTGCATCAAATTTAGGAGAATGCTGGGTTCTATCCTTAAACTATACTCTGGGCACCAAATTGCCTCTAACGTTCCCTTCTGTATCATTTTTCCATCCATTATTATGATCTTAAAGAGTAGAGGTCTCCGCGAGGATATTACTCATGTTAACCTATCAATAAAATAGGAACAGGTTGTCAGTTTTGGCCAATGTTCATAAATAATCGTAGTTATAGAACGAAATGTTGGCTAACACGCCGAAATAAAACGAGACCGAAAAGAAATTCGATAGATAAAATCGATATTAAAACGTCACATAGCAGATGTGGATAAATTACTATTTAAACTACCTATAACGAAAACTACGTTTTATAATCGTGCATCTATCACACAATAACTTCTCATTTTGGCCTATAAACTTATTGTTTTAGAGTTTTTAATTAATAGCATATCTTCTTCTTCTGGTATTACAGCTCCAAATGAGCTTTAGCCTGTTTAATTAATAACATATAATGTATCAGAAATGTCCTAAACTTAAGGTCAGAATGTTATATATTTTTAACTGTTTTTTTGGATAAATTCTATGCCGTTATAATAGACCGTTAATTTATTATCGAGTATTTATTAATAGCAGGTCTATACGTTAAATAGTCTGATATTTCAAGAACAAACTAGCGCAGCCCTTAGCGTTGCTTTAAGACTATGAAGATTGCGGACTTCCATTTAAAAACTGTCTTATATGTAAAGCAATAAAAAAATACAATTTATGCACGGTCCAATAAGTCTTATTTGCTCTCTCTTCCTCTATTCTGCTTAGAACTTCCTGGTTACTTACTCTAGCCACCCATTTGATTTTCAGCATTCTCCTATAGAACCACATTTCTAAGGCTTCTATTCTTTTCCTTTCTCCAACTTTCCCGTTCACGTTTCGCACCCATATAACGCCACACTGCATACGAATATTTTAGCTAATATTTCCTATTACCTTACTATAATCGTAAGTAAATTTCCTTTTTTTTTTGCACATTGCCTGTGCTATCCTACTCTTTATGTCTACTATACTTCTACCATCCCTAGTTATTACGCTTCCCAATCAGCAGAATCCCTAAACTTTCTTCAAAATATCCCTTACCAATCTAACACCCTTTGTTATTCCACTGTTTCCCATACTACACTCCATTACCTTGGTTTTCCTCTATTACTCTTCATATTGAACTCTTTCTCCAGGACCACGTTCATGTAATTTGTTATGGTTACCAAGTCTTCTTCTGTCTCCCCTAATACTACAATATCGTCGGCAAACGTAATGTTTTTATTTCATGTCCTAGTAGTATGATTCCTTTTCCTTATTCCGTTTTAACTTTCTTCATCGCATGTTCTATAAATATAAGTTTTGCATTATATTGAATTACATTATAAAAAAGATCTAAACTTACATTCTAAATCGTTATAAATACATAAGTTAATGAGAATTTTTCTTCTGGACTGCGTCTAGAGGTTTACGGCCCAATTATTATTTAACAATGTTTTGGTATTGTATACCGTCAAATATCAGCAATGAAAACTGAGATAAAAATCGAAAAACTACAAAAATTGAGTTACTATAACAAGTGGTTATCGTAAATATAACACATAAATTTACGATACATGAAAATGTCCAAAACTTTTGGTAGTGAGCTGTATTAAATGCTGTAATAAAAGATGGCACATAAGCTGTTTTGTACATTTGTAATTGATTTTTTAAAGCTATGTGATTTCTATAGATGTCTTTCATGATTTTGAGAGGACAGTAGAGGCAGCAGCAATGGCAAAGATTGAAGACCGTAAAATGGAAAGAACTAGGAAATTAGATATAAAGATATTTCAAGAATAATTATAATTTACCACAATTAATTCTGCCGTCGAAAGTAAAACTTTTGAAAATATTTCAGGGATAAATGTATTGTAATTAATTTATAAAGACAAATTCATGTTTCTTGGTACTGATAAAACCATTTTCGAAGAGATAATTAAGGGCTTTATGTAAATATCGAAGCTTAAAAAACTTAATCCCATGATTTCCCAAAAGCATTTTCATACTAACTTTAAACAGCAGTACTTAGTAACATTTTATATTGAAAATAGTAAAAGTTTTAGATAAAATTTTATGTTTATAAAAGTTTTAGATAAAATTTTATGTTTATAAAAGCTAGTTAACGCAGTATTATGCAGAAGAAATCGTTTTTTCACCATGGCTCTACAGCCCTTTAAGTGGTCTGGGCCTACCAAGTCGGCTGTGGACTGTCATCTTGCATGACACATTCCGAATTCGGAGTGACACGTGGTCAGCGTATCGATCCTCCAACAGTCTTAAGCCCGGTTTTCTCGACCATGACGACACAAACATCCAAGCTAATGCCAGGATTCGAACCCGGGTCCTATTGGTTGTGAGGCAGCAACGCTAGCCACTACACCACAGGAGGTCGGCGAAGAAGAAATGTTTTCAAATTTATTGTTTGACAAAATTAGAGTTACTAATTGGTGTTTCATGTATATTTAATGAAAATAAAGTAGCTTCGTGGAGAGGTTGCCCCGAAATTTTCAAAAAGTTCCTGTAAAATACTATTTGAAATGTACTAGTAACTGTAATTACAGCTACGCAACATAAAAATGCATTTATTAGATTCACGTTTCCATTTTAGACGTTTTTGGTGTCGCGGGTTCCGTTAAAATTTCATTTCAAACATCGGCCTTATCCCCGTATCTAACAGTGTAGAGACGGGGAAAGAGAGGGCAAGAGTATGAAACAGGCGCCAGAAAGTTATCTACGTGGTTCGTTCGCTTTCTGAGCAAAAAAGCCGCCGTCTCATGCATCATAACAAATTGAGTAAACAGCCACGAGTAGCCTAAGCTGAAGTTTGCACAGCATGCGACGCCATCCAGTAGAAACTCAATTGGTGTTTTGTGCATCAACTCAGGGCTCTAAAATATTTTTAAAATAGTAATGTGATACTTACGACTCTAATATATATATATATATATATATATATATTTAAATGCCGAACTTTAATGTACCTTATGGCTATTTTTTGTCGGTTGTGTGTGCAGCGTATAGTCCACCACACGACAAATTACGTCAGGGAGAAAGATGACAGACAGATCAATTACAAAAAATGTATTTATATCAATAAAAAGTGACAATTTATTAGTAAATTTAAAAATGTTACTCAATCAATTATTGTAAGTCCGAAAAATGTTTAATATTTTTAATATCACTGTAGTTTGCAAAAGCCTTGCGTGGATTCCCTTTCTTTAGGAATTTAAAATGTGGGGGGAAGTGTAAAATATTAGGTCCAAGCATCTTTCAAAATAACTTCCAGAGTACTAAAAAAACCGGAAGGTTCGTACTAATTTGCAGGGAACTTCTTTGTCGCGTGCTTTGTCCAGAGGTGGGTAAAACCATTCTGTTTAGTGATCAAATCGAAACAACTCGCTAAAAAGATTCCCCGCTCACTATATATAATTGCGCATGAAAAAGCTTGACGCAAGATTGGAATCGCATTCGGACGACACTTAGTGGCTCCGTGCGGTTTAAGAAACACAAGATATTTTCTGCGTTGATATGTGATTGGATGGAACATGGATTCACACTAAAACTAAACAGTCCATGTTGTGAATACATGCTGGTTTATTCAGCTCCTAAAAAGGCGAGGCTGTGGTATGGGCGGAACTTTTGTGTTTGTTACAGAAGGAATTCTGCTTATCGTCTATCTTGAAAAAATAATGTTAAAACGATAAATGTGGAAGCATGAAAAGGATTAGAAATAGCAATCTATACCACTGGCGTCTCGTGGAGTTGACCGGCGATTGATGAATCCATCGTCGATGTTGGCCCTCTCTTAATGATTAGACTACATCCTATGGTAGCCTGCATTCACAATGCAATTTGTTCAATTGTTGACCACCAACTTTTCTAACTTGCAACTGTGAACTTAATTATTTCCTGACTGTTCTTTGAGGCAATTGTCTACCTGATGGACAGCCGAAGTTTGAATTCAACACGTTTTAGGGTGCAGTTTTCAGAGGACGAAGCCTCTTTGTTTTATTGATCGTAGTGTACAGGAAAACGTCACCATACACCAGATGTGGGGAACGATTTTACCTTTAGAGGCCACATTTAAATTAAGCAGTAATAATGGAGGCCGAATAAGTTGATATACCTATAAATTGGACTTTTGTGAAATTATTGTAGTTTTTGTATTGTTTATATTGCAAAAAAAATTAAGCGATAAAAAGTTTTAATATAAAAAGTTTTAATATTAAATATTTTTGTATTCAAATAAGAGTAATAACTGGTTGTAACATTTATATTTAATTTTTACGTTTAATAAACAAAACTCCATATTAAAATAAAACGTTTTAATATAAAAAGTTTCAATATTAAATATTTTTGTATTCAGATAAGAGTAATAACTGGTTATAACATTAATATTTAGTTTTTACATTTAATTAACAAAACTCCATATTAAAATAAAACGTTTTAAAATAAATTTATTACGTAATAGGGAAATATAATAGCAAAATAATAATATTAAGTAGGTAGAAGTAATAATCATAAAATATAAGTAAAAAAATTGTAACATTACAAATTCATACAGTATAAAAATAGTAATATTTAAAACTCTGGAATAATATGAAAAGTTCTTTTAAATCCTATGGAAAATGTAAGTTAGTGGGTGGGATATTAGCATTTGTTATAGATCAAGCTTCGTAACGCGCAGCCTTAATTGATCCTCTAAATGAGCACATAAAATTTTCGTTCTTAAACTAGTTTTTGCTTGAGAGAAAATTTTAACTATCATTATTATGTACTTTCAAAGCAGGAAACTCAATTTTCTCATTGACAAGCATTTATATCGTCAAAAGGGGATTTGAGATATTATCTTCCCCCAAGTCAAATAACTGCATTTGCAGTTCCGTATAAGCCTTCTTTTTCATCTCTTGCAATGTCCAGATATCGACTAAATTGCTGGCTGGTATTTGATTGTAAATCAATGAGATACTTCTCTTTATTTTTCGAAAATGTCAACTCGCATAGTTTCTACAGTTAGTCAACCCAGCGGATCAACCCGAGGTTTCACTGTAATAGCTTTCGTGAATGCCGCACAAGAAACCCACGGAGGCCCCACATTCCCCACCCGTGGCATAGGCAGAATAAACCACAGACTAGAAGTCAAAAGCTTCCGAAAGCACGAAACTCTACTAAAGAAACTTCTACGGCGTCTAAATTACATATAACAGTATAAAAGTAATCCAATTTTCCGTAGTTTATTTTTATATATAATTAATAATTAATTCGGCATCCAGTAGTACATTTTACTTTAAAAGATTACTAAGCTTCCTTTTAAAAAAAATAGTGTTTTATTTTATTACTGTGGTGACTCATTACACCTATCAACGGGTAAAGCAAAAATAATTTAGTTTTTGGTATTCCCGTACAGCAGGATGAAAAACGAGGGTGGTTTGGTGAGGCCGAGTAGGCGGGAAACGTCGCCGTTTACAACATTATTTATTGCCTGGAGTGCATTGTATTTGAACAGTTGGTCCGGGGAGCTGTCCTGAGAAAGTCGGGGTGAGAGAGCAGTGGCTGAGGAAACAACATGCGTAAAAGTTTATTTCGGCGTGTTCGAGAAAGAAGATTCATTTGTAGTACGGAAAACAAAAAGATAACATTTGATGGAGATTTAAGATGAAGAAGAGGCGCTAGAGGAGACGTGTCCAGCAAAGGAACATCCGGCAACGGCAAACCAGGAACGACGTCACCAGGCCCTTGTTAACATCTGGTAACGGCATTTTACCCGGTTTACACTTAAATCATTCTCGTTGATTCGTGATTGTTTAAATTTCAATTATATCGTTCGTCACCCGCGTTCCCGAAAGTAAACACCACAGTACTAAGAAACGGAAATTGTAATGTCAAATACAGTTGACTTGAATGTAAGTCCTGCTGCAAGATGTGAACAGTGAAAATGAAGAAGCTGATAGTAAAGCTTTCTTTTTTTTGGGGGGGGTTAACAGGCTAAATGAGGATGATCCTGAAACAGGAAATAGCAGAGGAAGAGAATTGAAAAGGGGGGATGCGGAAGGTAGAGAAAGGTAGCCAAGGGTTGACTAGGGGGTCCGGGCTGTGGTTTAAGGATCCCACCTGATGTTTCACCTAAAGAGATGCAGGGAAAACCTGCATCAGGTAGGTCGGGCATTGGGTACTATTCTCATGCCCTTCCGAATGATGGGAGACAAGTTTGTTGTGGGGTCGCAGCATTCCCTTCTCCGTGTCTCCACCAGTTTCAGGAGGCAGTTGGCCGACTGATCCAATGGGATCAGCTGACAGCTCTTGCCATATGCCCAAGGTCTTTGACCCCGGTACATATACCTCCTAAAATAGGTGAAGGTGTCTCGGCATGTGAGAACTTTGATAAAAAGTACCCAGAGAGAGTGCGAGGCATTCCCGACATGATCAGGTGAGCCCCGCAGTCACTCCAGGCTGAAGCGCCTGCGAGAGAAACTCCCGCAGTGCCCTTCCATGCTCACAAAATAGGTGAAGGTGTCCTGGCATTTTAGAACCTTTATTTTTATTTTAGAGAGCGAGAGAATTCTCTTAAATTTGGAGATAATGTCATCTCATTGGATAGAAAAGACAAATGCCTAGAGACCTTTCTATGTAAACAGGACTACATCTCATGTTGACTGACCACACAGCCTTCTTTTTGGCTTGCTTATTTTAGCTCAGTTTTAAAAATCTTATGTAAGAAGATTACTAACATTACCATTTGTTGTATATGTTCTGATACTAATCTGACAATTAACATTTTTTGTGTTTAATTATGAAGATTGTTGGAAAAATATTTTATATTTTCTTACTTTTAGAAGTTGTGAGTGTTAATTGTTAATTAACATAATTTGTTACAAATGTAATACTAAATGATATGAAAAAACAAAAGTAATTTGCAACAGACATTAAATTACAACTTTTAATATGAAAAAGCTTGTTCTGCAGGAATTATAGTTTAGTTGAATGTGAATAAAAAAACTACTAGTTAATTAATTCTGAGTTTATTTTGGCATTTCTATGTTCAATTGATACCATAAAAGGTAATAAAAATGTTTCTCAAGTGCAACATATTCACTTGATTATAATTTTTTAGGTGAGAGGCCTGTAGCAGCAGCTCTTCTAAGCAAGTGGTCTCGCTTGACTCCTCAGAGAGGAGTGCTGGGAGCAAGCATAGCAATAGTGATAGTAGCCAGTATCATTGCTTTGGCAGTCCTACTTCTAGTCAGGGTTGCAGCTACATCTTCCGAGAGTTCAGATGAGCACACAGAGGTTCAAACAAGATTTCAAACTGAAGGTTAGTAGCCAAAACAATACAAGACATTCCTTCATAAATTTTGATAAAATCTACTATAGCATCTATAGAAAATAATGGTGGGAAAATTGTTGGCACATATTTACAATAAAATATTTTTTCATGTTTAATTAATATAATATTTATTTTATTTACAGATAACAATGTTACTCTAAGTGGAAAACTTAGAATTCTAGATAGAAATGCCTGGTTGGCTCAGCCTTTTATTGGCACAATGTCAAAGTTAAAAACTCCTGTGGAGTATGTAGTCATCAGCCATTCTGCTTCAGAACCCTGTACAAAACAAGCAGAATGTACTTTTTTCGTGAGGAAAATTCAAACATTCCACATTGAAAGTCATGGTTGGCAAGATATTGCATATAACTTCCTGGTAGGAGGTGATGGTTATGTATATACAGGACGTGGATGGGATTATGTTGGTGCTCACACATTTGGTTGGAATAACCGTAGTATTGGTATAAACTTAATTGGTACATTTGTTGATACATTACCTCCCAAGAAACAGATTTTAGCTCTCCAACAACTTATTGATCTAGGGGTAGAATTGGATAAGATAGTGAAAGATTATAAGTTGCTTGCTCATCGTCAGTTATCTGCTACAGAGAGCCCAGGATCTGCTCTTTTCAAAGAAATGCAAAAGTGGCCTCACTGGACAAATTGTGACTCTCAAAATCAGAAGCAAGCTGAGCTTCATATTCCTGAGTGTTCTTGATAGCTGTGAAAAGACAGGACAAGCAATCTGTCTCACACTGGAAGTTATAAAATATTTTACAATAGCAAAATTTAATTGAAAAGAAATTTCAAAGATATTATTATTATTGAATCTCGTTGATATTTGTCTTCCTTTTTTGCTTCTGAGTTATTTTTTATGTATTATGGTTATTTACTTCTAAACCTCACGTTTATAGTCTGACACTTTATTGTTCAAATAGTACTCCAGTAATATGTAAAATAATTAAGAACAAACAATCATAAATGTCATGTGCCAATTTATTTGTACAAGTTTATTAATCAAATCTTATATTTTGCAAAAAAAATTGTGAACAATTTGTAGGTAGCTATAACAATATTTTCTATAGCATTGTATAAAAGTAATGTGAATGTATATAATCTAATTGTTGCTTTTTGTGTTCAGTGTAAAATGAAACTAAAATGTCTTTATTAATTGAACTTAATATATACCCAGAAAAGTTCTTATATAAGCATGGACTAAAAGTTTTTCATAATCAGGATTTTATATTCCTTTTTTTATAAGGTCCTTTAAGAAATTGTCATGGGTTATATATTAATGTAGTATGTATAAGGTGTTAAAGAAATCTGTAGTCAACAATATAATTAAATGCAGTTCTTTTATGTATGTGAAAAATTGTAAATTTAGGTATACTTTTGATTGTGAGAGACACTTTCTTTATGTTTGTACAGGTTTTTAAATTAGTAATTTTATAAGAATTTTTGATTTTTAATAGAGGTTGAAGCAGTTTTTTCTGCTTACATTGATTTTATAAAATATGAGACTCAAAAAGTATTGTAAATAAAGAATAGAATTGTTAACTTAATAAGAAAGATTTATGTTTTCAGTGCACCACTTTAATTCCTGTTCAGGTTTCCACTTGGTTGGTTTTAAATAGCAATGTTTCAATGGCTATCAGGCTTAAGTATTGTGCTGCAACCAAGGCCTGTAAAATGCCCTCTAGTGAACTCCAATAATATTTCTAAATAGCAATATTTCATTATATCACTAGGTTGCATTATCGAAGGTTTCCAGTTTCTCTCTTCACTTCTGAATTTTTGTTCAGTGCTTCTGAAAGAATATTCATTTCATTCTTCCTCTTCATTTTAATGATTTCATTAAGATTACTGGTGCTGTCAGAAGTGAATCACCATCTTTCTCCTGAAATTTTATGTTCTGAAGTGATGAGCTTCAGCATTTTACTGTTTGTATCCACCTCCAAATATACAACATAGTAACGGTCTAATGTTTCACTAATTGCATAATTTTCTATCTTCTTATCTCTGTGATCAGATGTGATCTTGATACTAGGTGTGGATTGTAAAAGACAAAATTATGAGAAATTTTTCTTTCACTTCTGTTGTTTGAAAGTTTTCCAGGTGCTTTTAGATATTGGAAAATTCAAGTGATACAACATCTTGAGAACTATCTCTCTAAGGTGAACTTAGTAAGCATGGGTATTTAGCCTCTCATACTCCTGCTTTGAATATTCCTCATTCCTGAAGAATAGTTTTCGTTTCTGTTGCTGGCAGAGGTGTAACTTCTTCTTTGATTTGTATTGTTTGTTAGGTTTTCTTTGTGTCTTTGATATCAATGTGCAAAGGTATTATATTTGCTGAATAAATAGCTGTCTTCCAATCGAGTGCTTGTATTCTTAGGTGGCATTACTTCAATAGCAGTTACAATTTAACTGAAGTTTATAATGATGGCAGTGACTACCATTGAAACTTAATGGTCTTTATCTGATTGGAAATAGAAGAATTGCTTATACTCTCTTTCTTATTTGAACAACAATAAGTTTTTTCAGAAATTCTCAACAAAGTTTACAGGCAGCTCTTCAAGTGTTTACTGCAACCAGTTCTATTACATAATTTTTGGACATTAAGGATGTGGTGAGGGTATAACCCAGATCCAGAGAAGGTGTCAAATATAACAGATTCTGCACATTCTAAAAATCCACACGATGTCAACAGTTTACTTGTACTTTGTTCATCATAGAAATGCTTTGTCAATGATATTGTATCAAGCTCATTCATCGCACTAAATATTTAACCTGCTATATCATAATGAAATACTTCAAACAGCTTAAGCACACAGTAGAATACAGACCTCCTTTTAAAACATGGCATTCAAAGATTTATAATAAATTAAGAAATGTTTTGCCTATTGAAAACATATGAGATGAAATCACCTGACCTTGTGAGATAACACACATAATTAGGTCAGTGTATTATCATAAAACAAATAGGTTAACAGGATGCTTTAATTAGAAATAAACCAAAGAAAAGCATATGCTATTTATTCCTGAATGTGTTTGTTTCCCCTACAAACCAGATAATGACATTAGTAGCATAATTTTTTTTCTATATGTGTGACCCACTAAGCAATAACAATTTGTGCATTGTTACTCGGAAACAAATATGACGACTCCCAACATCTCGTCAGACCACATTGTTGGCCCGGATTGCGTCAGTTCCTCAACAATTGCAACTCGCAAGCTGGCCTGTATTGTTCATCGTAACTTTTCATGTTACAATATATATATATTGTAATATACTTTTTTGTGTATAAAACATTTATTAATTTAAAGTACAAATATGATCAATTTTAATATTTTTGTTTATTAATTTAAGTGAAGACACGGGCTTAATCTCAGGGGATTTTGGGTCTCTCAAGAGATGGAGTATGCAGTAGCTGAAAATAGAAAGAAAAATCATTGAATGTTATTTATCCAGAGCAATGAGCAAGTTTCACAATTTTTTTTATCGCTTACCCACAATTACTGGGCCAACAAACATCCACCTCTCGAATGTTTGTGCGTCTCTCTGGCGTCTTGCAGGATTTGATCACGTCTGCTCACGTCCGTCCACTCGCCCGCTTTCTGCCCTCTGGTCCACTCGCCTGCCTTCTGCCCTCTGGTGTCGGACCACGTCCTCTCCTCTCCTCCACTCGCCTGTCTTGTGGGGTCTGGTCGCGAGCCACCCATCGGCTTCCCTTTTAAACCTTCCGACGGGAATTCCCCTATTTCACAACATTTCGGGGTTCCCGGCCCTCATTTTTTAAACTCGTTCGGCGGGGTTTTCCCGCGGGGGTTCACCATCGTCATTTTTTATACACCCTCGGCGGGCCTCCCCCGCGGGGAACCACCATCTTTCGGCCGACTAGCCATTGTTGTTGGCCGAACTACGCCTCATAACGCCACAACCTTACAAAATCCGCCTTTTTTATCACAATATATATATAACTTTTACGTGATGTTTTATTTTTACCGGTGCGTTAAAATCGCCAATGAATGCGGGTAGCCTATACTCTTGATCTGTTTATGCTCCGAATGGAATGGAATTCAATGAAAATTTCAGGGTTGTTTCATTTCGATATCTTGGAAGAGTTCCGAAAGTATTTATAAATCCTTTAAATTGCCGCCTGAATTGCTCATTTTTATTTATTTTTTGGGTAACAGGCTACATGAGGATGGTTCTGAATCAAGACAATGGATTTCAATGAAAATTTCAGGCAACTCCCCTTTAATAGCATAGGAAGGGAATTAAAAAGAGGGAACGTGGATGGTAGATCAAGGTAGCCAAGGCTTATTCGAGACAAACATACGGACAGAGAGCTCGTCAGTTTTATTTATTGGTATAGTTAACTAGAAATATTGTTTACATTTAAAAATAGAGTAGATGACGATGTCATACGCAATGGCGATCAACAATACGTTTAGTGCACATTTCCTTTTTATATTTGTGTTAACTTCATTACATATAAAAATACGGACAAAAATAAGTTCTATTGTGTTTTTCAGATTTGTGTCCAATTATTTATTTGTGTCACATGACGCTACTTGTCATTGCATTAAATTTAAAAAATCTGTTTATGTTTTATATTTCTCAGACCTTGTGTTGAAATAAGGTTATTTCATATTTCTACCACCGTAATATAATATTCCTAAGATCAGCTTTTCCTATACTTGTCATTGTACGAGAAGAGCCTGGTCGAAGAAATAAGTTAATACACACAACTTTATATTATTACATAACGTGTAATACTGAATAATATGCTACAATTCTAATTCCGTCTACATAACGTGTAATACTGAATAATTTTGTAATAGTACATAAATATGTTATACGAAAATATTATTTTAAGTAAAGAAAGTTAATTTTAGGAACAAGCAGTATTGCATGCGGGATCGTGTATCACGAAACTATTTCTTCGAAATGCCACCCGTTATATGTTTTTTATCTTAAAAAATAGCCTTTGATTAATTTAAATAAACGACAGAAACTTCATAGACTGTAATCTTTTTATTAATTCGTCAAAAAGATTCACAAGAATAGCTGATGCGACCACTGTGTCATAATATTGCTAAATGCTGTCTTGTTTGCAACACCAGGAGATGTCAGTTTGTTGAGCTGTACGAGTGGTTTAGCTATTGAAGCGGAATACGGCGCATGTATATTTCTCATTCCAAAGCGTGGTCTCGCGCGATACGGGTTTATAGCAAACGGTGGCAAGCAAATACACTCGCGTCACCAGAGGAAGAGAAAATAATTCTCAGTTGAGAAGACAACGCTGTTTGCCTTCGCAGAAGGGAAGAACGCCGAGAAACTAAGTTTCCGGAATCTCATTGGTATGCTCAATTATATGAGCGGGAAGAACAATTAATCTATTTTTACAAGTTTAAGCTCCGTACGTCTGGTCGCATGTGCAATTCGTGGAAGAGTAATGAACTACAAAATGGTAGTATTTATGCTGTGATGGCAGTTGTTATTTGATGAAGAGTACAGTTCTTGACACACACAAGCAAATAGACCACTCTGATAAATGCCAAATGTTGCAGGTCCAAGACAATACCGTCGACTTCTTTTCGCGAATGTTGTGCGAGCAGTGATCTTGTATGGTGCCTCGATATGGTGTGCTTTGACAGTAAAATCAAACAGGAGAAAGGATACTTCCGTCCACAGGCTGTGTGCACTAAGCGTTACCTGTGCCTACAGGACAGTATCGGACGATGCAGTCTGTGTGGTGGCAGGAATGCCTCCGGTGGACATTCTGGCCGATGAGTGCCGCAGACTACAAACAAACAGAGGTCTGGAAGGCAAGAGAGTTGAGAGGCTCAAAACATATGAAGAATGGCAACGCCGTTGGGATGAGTCCAATAAAGGCCGATGGACCCATAGGTTAATAAGATCAATTAAAGACTGGATTGATCGGAAACACGGAGAAGTGAATTATTATCTTACTCAACTCTTGACCGGTCACGGCTGATTCAGGACATACTTCTTCACGTTTGCCATAGATAATTCACCTGCATGTCCTGAACTCGTGTTTTTCAGTTGCTCGAGATTTTCATATGGGAGACGAGCATTAGAAAGCGATATTGGAACTTCAACAACACCAGATAATTTGGTACCCAATATGCTGCTTTCACCTAATACCTGGAATAAAGTAAGCGCATATGCCTCTACAGTAATTCAAATATTACTAAATTTCGAAAGAGAGAGAAATAATTATGTTTAAAGGAGACAGAGAGAGCTTGACGCTACTTCTGCTTCCTGTGAAGTAATGTCTAACGACGGTCCCACAGGAAGATACACACAGTCATCGTTGGAAAGGGAGGTGGTTTTAGTGGGTAGAATCCCACATTACTATCCAGTGCGGACCCTGAGATAGTGTCTATAGAAGATTTTCACCTGCCCTCGCAAAAAAAACACTCTGATAAGGGAAGATGGACATACCGGCTGATTCTCGATGTAGGAACGTAGGTCAACAGGAAGCACGGCGATCTGAGCTACAACCTCACTCAGTTCTTGACGGGACTCGGATGCTTCAAGCAATACCAGAAGAAATTCGCCATAATAGAAGATGAAATGTGTCCAACATGCACAGAAGAAGTGGAAGACGCGGAACGCGTTTTCTTCGACTGCCCTCGCTTCAACGAAGAAAGAGCAGCAGTACAGGAGCTTCTCAGACGTTGAGTGAGGCCTGAAGATATAACGCCGTTTATGCTTCAGGACCAAGAAAGCTGGGACGCAGTGTCACACTTCGCTACGAAGGTACTGGAGAAAGACAGCGTCTAGAAGCCAACGAGTGAATGTGCTTGCTTATAAGTGCCTAGTCGTGAGTGCGAGCGTTTATGAAGCGTAAGTGAGAGTGCGAGTGTGTATGAAAGTGTACCTTAAAGTGTCAGTGAGAGCGAGTGTCTGTACGCGTTGCGCCATCGGATGAACAATCGAAGGAAGCAAATACATTCGAGTGAATGCGTGTGTAATAGTTGTAATTTGAGCGTGTGAGTGAATCTTGTGTAAGTGAGATAATGTATAGTTTGCCTCTAGGATGAGACGTATGAACGGAGGCTAGTAATAGTTATAAATAGTTATAATTATAATACCTACGTGCGCCCATTGGCAATCCACCCCTCGTGAAGTAATGCCTAACGGCGGTTCCGCGAGGAGGTATTTTGTAAAGGAAGGTGGTTTTTAGTGGGTAAAAATCCCACACACCGTGTAACTCGGGTTTCAAAAAGAAAAAGTAGTACAGGGTGACGGGCGGTGTTCCCCAGGGCTCGGCGCTAGGTCCGCTTCTGTGGAACTGTATGTATGATGGTCTTCTCCCACTAGACATACCACCCGGCGTCGAAATAATCGGTTTTGCGGATGACATCGCGGTGACTGCAGTAGCCAAGACCACAGACGAGATCACATACAAGTGCAACGACGCCATCGCGAAGGTACGACAGTGGCTGAAGACTGTAGGGCACTCCTCGTGAAGAGCAGAAAGCAGCCCGAGTTCATAAGACTCAGCGTTGGACACTAAGACATAGAGTCCAAAACCTATATTAAGTACTTCTGAATACATAATAGATTGCGGTTCGGCACCCACCTGCAGCGCAGCAGTGAAAATGCCCGGTAGGTGAGCTTGGCGTTATCCCGCATAATGCCAAACGTTGGCGGGCCGAAACAGGCAAGAGGAGACTTCTATCCGAGGCGGTAAAGGCGAACCTGCTGTATGCGATGTGCGATGGAGAGGTGGACGTACTCCGAAGCTTAACATCTGCCTACCGCATTAGCGCATGCTGTGCGTACCGGACGGTATCCTACGACGCAGCATGCGTGATGGTGCCCATCGAAATATAAACCACAGAAAGGCTAAGAATCCACCAGCGGCACACAGATAATGAAGACACCCCAAGATCCGTCAAGCAGGAAGAAAGGAGGATCAGTCATCAAGAGTGGCAATCACGTTGGCACGTAGCCACCAAAGGCAGGTGGACGAAACGTCTCGTACAAGACAGAGAAGTGGTGTTGACGTTGCCACGGAGAGGTGGATTTCTACTCCACACAGTTTCTTAGCGGTAACGGGTGTTTCAGAGAGTATCTCCATCGCTTTGATCTGGACCATAGCCTTGAATGCCCGGCTTGCTCTGGACACTCGGAGAACGCGGAACACGTTTTCTACGCCTGCCCGCGGTTCGTTGCCCATAGAGCAAGATTAGGGTCGATGTTGGAAACTTTGACGCCGGACAACACGGTGAGCTTCATGCTTCAATCACAGGCAAACTTGGACTTGGTGGCTGGCTTCATCAGTAATATAGTAACGACGTTGCGCCTGCTAGAAAGAGAACGGCATGATGACGCACTGTACATAGTAGTTTAATAGACGTAGTCAAAATACATAGGTTAAGTAGGTTTCCAGAAGAATCCGTCAAATCAACGATGACTTCGTCGATCATCCGCCAATCTAAAGGATTTCAATAACTACCGCAATTTATTCCACATTTTGATGACGACGGTAAATTTGAAAAATAAATTGAAAAATTTGAATAAGCAAAGATTTTCCATTTTTGTTAGTCTTACTTAATTTAAATAGAGACCATATCGTATTCTGATTATGAAACCGCTAGTTACCTTCCAATTTGATTAATACAACGATTTTATTTTTAAGTTAGTACTCAGATATTTTAATGTGTATACAATTCACTGTTAAATCATTTTGCCAATAAATTTATATTGTGATAAACAGTCCTAAGACTGGTCTGATGCAACCCTACATTCTAACATATCCTGCGTAAGCCTTTTCATTTCTACATAGTTATCACAGCCCAAATACTCCCTAATCTGCTAAGCGTATTCCAACCCTCGCCTTCTTCTGTTCTTACCCCGCACACCTCTAATGCCAATTTTACAAGACCCTCGTCTCAAAACGTGGTCTATTAATCTATCCATTCTTTTGGTAAAAATCCTCCAAATTGCTCTCTCGTCCTCTCTTCTGCTTAGAACTTCCTGGTGACTTACTCTGTCCACCCATCTGATTTTCAGCATTCTCCTATAGAACCACATTTCGAAATTTCTTTTTTTGTCTGCAAATCCTATGGCCCACGTTTCGCTCTCTTATAACGCCACACCCATACAAAAATTTTAATAATGATGTCCTAATATTCATAATTATATTAGCCATAAGTAAATTCCACATATTTGCGAAATATTTCTTTCTTGTGCTATCCTACTATTTATATGTACTATACTTCTACCATCACTAGTTATTATGCTGCCCAAGTAGCACAATTCCTTTACTTCAAAATATCCCTTCCCAATCGAATATTCTTTGTTATTCAACTATTTCCCTTACTCACTCCATCACCTTGGTTTCTCTTTATTAATCCTCATGTTGTACTCTTCCTCCGAGATAATGTTCATGCCATTAATTATGGTTTCTATCTCTTCTTCCGACTCCTCTAATACCATAAAATCAACAGCAAATTTTATAGTTTTTATTTCTTCTCCTTGCAGTTTCATACCATTTTTATATTCATTTTCAACTTTCTTCATCTACTGTTCTATATGTAAGTTAAAGAGCATGAGTGACAGACTGCGTTCTTGTCTTACTCCTTTCTTAATTTCTGCTTTCTTTTCTTGACCTTCAATTCTAATCACTACTGACTGCCTTCTCTAGGGCTTATAGATAACTCTTCTTTCTCGATATTTTAATCCTGTCATCTTCAAAATCCTTATTAGTTTGTCCCAGTTAACATTATGAAAAGCTTTTTCTAGATCTTCAAATTCCATGAACGTTGGCCTGTTTTGTTCTTTTCCTGTCTTCTAAAATTAGACGCAGAATCAATATCTCTTCCTAAGCCTAAACTGATCTTGTCCTACCTCGGATTCTGTTTGACTTTCCATCCTCCTATATACTATATCGTTAATATTTTCCAAGCATTATTTACTAAACTAATTGTCCTGCGCTGTTCTCATCTATCAGCCCCAGTCCACTTCGCTATAGGAATAATTATGTTGTTCCTAAAATCTTCTGGTATTCTTCCTATTTCGTAGATTTCGCAAACTATCTTGAACAGCCAGGATACAGCTACTTCAGCCGATGATCTTATCAATTCCGCTGAGATGTTATCAGTTCCGCTAAGATGTTATCAATTCCTGGTGCATTACCGTTGCTCGTATCTGTCAGCGTCCTATCCAACTCTTGATCATCAATCTCCTCTTCTTCTACTACTACTGACTGATCTAGACTGCCACCGTGTTACAGCTCTTCTAGATATTCCTTCATCTTTCCGCCTTTTCTTCTTTATCTAGAATTGTTCTCCTGATGCTAGTATATATATATATATATATATATATATGCAAGTGGGAACTACGCCATACGGCGTCTCTGGCATCCAAACTTCCATCTCCTTTTATCTTTCCAATATTCATCTCGCTTATATCTGCCCTCCATTGCTTGCACCACTCCTTCATTCCATGTAAATTTAGATGTTCCTTTTTTCTTTCTTTTTGGGGTTTGCCAGTGATATATTCTTAATGGCCATCGTTCCTCTAGCATTCGTCTGAAATGTCCATACCAATTCAGCCTCCTACCTTCTACTGTATCTAAGATATTTACTGATGTAACCCCCATTTCTTCCCCTGATGTATTTGTTTCTTATCCTTTATGTTTTTGACACAACACAGATGCGTCTCCAGAAATCCATTTCCATCGCTCTTAACTTTCCTTCATTTTCCTTAGTTGTTTCCCAAACCTCAGAACCATATAGTGCAATACTCTCCAATATCGTTGTAGATCCTCCTCACTTTATTTGTTATATGTTTATTCCATATAATTGAGTGCAACTGTTTTGTTGCAACTGTGCCCTTCGCTATTCTCTGCTTAATTTCCTCCTCGGTTTCTTCTTTACTTGAAATATTCGTCCTAAGTATTTATAAGTAGTGCAGTACTTTACTACACTTCCGTCTTTCATTTCTAAATTTCTTCCTGTCCCTCCGACTTCAATGTACTCGGTTTTATTAAAATTTATTTGTAAGCCCCATTTCACATATTCCTCATTCAATTTTCTTAGTCTGTAGTATGCTTCATCTTCTTCTACGGGAAATAACCTGATCATCAGCAAAATTCAAAGTATACAGGGATTCACCATTTATGGGTATTCCCATGGCGTGACATTTCTTTCTCCAATTTTTGAGTGCAAATATATATTCAAATATATTTTTAAAAACGTAGGTGCTATACAGCACCCTTGTCTCAATCCTTTATTTACGTTGAATTCTGATGACTCTATGTTTCCAACTTTGATCCTGTTTAAATTTCCTGTATACAGTTTTTATGGCGTTAATATAATGTGATTTCTGGTTTTCTTTCACCGACAATAGTTTCGATAGACGAACAGTGTCATATGCTTTTCGTAAACCTATGTAAATAAGATGGGTTTCTAGATTATGTGCTAACCTTTTGTTCGTGACCTGGCTAATGTTGAAGATAATATCGATACATGACCTGCCTGCCCTAAAACCGCTTTCATCTTTAGATTCATACATCTCACGTTCGATTCTATTTTTAAGAGTCTTGCCATATATGCGGTCAATAGAGCTTAGTTGTCCCCGGTAGTTGGTACATTCTGTTCAAGCACCTTTTAAAAAGATTTTGCTAATAATACCTTTCTTAAAATCCCCAGGAATTTGTTGTCCAAAAAGACATAAGTTGAAACAATTAACAGAGAATTTTAAAAAGAATTGCTGGTGCGGCTTTTATTAGCTCTATAGGTTCTGCTCCAGGACTCGGAGATTTTCCATTTTTACGTGACTTGACTGCTTTTTGAGCTTCTTCATGTGTTACATGCTCAATTTCTTGGTTGTCAGGACATCTGTTAACCACTTATTCTCATCTTTAAATTTCACTCTATCTTCTTGCAACAATTTTTCATAGTAATCTTTCCGTTTATTTAGTGGTATGAGTTATAGATTTAACCTATTATTTTCATTGGATCTGAAGTTTTTTTATTACTTTTCATGCTTTGTGTTGCCCATGAAATTATTAATTTCCTCGCACTTTTCCCCCAGGTTTCATTTTTTCCTTTAATGATGTCTTTTTTTTTACTTCCCTACTAATCCTCACATAATACTTTCGGTTTTCTGGGTCGTATGTTCTTAGCCATTTCTGATAGGCTCTCTTCTTTCCCAGAACTTTCATTTCTATATCGCAATTTCACCAATATGTTTTGTTTCTGAGGATCTTCTTTTCTACAATTCCCATACCTTCATATGCAGCTTCATGTATTGCTTTTACTATTTCCGTGTAAAATCTTTCAGCTGCAGTTTCCTCGACGTGCCTTAACCTTTCACTTAGTCTTAGTTTGTATAGGATTAAAATCGTGGTATCTTGAAGGAGCTGTAAGTTTTTGCTTCTGTTTTGTCCTTATTTATAAATTATTCTTTGGAAGATGTTAATTTACTGAAAGGAAATGTAACTTTTTCCTTTAGAAGGAAATGGTCCCGGTACAGGTATACTTATGTATATTTCTGTGTTCAAAAAAGCCATTCCATATTATGAGGTCATACTGTACACATATTTCTATCAGACCGTCTCCATTATTTTGCATCTCCTCCCAGAATCTTCCTACTACTTTTCCATTTTCCTGCTTAACTACTCTTCCATTAAAATATCCTAATAAATAAAGCTTCTTCCTTTTTCCAATTCGATCTATAAGGCTTGTCAAATTATCAAAAAACCCCAATTTTCTCCGCATCTGGAGAGTTGTCAGTGAGTGCATAGGCAGTAATAATAGTTATATCGTAGCCTTTGATTCGTAGGTCGACTTGGATTAATTGTTCGTTACAACAATCCCACTTTATAATGTATCTTTTAATTTTTTTGTGAATAGCAATGATAACACCCTTTTTGGCTCTATTTTGTTTATCTACTCCGTTTATCTTCCCTCTCTGCCAATTTTCCCTTTCACTATGAAATCTTCAACCACTTTGCATTTCTCTTGAAGAGTCTTCTTTCATGATTGTTCAACCAGGTATTTGTTACTACTGATTTGTGCTCCACGCAAACTTCTTTAGCTTTCTCCCCTTTGATTCCATTTTACCAAGTCCATAGTCCATTTAAAATTTATATAATATTAAAACTTTTATTGCAAATATTTTGTAATAGAAAAAACATGCATTATGTGTTTTCAAGTCTATTCTCTAGATACTATGAAAATATCTTGTCTCGGGAAACATTTCTGTTGAAAAGTAAAGGACAAGTCACAGAAGGTAAATTCTACAATTGACAAATAGCATCAAAAGTTACCGGAATAGCAGTGACATCAACGTGCACTTCAAGCTAGATTTAAATATATGTGTACATTAGAGTCCATTTGTTTTCCAGTAACCACAAATATAATTGGCACTCATGGGAAATTTTTCAAGGCGCCAACAGAGCTTAAATGCTGATCCAAGTGTATTAATTATCTATTTACATTGTTGGCAGCTTAAACTTGGTGCAGTTCTTATAATTTGAAAAACATTTATACACTCTCATAGTAACCCAGTTCGTAGATCAGCTGTATTATTGCGAGCGTTCTCCTCTGAATGTCAGCTAACAGAATATTTACGATGAGAATAAAACTGCCGGATAGTTGTGTTAAAGAGTTTTCTCGCCATTCAAAGCCTACATTTAACGAAGGGACGCTACAATTTACGTTATGCTTGAAATTAAATAATGCTCCTTTATACCTCTCGTTTAAAATCGAGACCGGGAACGACTATCGACGTCGTAATATGTAGATAAACTAAACTTTTGTAATTATGCCTCATAATATAGGTATCTACAAAAAAATTATTTAACTTTGTGATTCCTATTAAATCAAGTCTTTGCTAAAAAAAAACTAAACTTATCATTGTGAAAGTTGTAATACACGTGGCCACACGTAATCATTAGCTTAATTTCTACCAATGGAGCGTATGAGGGCTACTCTTAATACTTCTCTTGTACTTTGCATTTAGAATTTTATTTTTTACATAGTTTTCCATGTATGACTCAAAGGTTTGGCTAAAGTAAGTCCTTGAATCGATTAGTTAGTCGTGCGATATCGATAGCTATATCGAATTATTATTTCTTTTGACAATACATCAGGTTACAATAGAAAACAATAACAAATTAAAGTGCAATATGTGTTTCGGTGCGTTTATTCTATCTAGGCGTTCTCGAAGAATTAAAAGTTTACCTGTATCTTTATTTCGATAGAAGCTCAATGTTTATACATGTGTTCTGAATGAACAAAAACCACAATTTAAAGTCATGTGGTTTGCGTTAAAGATTTTTTGATTCTTCTGAGGCGAAGCTTCTGGTACATAAATGTTTGCTGTGCATAAAATTGTTTTGGAGAAATATATATAAATTATTACTTTTAAGTCTTCCTCCTATTTAACCAAAGAGTAATTTTTTCAGCGTCTTACATACAATGGGTCATTAACTCTTAAAAGTTCTTTTGTGAAGAGAAAAATGATCCATTTGCCACCGTTTTTTATGAAATTGCATTAGAAAATACGATTTGTGTTAACTAATTAGGAAAAACTGTCACGAGAGCTTTAGCCTCAAGAAATGCTCGTTAAATAATATAGGAACGTTTCGTAAGTATTCCATAATTTTCATGTACACACTCGTTTTTAAATTAATTCATTTTAATGTCGTGTAAGAGTAATTTACTTTTTATTTTTCAAGTACTAGTTGTAAAATTGAAAATGTATAATAATTGATAAATTCAATATTAGCTAATTTTAAAAATAGAAATAGTTTCCTGCTTAACATACATATGATTTAAGAAAATAATTTATTTTGTCATCAATCAGGAACTAGTTTGACATGTTATTAACTTTTGAATTAAAACATTAAATATCTGGCTGAACTGCATAGGATCATTTTATAAATGTGGCAAACTCTATAACATTAAATATTGAGTAATAGTATATTTATTAGAGGTCTGTTGCTGTCAGTGTCAGATCCATGGAGAATTTCCACTCCCTAATTAAATTAATGCATTTGAGGTGTAATTGATATTGCTAAATGAAAACTAACAACTTTAATTATGAATGTTTTTTTTTCATTATTACTCATAACTGAAAATTGAGGCATCAAGACAAGTATTTCAATCAATTTATGTGTTGCATATCCTTTTTTGTTGAAGATATAAACCTTAATTCAAAGTGTACTGAACAATACCATGATATATCAGTTTCTATGTTGGTATAATTCATATATTACAATTACATGGACATACTTTTCATTCTTAATGCACTAAATTTATAAATCTTAATCATGAAATTTTATATAGCCAAAGTTTTTTGGTTTTCTGATCAATAGAAATTGGTATTTTTGGATAACAATTGCTATATTGTTTGGAATTGTGTATGATGTTCATTCTAATTCTGTAATATTAATTATTCAGCCAATCTTATTTGAATACCTTAATTATCTATTAAATATATAATACAAATTAACATAAAATAACATAGACTGAAATGATTTATAGTTAGATTTATTAATTATTATACTATTTAAATATAAATGTTAAAACTGGCCCCTTCAACCTAGATACTTATCTAGATCTGGTTCCTACAGAACATGAGTTTTAACTTTAAAGTAGCCTACTAACTAGTGTTTACAGTGGCAAATAACTGATTATAAATTAAACTAGAATACTAATTTAGAAATAAAATATTCTGATTGTCAACTATACATTAAACGGGTTATGTTATTGTTAGAAACCTGTAATGATAAGCAAAATTAGTGGTATGGTTTATTCACAAATTTTTTGTGTATTAGGATTATCATCTTTAAATATTATATTATATTGTCTCTGGTGTTTCCAATATTTAATAACTTTAAGGAAATATTGAACAAAATTAATATGGTACCACACAAAATAAGTTTCAAGGTAACACAATTTAAGATGATAATATTTCACTGCAGAATTGTACGATTCTTTCTTTGTTAAAAATTTTTGTTTTCAACATACTACCTGAATTTTTAGTGAAGAGTTTTGTAAATATTTAGCAAGCAGCATCTCTATTGTAACTGCATTCAGAATGTGTCTTCAAGTCCTTTAGGTCTGTAATCCAAATCCTTTTCCAAAAAGTAATGGCCAATCCACTGTGCTTTCTCCTGTGGTGTTGACATTTTATGTCAAATCTGTGTCACCTGAAACGTTGAAATACTTAGAGTTATTGTGACACATGTTGAAAACATTTGGTTATCTTGAATAGTTTTAAAATTATTTAACTCTGAAGTTGTAAAGATAATTTATGGACACCCTGTATTTTAATAAATACTCAATTTTTTCAAATTTAATTTACAAATCACAAAGTTACAAAGAAATTCTTTTTCCTTATTGATTACACAAGTGAACATTAGTCATAGCTTGTTGACACAGTGTAACAATTAATAACCATGTGCCGACGCATTCTGAAAAATTATTGTTTGTGGGTATTATTTATTCACCACGTGAACAATGTATAAATAACAGATTTGAACATCTGTGTATAATTTTGTAGATTATTATAATAATATTCCATAGTTTTCTTTACATTCAGCGATTAGTATCATTTAATTTAATTTACAGAATAATTGTGTTAACACTCTGTAATTATTGATATTAATAAAATTACTATATTCCAAGAATGCCAGATAGTTTTCAATATAGATTCTAAATCTAACTTAAGAGTTATTGTGTTGTACTCAATTCAATGTTGTGCAAGAGAATTTAATAGTTTACAATATTATTTCATGATTAAAAGTTTATGTAATTTGGATTTGAGTAATTTAGCTGGTTACAAATAGATTTTATCATTTATAAGAATGAATATTAACGTTAACAGACAAGCATTAAATAGAGAACATTACTGAAAAGATTTGAGATGCTAAGCTCACATAAAGCTGAGATAGATCAATAGGCCATGTTTTGAGACATTAGATACTTGTAAAATTAGCATTAGAGAGAAATGTGTGGAGTAAGAACAGAAGAGGGCGGGGAGGATGTAATATGCTAAGCAGATTGGGGAGAATATGGGATGTTTGAGCTATGTAGGAATGTAAAGGTTTGTGCAGGATAGGTTAGCATGGAGGGTTGCATCAGACCAGTCTAAGGACTGAATACCACAACAAGAAGCTCAATTTGAACCTCCGGCCCATATAAATCTTTTCAGTAATGCTCTGTATTAAGTTTTTGTTTGTTGATGGTCATATGTATCTTTATTTACTCAATCATCTGAGAATTTGCATATTTTCTACTTTATGTTTTATGTATTCTGATGTAAATATCATTTTATTGGTATTAAAAAGCATTTATATTTTCTTATTAACATTTTTTGTAACATTAAATGACATATTTACTCAATTATCTAACTTTTAAGTTTTATAATAAGTTCTAATATCAAGTCATTTTGTTTTAAGGTGTTTGTACATAATAGAAAACATAGCCATGGTTATTAGTCGAACAGATGCCAAGAAGAGGAGGAAGGAGGAAGAGGAGTTAGAAGATGTATTACCTGGCAGTCCTAAGAGGTAAGAACAAATCATTATGAGAGAGTTCATTTCCATTAAGCAGTAGAGTTACCTTTATAGTCTGAAGTGTTGTTTAATTTGACATGTGTTACAATTTAGGCCAATGTAAGATACCTAAATTTTTTTTTATCCAAAATTGTTAATAGCCTACAGGCTGTCAAAGATGGCACCTCGGATACCTCTTCTAAAGTGCTAATTTTCGCATAATATTAAAAATGGCTCTGCAGTGGTGTAGTGGTCAGCATAATTGCCTTGTCTCATAGTGGTCCTGGGTTTGAATCCCAGTGAGGACATGAATATTTGTGTTTCATTTTTAGCATAATGACTGAACCTGTTGTAGAGCTACTGTTGCGACATTTGCATGTTGGGTCCATCACTTCATTATCTGGTGGAATGCAATTGGAAACCATCATTTTTGGAGTTTAATAATAAACAAATATACAGCCATATAAGTCAGAAAATTAGTATTAGTATTTAATTGATATAAATACAATGTTTCATCCAACTTTGTGGACTTATTCAGGTAACATTTTAAGTGGTTGAACTTATTACACTGTGAGTAATTTATTTGCTGACTTATTTCGTCATAATTTTACTTATTTATTTATTATTATACTTTTTTATTTGTTATTCATGAATGTTGTTGCTGCCACATGCACACAGAGGATAAGTGACTCTGAGTAACATTTAATTGTGATTCAGTGTTAGAAATGGTGTGCCTGAGACTGATTTAATTGTCTATATTGGTGTAATGACACATTGACCAAGATAGTATTATTTTGCTGGGTTGTGCTAATATAAATTAATATGTGGCCAGTTCTGGGCATTCAGCTAGTAATAAATAATTTAAATTGCTCTATCTCTGGAACGCTTCAAGATATTTTGTTGCTTTTTGTTTTATTTGAAAGATATTATATTACTAATTAAAATAATAAGATCGATTTATAAACTGGGAATTTTATTATGCTATAACCCTTTCAATTTTTTTTTTCGAAAAATGCCAATCCAAAAAAAAAAATCTGTTACCTTACAACAATATCTAAAAAGGAAAACTTCCACTTTTAAGTTCAACAGTTTTATAGACAAATGGTAATTTTTCCACATTATACACTTTGTATTACCATATTATAACATACTGGAAATCAAAATCTTGACATATTTGTGTGTTCATCTTCCTTTGGTATTGAGTTATGCTTTCCTGTTGAACCAACATGAACTGGGCATCCACAATTTTTAAAGCACCATGAATTTAAAGTTGGAACTGTGGGTGGTGTTCTGTCTTTTTGGCAAACTTAATTTTTTGAATAAAAAATTGAAAGAGGTTTTATAGATTGGATACACATTTACAATAGAGTATCATATGAATCTGCAACATTATCTTTAAAATAATGCAAAAGGGACAAAATATCTTTAAAATTCCAGAGATTAAAACATTTTAATATTATGTTGAAATTAGCATTTGAGAAAAGGTGAAACATATTGTCCTGAAATGTAACATGCCAATTTCAACATCATCCGAGATTATCAAGGTAAAAAGATTGTACCTATTTGTTTACATTCTTAAAGGTGCATGGTGTCCCACTCTGAATGAATTATTGCATTAAATGCAGAGTGACTGCATTAAATGCAGAGTGGTCAACATAAACAAAAAAGGTTTATTAAATGTTTATATATGGGCCATTCCACGCTAAATCAACCCAGAAAATACGATTTGACACCCATGATGACAGATTTTAATGAAACTTGGCATGCTTGTTTCTTTCATGGATATAAGTAAGAATATGAAATATTTCTGCTCTATCTCAAATGCCTGCTAAAGTTTTTGAAATTTCGTCAGAAGGGGGTCATTCGATTTCAAGTGGCCCAATTTGAGAACCCATTCCCTCGGGACTATTTCCGATTGTAATAATGTTTTTACATTTATTATTTTCGTAATCTAAGCATTATGTTTATCTTAGAAACGAATTTTCAGCATCTATTCTCTAAATCTGCTGCAGTATTAAAGCTCAGAAGTGCATTTTGGAACTACGGCTACTCTGACGAACGGCGGGCTTTTGCGAAGCGACTTGTATTTCAGTCAGAAATGCAATTTTGAACTGAAATTTTGCGTATGTTTATGTAAGGCTTCATAATACAAAATGTAAACATTTCATCAAAATCGGAAATTGTCACGCTGTGATGGTTATCAAATTAGGCCACTTGAGAAGGAATTACCCTCTTCCTATTTTTGAAGTAAAGCGGAGTGGGGTAAAAATAATTATTTTTTAATGTGGTAGTAAACAAATAGGTACAATCTTACTGTGACATATCTTATGACACTATATATAAGCTCTGATGAATATATAAATCAATGAGAAATATATTTGTCTTTTAAAATGTTGTACAGAAATCTTTTAGAAAGGTCTATAACATTTAGTAGTTGAGTCTGATAACTAAAAAAAATTAATATGATACCAATTTTAAAATATGTTTGCAGCTTTAGTTGATCAATTTCATGTTTTCACCTTGCAGTAAATTAACAATTGTGTTTAATTTTTATTTCAGGACGAAGGTACACGCTCAACGCAAATTTGCACAAGGCTCGTCAAACCTTAGTAGTCCTGCATTGACACCAGTTAAAGATAAAGATAAAGTGAGATGTAATGGAACTGTTGTCTCACCTGATATTATTCCATCCAATCGTCCAAAGACTGAAGATTTTCTGACATTTCTTTGTTTTAGAGGTTGGAATGATACTTTATAATACACTCTAAAATACAAATTAATCTATTTTATGAGTAAACAACATAAATAAAAATATATTAGTGGCATCAAGTTAAATTTTTTCATAACCTGTTTTCAATTTTCAATATTTTAGTTATATAAATGATTATTTATAAATTGATTCATTTTTGTGTGATTTTTAAAATTTTTAATATAACAGCTGAAGTACAATTCCAAACTTTTATATTTGGCAGGTTCATCCATCTTACCTTCACATTTAGATTTCTTTAACACAGCTACATATACCGAAAGTGTGGAAGAAGAAATAAATGAAGTTTCTCCTGCACAACCAGTGGTTAGTTTTATTATAATTTTCTGGACTTATTATTATTGAATGAATGAATGAATGACTGAGAATATAGGCAATGACATGCACAAGCAATTATTTTACCCTAAGGCAGATATTGTACATTTCTTTAAATTTTTTGTAGGTGAAGAATTTTTGATTCTAATCCAATATTAATGTTATTGTTTGCTGTATATTTGTTTGATATCTGAAGGTTACATTTATACTGTTCCTACTATAAACAAATAGTTAGTTTTATGAAATTTTCATGATGTTTTGCAGCTTGCCATTGGGCTCAATCGACGAAGTGATAGATTAGAAAGTCATCCACAGCGTAAGAAAGCAGCTACAGCAGTGCAAGCATTGAAGAAGAAGTACAAAGAACAGCGTTTGGCACGTCAACGAGCTGCAAATCTTAAAAAATTAGCCCAGCGAGGTCTGTGTTATTATAATATCTTTTTCTAAAATTACAGTCTAAATCGTGGGGTCATTTATACTCGTGTGTTGTAAGCAAGTTTCATTAGTTATATGCAATAGTAAAGTTGAAGTTTTTTTAATTTAACAGGAATTGTTGTAACGGAATCACATCCTTTATTACCACAATACATTACATTATATGAACATCACATGAATCACCACATAACAAACATACTTAAACTGAACATAGCAAAGTCATCAAGAAAGATATCCCATCTTTGTTGAAGATAAATGTCACAGATACAACAGTCTCCCTCACTTATTGACTTTCCTTACATTAACATGGATAGTCGAAAACTCTATTCACTACGTAGTCCCTGAGGTACAAGGGCTGTTGGTGGAACCACGTGGATCTGTGAGGCTGCTGGGCTGGGGCTACTGGCTGCTGTTTGTTGTCTAGTTCTGGCAGAATTGAAAATTCTGGAAGGAATAGATCCACTGACTCATGGTGCTGCTGATTTGGTTATCTAGGGAAACTCTTCTGTTTATTCTGTACCGCTGCATAATGCCATTTACCTTCTGTTGGAGTGGTACCTGTTCAGTTTCCATAGCTTTCAATTTGCGTTTAAGGGTCTGTACATTTCTTTCAGCCAACCCATTTGTACTTGGGTGTCCTGGGGCAATGAATTTTTGAAAAATTTGAAAGAGTCACTTGCTGCATGATCAGACACAATTATATTAGGAAACCTATGGGTAGCAAATATCTTGGATAATCAATTGATTGTTGATGAGGAGGTTGGAGAGTCTCTTAATATTCTTACTTCTGCCCACCTGGACTTTGCATCCATGACTATTAAAAAGTGATGATTTTGGAAAGGTCCTGCATAATCAATGTGGATTCACTCCCAGTTTTCCCTCGGCTCTTCCCGGTGATGTAAAGGAGCTTTAGATGGGTCCAATAGTAATTGTGCACAGGTCTCACATGATCTTGCAATTCTTTCAATATTGTGATCAATGCCTTTCCAAGTACAGTATTTTTGAACCAGTTGTTTCATTTTAGTGATTCCACTGTGTATATAATGTAATTCTGCTAAAAACTGTGGTTGAAGGCTGTTTGGAATGCAGACTCTTAACCCTTTGAAAATGACTCCTTTGTTGATAGTAAAGCTTTCAACAGTTCCTTGCTGCAGTGCTGAAAGTAGCTTTGAAAGTTCTTCATCTTTTGCAGTTTTGGCTACCAGTGATGCACACAATTCATTAACTTCATTGTTTATGATAATATCAGTGGACAATTTGGCTTGCCTTTGTGTTGCTCAAGATAAACAATCAACATTTGAATGTTCCGTTCCTTTTTTGAATACAACTTTATAGTCGAATCCTGATAGAAATTCAGCATAGCATTAAAGTCTTGCAGAGGTCATTGGTGGCATTTTTGTGTATTGGTGAAAAATTCTTGTTAGTGTTTTATTGTCTGTCACTAACTGAAAATGTCTTCCATACTAGTTGACTGTAATTTTGTTCGGCTTTTGTTAATGACCTGGAAGTAAATGCAATTGGTCTTTCTATTCCACTGTTATTGTGGGACAGCACTCCAGCAATTCCTGTAGGACTTTCATGACAAGCCACAATAATAGTTTTATCTGGGTCAAATAGCATTAACACAGTGTCACTAGATATTATGCGTTTTAATTGAATGAAAACCTTTTGGCAGGGTTGGGACTAAAGGAATTTATTTCCCTTCTGGAGTAATTGCCGAAGTGGGAATGTTAACAATGACAGGTTTTTAATAAATCGAGAATCGTACATGATCATGCCCAAAAAGCGACGCAGCTCTTCCACATTTGAAGGCCTTCACATGTTCCTGATTGCTTCAATTTTTGCAGGGGATTTGAAAATTTCATTTTGTTTAATAACATGTCCAAGATATTCTACTTGAGTCCAGAAAAATGAACATATATCCTTATTTAAATGAAGATCATATTCTTGGAGGCGTTTGAGGCATTAAATAAGGTTGTCTTGACATCTTCTATTGTTGATCCATGTACAATAATATCATCAAAGTATGACATTGTTTTTGATAAACCGGAAAGAATATGATCTAGAATTCTGTTGAACTCAGATGGGTCAGTTTTAATTCCAAATGATAGACGGTTCATTTTATAGGTGCCTTTGTGTGTCGATATTGTTTGAATTTCACTTGATTTATTCATTGACTTTTTAAGTGTAAATAAGCTCTGTACAAGTCTAGACAACAGAAGTATTTCGACCCTTTTAGGCTATTTAAAATTTCATGGATGCTCCAGATACGATAATTTTCCGATACTAATTTCTCATTGACACCAATTTTTGTAATTTACACACTGACATACTCCTCCATCTGTTTTAGGGATAATAACTAATGGAGATCCCCAGTTGCTTGTTGGAACTTTCGAAATTATTCCTGCTGATTTCAGATCATCTAATTCTTTTTCTACACACTGTCTTAAAGTGTACGGGACCACACGTTCTTTGTGAAAAACCGGTTTTACATTTTTTGCGGAGCTTAAGAGCTACCTCGATCCCTGGGACACATCCTACTTTCTGTTCAAACACTTTAGGTTGTACAGGTTCATGTTTTGTTAAAAATTTCTTGTCTAAATCTTGAAGATCTATTCCTAGATGTCTAATCCAAGTTCTGTCCAGAAGAGGGTCATATTCATTTGGTACAGTGTACAGTTCTTCTAGTGATTTCTGACCCTGGTATACCACTTTCACCTGAACTTTACCATCTGGTACAAAAATAGTTTTGGTGTAAGATCTAAATATAATATTTGATAGTTGAAGTTTGGATGTAATGTTAAATTTATTGAACAGATTACATGGTAATAATGTAAATCCAACGCCTGAATCTACTTCAAACTTTTGAGGTTTATTATTGATGTGAACCGTTACAAAATACTTTTGTGTGTCATTCATACTTGCTTGATCACTTTCATTGATATCAATCACATTATTGATGCCGCTTACATAATTAACAAGCTCACAATCAGATTCATCATCAACTTCATTCTGATTGGCCCTAATGATCTTTCTTGAAGAATCAAGTAAACGCCGAGGACAGACTCGCTGTACATGGCCTGTTCTTCCACAACACTGACACTTAAAGAATTTTGGACCCGTGCAGCAGTCACTAGCTTTGTGATTTTCACGTGCACATCTTATACATAATTTGTTGAAATCTATTTGTTTAGAATTCACTTGACATGACTTTGATTGATTGTGAGAAAAATCTTTATGGTATCTAGATTTGGCAACTTTGTGAATTTCATTCATTTTGTCTGAACACTGCTGTGATTGACCGAAGCTGAGTTCCTGACTGTCCACCTTTGACGCTTCCAATATTAAAGCTTTTTTTACAATTGAATCAAAATCTGCCATTTATGTTTGAAGGATTTGTTCTCTTACTGACTGGTATTTTATGCCCCTTATAAACTGTGCATGTAGGAATGTGTCTGTAATATTTATTTTACAGTCACAAGGAGATGTGAAGCCACAATCGCTGATGTCATGCCATTTCAAAGCTACATATTCAGAAATATTTTGATCGTCTGACTGGTAAATTGACAGGAATCTGCTGGGCTACTAATATATTCTTTTTAGGGCATAAGTGTGCTTCTAATGTTTTAATGATCATGTCATATTCCAAATCATTTACATTCTTTGGAGAAGCCAGTGACGCCAGTATCTTGAATGTGTCCAGACCAATTGAATGAATTATCATTTGACAGCAAAAGGTTTTATTGGAAAATAGACCTTTCATCATTAAATAATTTTTAAATCTTTGTTTGTAAAGTTTGAAACTTTCCTTAGTTGGTTGAAATTGTCAAATGGTGGAATTATTGAAACTTGTGATGTTCCTTGGTTGAGTGTCCCATCTTTGATAAAGATAAATGTCACAGATACAACAGGAACCATGAAAGTTTTGTTTTACTTTTTATGTGAACTAGTTGCATTCCCCCAAACAAAAACGCAGATCACATTAAACATTGTTCACATAAGAATTATCAGATAATAAGCATTTTTGGTGTACAATTATGACTTAAATAAGTGTATCCATTAAATGATAATATCTATTTTAAAATTTTCACATGATGTAATTCTTATGCAACTCACAATTCACAATTTCTGACTTAAATTTTGAGCTTTGTATTAATTTGGTAACAATTCTATTAACTTCATTAATTACTCTCTGGTGTTACTGGGCAATTATTTATGAGACCAGTAAAGTACATAAATTGATACTAATCTGTTAGTGTGCAAGGAAATAAACTAGAATCAAGAGCATCATCGTTTTGAACATTTCATACTCTTTTCTCTTACTAAGCCAATGGAATGTTAATTTCATCATAACTGGTAAGATAACTCATTAGTATCTTAATCGATTCTAGAGAGGACATACAGTACCTTAATTAATTCAAGAAATCTACTGGTACTGTAAATAAAAAGCCTATAAAATGAATACATTTAATGATCATATACCTTCAGAGAAATGAAAAAACTGCCAATAGCTTAAGAGAGTTGAGTATACACCAAGAATGTGAGATGATAAAAAGTACTCTCATACCCTAAGAGAGTAAACAATAAACCCAGAATTTTAATAAAGTCTAAAACACTCCCCATACTTAAAAGAGAATTGAAGTTCTTTCTTTACTTTAAGAGAATATGAAATAATCCTGGTAGCCTATGTGAGTAAAAAACTCCCAGAATGTTGAAAGAGTAAAATCTAGTCCCAGTCTACCCATAGCTTAATTTTCCAGAATATTTTAAATTTGTAAACATATTTCACTTAATTTAATGCTTATATTGTATGTTAAGTAATTTTTTACACATTAATTTCAGTGAAAGGTAAAAACATGATCAGAACTAGGTCTACTACTTTGAGAGAGGAAAGTAAGACCAATAAAGTAAAAATAATTTCGAGGAAAGCTGAACTCTTCCCCAAGCAACCAGTAAAGTTGGTTCATATTGCTCGTAGGATACGAGCCTTGAAACGTCGGTTGCCAGTTAAAAGGTGATTTATAGACTATTCTGTGTATTATAATAAAATTATCAAAGGATAAATAAGTATAATCACTTTCTATTTAGTTCATTTAAATAATTACCATGAAATGAAACAAAACTGAAACTTGGTGGTGTTTTATATTAATACTTTAAGCACATTTCCTGTATGTGTATGTATATATATATATATATAAACCTCACAAGGTGTCTACCATCTATGAACCTCAGGTAAGTCACCTCCTTTGTATCTCTCTGTCCTTTCCCTATTATATATATATACACACACATATAGCAGAACCTCTTTTTAATGAATCTCTGGTGACCTGAAATTTTGTTTCTTAAATAAGGGCATTCATTAAATGGGGGTATACACATAACTTATAGTAAAATCCCTTTTTAATGAATCACATTTATCTTCCTTACATCTTGCATAGAAGTTTTTATAAAATAAATATGAAAAGTTTTCTAAGGTTACACTAGTTTACTAAAGACGGCTGATTTTAGTTTCATTTTAAAAAATTGCAAATTTTTCTTCTTTTGTGTGCTATGAGTCAATTATTTTTCCAACAAATCAATTCATTGAAATAGTTAATTGATACATCAGTAAATTCAATTACACCACTTTTTTATTGCAAAAATCATTAGTATATTTCACTAGTCGGTAATTTGAATTTTTATTTTTCTGCTATTGGCAAACTTTTAAAACAAATACAAAATTCTGAACAGGTTCACGTAGAGTGTTCTAATATTTAATTGATAAAGATGTTGCTCCAACAGTCGCAATTAACCAAGGAGAAATTTAAAACCTGTAGTTTCTGTTGTCTTTGCTTAACCAGCTTGGATATTAAAATGTCTTGTCACTGGTAATACTCCAATTACTAAACCTTATATTTCTACATCATTCAATAAATCTTCACTCCTAAATGTGGATGATGCACTGATTTCCCAATCCACCTCATCCATCTCTTCTATTCTTTGTAAAGATCCTCTCTGCCCACCAGCAAATGCACAACCTGGTTCCTGGTTGTGCCGAATATTTTTAGTTTGGCCTTCTTCTTTTTCTCTCCATACTTTGAGCATATGCTTTTCTTTAAGCATATCACTATGCCTGAGAATATACTTTCTGTAGAATTCATTCCTACCTTTCTCCAATGTTTATATCTTTCCTCACTATCCAATGATCCAATTATATATACAATTGATTAATGCAGGAAAGAGAGAAAGAAATGTGGTGGTTTGCCTGAAGTTTAAAGATGGCAGCCACTATTGTAGGTCCTAGGTATTCTTAAAAATTTCCAAGGTAACCACTCCCCTTCTTCAGGAGGATAGGACATGCATTCCAAGTGATGTCCAGCCGTCAATTTGGAATGCTTCTCCTTACCTCCTGTCAAAGTGAGTGGTTACCTCCAAAAATTATTTGAACATTACCCTAATTTCTTAATTATGTTTATATATAGGAGAAGAAGAAATAGTTATCCAGTCAGTTTCTCATGATTTTATTTTTTAGGGTGTCTGTTCACAAATCTGAAGTTATACGCCGTGTTGGTCTGCGTAGTGGTGGCATGCTGTCAACGACAACTGAACAAATTGTTAGAACAGAACACCTGAAGACTAAAAAGGGTGAGATGTAATTGTTATAATCAATATCTTTGTAATTAAAATTAAATTACCAATATGTCTTGGAATGAAGAGAATATATTGCAATACAGGTTCCAACATAGTCAAATTTGTTTTTGTGGATGCAAATGAAAGTTTTAGCACATTGTGATGCAAGATATTTCCCTAATGAATTGTCTCTCAAATGATGATTATGTACGTTACAGAAAAGGCATTAAGCAAAGGATTTCATAGTACAATGTCTGACTTCTCATCCGATGATGATAAACCATTGGTAAAAAAGGCTGGACAGCTGGAACATAAAAAGAATAGGAAGCAACAGTTAGCAAGGAGAGTTGTGAAGCGTATTGTACATGTGCATAGAAGGGCTCGGCCACAAATCATTACTCGTTCAAAACAACAAGAAATAGCTTCAGTCAGGTAAACAATAATTTGTAACATATTTCTCCTAAATTTCTTTTTCTTAATATACAATTAAAGTTTATTTGAATGAATTAATCTAATGCTTCTATTAATGAGCAGTTGCATTTATCTATCTTCAATTTTGGCCTACTCAGTTATTGTGAATTAAGTATTTATTTTAAATGCCAGTACCAGCTAACAATACATTTTCATAAAATGAAAGTTAAGAATACAAACATGTTACTCTTGTAACTCCTAGAAATTTGAAAGAATAAATAAATACATAAACCTCCACACTTGACAAATAAGTATGCATTCGATGCACACATCACATAATAATTGTTTGAAATGTTAAATTAATTAATCCTATTTGTATTTTAAAGCCGACCTACAAGGAAAACTAAGGAAGCTGCCACAGTGTACATGGAAATGTTGGGCAAGAAGCTTGCTTGTGCTGACATGGATCAAGATGAAGATTCTCTTTCTATTGACAGTTTTCCTGAGTTGCCAAATGCTAGAAAATTAGGTAAATATAGTTTTGTGCTTTTATGTTAGGTAAATACATGAAAGATTTGAAAATTTCATAATTTGATTATCCTCTTTTGCAATAATATTTTTGAGATTTTAATATTTCACTGCATTATCAAATAATATAATGCCCAGTCTATTATGATACAATTTTTGATAAACATTATAACAGTCATAGACATAGAACAACCATTCATCATATGTCTAGCTGTTAGGTCATGTTTATGGTTGGTGTATTTACTGACGTAGCACTCATGGTTGCTGACAATTTTCATTTCTTTAATCTGGCTGGGTACCACATTGTTCCAAGCTCATAATATAACACCTAAAGTTATAAAGTTTGTAGTTACCGCATAATCATTAGTGTAGTTAATTAGTTCTGAAACTTCCTCTTTCCTCTGAAAATATAAAGATTTATTTATTTTTTCCATTAGACCTTAGATGAAATAGAATATGTCAATAAAATATATACAAAATTTTAGAAGAAATACAACTATATGCTTTACTGGACTTCAATTGAAGCAATTCCACTTCCTTAGACTAGAATAAATACAAAATTATTAATTTAATATTTCTCTTAGTCTCATAATGAATTTATGTAACTAAGAATTTAATGCAAAATGACAACTGAAAGCACAATATTAGTAAACACTGTTCTTGTCTTCTGTGCAACAGCATCTTCAGTCACATTTCAGCAAATTAGGTTTTATAAAAAATCCAAACCTTAGCTAGTAAGGGATGTTTCAGTTTGCTGACCCCATACCCTACCTACGAGGACACATACAAAATGTGTTTTCATCATTACTTGGCACAAAATTTGAACTTGACAAGGATTTCTCTCTCACACAAATTCTACTCTAGTATCTTAGACACACTAAAGATGCTCCTCTGTTCTAAATCCTCTGATGAAACAAACAAGCCTCACTCAAGTCAAACCTGAAATAACGGTCATTTTCATTTTCCCAGTTGATAAGACTTCTACTTGTGTAATGGACCACAAGAAATACATAGTGCTTCCACTTTGTCAAAATTCAACAGTTAAAAGCACTTAAATCAAATTATATAGCAATTGGTTAAAACTGGATCACTGATGGTATTTGTGAGCGATTGGATTACCTCAAAATATTTGTTCTAAACCTCCCTTCTGTTTTTAAAGACATTATTTTCATATGTTTGGTACTCCCTGTTAACACTCCTACCTACAGAGTGCAAACTATATATAGATATTTCCATGCCTACGGCATAGCTGCCAGAAGATTTTCTGGCTCTCTGTCTATCAGTTTTCTAGTTTTTTGTGTCACTTTGTCCCGTCAACTGAATTACAATGCTTCAACAAATTAGGGGCACCTAAATGGCATTGTCTTTTGTTTAACTCTTAATGGTGTAACAATGGAAATATTACATTCTTGTTTAATGCTTATCCTTATCTTGCTGAAGGACAATTTTTATATGGTGTGAAAATGTGGTTGATATTTATCCATTCTGCTGTTCTAAATTCAGTTTCATGACCTTTGTCTGAGCGTCAAGGAATTATTCTCTCTTTGAATTTTTCTTACTTGATAAAGATGGATGAGATATTCATTGAAACATTGTGTTTCAATCCTAATATGACCCAGATGGAAACCCAAGAATCATTTATTCAATAGATTCACTGGGGAAATCTACAATCTTTAAAACCGTGCACCTTTGATCAATTTACACAATACCTATACTCCACTGATTTCCTAAAGTTAAGTTGTGAAGAGTGTGATCAGTAAATTGTTTGTGAGCTTGAGCATCAGGAGTACTCTGAAATTGGGTTCTGGCATTGATTTGGACTAACTCAATGTTTAGAGAAACTTCCTGGTAAGCTGGAGGTCTGTAGTTTGATTCCCAGGTCTGGGTTGATCTAAATTCAGATTCATGGCCTTTGGCTGAGCTTCAGTTGAAGCAATTCTTCTGTATATAGTTATTTTTATGTTATACCCCCCCCCCCCCTATCTCCTAAGGATGTTCTGTTTCCTTGCCAATTGGGGTTATAAGTATACGCAAACAGTATTAAGAAATGCACAATTAATCTCATTAACAGTGAAAATAATTTATTTGATGCAAATATTAGCGGTTTATTCTCGATTTAAAATTTCTGCCCCTTCTCCCCCATTCCTAGAGATAGTAGTCATGTCTTACCCTTACAGTGCTTGTTTTCAGGTCACAAGGAACACTTGTACATTTGATTAAAATTGCTCCATGTGTATGGATTTGTTAGTAGAACATACATTCAAACACTCAATTTTATACATTAGAGGACTTACTCACTTAATTTTCATAACAATCCCAATGGGAATGGTGGAGGAAGACGTTGAAGCCAGGACCCCTGTGCTGTCATCCTCTGATGGCCTCTGCATTCCTGGGCTGATGGAATTGGCAATTAATTGCCGAGGTAGAGGTAGATTGCTAGCTTCCACCTTGAATCTTCTGACAGCAAAGTTCTACTGCCCAGGAGAATTCTTGCAGGCTCTCTGGACTTGACTTTACAAACTCCAGAGAGAACTCTTCTCTACACAAACTGTTTGGAGACTATGGACACAGACCGCCCACTCTCCAGAGAGAACTCCTTACTCCTCTGGTTCTCTACTCTGACTGCTCTCTTGCAACCAATTATAGTTTCTAATTTTGGGAAGAACACACATATAATTGCCCGTGAATTTTGTCAATCCTTGCCATTTTGTCCCTTGGCGGGAGAAATAATTTATTCAGGGACATATCCTTCCAGGTCTACAAACAACTTCGCACCTCTTTGTCCTTGCAGATTTCACATGTATAGTGCTTAAAGGCCAACACTCCCTTAGCTCAACATTCCCACGTTATGTTGCTGGTACACATGGAACAAACAATCTATCTTTCCATGCAGTCTACTACATTAACAACTACTTAATATCTTAATGTCTAGTACATGTGGTTTACTACAGTTTGTTCTTTGCAAAAGATTCTTGATACAGTTTTGGTAAAGTCATGTTGTGTGAATAAATTTTTGAAATCTGTAATATAATTGAGTATTCCATATTAATTAATTAATTTGTTTTTAATTTGTTCCAGAACAAAGAGAAATAGAAATTAGAACCAAAAATATTAAAGGTGAAAGTCATAAAGAGAAACCGAAGTCCGATTCTCACAGTGTGGTAAAGTTTAATAAGAAAATTGTTCATTTGGAACCCAAAGTTTCAGATAAAGCTATAGCTTTGAAAGAAATAGTTTCAAAAGTAAAATTACCTTCCAGTAAATTGAAATTTTGTGGTAGGAGGAAGACTTTTTGTGATAAGGTTGGTAAATCTGTTAGAATGTTGACAAGAGGTCAAAGATTACACAAAGAGAAGAAAAATTTGAGTAGAAAAAGTCATGAGAACTTTGTTGATGAAAGTAAAAAAAATCTAATATTTTCAAAATCATCAGCATCAAAACAAAACAAGCAACTGCCAAGTGTAGGTAGGAAATACAATCAGAAGTGTAGCGTTCATTCTGATCTTGCTGATGATGTAGATGACAAATTCAGTGATTCTGATGAAGAACCTCTTGGAAAAATAGCTACAAAAATTAATCTCAAAGGTAAGGTACAGAAAAAAAGCAAAACATTAAATTCAGAATCGGTTGTTGAAACCAGACAAAGAAGCGGTAAAAAAGTTTCAAATTTCAAGAACTCGAATGAGTCATCTTCAGAAATTGACAAAAAGTCTGTTTTAGCAAATAGGAACACTGAAAATGCTAGTACAACAAAAACACTTCAGGCTAGTAAAGTCATCAAGCAATCAACAAATGGAGGAAAATTAATAGTGAAAAGCTCAAAAGTGACGTCTATAAAAAGCAAACTAAATAAAAACCAGGAAACCATTGATGACAAAGCAGCTAATTCTGTTAAAGTTGAATATAAAACAAAAGAGAAAGCATTATCCATAGGTAAATCTACCTTAGAGATTGAAGTTTCATCTGAGAAGAAACTGAGTAGAACTCCAGTAAAACCATCTCAGTGTTCATTGCCCGAAGAAACAGAAGTTGAAATTCAAAGAAGGTTAAGTCTGGTTTCTTTAAAGGATTCAGCTAAAGAATCTGTCAGTTTTGAAGAGTACTCTAATACCAGTTCAAATATAGGAACAAATATGAAGGAAACTTTGAGCAAAAGTTTAAAGAAATCAAATTTTAAGGAATCTAACGCTCCACCTGATCATTCTTATGTAAATATGTCATCTGTACATGAAATTAAGTGCATTAAAAATGTTAAAGGAGATACTCCCCTAACAAATAAAAATAACTCGAAAAGTTTTACAGAAATACATCATGATTTGCACTGTACTCAAAAAAGTGAAATTTTGGGTACCAATGAAAATGTGAAACTTAATTCACAAGTTCAAATTAATACACATTCCACTAAATGCTCAATTAAAAAAGTTGAAAATATTCTAGAACCTTCAATACATTGTGATATGGATTCAACTTTAAAAGTAATTAAAGCTGTGCATGTAACAAAGGAAACAAGTAATTTGAAACGGAAAAATATGAGTAATGACAAATCTGGTTTGGTAGAAATTGAAACAGAACTCTCCAAAGATAATTTGATCATTGTTAACACTCCTGACAATGTATTGCCTGGATTTGACTTATCTCAGGAAAATAAAGGTAAAATGTCCACTGAAAGAATTGAGAAGTGGTTGAGTGAAAGCTGTAGTGGTACAATTGAGCACAAAAGTGACTGCCCTGTTTTTAGTTCAAGTCTATGTAAATGTATGTCAGCTGCTGAGGATGATGAGTATTTTGAAAAACTTTCAATAGAAGGATACAGTAAACGACAGTATTTCTCAGATGTGTCTGAGCAAGAAATGTTTAAATTGGAAAACATTCGTGAGAGACGACACACGACAAAACTCTTAGAATTTGAAGTGTCTGAGACTTTGGAAAAGAATTTATGTGATGAAACCAAAAGACCAGAAATAAAACAGCAGCCTCTAGACTTTGTTTGCTCTGGTGCCACAAACTATAAAGCAAATAAAACTGAAGTTTCGGAAGCGCACATCTCCACTAGTTCTTACCAAACTCCAAAAATTAGTGACTGTATTTCGAAAAATAATGCATTAAATAAAAATGAATATTATGAGCTTGAATCTGTGGATGAATACTGTGCTAATAAAACAAGAAGGTCAAAAGTTTGTAAAATGGAGGGATCAGCAGGAAATAAGTCAAAGGTTAAGGTACCAACCACACCTGAAAAAAAGGCAATATTTCACCAGCGGAGAAGTTTTACACACAAAGGTAGGCAGAAAAATGAACTTGTTCCTAATGTAAATGCTTTTTCACCTGAAAATGAAAGTAGTGTATATGCTTTTGAATGTGAGGCTGACCTCCAACCTGTTAAAACTCCCTTCCGGCGGCAAGCTCGAGACAGTAGAACTTCAAGTTCAACGACTTCAAAGTCTGAGGAGGACTTGCCAAAACTTCTAGAAGAAAGTTCACCATCAGTATTGGGGACATCACCTTCAATGCTATCAAAGGGTCCTGTTAACTGCTCTCTTTCAGAGAATGTTAATTCTGTTGAGACTCAATGTTGTAGTACTTATGAGGAATCTCAAGCTGTGGCTGAAATTGCCACTTCTAGCAAAAATTGCTCAAATCAGCCCAGTGAAACTGCTGTTGCAACAGAAAGACAGATGGACTCAAACAGTCCCGTTTTTGTTGTACCTGATGATGTACCTGCTCCAGTAGCAAAAAAAGATAGTGATAATGTAATAAAAAATGTCTGCCAGAAAACATCCAATGAAATGGTTAGAAAAGATGAAGTGTCAAAGCAGAGCACTTCAATTGCTGTGCAAGTGAATTTCGATTCTGATCCTGACTCTTGTGCAGAGCAAGAAGTTCCCCATAAAAGCATGGAAATATCTACTCAAACAGAGGGTGCAGAAGAGGAAGATGATGAAGAGGAACACCTATTCTACATTCCTTTACAGTCAACAGCAAGTGCGGATGGAAGTTCATCCTCTCACATGATCAAAGGTGTAGCTGTAAAATTGGGTACCGAGGGTCCAACTGGTCCAAATCAGAGAGTTATTATGAGAGCAAAACTTGTAACCAAACCACCTACTTTCAGCCATACAGCATCTAAATCAAGGTATATAATTATTTTCTTGAATATTTATCATATTTTTTAATTATTTCAGTAATGATTTAATTTTCTCATTTTTTAATGTTATTTGTTTTTTAAGATTCCTAATTTCCTGCTATTGTCATCTAATTTTATCGTAATTTTTGTATAATAAGTGGTTCAGTAAACAAGTAAATGGTTGTTTGGCCATCTCAGGAAAAATTCTAATTTTGTGAGTGCATGGCTTCATGTTTTGGTAGTTCAAAACTAATTTTAATGAATTTTTACTATTCCCAGTTATAATTGGTGGCCTTTCTTATTATAGACCTCATGATGTTTTTGTCATTCCTATCCATCTATGATTTTCTTAACTCAGCCCAGTCTTGTCCCACCATTTTCAAATGAACAGTGCCAGACTACTTGGCATGAATGGACTCTGTTTATGTTGCTGTAATCACACAATGTTTGACTGATTGTCATCTTCAATGATAAGTGTGTGTGATTAGATTAGATTTATTAGTTCCATTAGTTACTTCTGAGGAAATAGAACAAGTCACATTGATATTACTTTCAAAAAATAATATATTGATAAAATACAATAGGTAAAAGATAATAAAAATGTGCAAAAATACATAATTGGAAATACATTCAATAGGAGAAATTCTATGTAAGAGTAAATTATCAATAGGAAAGGCTGTATGTAAACTAAGTATAAAAATTATCTTTTGTGATGTAAACTTCACTTCATAAGTGGGAGTATTTTTGTCTATCTCAAGGTGCTGAATTTAGTAAATAACAGTATACACAAATAAGAACACTTTGGTCAATACAAGATGCTATACAAATTCAAATGTTGTTTCTAGAATAATTTATCCGGTAGATGTTCTCAGCAACTGGAAATCTCATGTGGTCAATGTGAAATAAACAATTTTGAAGTATGAGTTGGACATACAAACAATAATGGCATACTGCATGGCCAAGTTAGGGGAAACACCTTCAACCTTTGGTCTCAGATTCTGTCGGTGGTGTTATCACTTTCCTCAAACCTTTGTTTTCTATCTGTTTTTGCTATATTTTCATTTTATGGCATAATACTTGCCATATTAGTTTTATCTTAAGTTTCTTGGTTTACTTTTATTGATGGTAGAGAGAATGAAAGTTAATGAAAACAAGTTCTATACTTTTTTGTATTGATAGTATTGAATATCTGGCTCACATTTCACAAAAATTGCAAAATATTATGAACTCATTTATAGGTCCGTACTGGGTACATCTGCTATGCAAAAGATGACTCCTGTTGGAACTGTACAACCAACAGCACGCAGTAAACAACTAGGAACAGCTGAACGGAGGAGTTCAGTAGAACAGGCAGCAGTCACAACAACAAAAAATAGTCCTTCTACTAGCAGAAGGTGAGCTATCTTCTCTATAAAATTGACTAGGTGTGTTTTATGTTCCACATACAAATCTAAATGTATGGAGAAATTTCAAGCAAATTTTGCACTTTTGTTCTTTGTGACCCAGAAGCAAACACTGTTGGTGTAAGATTTGACTGCCACTCCTCAGGGGCAGATATTTTTTAATATGCAAAAATGTCTGATATGTGTCAAGTAAATAATTTTCTGTGCAATTCCTTTGATATTGTTTCCCCTGACATTGTTTGAGTATAATTTCAACCATATTCATTCAGCATGGTAAGGGAGTATACATAGGGGTGGGGTTGGAAAGGCATCACATAAAGATAAGATGTAAACAATGAAGATTGGTGTCAAATCTGGTAGGTTCATTGAGTTTAGTTCTGACATTCAACATTAAACTTTAGTCATTATTCAGCTGCAGGGTGGCCATATGGTGGAGGAAGGGGATGGAAGCCAATTAAAAGATATATTTCTGACCATTCCAGGTTATGGAAGATGCTGAATTTAATTCTGAGATTCATTCTGAACTTTGAATATGGGGTCATTCATTGTCAAGTGACCAAGGGGTCCCTGCGCGACCATTTCCGATTTTGATTAAATTGTGACAGTTTGTACCATGAAGCCTTAGATGAACATATGCAAAATTTCAGTTCGACATATGAATTTTTGACTGAGGTACGAACTTTTTTGTCGAAACCTGCCATTCGTCAGAGATGACTTCGTTTCAAAAATACCACTTTTGGGCTTCAATATTGTGGCAATAAATTGCATGCATAGATTACGAAAATAAGAAATATTTTAACAAATTTCATCCCTGGCAGCTATAAGCACACTAAGTTGGCAAAAAATTGAGCCAATTTTTTTCTTATTTTCAAAGAATCCTGCAGATACGTACGGTATTCCTATTTTGTAGTTTGCAAGTCTACACGAGTGTCTATAAGTCAGAAGATTTACATCTTTGTAGATAATATACGAATTTTAATGGTCTATTCTCTAATAACTGCCACAACATTGAAGCTCCAAAGTGCCACTTTTGAATCGACGTTGTCCCCGATGAACCGCAGGCTTCAACGAAAAAGCCTGTGTCTCAGTCAGAAATGCATATTGTGAACTGAAATTTGCATATGTTCATCTAAGGCTTCATGGTTAAAACTGTCCAAATTTCAATAAATCGGAAATGGTCGCCTGGGGATCATTCCTCAAATCAGGACACTTGATATGGAATGACCCTATATGTCTGTTATGATTCAGTTTGAACACTAGCACTTACAAGAGTGTGAGTTGGCATATCTTTTAATGGTGAATTAAATGAACTGGCTTGTTAGACTAAGTTACCATAGATTTCTCAACTTGATTATGTGTTATCATATTGGTTGTGATGAAATTAACATTTCATTGTAAGGTTAGCTGGCACGAATGCTAGTTTAATATTGTGTTGACCAAGAATTAAATACTGTACTGGGTAAATATAAATAAATACCTGGGAAATCTGGAAATCAAGTTAGTAATCTAATTTATAAAATTGACTATAGTTGGCCTTGTTCCTTTATTTATACGGAGCATCAATAATCTACACTGTGACTTATAAACCTTTTTTTGTTTGTAATTTCTTTTTACAAATTTAAATGTGTTGAAATTTGGTACGTTCACTCTTAAAACCCCAAGGAAAATTACTAAAGGAGTGAGAAACACCTAGGAAAAATGTGGAAGGAATAACAGTAAAAAAATGTGTGTGTTTTAGCAAAGTTGTATTCATAGAGAATTTTGTATATTTTATTTACCTTGTATAACTCCTTTAAGATACCGCATATTAACCAAGAGATTGCTGTGTAATTTATTTACTTTCTGGGCTAATGTAACTAAACATCTGGGCAACACTGGGCACCCAGCTCGTACATAATAAATGTTACTGGAAATGTTATTATGCTTTAAAATTATGCTCTTAGGAGTATGATTTAGTTGGTTAGCCTGAGTTTGGGTCCAGTCATTAAATAGAGAAAGCTTGCATCTGATGGGGCGGAAGTAAATAAGTAAGAGCCTGTGTACTAAGCAAAGGTTCTGGGTTTGATTGATGTTCTAGTTAAGCTTTTTCTAGATTATTTGATTAATAAATGGTTATAATCAACTTCTCGTTCACTAAATTTAAGTCCATCAATTAAGTTGGTTTGTTACTGAAGAAAAATACAGTTCATATTTGAAGCATACAAAATGATAAGGAAAATATTTTTTAAGTCCTGATTTTTTTTATTGTATTGATATACATCTTTCTAATTTTTCTGACAGTTTATTGTAATCATTTCCACTTTAAATCACATTTATGCAGTAATGTAAGGTGTGATTATGTTATTTACCATACACCTCTCCTTTTGAGGAGTGAAAAATTGGAATAGAATTTTTTTTTTCTCTTTACATTCCAGCTCTATGCCTTCCTATTTCATTCTAATTATATACTCCCTTAAGTAGTACATAATTGAGTTTGTATGCTAATAAGAAGCACTTATAAAGTATTAAATATAATTTTATTTTATCAATATTTAGAATAACCCAAAAATCAAAATGTGTGAGAGCAGTAGACTCAAGTTTGGTACTGTCACCTGTAAATGTTACAAAGTTTCCAAATAAAGATGGAGCTGCTCAACTTGTTCAAGCTCCAACATTCCATCCTACAGAGAAGGAGTTTCAGGATCCTCTGGAGTTCATTGATAAAATACGACCAGTTGCTGAAAAGTTTGGATTATGTCGAGTTGTTCCACCACCTACATTCAAGGTATTATTTCAGCATATTATACTTTATATTATTTACCATATACTAAACCTATGTCTTAAATTATTTTAAATAATATTTTACTAAGTGTTTGCCTGCTTTTAACTTAATATATTTGGGCAAAGTCAAATAAGTAAATATTTTTCTTTATTCTTTTTTTTACTAAAGATTTAATTGGTTCACAATATTGCAATTTAATGATTATTTGTGAATAAAATCTGACATAAAGTTCTTTTCCAGCCTGAATGCAAAGTTTCTGATGATATGCGTTTTACCGCTTATAATCAATATGTTCACAAAATGTTGCATCGATGGGGTCCAAATGTAAAAGAGATGATGGCTATAAAGAAGTATCTAGCTACTCAAAGTATATCACTAACAAATCCACCATGGGTAAGTTGAAACCAACAAGAAAAATGTGCAGTGATATATTTGAACTGTTTTAATTAATTATTATTATATTTTTAGGGGGAAAATGAAGGGACCATTTAGCAGAGTTTAAAAATAAAAATACTAAAGCATGTCAATAATGCTTGGAATTTTTTTTGATTTGTTAAAAGTATTATATTTACAGGATACTATTATTTAAACATTTCCCTATCTGATAAACTAAACATCAAACTAAATAAAAATGGGTTACCTTAAATTGTTAACAGTAATTGAAATCTGTAACTAATTAGATATTTTTGTGGTACACAATTTCATACACACACAATTCAGAGAGAATTATTACTTGGGTATCTATTTAGTTTCTTTATAGTAAAATTATTATTATTTATATATTTTAGTTTGTAACAATAACTTATTTTTGTATTTATGATTATAATTTCCATTTAATACTTTATTATTATTAATACATTTCATTGGACTTAATACATACAGTAACAATATATAATATAATTTGTGTATATTATTTGTACCAATTTTGATATTATTAACTCTAATTATTAACATTTTACTTGTTAATTTTGGGAAATATTTGTTTTCTTCATTAAAATATTTCTATTAATGCATGAAAATTATAATTATGGGAATAAATATGTTTGGATACCACTGAATACCTTTTTGTTATTCTTTAACTTGTTCCTTTAATCTTAAGATTTTTGAAATGTTTTCTTGTGTGTGTCAGGTTGGAGGTATGGAGGTTGATTTACCTCGTTTGTATCAGACTGTACAAAATTTTGGAGGCTTGAAAGAAGTTATAGAAAAGAAAAAATGGCACCGTGTTGCAGATTCCATGAGAATTGCAAAGTCCGCTCAAGATAGAGTTACAAAATTGGATGATATCTACTGCAAGTACTTATTGCCATATGATACGCTGTCTCCTGGTAAGAATGTTATAAAATAGTAGTATAACTATATATTTAACCTTCATATTCCATTCATCAATGTCAGCTGGTGAATGTGCAATTTTATTGTTGACTAATGCACTTGGCAGACGCAGAAATTAAAACTTTGAACTATAACCAAAGTGTGTACAAAAACCTGTCTGTTGAGAACTGTTAATGTTTGTTAGACATCTACCTTTAGTTAATGTCCATGCCAAATCTCTTATACTAGCAACAATAACACTAACTATTATAAAATTTCTTACATGGTTATTTCTCACATAATTAAGGAATGACAAATAACTTAAAACCATAGTAGATTACTTTTCAGGTATGAAAATAATCAATCGTTGCTCAACAGCATTTCCATTGATCTTAGAACATTAGTAAGTGAAAATCTTTTCTTTATTGTCCAAGAAAGAAATGATCCAATCATTATGGGTTGAATCATCAGAAAGGTATGGAATAGTTACTGTTGTTGTAGTATTTAGTCCTAAGACTGGTCTTATGAAACCCTCCATGCTACCTTATCTTGTGCATATCTACCACATCCTCCCTAATCTCTGCTTTACGCTTCCATCCTTGGGTTCCCTCTTCTGTTCTTACTCCACACACTTCACTCCTATGCTAATTCTACCTAGACCCCATGTCTTAAAGCATGGACTATTAATCTATCCCTTCTCTTTGTCAACATCCTCCATATTGTTCACTCTTCCACTATTCTGTTTAGAACTGTTATCAATTCCTGGCACTTTACAATTGGTCAGATCTATCAACACCCTGTTAAGCTCTGACCTTAAAATTTTGCCCCCAACTCTTCACACCTACACCTCTTTTTCTTCTTCTATTACTGACTGATCTTGATTTCCATCATGATACAGCTTTTCTAGATATTCCTTTCATCTTTCTGCCTTTTCTTCTTTGTCTAGAATGGTTTCCCATCAGCCCTCCTGATGTTCTTGCTAATATTTTTCCTCTCTCCGAATTTTTCTTTGATTTTCATTTAAGCTGCATCTATTTTCCCTTTCACCATGAAATGTTCAACTGCTTTGCATTTCTATTAGAGCCAAGCCTCTTTTGTTGCTTTGCACTTCCTATCTATTTCATTCTTCAAGCGTCTGTACTGCTCTTTACTATTTTCTGTCTTGCATTTTTATATTTACACCTTTCCTCAATCATTTTTATTATTTCTTGTGTTAGCCATGCATTTATATTGGTCTGAGCTATTCTTCCTATTTTTTCATCAGCTGCATTTCTTCCTTCAAGAGTGTTCGCTTGTCTTCTATGTTTCTTTCTCTTTTCTCTATTAATTTACTCTTGATATCATCTTTGAAACCCTGAAGAACCTCCTGGTGTGTCAGGTTTTCTAATTCACATCTTTTTGTTTTAATTCCTTTCTTGAGTTTCTTCATTTTCAGCCTGCATTTCATATTTCACTAAGCCTATCTAACTCCACACTTGTCCATTTCTGCTTTAAAGTTTCCTGTTTTCCTACCCTATTCAGTGTTTTACACTCCTGGTTTCTATTCTTAAATTGTTGATGATTACTTTGAAACATACCCAGCCACAGATCCAGAAGTATTTTTCTTCAGGAAAAATGATCATTTATTGACTGAAGTTCATTGAAAGAAGGAGATGATGTAGTCTTCCCATTTCCATTCAGCAATCTCACCTATCCATCCAGTTGAGTCTGAAGCTGTATTATCAGAATTTATCTCAAATATCATTTGATTGTTGTCTCCTGTAGCTGTTAATTCTGTTGCTGCCCAACATTAGACTTGTCAGTTGGCCCACCAGATCTATTTATTTCTCCTCTTACCACTCATATCCCCTATCCTCCATTTGGGGACATGTCTGTCCTCTAATGATTGTAATAAGATTTTTATTACATAAATATTTTAACACAAAAGAATTTAATATAATAATGCTAAAGTCGTAGCACAATTACATTACTTGGCTCTGAGGGGCAACTACTAACGGGATTGTGGGTCATTAAATGTCCAAAGTCTCTGCTCTGTCCTGTACATAGTATTATTATTCTGAAATACATTTAAAATTTCCACATTGTAGGCAACTTGGTGGCAAAAACTCTTTTGTACTGGCTGAGCAGGAAGATTGTCAGCAATGCTTCCAGACTGCTGCATTATTCTTTCACAGAATCAGCTATTTGAACTTCAACTCAGTTGTGGTCAGTGAAACTCTCAAAATAATGTTTCAAAATCAACTCATGGGGAATTAAAAAGTTTAGACTAATGTCTCCAGAATATTTCTGCAGAATCATCTCACATGCATTTTCTTGCACACTTTAAAAATGCCATCTGGTCATTAAATTTATGCCTGTGGGAAGGCAGAGACCTAAAATCCAATATCTGACAATCTTAGCCCTCGCATCCTTTTATTATGCTAACTGCAGACAGCCAATTAATTAGTCAAATATACGAAGATATGTTTTTTAATATTACTGCATTTCAGGGTTCCAAGCTCCCTTTTGCAGTATATATGCAAAGTTATGTTTGAACATTTGCTTAGAAATGGCATTTTTGATACATCAAAGGAAGTTTGATTTCAGATGAAAGACAGAAATTATTCGATGAGGTGGAAAAGGAATGGGAACAAAGAGATAGTCGCAGTCAACATTGTGACACATCATCGGCATCTGATGCTCAAGAAGAAGATTCTGATGATGCAGTGGATGATAATGAGGAATGCATTGTTAAGGTAGATACATAAAGTTATCATGAATTTGTAATCTGGTTTTTAAAAGAATTACAAAGCTGGTCAATTTTCAAAATTAACAAACTGTTTGAACAAAATTTTGTTCATCAAATTCTAGATATAAATAAGTAACTTCAATTTTATTGCTTTTTTTGAATGTAAGTTGTTCATCCCATGCTAGATATAAATAAGTAACTGTACAATTTTGTTGCTTTTTTAAAATATAAAATTACTCTAATACTCTCTGGATGTCACCAGATGTTTACAAATAAAACAAAATGTGTAATTGCAGAAATAATTCTCAGGTTTCAACTCTGATACAGCTGCGATTAAAACACAACGTTTCGACGATCACAGGCTTCTGGTGAAGATGACAGAGCACGTGGTGGTTGTCGAAACATTGTGTTTGAATTGCAGCTGTACGTGAGTGGAACTATTTCTGTGTCAACTACACTGGGAAACACTTTGTTCACTAAAACATGTAATTCACTGCAATTTGGTTAACACCCTCAGTTACATGATAGAACCAAATAATTTTACAGAGTGAACTTCATATCTAAATACAGGTTGTCGGTAATTTTCACTTGGTACAGTCAAATGAGAATGTTAACTTTGCTACTTACTTGGTCAGATTACTTGATTTGGGAAGGTCTCATATCTCTATGTTCGGCGCAGAATTATGCTCAGAGAAAGACATATGTTAAGCAAAGAGAGGAATGGAAGAAGAAAGAAAGGCTGAAAATGTTTGGTGCCGCATGGATTCGAACCTGGATCATCCCAGAGCCTCCACTGTAGCTGTAGAGTGCCTTGACCATTAGGCTGTCACTGGTGCATTGAAGACAGTCGGTCTTGTATGTTATATGATCTATTTAGTTGGGATGGATAGAGAGAAGTGGAATATCCTCATAACTCTTCAACCCTGAAGTTAACCTTCAGTTTCATTCTTAACTTCTACTCTTATTTGCTGGATCATCTTCCCACTGGGCTAAGATTCAACAAGTTGAATGCCAACTCTTATTTTTACTTTCCTGCAAACCATCTTCCGCTCTTCGCTACTCCTTCCCTCTACAGTGACTCTTCACCCCCCTCATCGGGGAAGAATTAATAACTGGAATTTCCTACCACTGTATGGTGGTATTTCAACAATATCATTTCAGTGAACAAGAAGAAATTGGCATAGTAAATTTAGATATCAAAGAATATATTTTTCTTAACTTCACTTAATTGTGCTGTTACTTATTGAAATGTTTCAACTTTTTTATTTTTCCAACTGAAAATAGTAAAAAAGTTGACAGAAATTCTTTTAATTATTCACATAATTTTCTGTCTTATCTGGCAATTTTATTATTTCACTCAAGTTTTTGTTGACATTTCTATTTAGATGGTGTCAAATACTTCCAAAAAATGACGCTTATTTTTAATTTGTATTTTTGAATAATTTAAGTAAAAAACATACATTTCTTGCATAAAATAATATTGAATGCCAGTATGTTTAGTACATCGATGATACTCTGGATTTGTAATCAATTTGAGATTATTTTGATTACCTTTGAACACATTATATTTGCTTTCCTATACCACTCATCCAATTGCCATGAAATTTAGGTATTGTATTGTTTAATCCAGAGAAGGTTTATGTCAATCTTTTGTAGAATTAGCAGATGGAACAATTTCGACCAAATTTTGAACAGGTGTTCTTGGTGTTCGAACTCAACACATGGCTACCACCATTTGGGGTGGGGGTGGTAATTTTTAAAAATCCTTAAACTAATATAGATTTTTTGAGCTAATTAATTTGATAGATTTTTCGCTGTATTTGTTTGCATATAATTTCAACCCCATTCATTGTCTATGGCAGGGGTGCTCAAACTTGAACTGCTGGTGATGTACCTCAATATTGTTAGACTCCGATAGATTGACTCTGAGAGTCTGCAAGTATATGTGATGCAGGATTGTCGTCTAGGTAGGAAGGGTATATAGTGGCGCAGATATAAGTATATTATATATAGAGATGTTGCAGAATTTCATGGCCATGAATTCATGTAGAATTAGTAAGATCGACAGAAATATACATTTTTTAGTAAATTAGGCTCTAACTAAAAAGTCAATGAAAAAACTTGTACTTATTCAAAATTGTGAGTTTATTGGTTCTTACAAAACAAACGAGCTCTAGTTTCTAAACTTAAATAAAGAATGGATGTTGAAGCGCTGCATGTCTTCAGCATACTTTCCATAAGATGGCGCGTAATTACCGAATGCTAATCACAAGCATGAAGTCAGTTAGTCGATTGCAATATTCAGACTTAATTATCTTCATTTCAGAAAATGCAGACTCTCACAGGTAAGTTGACCCAAACATTGCTTTCAACTGAAGGGCGATTAGGATATTTATCTTCAGATATAAAAGACAATAATTTTGTATCAGATGCTGTGGCTTTAAGATGTATATCTGATATTACCTGCACGTCCTCATTTTCAACAGATGAGTCCATGTTAAACTGACTTTCTATTTCAGTAACACGTTCCTCAATGTTTTACATGAAAAAGGATAACTCATAAAAGATGCGATGCTTGCCAATTTACTGAAATCACAATAATGTCTTTCGAATTTGCCCAAAATATTAAATAATTTTCCCTCATAAATATCAAAATTCAGCTGAGGAATCCTTTCAAAGACAGAAAATGTTTCAGATCCTTTCTGTTTAGTTGATCTATCATAAGTTGCAATTTACTTTTAAATGCATTTATTGTGCTAATCATCTCAATAATGGATTTCCCTTTACCTTGAAACTCCAAGTTAATGGTGTTTAAATGCATTGTGATGTCTGGCAAAAATGCTAAATCAGTCAGCAATTTTCCGTTTTTTAGCATCCGAGTGTCATCACCTCTTTGGTCCAGAAAAGCTATTATTTCGGGCAATAATTCTTGATACCTTTCTAGTAATTTGCCGTGACTCAAGCACCTGTTCAGCAGATTCACTATCTTCCGCTGCAATTTGAAGAGTCTTCATGCAATGCTCATAATCTCCTCCATGTTTAGAACTTTTGAACACAAAACTTGTTGATTGATAATACAATGGAATGAAAAAAACGAAGGGAAATCGTCATTAGCTTGACACAATGTCACAAAACTGACTCCTACTCCCACAGACGCAACATTTATACCGTCGCGGACGAAGTCTCGAATTTTCTCAAGTACCTAACTATCTTATAGTTTGTTTGTAAGCGTGCCGCCAAACACACCGCCCGAAGTTTGAAGTTTATAGAAAAATCGTCCGGAATCAAAAACGTCGTGCGACTCGGAATTTCTTTGTCAAGTACCTCGCGTTCCTCTGCTAAAGCCGCCTTTCGCTGCTAGCAGGGGATTATTCGGACCTAATTGGGAATCAACTAAAACAAAATCTGTGAATAGATTTATATCGGTAAATTTTTCTCGATATCGACTTAAAGAGCACTCGCGATTCACCGTTTGAACACCACTGGTCTAAGGGGAGTATTCACGGGGAGGGGGGGGGGAGGAGGTGTATGGTCCTCATAAAAATAAAAGTCAAGTTTGGTATTGAAATTGATGTTATGGGAGTCTTTGAGTTTGATTCTGACATTTATTATGTGAATTAAGTTGCAGTTCACTTCCTAACAGGGATAGGACGGAGTAAAACACACTTCTGTGTAATTAATTTAAAGGACAGAGCAATTTGATAAAATTTTGTTTCCATATTCCTAGTGATCCAAAATCAAAAATTAGGGGGAGGGGATGGAATTAGTGGAATTTTTATATGTAAGAAAGCCTCATATTTGAGTCAAAAAATTTCTTGAGGTCATTTACTTTTATGGTGTTTCCCCTACTATATTTTTGTATAATTTCAATCCCTTCCAGCATGTGAGGGGGGAGGGTGTACGAGTCATAGAAAATAACGGGGAGACTGCCGAGTTTTGTCAATGGGGGAGAATTTTTATTTAGCTAGAGGACTGAAAATATTTTCAACCGTGTTATTGTACTGGGAGTATTTTTGACTCAAGATAACGGAATATATTTGAGGTTCACATTGTGACATTTCCAATGCCAGATTAATCATATGTTGGCCAAGAATTAAATATTGTATTGGGATAATATAAATAAATACCCGGGGAATGCCAGGTCCTTACCTAGTCTAAAGTATTTACAAAAGACTTGATTTATGTGAAACATTAAAATGTTCAGCAGTACATCCAGTCATTGTAGCTATATATGAAACACACACAGTAAAAAGGGAATGGGAGGGTTTACTATTCAAAGGTCTTGGTGTGTCTGCTGAAGATTACATCCACGTTCCAGTGAGTATCCCTTCCTTCTGGTATGGCTTACACACCTCTAAGCAGTCTGATTTTTCCGCTGGTCAGATGTGTGTGAACATGCTCTCCAAATCTCAACAATCTCACTCTCTTTGACAACCACTCACTTCCACTTCCTCTGTACACTGTGTTGTCTCCTCTTGGTACTTATTCACATATACCATCACATTGCCCTGACTCCTTGACCACCACTCTCTTTCCTCCTCAAACACATATCCTCTGTCTCTCTATAAACTGCACTGTCCTCTCTCTCACCACTTCTCACATTCACTTTGCTCTCCTCAACATTGCTTCACTGTCTCAAACATACTGACTGTACCCCTGAACCATCTCTCTTCACCACTTACCTCAATCTGCCCCTCGCTGTATTGTCTCAAGTTTTTTCGCACTTCGCAAAATTATCCCCAATTTCAGAGGGTTTTAAAAGCATATCAAAGTTTGACCATGGTTGCTGCTCCAGGTCAACGAACCTCCTAAATCATAACACCACTGACCTGCTCAGGGTCTGCACACAGTGCTATGGGTCACCTTTCATCAGCTGCACTTTGCTCCAATACTGACCATTTGCACAGCTTTCTTACTCAAAATTAACAGAAAGTTTGAAGGGCTAATACACTTATTACAATATTATGTTAATAGTATTCTAGTTAATAATATTCTAGTTTAACCCTTTATTTGACAATGGTTTCACCAACCTTGTTTTCTCCATTTTAATTGCAAAAAAGAGAAAACAGTTTTATTTCAATGATAGTACTCTACAATAAATGGATTGTTTTACTATATACTAGCATCGTTGTTTTTGTAATTACCTTCATGTCTCAGCATAATAGATTAAGGTCTAAATAAAGATGACCAAGTATTGTAATGCAAATAGATTAGACATTTTGAAGAATTCAGATAAGCAAAACCTAACTTTTATCTCTTTTTTATTTTGACATATTTAGGGTCGTAGTATGCCTCTGAGTACTTTCTACAGAATTGCAAGGAATACTATGGCAATGTGGTTCAAACAGACGGAGCCTCCTTCTGCTGATGTGGAACAAGAATTTTGGCGCCATGTTATGATGAGGCAATCTCATGTGTGTGTTCATTCAGGGTCTATAGATTCCAGTGGATGGGGTTATGGTTTTCCTGTTTCAAAAAATAGTCCATTTGCACGCCATCCATGGAATCTCAAAGTTTTGACTAATAACAGTGGTTCAGTTCTTCGATCACTGGGACCTGTGATGGGTTAGTTAAATTTATTACTTTTTAGTGCTGTTTTTCCTCAACAATAACATTGATTTAATTTACAATTTAGTATTTGTAAAATAGAACTTTGTGTAGTTATTTGATGGAGACCTTGTTGCATAAGCTTGCACAGTGAACAGAAATGAAATCAATTGTTTGATGAAATGTGATAATGGTTTATATTTTGTCTCTTACTCACCTTATTGTTACATATGCAGGCCCTCCTTTATCATTCACATGAAAAGAATAATATAAAACAACAACTTGTTCTGTTCAGCTATTTTACACACTTTTTTTTTGTTTATCTATCATACCATAAGTAATAGGTTCTTTATTAAAGGCCACATGCCTATATTTGTCTAATTTATCAATATTCTTCAATATCCAGTTATTACATTGATGGAGCAATTTCTAACTTATCTTTGAATGAACTAAATAATAACAACAATAATTAAACACATTTCCACCCACTACTTATCAGATAGCATCCTAATAAAAGTTAATGAATACTATTATTTGTTGTGCATTAATGCTTTGGCAACATTTTTACAATAAAGGAACTTTTTGATCTACAGTTCCTTTAATGTTGAACAGAATAAAATGATAAAATGAAAAAAATATTTCACTGTATTAGTAATTCTCAAGCAAGCAACAAGCAGGAAAATTGAAGTGATAACATCAATGCCACAGACTTTAAATTCTTTATAATAAATCTATCATCAATGAAATTAATGAATAAACTGATATGATGATACTCAACGATATCTAGGGGAATACTGTGGCATGGGTGGAGTGGGCAACCCACCTCAAGTGACAAAATTTCACATAAGATAATAATTATTTGTAATTTTAACTAATAATTTGAATCCTGTCCAGTACACAATAACAAATTTATTTTTGCCAAAAATAGGTTTACAATTATTGTAAATTTTGGAGCCATTTGGATTTAAATACCTTAATAATGGGGTGGCAAATTTGACCTGTGTTCCGGGAGACTGAATCCCACACTACACTTCTGACAATATCTATAATCCCTTATTGTTAATCTAACTTCTGTACTTTAATATAATAACTTTTCATAAAAAATTTTATCACCTCACAAATACAATGAGGATTACATAAATTCTGTGTGGTATTGATTTTATCACTTGTTTTATGTTAGTTTATTGGTAGCCTCATGCAAAATGTGTTGGTTTTTATCTATTTAAGGGATTTCTTATAATTTATTTTAAAGTCTGTGTTGAAAAATCATAATTATAAATTTATTAAATGGTCTATACATTATTGATTGTCATTTAAGAGAGACACTAATGTTATTGCCTCATTGCTTTCTTCATTCATTGCAGTTTTAATTAATCAAGCTTCATTTTAGGTGTTACTGTTCCTACTCTTCATGTGGGTATGCTTTTTACCACATGTTGCTGGTATCGTGACCCTCATGGTTTACCATGGATTGAATACTTGCACACAGGTGCCAGTAAAATATGGTAAGTTCTTTAAATTTTATGAAATATTCCTAGCTGCAAAAATAGAAGGAAAAGTTATTTGAAACGTGATGATGCCACTCACATGGGGTAAGAATAGAAATGAGAGCGAAAGGTAGGAAATTTGCTTTTTAAGTCATATGCTTGGCATAGAATTATGCTCAGAGAAATACATATGTTAAGCATAGAGAGGAATTTATGTATTTGGTTTTCACTAAGCATTTTTTCTTGAGGCCCCTTAAGAATTGAGAGGACAACGGGGGTACCTATAATCAAAATAAAACTTGAGAGGAATGGAAGAAGAAAGAAAGACTGAAAATATTTGGCACCAGATTTTTACAGAACCCTTGCTATAGCTGTGAGGTGCCTTTAACAGCTTTGGTTACGGTACCAGATTATCAAATATTGTCAGTTCTGTTGTTAGGTTTGATAGGTGGAATAGATAGAGAAGTGGGATAGAAGAGTTTTGAGCATCCATTAAGGATAAATTACAAGTTAATTGAAACATGCCAAAGTCACACACAGCCTCCGTTGTAGCCACAGAGCGCCTTGACCATTAGGCTACGTCACCGGTGCATCGAAGATAGTCAGTCTTGGATATATATACGATGTATTTAGTTGGGATGGATAGAGAGAAGTGGGATAGAAGAGATTATTAGGAGCATCCATTAAGGATAAATTACAAATTAATGAAACATTGGTAATGTGACGAAGTCACAGGTTTTGGATAGAGGCTCTGTGACGATCCGGGTTCGAGTCCTGGCGGCGCCGAATATTTTCAGTCTTTCTTCCTTCTTCTTTTCTTCTCTACGCTTGACATATGTCTTTCCCTAAGCATAATTCTGTGCCAAACATATGTTTCAAAGCGTATTTCCTATCTTTCTCCCTCATTTACTATATTTATTTATTTATTTATTTGTGTCAGGAAATGACATTGCCATGTTAATTAAACAATAAGGAAAGGTAAGAGAGATAGAAAGTAGGTGACACACATTAGGTTCACAGATGGTAGAACCTTGTGAGGTTTGGAGTTCTTTAAATTTTTGGAGGCACCGCCCCCTTCAAAAGAAAGTTAGAAAGACATTTCCAGTGATCAGCTAGCCGAGTCCTTGCCTCTTCCCAGACACTCATTGAGAGAGAAACTTGGTAACCTGGTGGGGTCAATTGTTTATGACCTAAGCTAGCAGCGCAGAAAATTTTGGCTGCTCAGTCATCAGCTAGCTGATCACTGGAAATTCCTAACTTTCTGATGAAGGTGGCGGTGCCTCCGAAAATTCAAGAACTCCAAGGTGTCTACCATCTATGAACCTCAGGTAAGTCACCTACTTTTTTTCTCTCTCTCCTTTCTTATTAATTGTTTTAATTCAGATGACAATGTCATTTCCTGACTCGTGTGTGTGTGTGTGTGTGTGTGTATATATATATATATATATATATATATATATATATAAACAAATACTGATAAAAATTTTGGCCTTTCATTTTGGATGTCTTATTATTATTGTGTGATTTGAAACTTTATCTATATTTGATTCTTTAATATTATTATATATTTTACTTTTGTCAATTTTAATTTAGGTATGGCATTCCTGACTCTCAGAGCAGCGTTTTTCGAACTGCTTTAATGAAATTGCTACCAAGATATTGCAGAAGTAGTACGATTTGGTTACCTTCTGACACTGCTATGGTACCTCCTCCTCTTCTGGTTGAGAATGGTGTCTCACTTTGTCATACAGTGCAGGATCCTGGTCAATTTATTGTAGTCTTCCCACGTGCTTTCACGTCAAGCATATGCACTGGTTATCTAGTCTCTGAAAGTGTATATTTTGCCCAACCAAGTTGGCTGCAGACAGCAGAGCAAGTGTTCAAGGTAATTTAAATTAGAAAATAAAAAATGCCTGTATTATATGAAGAATTAGATAAAGAAGTAGGTAATTGGCAGGCAAAATTTAGTGTTTAAATATACAACCAAAACATAACACAAAAATTGACAAAATTTATTTAACGAGAAAGACAGAAAACATTTAAAGAATAAACGTAACAAAATAAAAACAACAGTGCTTCTAATATCGGATGGTTGGCTTGCGTCCGTGAGCAACCCTGCAGAAAACCTCTTCAGGTGGGGCTCTGCTAGAGCCAGCTGTGCTCCTCTCCACCACCACTACTCCATCACAGGGTAGTTCTATACTGCCCTCCACCAGGCAAACACAAAAACATCCGACAAAGAGAGCAAGGCAGAACGTAACGCAAGCGTTCCATCACATCATCCCTCCCACAATTTTTTGACTCGCATATGAGCCTTCATTACATATAAAAGTTTCACCCCTTCCCCCTAGGGGTGGTGCCCGTATCTTATCTCCAAAGTATTTGGTTTTGGTTCACGAAGAATATGGAAACAAAATTTTGTTAAAATTGTTCTGTCCTTCAATGTAATAGGTAGAAGTGTGTTTTACCCCATCCAATTCTTCTGTTAGGGGATGAACTGCAATTTAATTATTATTCAAAATGCCAGAATAAAGACTCCAATAGGACCTATTTCGATACCAAACTTCACATTTTTATTTTCATAAGACGCCTCCTACAACCCCACAATGAATGGCATTGAAATTATACACAAACAAATTATCCAAAAACACTATCAAATGAATTAAGGAAATAATGGTAGTTGAAGGATTTTTAAAAATTACCACTCCTCCGACCCTGTCCCAAGTGTTTGTAGCTGTGTATTACCCTAATTGTGTTGGGTTCTGTTTGTTAAGAAAACATGTTCAAAATTCAGTCGAAATTGTTCCACTTGTTAAATATAGTATGTGGAAGTCTGTTTAACCCCCTTTCAACCTCTTTTAAGGGATTATATATAATTTAAATTGCATTTTTTTATGTCAGAATTAAACTAAGTGGCTCGTATAACAGCTGTTTAAAGCGCCATCTTGATTGTTTTCCTGTTATTTTTATTTGATGCCCCTGTGCTTCCACCCATAAGAAAACTCCCCTTTGATTATAGATGGGGTTGAAATTATACGCTAGCAGTATCGGAGGACACACTATGATCCAAGAATGTATTTATAATATAAGAATATTGGCCTTCTTTGCTTATTTAAAATTTCGAACCCCTGCACCCCCATCCTTAGGGGTAGTAGCCGAGTCTTACCCCTACTGATGTATGCCACATGTTAGTCTATCAAAATTTACCAAAAATTATGGCACGGGCAATATGGAGGGGGAAATGGAAGGTCGTCCAGGCAGGGGAGATAGACAATACGCATTCACAGTTAAGTTTTTTGAAAATATCCAATTTTCTGCACGATTTTCTTAATTTTTCTTTCCATAAGAACCTTGTAAAAACTATTAGAAAACTTAATAAACAACGATGACTGAAATCGGGTAAGCTGTTCTCAAGTTATGGTGTAACAAAGGAAAAAGGGATTCATTTATATATATATAATAAGGAAATAAAAGAGAGATAGAAAGTAGGTGTCTTACCTGAGGTTCATAGATGGTAGGTACCTTGTGAGGTACTTTTCGGAGGCACTGTCCCCTTCATCAGAAAGTTAGCCGACAGTTGTCGGCTATCCGATCACTGGAAATGTCTTCCTAAGTCCAAACCTCACAAGGTGTCTACCATCTATGAACCTCAGGTAAGTCACCTACTTTCTATCTCTCTTTCCTTTCCTTATTAATTGTTATATATATTGTATGTACACAGGTATTTTTACACATATATACTGATGCACTCACATGTACTTGTGAAAATAGTGGTGTACTGAACTGTAGGATTTGGTAGACAAAAATGTGACATTTGGAGGTTTGCTGAGTTCTGAAACACTTGGATGACAGGGGTTGGACATTGCCCATTAACAAAATACCTTTACAAGCTATTTTTTTTCTTCTTCAAGTTTTATAAATATTTCCACCAACACCACAAACTTTATAAATAATTCAGAGTCTGTATAGGCATTGCATTGGTTTTTGTATGACACCGGGAGAAGTGTAACATTTTTAAATGCTGTTAGTTTTTTCGATTTACTTATCATCACCAATTTTAATTTATGTTCTTTTGTAGTCAGAATGCAGATTGCTTTTCATGTTTGAGTGTTGGTTAATCTGGAACTTTGAGTAAATCATGGTCAGATAAGGCAGTTTCATCCTGCTCAAATGTTTTAAAGACATGATGGTATTGATTATATTTTTAAGGTCTGTAATGTGACTATAATTTATCATGCTGTATATAAAGGTTATGAATACATTTGTAAGTTTAATGTGTTATAATTTAAGTAACCATACATACAATTCTTCAGTGTTATGCATTATGTTTCATATAATTATAAAATAATTATATCTCTGTTTCTTATGTGTTGTAGGATATCCATGATAGTAGTGAACCTTCTATGTTTTCCCTTGAGAAACTTATATTTAGCATTGCTAATGATACACGCTCAAGTTTTGATGTATTGAAGCAGGTATGTTGCTACTAAATTTTAATTTTTTATGTCAGATTCTTTTTAAATGTAATATCAGCATTTAAAATGTTTGTTATAGAATTATAGTAAAGTTTTTGAAAGAATCATACATTTGAAATTCTTAATATATAATTAACAAGTACAAAATATATAAAGATGTGAGCTATAATTAACTGATTATAATTATTTTAATGAAGACACATCCATGATAGTCTTAATCACAGCTTATATATGCGCTTGGTAGCTGTATTGGTGCAGTGACAAAATCATATCAATCCTGATGCATTACCCAGCTATTTGGTTTATATAAGTGGCATCTTTTTTAAAAAAAATCATTTGTTGAGAACTTTTTCTGTGTCTTGATCTACTTTTCACCAACTTCCAGCTGTCAATTCAAACTACGTCTAAAATAATTTCACAACTCCAGAATAATGCTAATCATCCAATTCAACATAACAATAATAGAAGACTTTTCTTCTTGATATGCATTTTCTTCTAAAAACCTGTTGTAGAATCCAAGCAGTTCTTCAAAGCCCTCTGGTTATAGTTTTTTCACCAAATTGAGTTAAGCCTTTCCATCTCCCCACTAATTGGTATGTATTTTTTCTCAAGTAAAGATAGTGTAGTATTATTAAGTCAATAGTTGATCTTGTTGAGCTGGGAAACAATAACACACCTGGGTCATTCCATGTCAGTTCAACCCAGCCATGACACCCATGGTCTCGGATTGTTATGAAACTTGGCATGTTTGTTTCTTTCATGGATATAAGGAATGATATGAAATATTTCTGCTCTATCACGAATGGTTTTTGTTTTACAGCCTGCTAAAGTTTTTGAAATCGCGTGTTTTTTTTCGATCGGCGGATGAAATGAAATTTGTTCTCCCATAGAAAATACATTATATCTTCCTTATTTACCAACCGATGTTGATGAAATTTTTTATGGGAATACTTCAAAAGGAAAGGAAGCTAGAAAAAAATATTGTATCTATAAACTATCTGTAAGTAGTCTGAAAAAAATTCTGAAGTGGTGAAATGAATTTTTTTAAATGAAATATCACTATCGACGCGAAGCGGAATATCATCGTGAGGGAAAAGGATAACGACGAAAGTTTTTTATAATTATTATTTATAAAGATATACACTACCACATGAAAAAATAAAATTAATGGTTTTTTCACTCCTTGATTGATTTTTTTCACTTAAAAAATAGGAAATGGGTCGTTCCATGTCATGTGGCTCAGTTTTCAGAACCGATCCGCGAGCAACCATTTTCGATTTTGATGAAATTTTTACAGTTTGTACTATGAGGCCTTAGATGATCACCTGAAAAATTTCAGCTCGAAATATGCATTTCTGGCTGAAATACGAGTTTTTTCGCAGAAGGCAGCCGTTCGTCAGAGTAGACGTCGTTCCAAAAATGCCTCTTTTGAGCTTTAATATTGCGGCAGATATTACAGAATAGATCCTGATAATTATTTTCTATGTTAAACCCAATGCTCAGATTACGAAAATAATAAAGAAATGTATCGTCCCTAGCCAGCAACGGCCTCCAAAGTTGACGATAAAATTTTTGTTAATTTTTTTTCTGAAATTCACGAATCCTGAAGGCATTTATATTTTGTACTTCGCATTTCTACACGAATGTCTACAATTCAGATGATTTACAACTTTGAAGTTCTATACTACAGTCAAATCGTTAGTTATTTCAAATAAACGTATCATAAGCAATCAAAAATCCTCGTTTAAACGAGACTTTGTTTTTAATAAATTTAAAGGGAGCAACCACTCTAAATATAGCTGTTATCTCAATGGATTTTAGTGAAAACTATGCTTTCACAATACAAGAAGCAGCTCAAGGTTACCATTAGACCTCAGATTCATCCACAATTCATCCTGTCATGATTCACTGCAATGATGCAAGCAATAAAAAACTGATTTTACTACTATGTAAAACCATTAAGTAAGTTTGGTATACGAGATTCAAAAATCTGTGAGGTCCTTTCTGAAAGAGAACTACCCACATGTAACAAACAATCGGTATTTCAGTGATGGTTGTGCTGGGCAGTATAAAAAGAAGTACAACTTTATAAATCTGTGTTTGCATGAGAAGGACTTTCAGCTCAAAGCACAGTGGTCATTTTTTGCAACCAGTCATAGTAAAAGAGAATGTGATTGTATAGGAGGCACTGTAAACCGTTTAGCTAGGAAGGAAAGTCTTCATCGACATTTGGACAGTCAAATAACGACAAATGATCTTTTTGAGTTTTGCAAAAACACAATTACAAATATTAACTTCCAACTTATTTCTAAAGGAGCAGTTGATACAACTCGCCTAAATTTGGAAAGTTGCTTCAAAGATATTCAAACTATTCCAGGAACCAGATATTTTCACAGCCTTCAGCCAATAAATGAATTTGGAATGATTGAGGCTAGAAAAATAAGTAGTGATGAAACACCGGGTCTTACTTTCAACTTGTGTAAGAAACAGCATACTTTATTTGTGAAAAAAGAAAATTATCCTGGATGTTTCATTGCTTGTATTTATGACACATTATGGTATTTTGGTATGGTGAGTGAGGTGACATGATGTCATAGTAAACTTTTTACATCCTCGTGGACCATCAGCATCATTTTTCTGGCCCCAGGAGGAAGATGCATCTGTGGTACCCGTCACCATTGCATTGCAATTGTGGAACCTCCCAAAACAATGACTGGAATAACTTATGAGTTCTCTTAAGAATATATTATATATGTTCAATATAGTTATAAACAGTGTGCAGGAAGTTCAAATTCAGTATCATAGAGTTTGAAACATTTTTCTTGGTGCGTTTTGTAACATTTTGTAAATCATCTGAATTGTAGACATTCGTGTAGAAATGCGAAGTACAAAATATAAATGCCTTCAGGATTCGTGAATTTCAGAAAAAAAATTAACAAAAATTTTATCGTCAACTTTGGAGGCCGTTGCTGGCTAGGGACGATACATTTCTTTATTATTTTCGTAATCTGAGCATTGGGTTTAACATAGAAAATAATTATCAGGATCTATTCTGTAATATCTGCCGCAATATTAAAGCTCAAAAGAGGCATTTTTGGAACGACGTCTACTCTGACGAACGGCTGCCTTCTGCGAAAAAACTCGTATTTCAGCCAGAAATGCATATTTTGAGCTGAAATTTTTCAGGTGATCATCTAAGGCCTCATAGTACAAACTGTAAAAATTTCATCAAAATCGAAAATGGTTGCTCGCGGATCGGTTCTGAAAACTGAGCCACATGACATGGAACGACCCATTTCCTATTTTTTAAGTGAAAAAAATCAATCAAGGAGTGAAAAAAACCATTAATTTTATTTTTTCATGTGGTAGTGTATATCTTTATAAATAATAATTATAAAAAACTTTCGTCGTTATCCTTTTCCCTCACGATGATATTCCGCTTCGCGTCGATAGTGATATTTCATTTAAAAAAATTCATTTCACCACTTCAGAATTTTTTTCAGACTACTTACAGATAGTTTATAGATACAATATTTTTTTCTAGCTTCCTTTCCTTTTGAAGTATTCCCATAAAAAATTTCATCAACATCGGTTGGTAAATAAGGAAGATATAATGTATTTTCTATGGGAGAACAAATTTCATTTCATCCGCCGATCGAAAAAAAACACGCGATTTCAAAAACTTTAGCAGGCTGTAAAACAAAAACCATTCGTGATAGAGCAGAAATATTTCATATCATTCCTTATATCCATGAAAGGAACAAACATGCCAAGTTTCATTAAAATCTGAGACCATGGGTGTCGAATCGTATTTTTTTGGGTTGGTTTTACGTGGAATGACCCACCTAATTTGAAAATTATGGCCCGATTTTTCTACTTCGTATGTCTGGAAGTTGTGATGACCAGCCACTTTCTATTGAATTTAAATCCACACATTGAACAGCAACAATTTACAACCCCATGAAGCTAAATGGCTCTCTCAAGGAAAGATGGGTAAGTGAAAAATGGTGAAAGATAACAGAAGAATCTATATTTCCATATACAATTCATATTGCTATCACAATACACACACTAACTATAGTGGAAGGTAAAAATAACGTGTGATTAGTGAAATACTTTGTCTGAACTGTAGAATGTGTTGAAAAGAGAGTTAACAGAGATGGAGTTCAGCATTGATGAATTGGCTTTAAGGAGGGCCAGCATGAAACATTGGCCAAAATTGTTGGTGTTGTGGACCTGGGGATAGATGATAGTACTGCCATGGTTTGCTGTGTGGTCAGGAAGAGATTGTTTTGTTTTAGCAATATAGAAAGAAGGGCAGAGTCTGAAATGAATCAGGTATATGATGTGGAGGAGTGGCAGGTAGTTTATTTGATATTTGTTAGGATAGGAGTAGTTTGAAGTGGAGGATTGTGAGGTTGGTACCTGCAAGGTTTGACAATATCACTTAGGTCGTAAGGGTGTCTGAAAGCAACCCTTAGGCTTATGGGGAATATTGTGGATAGGATGTTGTGTTTATCTTGGTTGGATTGCATTACAGTATAGGTGGAGAATAGAGTTGAGTTTTTGTTTTCTAAGAAAGTAGGTTTAAGTTAGGGGTGGACTATGTTTTTTACTTTGGTCAAGGGTGGGTTTCAGGTAGTCATAAAGTGAATAGGGTATGGGGTATTTGTTACTGGAGCTCTGTAGGATATTTTCAATTAATGATAGAATTGATGTGAGTGTAGGTGGGCAGACTGTACCAAGTGAAGCAAACACAATCTCCCTTAAATACTTAACTGTATGGTTAAGGAAGGGAAAGGAAGTAATTCCTTGTGATTATGAACTTTGTATGAGCTATCAAAAATTTACCGTTCAGGAAAGAATTTGGTGGCTTGTAATATAAGAAATATTCAATTTCCACCAGGTCAGTAGGTTTTTAGTGTATGGGCAGACAACATCTATGGTAGCCAGAAGGGTATTAGGTGGAGTGGTTTTGGTCAGGTGTTAGCCATCTGCAACCTCAAAAACAACATTGATATTAACAAAGACTTCTCAGAATTCCAACTTTGCAAAACAATTGTTGTTCCACGACATTCTGATGGCAGTTTCATCCGACTTTTGGTTACATCATTATCTTTTGTTGTTGTTTTTGTATAATTTACCTTTTATTCTGGATGTATGTTTTAAGTTAATGGATTTTTGCTTGATCAGCTGTATATTATGAGACAGCTGAGCTCTGTTACTATTCAGAATCTTAATTATGGTTACATATTAATTAATATTTTTTGTCATAACTATGTTTTTATTAAAGGTGATACCTATGATCTTACAAGTGAGAGAAAAGGAAATTCAACTGCGCAAGCAGTTATTTACACTTGGTCTGAAAACATCTGAACGTCTACCTTTGCCTGAACGTAAGAAGTCACGTTCTGCACGTGAGGAAGATGGTGACTATGAATGTGAAATATGCCGTGCAAATTTGTTTTTATCATTAGTAAGTCTTATTTCCTAATTATGTCTCATTGTTCTTCTAATAATAATTGAATCATAGCACACTAATCATCTTTGTCTCATTTTATATTTCTACTCATTATAAATTGATTTTCATTTAATAATTGCTTATCTTTTAGTGTGTGGGCGTGTGTAATTAATGACAATAGTGAGGCAGATTCAAGATGACAAAATGAATTCAGTTATTAACCATGAACTACATTTATCTTCAAATTTTTTTTGTGATACATTGTTCCCAACTTCACTTTTTTCCATTTTTTGTCACCTGAAATGTTGTGATTTATTAAAAAGTAAATATGGTCACATTGTACTGCAATGTTTTGTGTTTGAAGTTTAGTGACAGCTAGTGTTACAGATGAAAATAGGGAATAAAATGAGTAGGGAAGGTGTGAGGTGAACAAGTATAAAATTAGGTTTAGAAGTGAGGAGAATTATTTTAAAATAAAAAGTGTGTAATTATGTCATCAAATGAGGCATGCAAATGGGAGATAGACACCACCATGCCAACTAGGAGCAGCCAATTGGAACCTTGGATGCTTTAGGCCAGCTTGCCTAAGATAAGGATGAAAAGGTTTCCAATTACCGAAACTAGGCACTTCACCTAAAAGATATTGATGGTGATAGTAGTCTATAAAATTTCATGTTTAGTAAATGCCACCCAGTTGGAAACCTGAGAGCAATTTCAGTCACTTTCCTATCTCCAAATTTCATTTCTAAAACACCCAGCAAACAACTGTTTCAATACACAGCATTTACCATCATTTCTTTAAGTATGTGTACATATTGTCATTTAATTTATGCATATTGTTACAGGTAACTAATTCTCATGAAGAAGGAGTTTATTGTCTTCCACATGCAGTTGAGCTATTAACAAAAAAGAGGCATCATCTTAAGTTTTGTAAACTTATGTATACTTATGATCAGGTGAGATTTTCACAAATATAACTTCTCAGAGTTTGAATTCAGGGAAATTAGGAATGAGGGATATTTGGAAGAATGTTTTAATAAAGGAGATTCACTCCTGGTTATTGAGAATGTTTGGTAATTCTTCGTAATAGTTACACAGAAATGATCTATTGAATTTGTTGAAACATTTTAAGAATGTTGAAGCCATTCCCTATATGATTACAGTTGAAGCATTGTCACCGTAAACTTCCACAAGCAATTAATGTGCTTCATCTGCACTTTTCTTTCAATTAAAGCAGAAAACAAAAACCTGCAAATGCTGCTGAGTTAACACTAAACTTGTCGTATTCAACACAGTAAAAAACAAGGTTCTTTATATAGTTCCTCAAGCACTATAATCTGAATGTGATGTCTATAGATCATTTCAGTGTAATTAACAGGAAGAATTACCAAATATTCTCAATAATCAAATTTCAGTGCTAGATCTTGGTATTTATTGACAATTACTCTATGGTTTTTAAAAACCATTTGTGTTTTGATACTTTATCAATACTAAATATTTCTCAATTAATGGGAGTACAGATTAGTTTGGTTTATTTTCAAAACATAGCTCTGGCTGTTATGAATGTGTGGTTAACTAAATGATCTGATCACTACATTAACTGTCAAAAATATGTCATTCAATTAATGTAACAGCATCTTCTTTGAGTGTACAGTCCATTGAGGGCCTTGGCCTACCAGGTCAACTGCAGACTGTCATTTTATGTAGCACCTTCTGAATTTGGAGTGATACATGGTGAGTGTATCAATTCTCCAGCAGTCTTAATCCCAGTTTATGTGACCATGATGGCGCAAACATCCAAGCCCATGCCAGGATTCAAACCCAGGACCTTTGTGTTGGTTTCAACATTTCAAGAATGGTGATTTCAATGTTGAAGACAAGCCTCACTTTGGACAGACAAAAAATTCAAAGACAAAGAATTGGAAGTATTATTTTATTCAATGAAGATTCAACTAAAACACTAGAGGAGCTGATAGATACATTGGGAGTGACTTGACAATTAGTTTCCTTACGTTTGAAATCCATAGGATTGATACAAAAGAGGCAATAAGGTGCCTCATGAATTTTAACCGAGATATGTTGAAAGGAAATCTTTTTCTTGCAATCAGCTGATTGAAAAGCAAAAAAGAAATTTTCTTTTTACACCAGTTATTGACTAGAGATGAGAAATGGTTATTCTCCAATAACCCTAAGAAAAAGTATTCCATGATATACTCAGTCAATCATTGCCATCGACCAAAACATCAACACCAAAGCCAAATGTTCATAGTTCGAAGATCATTCTGTGCATCTGATGGGACTGAAAGGGTGTATGTGTATTACAAGCAAAGACATTATAAAGTTATTATGCACTACAATACTCGGCCACATATTGCAAAAGTTGTAAAAAGTATTTGGAAATGATCAAGTGGGATATTTTACCACACCCACTGTGTTCTATAGACATTGCTCCTTCTGATTACTGACAGATGCAGAAATCAAAAATTGGCTTGAAACTTGGATCACTTCAAAAGATGAATCAATTTTTGAAGATGGAATTCAAAATTTCCGGAGGGATGAGAAAAGGTCATAATTAGTGATGGACGACACTTTTATTTATATCTTGTAGCATTCATATGCTCAGATCTAGGAATATATTTGAACAGTATATGTCGTTAGGAAAGAGTCTCACTCATTCCATTTTCTGATGAGAACAATAAGTAAGGGTACAAACAAAACTCTATAATTGGCTTATAAGTTCCTTATCTGCGTATATTCCAATGCAATGTCCGTAAAAGAAATGTTCCTGTTTATAGAAAAAGTAGAGAGAGAAAAAAAAACAGGGCTCTGAACATGGATATAAGTAGAAATAGTTCTTGGGTTTCCACTTCGGTGCAGGTGCGATGAAAACACGACGTTTCGGCGACCAAGTGCTCTGTCATCATCTTCAGAGAGAGCACTTGGTCATCGAAACATCGCGTTTTCATCGTACCTGCACCGAAGTGGAAACCTAAGAACTATTTCTCCATCAACTACACAGGGAAAGCCTCAGCTTATGGATATAAGTAATTTTACAAATTAGAATGAAAATCACTACAAGCTAGGCAAAGATATTCTAAGCTTTGTGTGAGCTACTCTAATGATTTGGCAAATAAATTATTACCATTATATTAATCTTTATTTAGGAATGTTGCATACTTTATGTGTTCACTTTACATTGCTACTGTATCAAACACAATACTCAGCAAAGCTGCCAATCTTATTTGTTGCATTGCCAAAGTCCAACACCTTCTCTCAATGTAACATATAAACAAATAAATAAATTAATCCAGCAAGATTTAACAATATTCCTTTCGCTACACTGATCCAAGTATCTCAAAACCTATTATTTGTTTAATCCCTTTGTGAGTATATATTCTGGTTGTTCAGTTAGAAAATTTCTTTGAGATTGATTAATGTTCACATCATTCTATGTTAAGGAATTTTCCAAATCAATCTTAATCATATCTTGAAACACTTGTGTCCCTTTTTATTTCTACACTATTATTTTGCACAAAATATATCTAATAACCTTACAAATTTTCTTCATCAAGCCTATTTCTTCTGTCTTATCCCATTTTCTTCTTCCTACCTTTGGGATGTGTATATAAAATGATGTACCAAAACTTTTCAGCTGGTTTAAGTCATATTTTTTGTTGGTACACAATCACGATGGCGGGCAATGACTCTGGATCCTTTGTTGTGCAAGACATGTTGGGCAGGCTAGGATAACAAAAAGGAAGTGAATGTAGATAAATTTTCAAAAGTTCAAAGTGATGAAAGTCGAGAAAAAACGAGTCCTCATATATATATATATATATATATAAACAATTAATGGGGAAAGGACAGAGAGATAGAAAGAAGATGACTTACCTGAGGTTCATAGATGGTAGACACCTTGTGAGGTTTAGAGAACTTGAATTTTTGGAGGCACCGCCCCCTTCATCAGAAAGTTAGGTAGACATTTCCAGTGATCGGCTAGCCGACGACTGACAAAATTTACCACCAAATCAGCGGCACTGCCATGGGCACCCGGATGGCCCCTTCCTATGCCAACCTGTTGATGGGTCAACTGGAACAACAACATCTAAATTCCTCTCCACTGAAACCCTTAACCTGGTTCCGGTTCATAGATGACATCTTCATGCTATGGACGCATGGACAAGATGCCCTATCAGACTTCCTCGACCTCAACACTAAATTCCCCGTCAAGTTCACTTGGAACTGTTCCCCGACCAACATCACCTTCCTCGATGCGGACATCCAACTAAATTCAGGCCTCATTAACACTTCTGTCCACATAAAACCAACTAACACCCTTCAGTACCTCCACTTTTCCAGTTGCCACCCTGAACATACCAAACGATCCCTCCCCTACAGCCTTGCCTTTAGGGGAGCCCGCATATGCTCTACTCTGGACAGCCTAGCATCCTACACCAACCGAATATTCAATGACTTCCGGAACAGAAATTACCCCACAGACCTCCTCCAAAAGCAAATTACCCATGCCCTCTCCACCTCCCAAATAGCCAGTTCCACCCCCAACCATCATACAGAATGTAGTCTTCCCCTAACCACTACCTACTTCCCCGGACTACGTAAACTGAACTCTTTCCTCCGCCTTGCCTACACTGAACTACAATCCAACCCGGACATAAAGAACATCCTCCCGACCATACTACCCACCTACCCACCCGCTGATTTGGTGGTAAATTTTGTCAGTCATCGGCTAGCCGATCACTGGAAATGTCTTCCTAACTTTCTGATGAAGGGGGCGGTGCCTCCGAAAATTCAAGTTCTCTAAACCTCACAAGGTGTCTACCATCTATGAACCTCAGGTAAGTCATCTATAAATATATATATATATAAAATAGGGAAAGAAGGTGTCTTACCTGAGGTTCATTGCTATTACACACCTTGTGAGGTTTGGAATTCTTGAATTTTCGGAGGCATCACCCCCTTCATGAGAAAGTTAGGAAGACATTTCCAGTGATCTGCTAGCTGATGGCTGGAAATGTCTTCCTAACTTTCTGATAAGGGAGGGTGGAGCCTCTGAAAATTCAAGAACTCTATACCCACAAGGTGTCTACCATCTATGAACTTCAGGTAAGTCACCTACTTTCTATCTCTCTGTCCTTTCCCTATTAATTGTTTATATGACAATCATGGTTTATCACACTGTCACACGGCAGTTTGCCCCTATCAGTACATCCACTCCAACACAACATATCAGTTTCGTGTACTGATTTTGTTTCCTTATTTTATTTTTAAATGTTTACTTACCTGGATATAGTGTTGTTCAATGTATTTCATGTTCTTCAAAATGATAAAATAGAACTTTCAATTTAAAATATAGAATTATTTTATTTATTGTTTTCAGTGAATATAATGCTATGTGGTGTATTTGTTTATCTTTAAGTGATTATTGTTTTATTGTGACTTTGGTAATTTAATTGTTATTAATTTTATACTCTCAGTAGTTTCATTTCAATTTATTATCATAATTAAGTTTTATTGTGGTTTCAGTCGGAGCTAAATGAGATTGTCCAAAAAGCTCAAGAAAGAATGGAGGCGAAGAAAGGACAAAAGAAGGGTACAAAATCCTGAAAGTGTTAACAAACATCTTAAGCATAACCTACCCTAATTTGAACAAGTCCTCCAATTGTTGTTCATTGTGATAATTTCTTACAATTGAGATTTAATAGTTAGCTCTGATTGTGGCTTTTGTGTGTTAGTAGTGTCATCTCAGGAAATTGTTTAATTTGAATGTAGGCATACTTTTGGGTACCTTATTATATGTATTATATTGTAATTTAATTTTTTGAAGTGTAGTCTTAACTGCAAGGTTGTGATTAATCTATATTTTATCTCAAATATTAATGGTAGTGCAATGTAAAAAAGAATGTATTTATTTAAATATTTATGATGTATGTTTTGCTCAGGTCTTGGCTTATTCCTACTCATTTATACTACTATGAAGAAATTTTAGACATGACTCGTGTATTTATATATTTATTTAACAATAACAGAAAGTCAAATTGACTTCTCGGATGTGTTCTTTATTACAGTAATAAAATATTTTACAAATAAATTATATTTCTGTTGACCATCTCAAATTTCCATGATATTTTATAGAAAAGTTTCTGTTGGCTTCAAACTAAAGTTAGCAAAATGTTTGATTTATATTCACTTCAAGTTACAGGCATAGGTCTGAAAGTACATTGTGTCAGTTGCAGACATCACAGTATTAAAATAGGCATAAAAAATGGTGCCCACTCAATTAGTGCAATATACAATACACAATAGATTAATTTTAGTTCCTAAATAGGGGGGCGGTGAATTCGGTCTATGCTCTGGGAGCTGGAACCAATGCTTCACCACTGACATAGTCTTCTTATACTTAAGTAGTTACAACTTTGCCAACAAGTTTCATGAATTGTGTGCGCTAATAAACGTTATAATGTTAATGTAAGTTAAGGGCGGAGGGGCTGCTGTGGCGGATGACTACACTGGTGCAGAGTTATGAGACATTCAAAGAAAAACCTTAAAAGTTTACTATATAATCCAAAGTGGGTGCCAGTGGTCTATAAGTTGGTAATCATTTTTTTAAATGATGTGCCACTTATCCTTTAGGTAGCAGCATTGTGCAGATGCGCAAACACCAGCGTAAGAACAGTATAAAGATTTCTGGCTCAGTAGCAACAAAAAACATAGACAAACAGCATTTTGTGATAGTTTTTTTGCAGAGTGATGGTGTGAAATCTATTGGCATTGTTTGCCGAACATAGGTCCAGTATGGGGATGTCTATTTGTCACAACAGCTAGTGTGTGAATGGTGTGGGAAATTCACAAATTTTGTGACGTCTGTAATAGATGGTCCGCCACCATGCCAGGCATATTGTTTTGTGACTCCCGAGATGCCGCAAAGGACCACACGAGAAACGTGTACAAGACCTCCTTCAAAATTATCTTCAGCAAGCCATTAGAACAAGATTCATGGATTGCTATTGACAGGTGTTCTTCTGCAACATGGCAAAGCACTGCCCCATACTGCTCGTGGACGGTTCAACAATTGCAGACTTGTAGTTTGACTGTCTGGCCCTCCTACCATACTTGACTTAACCTTGCCAAGTGATTTCCACATGTTTGGACTTTTCTTTCTTTATTAATTATTTAGAACATAATTGGCCTGTTTTCTAGTACAAAATTGTTTTACAAAAATTATTCTATTATTTTTCTTACAGTAATACTAACTAGCTAAAAACTAGAGATAAGATTAGAGTGGTTATGGTGAAGAGGGGGGGGGGAGGTAAAAAGAAATTGCTGTTAGATCACAGCTGGAGAAGATAATTAGGCTGGATGTATACAGAAGGGAAGAATGAATGGGTACTCTAATATTAAGGGAGAGGAAAACTATGGTAGGTAGTAGCAGCTTCATTCCTCTTTATACATTAAATGGGTATTTTCAAACTAAGATTTTATAAATTTTATTTATTTATTTTAGTTTTGCTTTTTTTATTTTTTACATCAAATTGGAAGAACTTGCCTGCAGGGGGTCTGTAGAGCAGATAGTGTATTATGCAGAATGCTCTTCCTGCAAAGTTCTAACAGTGATACTGCGTGGAGACACAGGAGGTCAGCCTTCACTCTATTCTTGTCTTTTGGGCTTTCCTTTAGAGGCAGGAGACAGCCTTTCGATGTTTTACGTCCTCCTCTCTACTTCCTGCGTCTCCACTTCTGATATATCTTCGCATCCAATTCTCAATACTGATTTCCAAACATGCTCAATATTTTTAATATTCCCATTTGAATTAATATTTGTACCTTATATATTTGAAAATACTAATGTATGGCGTAAATAAATATTCCACTTTAATTTGTCTTTTGCTGCTTTAAGGATTTTAGAGGACTCAAAAAGCTCATTTTGTTGGGTAAACAGGCTACTCCCCTTTAATAGCATAGGCAGGGAAATGAAAAGGGGGAAGCGGAAGGTAGAGCAGGGTTGACTAGGGTACCTGGGCTACAGTTTAAGGAACCTTCCCGGTGTTTCACTTAAAGAGATGCAGGGAAAACCGTAGAAAACCTGCATCAATAGTCCTGCTCTCTCTGTCGCCGTCGCCAAATGATCCACAGGCCAGGACTATTGGTTCCGGCTCGCGTCCACTTACGCGGCAGATAACCGTGACTGTGGCCTGTCAAAAAGATCCGCTGGTATGAGGTGAGATGTTCGTCGAGTTTCAGATAACTACAAATATTTTTCTCAACTCATGTAAAAACGTGCTACAACTACATAAAATAAGGCCACTTAGCAAAATACATCTCTATTGCTCAAATAACCGCTTACATTGAGAATCCCATAGGTCAAAGCATTCAGGCAAACATAACCAACTAATATGAAAATCTCCCATCACCTCAAACAATGGGCATATCTCAAATTACTACTGACCCAAATAAAGTTATAGAAAAGACAATTCTGGCAGTATTATTTTCACTTTGTCGTCGGCAGAACACAAAGAGCACCTGAGCGTGATCTTTCAGTGCTCAAAACGGAATCGTCGTGAACATGGATAAATCAGTCTTTAGTCTACCGGGTGTGGTCTTCCTCGGCTACCGCGTCTCCAAAGAAGGTTTGAGTGCAGTCTCGGAACGCAACAGGGGTCTACCGCGGTTCCTAGGAATGATGAACTTCTTCCTGACGCAGCGACCCAGCAGACCGTGTTAAGCTATGGTTTCCTAGGAAAGCGTTGTCCGTCAGTAGCGGACGTAATGCTGCACGTTTGACGGATACGGACAATACAGAGGTGTAAAGTTAGAACGACGTTAACGCTGACGTCCCGTTTGCGGTCAAACAGCAGGTATAAGGGCTGACCCTCTGAGCAGCTAGTAAGAGGATTAATTACGTAGTGGACTTTTATCGATGATACTTAGAGATATTTCATATGACATTTTACTTTAAAATATTTTTATATATCTATTCCACGCACCATTACAAAAAAAAATGATACCAAACAATATATACTATATATATATATATAGCGCAACATATTTGATACAGAGCTAACGTATATATATTACATCGGGAAGCTTTTAAATGTTTTGTTGTTAATTTTATTATTATTGTTAACGTAACTTATTATAATTTTTGAATTGAATTATATTAGGAATACAGAACGTGAACTGAAATTAGCTATTACTACGACACTGGGCATTTCAATAACAACTATATTAATCCCTTTTATTTATACAGATATTTTCATTTCACATTGGAAAAATTATAGAAAATTCAACTATTATTACAAAAACTATCGAGCTATGGAAAGATGGAGTAAATATCACTAGTAAAATTCTGGGATGTATGTAAACTGATTTTTAAAGGCAAATATTATATATTTTACTACACTTCTAAAATTATTTACATTATTAACGTTAGTTTTAGCTTTTACATTGCCCAATTCATTAAAAAAATATATGTTTCCGTTTTATTTACATAGTTTAGTTCACTTCACACTTGGGAAAAATTATCTAAAATTCAATAATTGTTACAAAAAGGAATGAGTCTTGAAGAATGGAGCAATCATTGATAATATAAATTGTGGTGGGAAGAAGTACCAAGTATACGCTTGCCCAAAGACCTGAAAGGTTACCTATTGGTATTAGTTACACAGGTTCAATTCTTCAAATCCTCATTACTTACTGTGGACTTCTGTCGATTTTATTGTATTCTATACATATTGATTCTACGCACAATAACAATAAATTATAATTAACAATTAATCAAATTATTGTACTGTAATCATAATATAATATATTTAAAAAAATAATCGAACTTTATCACAATCTTAAATAAAGTAATTTTTTCCAACTTAATAGAATACAAAGAATGGTCAAAAGTTAGAAATGGAATAATTAATTAGGCCATGTTTCGTCTCCAAATTTTTAATTTCGGCCGCGGATTTTACAGGAGCAACAGGAATTTTTTAAAAATTTAATTAAGGAACTTTCCTAAAGTTGGGGGACGAAACGCATTTTAATTAAATTATTCCATTTCTGTCTTTTGTCCATTCTTTGTGTTTTATTCATTAGAATGTGACTGATAAATAGATGCTGCATAATAATAGGTCTTTTATTCCAGTAATTTACGAATTAGAGCACTTCTGATTCAAAAGCACACATCAATAATTGTTAGAACAAGACGCACATCAAAAATATCAGCAATAGCGCCTAGATTAACAATAATCGGGTACGGGGATGCAGGAAGTCCGAGACGTAAACAATCCTTGCTATTAAAGTACGAGGTCTTTCCCGGTGAATGGCATGTATAAATTCCTCTCGGGTTTCCAACCGGGTCAAAGATTTTAACAGTGACGTTTCGATGGCTTGCTCTGCCATCATCCTCAGACTGAAGTGTCAAATTCGGTGAGTGTAAGCATTTATATAGTCTGAGGCAAGTCTGCAAGCACATTGAGCCTGGCTTGGAACCCATTGTTTCACCGGAGGAACGCGGGGCTGAGTCACGGGACCCCAGATGCAGCGGAGATGGGCCGCGTGACCGCAGCCACGGGAGACTAGAGCATGACTAAGCAAGTGGACCAATGGGGGACGCCCTCGCTCCCGCGTCAACATCTAGCCAATCACAGGCGGTCTGTGTTTGCCTCAAACTATATAAATGCTTACACTTACCGAATTTGACACTTCAGTCTGAAGATGATGGCAGAGCAAGCCATCGAAACTTCACTGTTAAAATCTTTGACCCGGTTGGAAACCCGAGAGGAATTTATACAATCCTTGCTATTTCAGAATTTCTTTTCCTAGAAGTTAGGTAAATAGGGAAAAAGTTAAAAATCTGCATACAATGGACCAGACCCAAAAGCACTGCCTCAACAAATATTGTTGTTTCATTTGTGATTGTTAGAGACAAGCTTTTGTCCCACGCACGTGAACTCGATGTAACTTTGTCCAAGACGTCAAACTCTACACGATCTACCAAAAGTGATATGTAACTATCGAATATCTCGATTTCCATGGACCAGTGACAATACTTTTAGAATTATATATTCGGTTATTTCAGAATGTATGGCTGCTACCACAAAACCTATAGGCAATACAGTACATTATGCACCTGACTATTATATAACATTTAAAGTGCAGGAGAAGTATTTGCTACAGGTTAAAGAATGCTGATAATGCACTTCAATTACACATTAAAAACTCAATCCCGATGTCCGTGCTAGAGAAGATTCCACTCATATTTGAGAAATGTTTAAAAATTACTTTAACGGACCAGGGGAGTTGAAAGGCATCGTAAACATTAAATCACTATGGTTAGTGATTTTACTTGAAGTCCCTATTTTATATAGGTTTAACTTTGAAATGACGTCCGTATCCTGGAGGAAAACGTTGGAGAATTGTTTGTGAACGCCATCACGGACGTAATCCAACTGCTGGCTCAGGTAGTTTCCTAGGAAACCTTCCATCCCCATCTAGCTACACAGCCAACTTTCCTGTGACGTCATCATCCGCTACTGACGGACAACGCTTTCCTAGGAAACCATAGCTTTACAGGAAGCATTGTCTGACCTCCACGGCGCTCAACGGGTACCGTGGACATCCAAATCCGCCTGCGCCTTCGAGAGCTGAAAGTTCTCGCCCGCCGACGGCACTCTGTTGGCCTACCCCGACCCTACAGCACAACTCGTCTACATTACTTAGATCTTCCAAAAAAGACTACTGAGCATTCGATCGAAAGTATAATAGTCTGCTTTGAAAATCAAAGTAATGTAGAGGCATAATTGTACAAGTATCTGACGATTATCACTTCTATATGAATAGTGATAAACTGGCAAGTATTAAAAACTAACAGGTACATTCAATTATACAGTGCTAGATCCAGGTTAGTATGAAACGTTTTGACAGAAATTATTACATCATAGATTGAATGGAACATATGTATGATTGTTATAAAGGTGAATATGGCAATTAGCCGAAAGCTCCTGAGAAGGTAATTAAAATGAAGTAAAGGAATATATGAGAGCGTAATTTGGTATTTCAAGAATTATCTAACTTGTAAACGCTGTGTGATCTCTATAATAATAAGTGTTGTTAAGAAGAAATAACGAGTACATTAATGGAGAAGGAAGAAAAAAACAGTATAGTAGAGAAATGGGCACTCTTGAAACAAGGAAATGATTGGAGAAGTCGACGAAAATATAATAATAGCTCAGACAAGTAGGAAAGTACTGACAAGAGGAGACATATTAAAAATAATTGATGAGATGCGTAAATATAAAAATAAAAGACATCAAAATGGTAAAGAGCAGTTCAGACGACTTAAGAATGAGATAGGTAGGAAGTGGAAAACGGCCTAAGAAGCTTGGCTCCAAGAGAAATGCAAAAAGGTTGAAGATTTCATGGTGAATGGGAAAATAGACGCATATTATAGGTAAATAAAAGAAACATATGGAGAGAGGAAACAATATTAGTGGACTTATGGTTTTGAAATAAATGAGACAGATATGAGTGGATCAGCCGTACGATTCCCAGTGGGAATATACAATCATCGAGTCGCTGTATCGAAAAGCTACGTCATATCTCGTCGAAATCATTTTCTAGGAAAAGGCATTGCCATAGATTTTATCAGATTATAACTTTTGTGGTCAACTATTCTAAGTAGCTGGAGTGTTGAGCAGAGGTGATTCCTAATCCTGAACTGCTTCTGTCTTAGGCGATCGTTTTCTGTGCAGTGCTGTAAGATCATTCGCAAAATGACCTTCTCGACCACATTACCTGGGTAGCAAAGAAAAATTCTTAGCTGTAGTTGGTAGGAAGCGAATGGTATTTCGTAGGTTTCCGAAAGGCGTACGGGAAGTGTTATTTGCGGAAAAGTGCATTCGTTATGTTAATGATCTGTTCGAGTTCTTGGGGTAGAGCTGTTTGAGCACTCGATTCTGAAATCAGGCGTCTTACTGGGGAAACTTTGTCGTATTAGCCACATAATTTCCTTTATGTTTGTAAGCTATAGAGGCTCGGGAATGCTTGGCCTGTCGACGGTGTAACCGTGTGATAATTTAATATTTAAGTATAGTGTCAATTCGAATCCTTTAATTGTGGATTTAAATAAATTAACTCTAACTTTTATAGGCCGTAATAAATAAAGATTATAGGACGGGAACACAAAGGAGTATTGTTACGACAATACGACCTGTGTTATGCAATAATTTTGGATAGTTGTATGTTTTATTACAAAAGTATCAGTTTTATACTGCCTCAGTAATGGGACATACGTTAGTTAATTATTATATAACAGCTATTTTATCGTGTTAAAAATTAAATATATAATAATTAGCATAGGTGATATCGATTAATGTATATTTGTTTATCTAGCCGTTGCTATGACAATACCAGCGATATCGTTTATCTCTGCGCGCTATAATGTGTTTTTTGGGGGGCTAACAGACTACATGAGGGTGATCCTGAAGCAGGCAACTCCCCTTTAATAGCATAGGAAGGGAATTGAAAAGGGGGAGATGTGGAAGGTAGCCAAGGGTTAACTAGGGCCCCCGGGCTGTGGTTTATGGATCCTACCCGGTGTTTCACCTAAAGAGTTGCAGGGAAAATCCTAGAAAACCTGCATCAGGTAGGTCGGGCATTGGGTACTATTCTCATGCCCTTCCGAATGACGGGAGAAGAGTTTTCTGTGGAGTCGCAGAAGTCCCTTCTCCGTGTCGTCACAAGTTTTAGGAGGCTGTTGGCCGACTGATCCAATGGGATCAGCGGACAACTATTGCTTTATGTCCAAGGTTTTCGACCCCAGTACATATACCTCCTAAAACAGGTGAAGGTGTGTCGGCATGGTAGAACTTTGATAAAAAAACAGAGATAGTGCGAGGCATTCCCGTCATAATCAGGTGAGCCCCGCAGTCACTCTGGGGTGAAGCGCGTGCGAGAAAACTCCAGCAGGCTCATAGAGCAAGATTGCTTTTTTTAAAATTTTGGTTAACAGACTACATGATGGAGATCCTGAAACAGGCAACTCCCGTTTAATAGCATAGGAAGGGAATTGAAAAGGGGGATGCGGAAGGTAGAGCAAGGTAGCCAAGGGTTAACTAGGGCACCCGGGCTATGGTTCTGCTAAGAGTAGTATTGGACTGTGATATTCCATGGCGTATTCTGTGGCATGAAAGCTAAATGTAAAAAAAGGAACGCGAACATAAAAAAAGGAGATTCGAGCTCGAGACGTCATAGCGGGCGGACGTATCTGTTTAAGCCATCCATACATTGAAGAAGAGTAGTCGAGAATCTAGCTCGAGAAATTATTGCGGACACATCTGGTTTAAACTTCTTAAGCTAATAGAGGTTGCCGCCGACCGCTGGAGTCGCAGTAGGGCGTGGACTCCTATCCTTACTGACTTAACGCACAATTGGAGGAAAGGACCTTTTGGTGCCTAGTTGCTGCTGCTGGGGCAGCTTCAACAAGACGAGGCTGCCTGCCTCCCATGGGTCTAGGATGATTCGGCGCAAGGTTGGGCGCGGGGACATTACGTGGCGATAAACGATAATATCGTGGACACTTGTTTCAAATAAGTTATTTTATACAAATACACATCTTATATTAATATTAATAAAATGAAAAACAGCCTATATATCAGAAAAAAGTTATATAAACTTTATTAATAGTAGTTTGTTCACGACGTTCCGTTTCTAAATTTTAAAACCTCATCTTTTACGTTTAAAATAAAAATGAATATTTACAATATATATGTGTAATACAATTATGTTATAAAATGAAAAATTATTCACGGAAATAAGAAATTAAAATGGATAAAACTTTTGTTGTGCATGTCGCTCAAGCAACGAGGCTGAAATAACAGTTACCAAGAATAACTCATAAGCGTATTGTTAGATCCAGATTTACAATGCAAAACTTTACAATGAGTTAATTCTGTATAGAGAATTATCATAAGTTGTTCAAAATACCAAAATGTACATTTCTAATAATCCTGATGTCATCTTTAGTGAATCTGACTAAATAGTTTTATAAAGTTGAAACGTTATTATCAGACAAATAAATACATAAAACTTGCAATAAAAATTAAATCCATTACTTTAATTATTGATCAATTAGAAATTAACTTGAAAAGACTTGTGGACAGTAGTACTTTTAACTCCTACTAGTTTTTAACTTCTGATAATATTGCCAGAACCTATGCTCTAGCATATAATTTATCTTTCAGAATTATCGTTTCTTCTAAAAACGGCCCTCTTCATAACATTTCTATATTTTTATATAATTCTCTTCATGAGAAAAATAATTTTACAGTCAAAACGTCTTTTAAGTCACTAATGATCATGTTTTCTTATCATGCTCCAATTACACCAAGGTTTAAAAGTAGATTGGGTAACTACGTTTCCAAATTGACAAAAATTATTATATCAAAAATTCTTATCATAATAAATGTAATTATAAATTCCACTTATTTTTCGTTCAATAACATTTACTATCACGAAATCATTGGTTCTACCTTGGGAATTTTTCTTTTTCGTTTTTTCGCGCAAATTATGAGAGATTTGGAAGCATTATGTATTACATCTTTAGATTTAAAACCACTGAGATATTTCAAGTATGATGACTTTTTTGTATCATCCTCAGATTCCACATAAACCATTTGCTCAATACTTTTAATAATTGCAACCCTGAAAGAAACTTTACAATTGAAATTGAAAAAGATCACTCTGTAAATTTCTTGATGTTTTGGTTATTGTTTCTATCAATAAGATAGTTACCAATTGTTATAAAAAGATCTACTTACTCAGGAATAATTCTTAATTAAATGTCAAATCACCCATTATTCCATAAGATACTATGGTTTATAATTTAGTAAATAGGGACGTCAAATTATAACGTCAGGCTATCATAAATTTAATCTGGGAAAAATATAAATAGTGTTCTTAATATTTATCCTTTGCATTTCGTTTAAAAATACATTATAATTGGGTTGACTACGATTAATATGAAATTAATAATTTACCCGTAAAATTACGCGGTAAGAAATAATACATACTTAATGACTTATGATTTAATGAATTATGATATCCGAATTACCTTAAAATCTTGCAATAATTTAAGCAATGTTAAAATATTAAAAATAAAATTAATAATTTCGGTACAACTAGGCTATATACCAAATTATCGGTTTATATTGTAATTACAGTTACATTGTCAAACTACACGCACATTTAATATCCGCATTAATGGGACTTGGAAAAAGATAAAATTCAATGAAAAAAATTATTCAGTTTTGTGGAAGCATATATATTGAATCAACCATAAGATTTATTAGAAAAATATTATAATTTCAAATGTAAAATATAATATTTATTTTAGACTGAAGAGTAAGGTGCATCACATTAGAACAATTCGGCTATTATTATTATTATTAAAAAAAGACAAGTAATTAAAATAAATTTAAATCGGTTCTTTTATAAAACTTATGTGTCACTCATGGATAAATATTTTTATTTTTATTTTGAACACAAAACTCTCATGAGTTATTGTTACTAATTGTACAATGAATAAGTAATTTGGCATCTTCAAATATTAATGAAAAGTTCAGAAAATTTGTCATAAAAACGAAGCCTAATATTTATTTAAATAAACCTACGACGTTTCGACCATATTTGTGGAATTCATACTTATAGCTTGTTTTACTATTAATGTTTTACAACTCTCGGGTATTGCAACTGATTCAGTGTTTAGGAATATATTTAAAAAATTTGATAAACATTAAATTATATGTCTTGTAATTTTAAATGAGCTTCGCGCTGAAACGGCTGCTTTACGTGTAATAATTTTATGCGAGTTTCGCGCCGAACTGGCTCGCGCCGAATCGGCTGCGCCCAAGTGGCTGCGCCGAATGGTCCCATCCCGGCCTGCCATTTCCCGAGTTGGGCGCTCTGCCCGGCGATCGCTGAATGAACCTTACAAAACTGTATGTTTCTACGTACGATTATGTTGTTGCTGAATAAATTAATTTTTTTTGTCCATGTCTCGATGTTGTATGATATATAGACCGACACTCCTCGAGTCCAAAACGAGACAAGTGCCTTCCCTCTAGCGAAGAATAGGGTGGGAACTTACAATATATATATGGATATGTGGGGATGCTAGTCTTCCAACGGACGTATCCCCAGGTTGAGAAATGGGGACGACTACCCACATATGGATGGTATCGATTTTTCGGGGCGGACAAAAACCAGCATGGTGACGGGCAACGGGCCTCACTATTACCGGCTTGAGGCACGAGGAAAGTGATCTAGGAATGAATCAATGTTGGACTAACACAAGCATCCCTGGTACAGTTTTAATGGTTGTGTTACTGTTGCACGGCAGAAAGCAAGGGGAAACTACAGCCGTGTCTTTAATTTCCCACGTACATGCAACGCTCAACGCATGAAAATATGACAGCATCCCGGAAGTAAAGTAGTCCCAATTCGGATCTCCGGGCGGATGTCATCTGAAAGACAAAAAGTGACGTTCTACGAATATAAACGTGGAATGGCAGAAGTTTAAACTGTGTTGGTAGATAAGAAAATTTACAAAGGGAAATGGAGTGGTTTAAGTTAGATATAGTAGGAAATATTGAAGTTAGATCGCAAGGAAGAGCAAGATATTTGGTCGGATGAATATAGGATGATTAGCATAAAACCAAGTAGAGGGAATGCAAGATAGGTCTAGTAATGCATAAAAGGCTACGGAAACGAATAAGTTATTATAAAAAATATAGTGAAAGGCGGTTACGATATCGTTATAAACTAAACCGCAGCCAACGTCAATCATCAAAGTTTTTTTGCAAATAGTCCGCAGAGGAAGAATGTATTTGAGAAATTCTACGAAGAAATTGTAGAAATAATGAAGTATGATAATGATAAGTATGATAATGGGTGATTGGAACGCAGTAATAGGTAAGGTAAGAAAAAGTTATGTTAAGGACTATGGACTTAATGAAAGGAATCAAAGGGAAGATAGGCTAGTAGAATTTTGTATTGAGCACAAATTAGTAGTGGCAAATACCTAGTTCAAGAATCAAACACGTGGAAGAAGCCGGGGGACACAGGCAGGTACAAATTGGACTATATAATGTTGAGAGAGAGATACAGGAATCAGGTGCCGGACAGCAAAACGTACCCAGAAGCAGATATAAACTACGAGGATAATCTCTTTATTATGAAATACAGACTGAAAATGAACAAACTTAAGAACGGAATTAAAACAAAAAGATGAAAATTAGAAAAAAAGAAACAACAGGAGGTGCTTCAGAGTTTCAAAGAAGATATCAAGAGTATATTAATAGATAAAGAAGAAAGAAATAATATAGAAGATAAATGGGCACTCTTGAAAGAAGGAATGACTAGAAAAAATTGGAAGAATAGTTCACACCACTAGGAAAGCATGGATAACTCAAGAAATAATAAAATAAAACGCGATATTTGAAAATGGTAAAGAGCAGTACAGACGCTTGAAGTGTGAGATAGATACGAAGTGCAAATCATCCAAAGAGGCTTCGCTCCGAGATAAATGCAAAAAGTTTGAAGACTTCACGGGGAAAGGGAAAATAGACGCAGCTTGTAGGAAAATCAAAGAAACATTCGGAGAGAGGAAAGTTATTAGCAAAAACATCAGGAAAGCAGATGGGAGTCCAATTATTGATAAAGAAAAAAGGGCAGAGAGATGGAAGGAATATCTATAAGAGCTGTATCACAGTGGAATTCTAGATCAGACAGTAAAAAAAAGAAAAGGAGGTGGATGATAAAGAGTTAGGGGAAAAAATTTTAAGGTTGGAGTTTGACCGACCTGAGTCATTGTAAAGCGCCAGGAATTGATAACATTCCAGCGGAGTTGATAAGATAATCGGGCGAAGAAGCTACATCATGGCTGTTCAAGATAGTTTGCGAATACCAGAAGGTTTTAGTAAAAATATAATTAAACCCGTATCGAGAAAGATAGATGCGAGCAGCACAGGACAATTAGTTTTGTATTTTATGCTTGCAAAATATTATTTTTTGGACAACAGGATACATGAGGGTGATCCTGAAGGCAAGTCCCCTTTAATAGCATAGAAAAGGAATTGAAAAGAGGGATTTGGAAGGTAGCCAAAGGTTGACTACGGCTCCCGGGCTATGTTTGATCCTACCCTGTGTTTGACCGAAAGAGGTGCAGGGAAAACCCTAGAAAACTTGCATCAGGTAGGTCGGGCATTGGGTACATTCACACGCCATTTTGAATGACGGGAGACGAGTTTGCTGTTGGGTCGCAGCATTCCATTCTCCGTATCTCCAGAAGTTTTAGGAAGCAGTTGACCGACTGATCCAATGGGATCAGAAAACATCTCTTACCAGATGCCTAAGGTTTTAGACCCCAGTACAAGCACCTCCTAAAATAGGTGAAGGTACCTCGGCATATGAGAACTTTGAAAAACCGAGAGAGAGTACGAAACATTCCCGACGGAGTCAGGTGAGCCCCGCAGTCAATTTAGGGAAAAAATGACTGCGCGAGAAAACTCCCATCTTCCAAAATATTAACCATTATTAGTATATAGGAGGATCGAAATCAAATAGGATGCGAGTTAGGAGCAGATCAGTTTGGATTTAGGAAGAATTTTGGGACAAGAGAAGCAATATTGATTTTGCGTCTACTTTCAGAAGAAAGGATGGATAAGAAAAAAAGGGTCACGAACATGGCATTTAGAAAAAGTTTTTGATAATGTGAACTGGAACACACTATTAAGGATTTTGAAGAAAACATGAATAAAATATCGAGAAAGGAGACATAACGTCTACAGAAGACAGTTAGTGGTAATTAGAATTGAATAAAGGAGTACGACAAGGATTCACGTTGTCGCCTATATAGTTTAACTTATTTATAGAACAGGCGATGAAGAAAGTTAAAACGTAATATGGAAAAGGAATCATTCTTCAATGAGAAGAAATAAAAAAAACCTACGCTTTGCCGATAAAATTGTAGTGTTAGGGGAGTCAGAACAAGGCTTGGAAACCATAACAAGTAGCATGAACGTGATCTTGAACGAATATTACAACATGAAGATTAATATACGAAAAACCAAGGTGATAGAGTGTAGTATAGTAAACAGTGGAATAACAAAGAGTGTTAGATTGGGAAGGGATATTTTGAAAGTTAAGGAATTCTGCTACTTGGGAAGCATAATAGCTAGCGATGGTAAAAGTATAGTAAAAGTAGAGTAGGGTAACACAGACAAGGAAGGCTTTTGCGGAAAAGAGGAATTTACTTACGGGTAATATAAGTGTGAATATTAAGAATTCGTTGCCAAAAATGTTGGTATGGAACCTGCTGTTATATGGGTGCGAAACACGAATGATAGAAGTTGCGGAAAGGAAAAACATAATCGTGATCTGTGGTGCTATAGGCGAATGCTGAAAATCAGATGGGTGGATAGAAAGACTAACAAGGAAGTTCTGAGCAGAGTAGGGGATGAGCAGGTAATTTGGTGGACTCTGTCGAAGAGAGGGGATGAATTAATGAGAGAAACGAGGGTTTTGTAAAATTAGCCATAGAGGGAAGTGTGTGGGGTAAGAACACAAGAGGGAGGCGAAGGATTACGTGGATTACGGTTAGGATATTAGGGATGATGTGGAATGTGACAGTTACATGGAAATGAAAAGGCTTGTGTAAGATTGGTTAGATCCTGTGGTGTAGTGGGTAGCCAGAGGTCCCGGGTTCGAACCCTGGCATGGGCTTGGATGTTTGTGAAGTCATGCTCGCGAAGACCGGGATTAAGACTGTTGGAGGATCGGTACGCTGACCACGTGTCACTCCAAACTCGGAATGTGTCATGCAAGATGACAGTCCGCAGTCGACTCGGTAGGCCAAGGCCATCAATGGGCTGTAGAGCCAAGAAGAAAGAAAGCAAAACATTGGTTAGAATTTAGAGTTTCATATTAGTCTTAGGACTAAATACCACAACAACAAACCTTTCGTTTATAGTATTTTCTGTTTAGAGAACTGTCTTGGAAGATTTAAAGAATGTATAAATTGTACAGGATTCCGAACCGGAGTCTGTATTACTCAGTACTAACCTTTGTCCAGCCCTTCGTGTTAAATAAACGTCTATATCCTCTAGGTGTTGTAAGGAGCCGTTCCATTTACTGAAGAATTTCCCGTTTTTTCTTTCTCATATTTTATTTTAATTTAACGGCTTCTAATATATTTTGGTGCCCGGCGACGTTTATTGTTTAACGTGTTTTTATTTTGTTGGAGATATGTGGCAGGAACCTTGGTACAAGCTCATTGCTGCATATACGATGCGACTTCTGTACCTCCTCGACGCATTGTTGACCAACGGCCTATTGTAGAAAACGTCGACATTATATATAATTTATTATTAAAAATGTGTTTCGTTTTAGCGTTTATTTGCCGAGGAAATTAATAAATAATATTTTCAGCATTCTTGAGGTCATTAATTTTCGATCGTTGCATTCATCTCTCGCTAAAAAGCGTTTTTCGGACTGCCTCATTTACTCTGTCACACGCGATATCGTGATGTCAAGATAAGAGAGAGAAGGAGAGTCTGGCGTTGCACGTGAGACGGTGTGGACCGAGAGCCGGATGCACATAAGTCTAGCAGGAGAAATACTGTTAAAATAGCACTGGATCCTGAGCACGAATAGCAAAGAACGATTAAGTTTCAACAACCATTCCTTTGACTTCTTCTTCCAATGGCTCAACAGCCTTCTTGGGGGCCAAGGCCTACCGAGGCGGCTGCAGACTGTCAGCTGGCGTGACACATTCCGAAATTGGGGTGATACGTGGTCAGTGTATCGATTCCCCGGCAGTCTTAATCCCGGTCCTCGCGACCATGACGACACAAACATCCAAGCCCATGCCAGGATTGGAACCCGGGACCTCTGGCTAGCCACTACACCACAGGAGGGATTCCTGTGACACCCACATATAATAATACAGCAGAGTGTTGTTTTATTGACCAGTAATATTCTCCATGTTTAATAACTTTCACTCAAAGTACCGAATTGACTGAGCCAGGGGTTCATGTGGACAATATAAAGAAGAAAAACAATTTTATGATGTATTAAAATTATTTATTCACTCAGATACAAGTAAAGTCTGCCAGCGAAAATTTGATGTATTTTACAGAGATTAATTGAACAATTTCGTGAGTGTTGCAGGTGGTAAAATTAAGGGTTGGGGTCCCAGTGGGGCCATCCCTGGATGAGGGCGTAGAAAGCGTCACCGGGGCAGTCAGTGGAGTAGCCTTGACGATGGCCGATGAGGCTGTAGCTCTGCTGGATGTAGCCTTGGCTCACTCCGCATTCAATCAGAGACTGCACTGCAGCCTGGGCTGCTGCATTCGGGACATGGTCTAAACAAAACAACAAAAATATAATATGTAGCCTTACTAATCTGCAAGTTACCATAATATTTTTGATCCTTTTTAAAATGACCCGAACATCTCTTTAAATTCAAAATCTGTGAGGCCTAATAAATCCACAAGTTAACATAACATTATTGATCGTTCGTCTCCTTATGACGCGAACATGTCTTTAAATCTTAAATCGCCTGCAAGGATTTTGAACTCTTTGGCATATTCACTGAGAATTTTTTGGAACTTTGATAAGTTTACGTTATTCTTTAGCAGACAAATTGTTATATGACCGTTACGTTATCTTCAAAATCCTGAGTAGTGTGTTCCAGTTTACATTTTCAAAGGTTTTTTCTAATCCAACAAATGCAGTGAACGTATGCCTTTTTTTTTCTTATCCCGTCTTCTAAGATTTGACGCAGTCAAAATTTCTTCCTAAAACCAAACTTATCTTTTCTTAACTCGCATTCTATTTGACTTTCCATCCTCCTATATACTATTTTCGTTAATAATTTGCACGCATGTGATACTAAAGTAATTGTCCTGTGCTGTTCGCATCTATCAGCAGCAGTCTTCTTTGGTATGGGTATAATTATGTTATTCATAAATATTCTTGTTTCGTAGATTTCGCTAACTTATAATGAACAGACATGATTTTGAAATCAGATGAGTGGATAGAGTAACTATACAGGAAGTTCTAAGCAGAATAAGAGAAGAGACAAGGGAAGAGATAGATTAAAAGCCCCGTTTTGAGACATGAGGCTGTTGTACTATTAGCATTAGAGGGAATGGTGTGGAGTAAGAACAGAAGAGGGTGGCCAAGGATGGAAATATATTAAGCAGATTAGGGAGGACGTAGAATGTGCCAGTTATGTAGAGTAAAAATACTTGCACAGAATAGGTTATCAGAGTTTCGTCGAGCAGATAGAACTAAATTTATAGTCCCAATAACATTATCTTACTCCCTTGTTCTATACTGTTACGTTCTTTAAATTAACCACTAGGTAGATATCAGTTTAGCGTGTGTAGAACTGATTTTTAAAGCATATTCCTTTGTAGAGGTATTCATATACTCGTGTACAAAAAAATTGTGACGACCCTGCAATAAATTGTCTATTACCGACATTTAGTTGGCAGAATGGTACGATGATTGTCGCAGTTTGGAGCTGACTCACCCATGAAGCTGCCGATGACGCAGATGCCGATGCTGATGGAGTTATAGCCAGGGCAGTGAGCACCGACTGCGTCCCAGCCGCGACCCTCGTACACGTTTCCGTCTTCTCCAACCACGAAGTTGTAGCCGATGTCGTTCCAGCCGTTGCTGTCAATGTGGTAGTCCTGGTAACCTCTCACGATGGCGGCACATTCCGATTGCGTGGTGCACGAGGCGGACTCTCCGTGGTGGATCACGGTGTACGGCACAGGAGTGTCCATGTACGTGGGGGAATTCACAGGGTCCCTGGCTCCCCATTCTGCACGGCTGACAATGTTGGGGCACTGCCCCAGGCAGCCTGCAAAATCAACACTCGCAATGACATGTCCTCCAGGACTATATGTGTATTTCGACATTAATTTGTATTAAGAATCACTTACGACTAATATATAATAAGTCTGGTAAACTTTTATGAAAGAGCGAGAAAATTATCAGAATCGCGGCATTGTCGGTAAACATGAACCATTCTATGATATTCCTGAAATGTTTGAATATATGCCGGTCTTAGTATATTGTTGGCAGCCTTCGTAGTGTTATATGCAAAGAGTATCATAATGTAGATAGAGCGGTAATAGTAGGGGTTGGAGAGTGATAATTATCTCTTTCGCGAAGGATCTCTAACATGTGCTTGACGAAATTTTTTAAGTCTATCTACTTGAGTAATACGCGTGAGAATTTATAGACATAGTAAAATAATTTACGTCCGTTTTTCCAGTAACTAAATTAATTAAATTAACGGCCACATACAGACTAAATTCTTATTACTTATTTCAACTTTCGTTTCGATACCATGATTGGGATTACTTGCGGAAATGTGACTACTGAAATAAATAAAAATTCCAGAAACGTAAAAGCACTAGTAATGATAACTTACAATAAAAATTACTATTTTTAAATTTTGATGTAAAATAATTATTTGAAATGATTAAAAACCCCAAAATTGTCTGCCTTGTAGGCAGCTGAAATTTTGATAAACAACACATAATAGACAGTTATCTACTTGAGTATTAAAAAAAATTGATTAAAAGAAATATTTTAGACGTTAATTTATAATCAGAATCACTAACGAGTGTTGTATGATAAATCTGGTAAATTTTTATGAAAAAGCGTGAAAATTTTCAGTATTTCGCCATTGTTGGTTTCAAATATATTCCTAAAACACTTAATTATATTCCAGTCATAGTTTCTTGTTGGCAACCTTCCTTAGAGTTATATGCAAAGTGCATCATAATATAGATAGAGCGGTAATAGCAGGAATCGTCTCGTGACAATTATCTCCACTTATTTTCGGACCAACTCATCCATAGCTCAATAAGCGCTATTTGAGTCCCGTAAAATCTATCTTAAAGCAACAAAAGAGAATTAACTTGGATTGCAGAGTTAAGAACCAAGAAAGACAATGTATATTCCCCTCCAACATTATTGGATAAAAACGTATATATTTTTAACATTTCTGGGAGAAATATGTTGTCATAACTTCGTATCCAACACTTATTAAACTTCTGCATAAATTTATTTTTGTACATTACATATTTGAAAATACTTAGTTATTTTGTAAATAAATAATGCTCATTAATTTCAATGAGGAAATTGTACGAGTTGGGATTTCAGCACATTCACCAGACCTAGCTCAAAGTGATTTCTAGCTTGTACTCGAACTTAAAATTTTGGCTTGATGGGAAGAAAATTTCATCTAATGACGAAGTGATCGAGGCCGCTACGGAGTATTTTAAAGAGTGTAACAAAACCTAGTTTTCATAACCTATTTTTCTTCGGCCCAGCGAGTTTCCAATAAACAGAAAAAGAAGGAGACTAAGTTGTGTAAAAAGTTTTTAATAATTATTTCTGACGCATTTTTATTGGACGTAGCATACAACCCTCGTTTGTAAGCGTGTCCTAAATATGGATCTGTATTTAATTAGTATCTGTTAAGTTACGTGTCACAAAATGGCGCTTAAACGCTTGAAGGCCTATATCTGTAACTATACAATAAATAAAATTGAAGTGTCTTTTCGTTCGCAAGCGGAAACAAAACAATGACTCGGTGGCGGTCTTGGAGAATAACGGCTGCAAAGCAATATCGGTTAGGGAAAAGGCAAATCTACTAAATTCATACTTCATTACAGAAGGGGAGGGGAGGCAATAATTCCGTCCTTAATAAGAATTTCAAACGTATCAATTAAAAATTCGGCTCTTCCGGCTGATTGGAAAACTGCTATTATAATACCAATATATAAATATGGTAAAAGAACAGACGTCATAAACTATAGACCGATCAGTCTTACTTCAGTTGTGTGTGAGATTATGGAGCACTTATTAGCAGTCTACGTTAGATCTGAACTTGATAGAAAAGGGTGGTTTTTTAATGGTCAGCATGGTTTTCAGGAAGGGTACTAGTGCGAAAGCCAAATGGTAAATCTATTTCAGGAGTTAGCAGATGAAGTAGATTATGGGGGTAGAATAGATGGGGTTATCATAGACTTCGCTAAAGCCTTTGATGTAGTGCCTCATTATATCCTATTGAATAAATTAAATAAAACAGGTGTAGATAAAAGGTTGATACTATGGGTAGAAAAATTTTTAAGCCATAGATCGCAAAAAGTAAAAATCAGAGAACAATTTTCGGATTCAGGCATTGTAACGTGAGGAGTTCCTCAAGGCTCTGTCATCGGGCCATTACAGTTTTTAATATTTATTAATGACTTACCGAATTATTTAAAGTCAGGGGTAAGGCTTTTCGCTGACGACTGCATCATTTACAGAAAGATAACGAACGAGAAAGACGCTATATTATCACAAGAAGATCAAGATAAAGTCAATAGCTGGGCTCAGGAAAATAAAGTGAAAATTAATGGAAATAAGCAGTTCAATCTCGTTTACAAAACGCACCTTGTTAAATAAGATAGAATGTAGAATAAGTGGGGAACTAATTCCAAGGGTAACGAGCTGAAAATAACTGGGGATACATTTCAACAACAGACTTGGGTTAGAGGAACAGGTGAATTTCACGGGCCGGTAAGCGTGGAATTCCTTACATTTCATTATGAGGAACTTAAAAAAGGGAAGTTCAAAATCAAAGGAGGTGGCATGCTGGGCGGCTTGTTTGGATCACTATAGAAAAAATCAAATCGAATCATTAGAGAAAGTTCAGAAAAGGGCTGCTAATATAGTGCGAGTAGAGCCGGCCAATAGGAATGAAAACGTAGTACAGCTACGCTGGGAGATAGTCAGAAAGGAGGGAGAAAGCGAGGCTGCATTTGTTATTCAAAGCTTATACGAGGCAAACACCATGGATTGGAATTAGCTCCGAAACGAAAAATCCAGTTATATATGGGATCCAGTTATATATGGGATCATCAATTCAACATGAAATGTAGAAAGCAAAAAACAGATGTTGGCAAATTCTCATTCCTAAATGGGACCATCAACGACTGGAATAATTTACCTGTGGGAGTGTTTGGAGGAAATCCTCTTCAAGAAAATAAATTCAGGATAAACCTCAAAAAACGTGTGAAGTGGGTATTTTGAATAATAAAAATGTATATTCGAATTTAAAAATTAAAGTGAATTGAAGTATTAATATAATATAATTCTTGTAGTGTTTCTCTTTTTTCTTTCAGGGCTATAGAAATTTTAAAGAACTGTGATTATTTTTCTTTAGATTAGGAGTATTTATGTTTAAGAAATTTCATTTTTATATCTGCCATCGGGCTTCCACCCAACTGTAGACCAACAGTAAATAAATACAAATAATCAGTTAAATTAATGATTTTATAATAGATTCTTACATGTAACGTAAGTATCCGTTTTAATAGGCTCAAGGTTGGTTTCCGGGGACAAAGCCGAGAATACGCTTCGCAGCCGATGAAAGATGTTTGAAACCGGGGACTGACGCCGGAAAATGGGGACGGATGATGACCCAATAATAATTGAATTCCCGGGCATCTTTGGGCACCCAGCTATTTACTACTAAAAAGATGTTGGATTTATTTTATTTCAATTATGCCTATTATTTTTGGTTAATTGTAGCGTTGATTTTGGAAATGGTGAATTTTCAGGTATTTTAGTTATCTCTAAAAGAAAAATTAAGTGTCTCTCATCAATTACTGCGAGTGAAAAGAACCTGGAAAATGAATCTGATCAAGAAAGACATCCTCGGTGTTGTTTGTCAAAGTCCCGCGCGAACGTTGTTGCGGGCACAACTAGTAAATAATAAATACTATCAATAGCAGATAAATTTTCTTATCGTGACGAAGAAAAGTAGAGTTAAGCTATATTTGTAACATGATTTTTCTTATAAAAAAGCAAGTCATTGGAGAATAAAAAAATAAACTGCAGAATCGGATTTGATTTTTTTGAATGGGTTGACCCATTCCAACCTCTTTTCCTCTGTTAATTAAAAAGACATTTAAATTAATTATTATGAAACTGTTGAAGGAAATGAAATATGTCACAATCTTAACTTACAAGAAATGCAGATTCGGTTCTCTTTTAAATTATATATCAAATAATAAAATATAAAATCGGATTATCAATAAATAGTTTCACAGCCTATGAGTCAGAAAAAATTAATATTAAATTAATAAACAATAGCTCGTACACGACGTTTCTTTCCTCAATTTGGAACATCATCTGGCGTGATTTTGGGTCTAAATTTTCATCCTTATAAATTTCTTGATTCCTTAGAATCTCACGAGCCGAAGTTCCAAATTTAGGAAAGAAACGTCGTGTACAAACTACTATTAATAAATTTTATATTTAAGTTAAAAAGGAGAAGTATTGTTTCAATTGAAACTCAGAAAAAGGCTATGAAAGTAAATTTAGAAGATAAGAATGGAAAAATGTCTACCGGGCCCGGGACCTCCCGGTCCGGTCGAAATCCTTATCTTCTACAAATCTTCCATATTAAATTTTTGTACATGTGCTTTAATAATATTTTAGCAGTTTATACTTAACGTTTCGTAAGTCTTACCAGCAATGCTGCAGACAAAGGTCAAGAGTACGAATGAATTCATTGCAATTCTGGTTGATTCAATAGCAGTCTCATGCATTTATATATCGCTAACAATCTGACATATCTTTCAAAAACTCATAAATTATAAAAAAGGCCAGAGTATTTTTAGTTGATACCGCTTATTATCTATCAATAATTTGACATATTTGTCAGCAGTTGATTGCTGATATCTTATACGCCTGTAACCTCAAAGTTTTTGCACACGGCACTAACATTTTTACAGTCGTGAATGATAAACAGAATTTGGTTTCGAATGATATGAGAATAGTTAGTCCTTAGTATTAATTTATTGTAAACCTGAGCTTTGCTTTACAAATATTTTAAGTTCTTTCTCGTTTGCTGTAAATGTTAAAGCCCAATTAATTTCCTAGATTAATAGGTTTTAGATAATAAAGTTGTGACTTCCATTCCTTGTCAAATTATGTACTTGGTGGTTAATTTACCCCTGCATCATTGATAATATATGCACAAATTTGCATAACAGATTAAAAGAGAATTAGTTATTTGATCAATAATCGTTATGAATGAAAGCTGTCACTATCCGTTATATATTTGGGAGTAATTTTCTTTAACTGCATAAACAGAATCACTCAGAATAAAATGAAATTAATAATGTACATAACAAAATTAATTTCACTAACGTATTGATTTAACAATTGGCAGTGCTTCTAAGAAATAATTGTTACACTTTACCGTTCGTACTAATGATGATTAACTGTGAGTTAATGTAATAAAACATACGTACCTTTTACAAGATACTGGAAGGAGATTCATTCATCAAGACTTCTCATGAAATAATGTAAAGTGCAATATTAATAAATATTTAGTTTGAGAATATATCAATGTTATTGACTTTCACTCTCCTCCAACTCCACCCAATCATTATGGAAACGAAGTACAACTTAAGTTGTATGTTGAATATCAGAGTACAACTCAGCGACTTCGATAACTCCGGAATAGACACGAGTCTCGGCTGATATACTTTTCTTGTATTTCACCGCGATTCCCCGCCACGAGGCTGAAATAAAATTTAACGTCAGTATCGAACCCGTAATCGATAATAATTAATGAAGATGCATTTCATCACGTCCCACCAGTAAACCCCACTATGTCACTAAAGTACAACTTCAGTTCCACGTTGCAAGTCAGAATTATACTCAGACTAGAATAGACAAGAAATCGGTTAGTTTATTGATATTTATTGTATACCCCTGCCATGATGGAGCCGAAGTACCTCTTAGGTTGCGTTTTGAATGTGAGAAGTTAGCATAGAGACGAAGAGTGGACACCTTTGTTGATTTCTTGCACATTATTTTTGCATACTGCCTTTCACCCAATCCTCACAACTTCACTGCCTTTTCGTAACAGAGTCGTTTCTGACGTTCAGCGAATAGGTGCAGAGAAATAGACAAACGTTCCTACATCTTCTCACTTTCGCGTCAACAAACCCTTACTTCAGTTGCGTGACTACACTGCAAGACTGATTGCATAGAGAAAAGAACAGATTCAAGGTCAAAGGCTCCCATTTGAAAAGGAATATAATTTTGAATTGCATCTTGAATGAAAGTAGTTTTTTATATTCACATAAAATTTTTATCGTAATGATTGTTATTTGATACAATATTAAATAGTCAATACAAAATTAAAATAATGTATATAATTGACATGTCGGCATGGAGGTAGGTTATACATTGATTAACCTACTTTAGCATAATGGGTTTGGTTTATTTATTTAATTTTGTGAGTACCTGAGAGGCATAAAACGTGGGTGGGTGAGGGTTGACAGGCGGTGAAATGAATATTGGAGGATATATGAGGATGTGCTTAACGGACATGATGGTAAAGATGTGAATGAGTATTCAGGGGGAAGGATGAGGTCAATTGGGAGATTTCTTTTTAGCCATTTAAAGCGTGGAGATGGAGGAAGTTTGTCGTGGAATTGCTGGATCGTGGAGTTTGGATTATGGATTTGGAGATTACGGAATTTTGATGTTGTGGTGGATTACTAATTTCTAAGGTACCAAGGAGAGTTTGTAATGGTGCGTAGTATTATGTTTTGTTTAGTTTGAATTTTTGGCTGTTGTTCCCCATATGGACGAGGCATAGGGCCAGGTAAGTTGTATTATGGAGAGGTATAGGATAATGGCAGTAGTCAATATTAATTTGTATTGTTGTTGCTTTATATTTTTGTAATGCCCCTCCACCCCACGCTACACACAAAATCTTTTAGATATGACTTTCTGTTCTTCATACCTATATTAGACGAAGGTAAATTCTTTTCTACGAAGGCTTTCCTTGCTTGTGCTGTTTGTTATTTTATATCAACTTTGCTTCCATCATCAATGGTAGCAGAATTCATCTCCTTTAATCATATTATCATTTCCTATTATGTTGTCCTTTTCATAAACACTCATATTTTGACTACACAGCATTAATTTAGTTTTGCTTCAACTGCTACTCATATTGTATTTGAAGATGGTCACCATGCCATTTAACGAATCCTCCAACTCTTCTGTTCAATGGTATAATTACAATATCGAACACCAACCTTAGTTTCTTAATGTTTTCCCATTTAATTAAGACTTTTTTTAGCAAAATTTTATTTAACTTTATTCATTGCTTGTTCAATGTACAGATTAAATGGCATAGACCAGTGTTTTTCATCCGATGAACACCAATTAGTAGTCCGCGATACATAATTAAAATTGTAACAGTTATCGTAAGAAAGAAAATAATGTATTTAGATTATTATTATTATATTTATTTCATATTAAAATATAAACAAACCTTGATTTAAAATTATGAATTTTAGTTATCCGTGGCGCGATTTCGAATTAAAAACACTGACAAAGAGGAGAGATTTCAACTGATTTATTCACTTCTTGATTGGTTATTTGGAACAAGTTCAACTGATTCCTGCGTGGCAACCGTGAGTACGTTATTTCTAAATGGAGCAATGCGAGCGGCCAATCAATGCGTTCTTCCGGGGAAATAGGTACCTCGGAGTGCGTAGAGCCTGAAGCCCACCTGGTGATGATTCGTCCACGACCCAGGCCTACGCACATTGAAATTGGACTCGAGGGAGCTGTGGATTCGGGGGCAAACTTTTCTTCTGACTTTTCCAAGGGAACCAGACCCTTTTGTAGGTACCTAGTTATCTCCGTTGCTTCTCCTTGTGTCGTTTCGAAGAAATGCCAGTAGAAGCCAAACAAAATCAAGTTACGTCTTCATAGTGGCTGTGTGTCAGTTAATGTTGAGGCTGACACACAGTATCTGACGGACGGTGGTCCAAGTGACAAGGGTGGGAATGACACGTGCCCACACACTGACAGATCGTGCCCGCAATTCCTTATCTAATCTACTTCCTAGTTATTTTTTGTATTGTTGTTTGCCAGTTTATTTTTTAAAAATATTTTTAATGAAACTCGTTCATTATGGTTACCAGACGAAAGTGGAATATCTTGTCACGAGCCGATTTTTTATATACACTAATAATTATTATTAATTCTGTTAGTTCAAGGTTTATGAAAGAGGATACGTCATTACAAGAAATTAAATGTAAGCAATAAATTTCTAATAATTATTATAACGCTCTCATTTTTACTTTGAGAGATGGCAGGCCACGTTGATGCAACTCCCCACTAATAACAAAGAATAGGTATTTTAAATGGAGGATGCGGATTATATGGAAAGGAAGCTTAGGGTTAAGTAGGGTTGCCGGGCTATAATTTCAGAACAGTACCTGGCATTTTCAGGGCAAACCCTAGAAAACATCCTTAAGGTAGTTGAGCTCCTGGCATTGCCCACGCCCTTCCAATGACAAGAGAGGAAATTTATTTAAAAAATATAAATCCACATACCATATAACGTGTCTATACCTACTACAAATTTCTTCCTCTCGTCGATACCATATAATACACAAAACTATATTTATAAGATAATTTTGACAAAATTTTGTACACGTGTTTTTTGTTAATCACAAATCAACACAGTCAGGGTAAGACACGGATACCACCCCTAGAGGTGGGTACGTGGGGCGGAAATTTTTAATAAGCAAAACCGGCCGATTTATTGCGTCGAATGAAAACATTTTGGGAGCAATTACTGTGCTTGTGTTCCCCCCACAGTACTTGTGTATACATTGAACATCTTCCAGCTCATTTGCTTGAGTATCCGCCATAAATGTGAAGTTACCGTGAGTCATTCCCAATGGTCGGGATTTTTTCATTCTCAATTTTACTATTAATAATGGATAAAACTTTGGAATGGCTTCTTGAAGAAGCATTTCTTCTACAGAAGAAAGCGATATAATAGCTGTATATATATTTTTATCGATACCTCAACTGCAATTGACAGAATAATAGGACGCTTATCTCTTTAGAAGTATAATGAATACAGGCACGAGTGAAGTGTCAACAAGAGTTAGGTCACACATTTTCTCAACGAGTTAATGTGTTTACAGTTTCCTAAGCTCTTCTAATCAGCGACAGACTAAAGTAATTTCCGGAAATTAATTTATACTTGTAAACGTCAAAGATATTTCTTACCTTCTACGAGTTTGTTTATCTACTGATAACGTCTGTAATTAATTAGTCGGCGATATAGTAAATTCCCTTTAATGTATATTCGTTTGATTAATTTCAGAGTTCTTATGTTACAAGAGATATAGTAATCTTAAGCAAAATAAACGAAAATTGCTGGTCATGCTCTAAATCAGCTGTGTTAAACTACATTATTATACGGCCCAGATCATGTTTACAAATTTTCTTAAAATTATAAATTATAGTGAGGATTCAGGAATATGGACAGTAAAATTAAAACATTATGTAATTAAATGAATTGAAACCTAATAATTTATAATATTGATATGTATCTATTCATTGTTTTCATTTAAACATTATTTCATTAATATTTTATAAAGTTTAATTAGTTTTTACAGGAAACTACCCTAATTTACTTCTACTGGTTTTATAATTTCTAGATTCAAAGACTGAAAATAGTCTTCATTACGGAAGATACATGTTTATTTGTTAATCTTGACCTATAGGCCGATTTATTTAATTTCATGGATGAAAATAGTTGTGTCAAATAAGTGTGTACTCTCAAAAATAACATAAAATTTGGGCTTTAAAATCTTTTAATGTCTCGGTATTTTTCAAATAAATAATAAATTATTAAGGGTATTCCTACTTCTTTAAACTTGTCTTTTAAAATTTAATCACTTTGAAAACCAGTTAATTCCACTTGTACTGAAGTGAGAGCATTTTAAATTCACAAAGAAAAAACGGTTCCAGTAAGAAGTGTTTTTTAAAAATTATTATAACCTTTTATCTCATCCGTTTTTTTCTACAATATTACCACTATATTGTGAAAATGAGTATATTTTATTTTGTGCTTTAAACTGCTCTCACGTAGTAAAATACGTCAAAAAAAATTTGGAGTAGATTTTTATACAAAATTTGCCATTATATCGTACATATTTGTTGTTAATCGATATTTGACTTCCAACGTTAAGATTTTTCAGATGACCTGTAATATCTGTTAAAAATGCAAGATATATTAGGAACAAAGCATTTTTATAATCGATATATTTTCGCTTTATTCATCTTTTATCTCATGAAATTAAATTATTTCTTCCAAAAGTTAATATAAAATCTTCAGAGCTTTGTGACATGAAAACTAACGAACTGTCCTGTAATAAGAAGGTCTTTGAATTCGGATTCTAAATACTGAAGGAGCGAAGTAAATTGTTGATGGTTGAGAGTTCTCGATCGAATAAAGTTAACTGTCTTTGTTAGTGAAGAAGTTAATGGTAAATCCTTCTTTTCGTTTATTTGTATATATATTTTATAATATTTCGATCAGTGTTGACGGAAATCCTTTACTTTCACCTGCTATCGAATTAGCGCCGTCAGTTGTTATAGAAAAAAGCCTACAGCGTCAAATATAATTTCACCTTATGCAGTTCCATAAAGAGGAATAATTTCCAAAACTTTCTGAGTAATATTCATTTATAATATGTCATAAAAACACAGTGAGTGAGGTAGAATGGTATAGGAACACCTAATAGGAATTGTAACTCGCAGTTTGTTTTCACGCCGCCTTTCGCGCGGTAATTCAATGGTTTTATAAATATTTATATTAATATCTTACAGACAGACACGATTCATTTTTATTTATTGGCATAGGTAATAAGGGACCAAAAAATGAATCGTGTCTGTCTGTAAGATATTAATATGAATATTTATAAAACCATTGAATTACCGCGCGAAAGACGTATGCGGCCCACGGGCCGCTAGTTTAACACCCCTGCTGTAAATGATAATTATAAGCATTTAATTTCCAGATGTCCCATTTATATTAATTTGTGTTGTGTGTTGTGGTATCTAGTCCTTAGACCGCTCTGATACAATCATACATGTTGCCCTATCCTGCGCAAGTCTTTTCATTTCCGCAAAACTATTACATCCAACTTCCATCCTAATCTGCTTGGCCGTCCTTGGCCTGCCTCCCTATTTCATTCTTACCCCACACATTTCCATCCATTGTTAATTTTACAAGAAAACGAGGCCTATTTATCTATCCCTTCAACGTCCTCCATATTGTTCGCTCTTCCTTTATTCTCTATCCACCAATCTGATTTTCATCATATTCCTATAGCACCACATTTCAAAGTCTTCAACACTTTTCCTTTCCGCAACTCCTATCGTCTCGTTTCGCACCTATATAACGCTACCCTCCATACGATAATTTTTAGCAATGATTTCCTAATATTCACACTTATATTACGCTTCAGTAAATTCCTCTTTTTCGCGAAAGTCTTCCTTGCATGTACTATCCTACTCTTTATGTCTAATATACTTCTACCCTCTCTAGTTATAATCCTTCCCAATTAGTAGAATTCCTTAACTTCCATCAAAATATCCCTTCCAATTTTATGCCACTGTTTCCTATACTTGACTCCAGTACTTTTATTTTCCCTCTATTAATCCTCATATTGAACTCTTTCTTCAGGACCACGTTCATGTTATTTATTATGGTTTCCAAGTCTTCTTCCGACTCCATTAATACTACAATATCGTCGGCAAAACGTAAGGTATTTATATCTCTTGCAGTATGATTCCTTTACCATCTTCCGTTTTATCTTGCTTCATCGCCTGTTCTATATATAAGTTAAACAGCAATAGACTGCATCCTTGCCTTACTCCTTTCTTGATTACGGCTATCTTTTCTTTGTCTTCTATTCTAATTACTGCTGCCTGTCTTCTGTAGAGGTTATATATAAGCCTCCTTTCTCGATATTTTATTACAGTGTTCTTCAAAATTCCTTTACAGTGTGTTCAAGTTCTTTATTCTAAATCTACAAATGCCATAACCTTAGGCCGTTTTTTTCGTTTTCTGTCTTCTAAAATTAGTCCCAAAAATATTGCTTCTCTTACACAAATTAGATGTAGCCTGAAATGATTTTACGTCTTTTCGGAATGTATGTTATATATGTGAATCACAGGCTGTTGTTAATAAGAATTAACCAATTAAGGCCAAACGAAACAACAATTAATTCCCAAGAAAATAAATTCACAAGCAACGAAAGCGACAACATGATTAATGTAAATGAACAGACATTTAATATTTAGAGCAAGGAAAAAAATAACTAAGTTTTAGAATTAAGTCAATTAACGCATAGGGCTCGATGTTTTCCAAGCATGTGAAATTTGATTCGGCAAGTCATTAGCTCTATCAATCATTTCTACAAATAAATTGAAAGGGTCGTGTGCAACGGCTGTAAGGTTACAGGTGTACACATTATCAGCAATCTACTGCCGACAAACATGTCAAATGACTGCTAGATAATATGCAGTATCAACTAAAATTACTGGGTCATTTCTAATTGTCAATCAGTTTCAGAAAGCTATCTTCGTAAATACGTCAGATTATTGGAGATATATAAAGGCCTGAGCCTGACATTCTAGCAACCAGAATTGAAATGAATTCTTTCGCACTCTTAGCGTTTGTCTGCACCATTGCTGGTAAGTCTTACATTTATTAATGTTTTTAAGTACGTATGCGTAACAATTTGTAAGTTAATATTCGGAAAGGTAATTTTTCTATCTGTCCTTATCCCGAACAGCGTATTTCGTACCTTCAGGATACTACAATACGAATATTTATTTACATAATATATAAATCTGTTCCAGGAGGAACATGGACTGAATTTGTCTTAAAAGTAAACTAATTTAATCTGCAATGATTTTATTTTATAAACGTAATTGTGTTACAGAATCAAGTTTCACTTATCATTACTAATGCTCTCACGTTTCTGGTATTTTTATTTATTTCAGTAGTAACATTACGGCAAGTAGTCCAAATTATGGTTTCAAAACGAAGACGGAACTAAGTAATAAGAACTTAGTCTGTATCTGGCCGTTAATTTATTTAATTTAGGTACTGGAAAAACGGACGTTAATTATTTTACTATTTCTTTAAATTGCCACGCGTAATACTCATAACTGTCGTGATTCTTAATACAAATTAATATATTAATTATCACTCTCCGATCCCTACTATTACCGCTCTATCTACATTATGATGATCTTTGCACATAACACTACGAAGGCTGCCAACAGTATACTAAGACCGGCATATATTCAAACATTTTAGGAATAACTTCGAATGGATCATGTTTACTGACAATGCCGATATTCTGATAATTTTCTCGCTCGTTCATAAACGTTTACCAGACTTATTATATATTGGTCGTAAGTGATTCTTAATACAAATTAATGTCGAAATACACATATAGTCCTGGAGGACATGTCATTGCGAGTGTTGATTTTGCAGGCTGCCTGGGGCAGTGCCCCAACATTGTCAGCCGTGCAGAATGGGGAGCCAGGGACCCTGTGAATTCCCCCACGTACATGGACACTCCTGTGCCGTACACCGTGATCCACCACGGAGAGTCCGCCTCGTGCACCACGCAATCGGAATGTGCCGCCATCGTGAGAGGTTACCAGGACTACCACATTGACAGCAACGGCTGGAACGACATCGGCTACAACTTCGTGGTTGGAGAAGACGGAAACGTGTACGAGGGTCGCGGCTGGGACGCAGTCGGTGCTCACTGCCCTGGCTATAACTCCATCAGCATCGGCATCTGCGTCATCGGCAGCTTCATGGGTGAGTCAGCTCCAAACTGCGACAATCATCGTACCATAATGCCAACTAAATGTCGGTAATAGACAATTTATTGCAGGGTCGTCACAATTTTTTTGTACACGAGTATACAAAGGAATATGCTTTAACAATCAATTCTATACACGCTAAACTGATATCTACCTAGTGGTTAATTTAAAGAACGTAACAGTATAGAACAAGGGATTAAGAGAATGTTATTGGGACTATAAATTTGGATATAAGATGCGCGCAGAACGTCAACGTGTAGCCTCTTTTAAAAGCATCCATGGGGTGGTAACATTAGTTCTATCTGCTCGACGAAACTCTGATAACCTATTCTGTGCAAGCATTTTTATTCTACATAACTACCACATTCTACGTCCTCCCTAATCTGTTTAATATATTTCCATCCTTGGCAACCCTTTTCTGTTCTTACCCCACACCATTCGCTCTAATGCTAATATTACAACAGCCTCATGTCTCAAAACGTGGTCTTTTAATCCATCTCTTCCCTTGTTGTCTCTTCTCTTATTCTGCTTAGAACCTCCTGTATAGTTACTCTATCCACTCATCTGATTTCAGCACCACATTTCAAAATCATGTCTGTTCATTATAAGTTAGCGAAATCTACGAAACAAGAATATTTATGAATAACATAATTATACCATACCAAAGAAGATTGCTGCTGATAGATGCGAACAGCACAGGACAATTACTTTAGTATCACATGCGTGCAAATTATTAACGAAAATAGTATATAGGAGAATGGAAAGTCAAATAGAATACGAGGTAAGAAGAGATAAGTTTGATTTTAGGAAGAAATTTTGACTCTGCGTGTAATCTTAGAAGACGGAATAAGAAAAAAAAGGCATACGTTCACTGCATTTGTAGGATTAGAAAAAACCTTTGAAATTGTAAACTGGAACACACTACTCAGGATTTTGAAGATGATGTAACGGTCATATAACAATTTGTCTGCTAAAGAATAACGTAGACTTATCAAAGTTCCAAAAATTCTTAGTGAATATGCCAAAGAGTTCAAAATCCTTGCAGGCGATTTAAGATTTAAAGACATGTTCGCGTCATAAGGAGACGAAAGATCAGTAATGTTATGTTAACTTGTGGATTTATTGGGCCTCACACATTTTTTGTTGTTTTGTTTAGACCATGTCCCGAATGCAGCAGCCCAGGCTGCAGTGCAGTCTCTGATTGCATGCGGAGTGAGCCAAGGCTACATCCAGCAGAGCTACAGCCTCATCGGCCATCGTCAAGGCTACTCCACTGACTGTCCCGGTGACGCTTTCTACGCCCTCATCCAGGGATGGCCCCACTGGGACGCCAACCCTTAATTTTACCACCTGCAACACTCACGAAATTGTTCAATTAATCTCTGTAAAATACATCAAATTTTCGCTGGCAGACTTTACTTGTATCTGAGTGAATAAATAATTTTAATACATCATAAAATTGTTTTTCTTCTTTATATTGTTAACATTAATCCCCGATTCAGTCAATTCGATATTTTGTGTATGCTTTACTCTGATGGCTGTGAAACTGAAATATAAATTTCAGTTTTGAGTGTTATTTGAGTAATATTTGACAGCGATGCGTTCCTGGGTATCCTTAGTAAGTACTAATACTGATACATTATTTGCTATGAAAACGATAAAAAACTCTGACTTGTACCTTATTAACATAAACAATATCAGGCACAATATTTGAATTTCTAATACTAACAATCATCATATGACCGTATGCAGGATCTCTGTCAACAGTAAAATTTTAGGAAATGAGGAAGCTGACCACTCACTGCAAACTCAACCCACAATTTTATTACCAACCATACATGCACCGTAGATGACATCTGGACGATTTTCGACACTAAATTCCTGGACCACTGAAACGTTAGCAAAAGATTTTTTAACAACGGTCCATTCGACCAACACCTAAACACTTATCAAGATTTACAGTTTCCCAAGCATTTAACAAGGAAAGAGCAAAGAGTAATTTCCAGGGTAAGAGACAACCACACCAATTTTTCTCATTGCTTTATTTTTTCTAGAGAACCTCAAGCACAAAGTAGGTCTTGCGGGATGAACATAACAATGGACCACGTCATCTTTCACTACCCCAAGTATAACAAACAGAGGAGAGATATTATCGGATTGTATGGACCTAAATATATCACATCATAGGAAGAAGCAGTAAAATGAACTTAATAAGTTTTAAATGATATCAATATTTATGAAAAAATATAATTTAACTTTTCACCTAATGTAACTTTTTTTTTATCACAATTCTATGTTCTGTTCATAAGTGCTAGTGCAATTTCTATTCATTTGAGCTACTTGTTTTTATATTGGTCAATAATGACTATAGTTGGCGTTATAAGAAGGAGATTCCATCAAAGAATACGCCAAAATTCATCGAAATCCGTCCTTGCTTACAAGCAGCATTTTCACCAACCAACCAGTAAGATTTGCTGGCGATGCTGAGGCCAGTTTCCATCGGTTAAGGGAAGTATAAGAAAAAGTGTAAGGGGTGAGCAGATAGGCAAAAACTTTGCAGAAAGTCAGAAACATACTCATGGTTGAGACTTGACGTAAGAGGATCGGGATAAAAACGGCGATAGAAGCTTATGACCACGTGACTAAAAGAACAGGCGTTTCTCCAAGTTATTGGGCAAAATCGTTTAGGGTAAGCCGTCGGAAATTTCCTTCCTTGGAGTTTAATTTTTGTATTTTGATTCAATATTCTTTTTTATGAGTTTCCTTTCTAAGATGCTGTACCCTGGGTGAAAGAGTAACATGTTGAGCAGCTGGCAATATATGTTCTATCTTTTGTATATATTTTCTTTTATTCTTCTAATAAATGTTAATTTGTATAAATTATTGTTGACTTAATTTACGGACCACGTGGAGTGTCTCTTTTGATTGTGCAAGTTTCACAGAGGAATGAGAAACGAGGCCAAATAATCGGAGACCTAGTATGCGGAAGCCAAATGGACCGAGGACAAATGGATCAGTGCCAAATGGTAGGTAGCCAAATAATGGGAGGCCAAATGGACCCATTTCAAATGAACACGGACCAAATGGACCAATGAAAAATGGGCCGAGGTGAACTAGACAAAAGGCTAAATAAACTTGGCCAAATGGACGGAGACTAAATAGACCAAGGACAAGTGATCCGGGGCCAAATGAACCGAGGCCATATTGATGGTGGCCTAATCGACTATGGCCGAATGACGGAGGACTTTTTTTTTATTTATTATAATTTTACTTGACCTGTTTTCTAGATTCAATAACAGGTCTGTTTAACAATATTTTTCTTTTGTTGGTACATTTTTTTTACATAGATATAAATATGTATGAATACAATAATAAATTATATGCGTATATTTAAATTTGTTTTAGCATGTAAGATCATCATCTGTTACACTAGTTTTATTATTATATTATTTTCGTGGAGAGACTGAAAGAGAGAATTCTTAATTTCTTTGTCTCCTCATCCTTTCAACATTTATACATTTTGTTTGTGAAACATCTCCGGTTTTCCGGTTACGACCCACGTTTCCGGATCTCCATGACGCGTTGGTCGAGTAGTTGTAGGTTCAAATTTTTTTTTTTACTAATTTTATACTCTAATTATTTATGACTGTATTTGTGTTAGCAGAGTTATGTAATTTGTTTAAGATAATTACTTGATTAATCTTACTATTACTATAATTTATATTCTATTTTATGTTGTGATGTCTATATTTTGGTCCTTATACTCATCCGGTTCCTGGATTTGAATGTTCGGTCCGATGATGAGTATATTAAGTCTTATGATGTAATATTTAAGTTTCTATATTTTTAGTCCTGTATTTTGTCAGTTCTAAAGCGGATATCAGGTTTGTCAAATTTTCTAGGGCCGCGGTGAGTGGTGGGTTTCTTATTATTTCCCATAGCCTTTCTTTTCTTAAGGTTTCTCTTATCGTCTTGTCTACCTCATAATTGGGGCATTCCAGTATGGCGTGTTCCGGTGTTCCTATCTCTCCACAGGCACATAGATTGTCTGGTCTGCTATTTATTCTTCCCAGATATTGTCCGTATGGACCATGACCAGTAAGAAAATGTATAAGACCCTTGATTGGGTTGAGGTGTCTAAGCTGTAATCTTTCTCTTATGTTAGGTAGAATTTCGTACACCCTTCTCCCTTTATTCGATGAATTCCATCTTTCTTGCCAAATGTTTAATATTTCTTCTTTAATTTCTATTTTGGTATTTGCATTGGACCGAGTCATAATGGGTGGAGGCCAATTGTACCGAGTCAAAATGGAACGAGTCCAAATGAACGCAGGCCTAATGAACCGAGGCCGAGTACACAGACCTAGATAGACCGTGGCCAAATCGACCGAGGCCAAATAGACGGCGCGTAAAATGGCTGAGTCTAAATTGACCGAGTCCAAATGGACGGATAACAAGTAGACTAAATCCAAATGGACAGAAGGCAAATGGATCGAGGAAAAATGGTAGGAGGCGAAATGGTCGGAGGCCAAATGGACGTAGGGCCAAATGGCCAAGACCAAATGGGCCGTAGCTAAATGGACCGGGCCCTTATAAACAGCGACCACATTGAGGGATTCCAAATGGACCGATGCCAAATTGACGGAGGCCAAATGAACCAAGGCAGAATGGACCGCGTAGAAAATGAAATTGGACAAGTTCCCGAGTGGGTTATTGAGGTGAAGCCGGCGCCAATGCTACCAGGTGATTATTCCGTGAAAGGATTAGAGATAACAATTAGGCCTGGTCTCGCCTTTGCGCCGCGGAGCATTTGCTAATAGGCGGCCATATCCATTATATAAATCACGGATGAAAATTTGGTCAAGGCGTGTTTAATTAATATGTAAATTGGGCTCACCTGAAAGGGAAGATCTAGGTTAAATTTAATTCAATCCAATCAAACATTCATATAATGTTGGAAGACAATTAAAATTATTAGATTCAACTGATGAAATCCGAAATTCGATATTTTAAACGAAAGATGTAATTTTATCTCTTTTTGTGTTAACTACTCATTTCAGCGCACAAAATTTTATTTAATCTGCATTGAAGTGATATTGTTTTTATATAGTTTATTACTTTCCCGGCGTCATTAATAACATTTTTAAATTTGTGGAAATTTTTGTCACCAGTATCTTTTCTAAAAACTATTTCATATTCCCATTCGCTTCACTTGCTTTACTTACCTAACAAGACAATTAAAATGCCTTAGAACCTGCAAAATTTAATTAATATAATTCATAAGGTTGGTTTATTTGTTGGCCTTAACTGCTCGATCATCAAGTTAAACAAAATATTCAATCATAATTTTCTGATCTTAACTTTAAAATAAATATTATCTGTACAACTCTGGGCTATGGTAATCTCTATTTACAGAACACTTCTATATTGTTAATTGTTACCCATGCTTCCTATTGTAACGGGAAACAAGGAATAGGTTTTCTTTGTTTCGCAACGTTATTGAATCGGTTCCGAAACACGTAATAACAAAGAAAGATGGGAGAAATTATTTCACTTTCTCTCGTTAGATGTAAACGGAGTTTTTGCCTAACGAACTGATTGAGTGGTATCATAATACGATATTATAATCCATAGTGTAGATAGAATCACTCGAACATTTTTTCGGAACACGTATTCAGGGGACGCGGAACACAGTTTGGGAAACCCAGACGTAAAGATGGAGAATGTAATTTGCCACTCTCTAGAAAAGCCTACACATATCAATTATTGACGGCAGTAGCCTTTGACTTAGGGTTCAATTGTCATAAGCCTTTACTCGCTCGAAACCGGAAAGAGCCCTCAAATAATCTAGTCCACGGGCAGACATGGTCAAGTAAGGTGTCTGTAGACAGCGTCGGGCTTCGAACAACTACCGGAATTCATGGTTGAGAGACGCAACTCCGTTATTTGACTTATATGTAGGAGTTCACCACAAGACATCTTCCAAGAAGGTTGGAATTTCATGGTGACATTCGGAAAGTAAACTTAACCACGCCCTGAGGGAACTCATTTTTTATTGCCGAGCAAAAAGTAGTTGTTAACGTAATTATGATATTTAAAAAAATTCGTGGCGCTCAACATAAACGAAAATATAATCGACGGCAGAACACAGCTGAGACCAAATGTAAGACTCACAAATTCAATAACAAATTGGTGGGTGTCGTAACATTAACGTCGCCAGCCTTTACAAGACATACATCATTTTTTGTTGTCTTGTTTTGATTTCGCATTCAGTAACAGCCCAGACGCTTGTCGATTTAATAGAGGTAAGACACTATGAGGCAGCAGAGTGGGATCGTACTTTAGGACGAATTAAATTCAGAAAATTGAACGAAATATTCGGAGACAGGATTAGAAAGGTGCCTGCCTATCACGAAGATCCGTGTCTGCTATCTTCGTGCAGATATTTACGATGTTTGACACACAGGGATGATGAGCCATGAAAGTGTAAATAGGGTAGGAGAAAATCAGTCAGTGTGCGTTAGAAGTGGGGAATAAGTAGAAGTCGGGAGAGGAGAGAAGTACAAGTGTTGTTCGAAAGTTGTAAGGACAGAAGACGCTTTCAAAAATTTATCGAAAGTAAACACAAGTAAGGAGAACAAAATTTTGATATCCCAGGCAAAAATCTTTGCTGAGATGACAATATCTTCGCCGAGACTAAAAGCTGGTTTTCCTCGTCGCCGGAAAGTGCAAAAATCTCCTGTTTTCCGCCTGTCGAGTTCACTGAGTGATGAAAGGATTGCAACAACTTACTACCTGCAGTCGTAGAAATCCCGGAAGGCATCCCTCATACCTGGACGAGAAGGTTACGAAACGAGAGAAGAACGAACACAAGAGATTAGTCTGAATAAGCCATATCAGGATTTACCCCTTGATAGCCTCCTACAGTTTTAAACCCTGAGCCAATCCATTTCTATTTCTACATTTAATTTCCCCTAAATTTCACACAATTGTTATTACAAAGTACAGGACCCAAGTAAGAATATGTATTAAATAATTATATAAATAAGTAAAAAAATTAATAAGCCCAATTAAATTTTGTTATGTCAAAAACTAATTTAACCCTCACCCCTTTTACAACATACTGGATATCTGTATACCAAAACGCATAGTTTTACGAGGTAATTTGCTGTAATACCGGAAAATAAATTAATAATTGGGAATATTGATTATGAGAATAAACAGAAAATTAGTTGAGAATGTTGAAATTTTATTTAGTGGTGTATGAGTTACAATGTTTATGTTTATGGGTTGGCAGTCCAGTGAGGCCAGCCCTGGATGACTGAGTAGAAGGTGTCTCCAGGACACTCTGTGCTGACTGCTTGACGGTGGCCGATCAGAGCATAGCTTGAGTCGATGTATCCGTTGCTCACACCGCACTGTATCAGACTTTGGACGGCGCTCTGGGCAGCAGCGTTGGGGGCACGGTCTACCAAAAAATCAAATTATGTAATATATACATCTATATATCTGAGAAGAAGAATAGGAATAACAACAAAGTTGTAAAGAGTAAGAAAATTATGTATCAAAAGTGCCGTATCTTAAAAATGAGCCACCTGTCTTCAAATTTCGTTTAATGACAAATTTTGAAAAAGATTCATTAAAACTTTCTTGATCAAAAACTCGTTAATTTGCTTTGGAGCTAGAATAGCAAGACAAATATGGCTTACGTTCATCCTATATTGAACACGAAATACACAAAAGCGTTGCCTTCAGGTGTGTATAGAGATTGGAGAACGACGCATTGAGCTTCTGTGATCAAGATTAGCAAATGTATCTTATGAGCCTTACCCAAATGAAATTCGGTAGCTATTCCTAAATATAGTCACGCCTGCTAGTGCGCTGATCCACGGAAAGAATTAATGCATCTATTTTACTACTTGGGTAACGGTTAGCAAACATTGTTATCTTTGATTCCATTAGCGAATTAGACGAAAATTGAACTATAAAGCATTCGATCACCGATTACTAATGATATTACAATATTTTAAATTTATTAGACTGTCGAATAGTGGCCTATTAATTCTTTCCAACCCATCCAAATTGTGGGAATAAAAGTTATGTTAATCTTTTAATGAGTGCAGTACTAACTCATGAAGTTGCCGATGACGCAGATGCCGATGCTAATGGAGTTGAAGCCAGGAGCGTGGGCGCCAACAGCGTTCCAACCGCGACCTTCGTAAACGTTACCGTCTTCTCCAACGATGAAGCTGTAGCCGATATCGTTCCAGCCGTTCCCGTCGATGTGTTGGTTCTGGAAGGAACGCACCATGGCGGCGCAAGTAGCCTCCGTGGTGCAGGCATCAGATGCGCCGTGGTGGATGACGGTGTATGGCACTGGCGATCCCATGTACGTGGGAGGACCCACGGGATCTCTGGCTCCCCATTCTGAGCGGCTGACAATGTTGGGGCACTGGGCCAAAGCACCTTGTACAAAAACAGATCAATATTTAGATAGCTCTCAGTAAAAACACGAACAATTATATAGTTCATAAGCAGTGGTTGTCATATAAGATAAGGGATACCTCACAGCACTTGCAGGTGTCTCTCCCATAGTGATGATGGAGTTTACCTTCGGTACTTCCTTTTTCTCACTCAATTTTTTAAAATATTTTTACATGCCGAGGCACCTTTGCCACAAATGGGAGGTATATGTTCCGCGGGGCTGACCTTGGGCTTACCATAACAGTTGTCCACTATTGCTATCGGATCACCCGGCCTAAGCTGGTCAAGATACGGAGAAATGAATGGTGCAACCCCTCAGCAAACTTCTCTCTCGTAATTCGGAAGACGTGAGATAGATTAAGTTTTTCTAGGTTTTGCCCTGTATCTCATGGGTAGGATCTTTAACTATAACCCGCGGTCCCTAGTATATCCTTAGCAACACAATTTTAAGTCAAGGGCCTTAGTGGTCTGGTACTTGAGACTTGGAGCAATACCGGAAATCTCCAGCGAGAAAGGAGAACAAAAACTCAATCCTTGGCGTCGTTTCTCACCCTTCATCAACCCCCTTTCCAATTCCCTTGGCATGCTATTTAAATGGAGTTGCCAGTAACTGGACTACCCTTATTTTTCTCTAACCCCAAATATACGTTCGTATTCGTAGAGCAATTCAATGCCTTACGTTTTTATAACCATATAAAAGAAACTACACTGCTTTGAAGCGGAATTAAAAAGTCCGTAATAGTTCCCACTGAGCATTATGACCTCTCAATTTTGTTTTCACAAGACTTCATTGGATGGTTAGAATACAATGCTAATGGCAATAACCGCCTCCATTTCTTTGCGTATTCTTTGAAGAACTGAAGTAGGATACGTGTACAAAACTGACAGAGGCATTATAGTGAACTCAAAATCAGAAGCGATAATGATTATAGAATGGTGAACCGGAAGGTAAAGAAAAATACTTCTTCTGATTTGTTATTGCGGATTTTGAATTTTCATCTATAGGAGGTATCACGTTTTCACTGCAGATAACATGTTTGTTTTTCGTGAGAAACGTGATCACCGAACACAAGGATGGCGCGTAGGTACTGTTGTCATCTTATGAAGAGCAAAGAAGTGTTAGGTGCTTGTGTGATGAATGGATCTCGAGAGAAATCTACATAAACACGTGAGGTGTCTATAGGGGAGACTGTATGGATCGTCTGTAGGTGAAGCCCATTCTTCAAAAACTGTCGTGATAACCTTCGTGATTGAGCACGTCCATTAACATCTGAATCTTTTGATTCATTCCGCTCGTGTGATCCTGTTTGAATCACTCACTTGCGATAAACTTATTGAGAGAAAATAAAATTTATGTTCCATATAGCCAATAGAAATGTTCAAAATGTGAATTCTTAAGGCTGATGACAAAGTCCACGACGTTGCTGTAAATGCCTTTTACATACTTTTTAATAAACTTAATAAAACTAAACTTGCTTGTAGGTGACTGAAGGAGAAAGTGTATACATATTTACTGTAAGAAGTTTGAATTATTTTATAGAAAGTTATTAGAAAAATTATGCTCTGGGATTAAATTAAAGACTTCTTAACTTCTAAAAATAAAGTTACATGAAATACAGAACTTATAAATATTGTTCAATTGGAAGTAGGACACTTAAAGTTTACCATAAATTTTACAGTAAATCTCTATAAGTTGTGAAAATAAATATTTATGAAGTTAGAAAAGTTACTTTTGTTGAAAGTATCCACTAAGGAATTTTCTTACTATTTTACGGCAAAAATATATAAAGTATTTGTTGTGCTTACCAGCTACGCAAGCTAACAACACGAGCAGCTGCATGTCTGTTTGATAAAGTATATCCAAATTCCCGTCTATTTATACTTGTTTCAAATAATTATAACCTATTTCTTCCATATTTGAAGATATAGGCTCGCCGTAAACACTTAAAACCTACCAATTACAAGCTGAAGCCTCAAATTAATAAAATATCATCAGCTGTTTCCAGAAGAGTGACAGATGCTGACGTTATCAAAGGAAAAATTGCCTTGTTGTTATCTTGGTACAACTTTGTCCGTTTATCTTTCTGTACAAATGTCCTAAACATCTAAAGGGATTATAGCAGTTTAAGCATATGGACAAATAAGTAATTTAGAAAAATGTAGCTCTTCCTTAAATTACTTGCATTTAAAAATAAAGATTATAGGCACCAGGTAGATGATTATAAAAACATTATCCTCGTAGGTCCGGCCGTGGAGAGGCTGAGGATGCTGTTCATAATTATTATCCTTGCTTTAGCTGCGTTGTATACCAGTTTATTTTTCATTACCGATAAGCAATCCACCAATAAATAGATTCGGTTTTCTTGGAGGGACTTTGCAATATAAAAATTATATATTCAATATTTAAATTCCTGAAGGTAGATTCATTAATATAATCAATTATCACATTGAATCAATGACTGTAAAAATGTATAAATATTTTACAGAATAAAATATAGGCGTCACATAGACTATGGTAGTAAATTCAAAGTAATACTACATCGAGACTACTTCCACCACACATGAAAAAAAGAGGTAAGTTATGCAGGTTAATTATACAGTTTGAAGACGACTAAGTCCAAGGATATGGGGAATAGTTATCTTAAGAATTTAGATTGAAGGAAAAACTGTGTATATTATCTTCTACAATTTTCGATTGAAATATATACTATTTTTAACTTCTCTTTCTGAAATATGACATTAGTTCTTAGTCGCAGTAATTCCCCTGTAAACTACGGTGAATATATTTTCCCTGTGATGTATAACTGCATAAAGTCTATGTAAAAGAATAAGCAGTTTTAGACATGAGATTATTATGAAATGAACGTAGATACAGACTCAAAATATGTAATTAGAATGTTCATTTAAGATTTCGGTTCGACGTTTCGCCCTATCTCAAAATTTGTTTAAATATCTGTCAGAATTTACTATAAAATTAAATAATACCTCGACATTCTTAAAACGCAAAATATTATTTTAAAGATAATAAACAGTTCTTTTTTATCAAACTTTCATGTAGAAAGCTTAAAACATATTTTGGTAATAAAAGATTTTATAATTAGTTTTGTACAAAAATATAAATAACGTATTCAAATGTTTTCTCGTGAATTGAAAAGGAAGCCATTTAAATAAATAAATGTGACAGTGTTTCATTTTTAAACTCCATTCGACCCATGGATATAGAAAATATCTTACTTTCGGAATAGAAAAAAAAGTGAATTCTCTTACAATATATGCGGATAAACAATTATATATTTTAACTTTTCTTTGCGAAATATGCTGTCTTAACTTCGTGTTGAATTCGCAATATTGATTTTAAAACATTGTCACTTTTACTAATCTTCCGTATGAATTTTTATTTGTACATTACGTTTTTTTAAATACTGCTTTAACGTGTAAATAAATTATCCGCTTTAATTTCCTTTTTGTTGCATTAAGATATATTTTAAGGGTGATATAGCGCAGTCGACCCTTACTTCAGTTGCGTGACTACACTGCAACACGGATAGGATAGCGCAAGGAACAGATTCAAGGTTCCCATTTGAAACGGAATATAATTTTGAAGTTGCATGCTAAATGGAAGTAGTTTTTTAATTCACATAAAAACTTTTATCGTAATGATTGTTAGTTGGTACAATAGTTGATAAAATATATACAATATTAAATTGTGAATACAAAATAAAATAATGTATATAATGCACAGGTCGGCATGGTGGGTAGTAATTGGTTGATTAATCTACTTTAGCAGAATGTATATAATGGACAGGTCGGCATGGTGGGTAGTAATTGATTGATTAATCTACTTTAGCAGAATGGGTTTGGTTTATTGATTTATTTTTGTGAGTACTTAGTGGCATACAACGTGGGTGGGTTTTAGGGTTGACAGGCGGTGAACTGATTATTGGAGGGTATATGAGGATGTAGTCTGCGGACATGAAGGTAAAGTGGGTTGGGATGTGCCTGAATGTTCAGGGGGAATAATGAGGTCAATTGGGAGTTTTCTTTTTAACCAACTAAAGCGTGGAGATGGGGGAAGATTGTCATGGAATTGCTGGATCCGTGGGGTTTGGATTATGGATTTGGAGATTACGGAATTTACTTTGGGAATTTTGATTTTGTGGTGGATGACGAATTTCTAAGGTACCAGGGATGTAATGGTGCGAATCATGTTTTGTTTAGTTTGAATTTTGGCTGTTGTTCCCCATATGGACGAGGCATAGGACCAGGTAAGCTGTATTATAGAGAGGTATAGGAAAATGGCAGTAGTAAATTCGGCAATTCAGAATCTCTTGAAGTCAATATTAATATGGATTGTTGTTGGTTTATATTTTTGTAATTCCCCTCTATCACACGCTTAAGGGCGCAACCCTCTCATGTGGCTTCGAAATTATACACGAAACAATCAGGTGAATCCTTATGAAAGTAATTGACCCCAAAAATTTATTTATTCAACGCTGTTGATTCATGTCTTTATATATGAATATATGAATTTCACTTTACATTACTAGACATAAAATTAAATATTTATTTGCTATATAATTAAAATATTGCTCATTTTCATTCATCTATGTTATAAATAACAATAAAATATTTTTTGAAGTAAAGAATTTTATTTAACATTTTATTAGAAAAAAATTTAATCCTAAAAGTTAAGTATTTGTTTAGTTATAATATATAAATATCATCAGTTACAATATCTGCGTGTTTAGAATTCAGTAAATAGTAAAACGGGTTTTTCCTTAGAGATTTTCGAAACAATTTAGTCTTTTTGAGGTACGGCCGTCAACTCTACGCCCCGCGTCGTGCGTCCAGCGGACGTCTCCGTAGCGGAAGAATTCGGACCCTTCCCCCTTCCCCATTCCCCCTCGGGGATCAGGTAGTCGGAACTTCGTAAACAAAACAGCCCCTGTGACGTCGCAAGTGATCTTCTTCTGTTGAAGTTGTAAATATAGGCTCAAATGAAGGAAAATCCACTGCTAACTAACCTAAACGGCGAAATAGTTAGAAAAATGTGCAAGCCTAAGAAACATACAAGCATTTAAGTAAACTTTAATTAAAATACAACATATATAGGTTCTGATGCAGACATTCGACAGGCATAGAAAGTCTAATCTATTAATTTAAATAAAATTATTATAGCTTGAATTTAATTAAATTTTAAAAATAAGCTATCTGAACAAAAATAGTTGGAGATTAATTTTTAAAACTAGAATATCATATATCCTGAATTATAAGACTGTTAATATTAGGAAAAGAAACTGTCTTGGTTTTAATATTAAGTGAATGAACAATGTATAACAGTTATGAAACTAAAATGAATTTATAATTATTATTATATTTTCTAAATAAATTATTTTATCTCTTTTTTAGTCTTATTGTTATGTACAACTTGTATTTACTACACTATATTTTACTACACTGCTATATTATAGCACTCCCTTTTAAAATTAGTCTTATCATTATTATTTTTTATTATCACTATTATTTATTTTATCCTCACTATGGTCATACTAAGAAAGTTGGCTATTTGGATTATTTTCTTTTTTCCCTGATCTTTAAAACTACGTTCACACCTCTTATATCCATTAAATTGTTTTTTTTTTCGTTAATCTTAATCTTCTCCATAAATGAGACTAAGAATCTTAGAAAGTGAGAGTTTGATGTGTTTTAGAAAGTTATGGAAAATAATTTTCCAGCGAGAAGGTACACGCGGAAAAACATTAAAATTCTGTATTTTTAAGTCATTTATTACCACAACTATGATCAAAAATATCTTTATGAGATATCAGTATATAAATAGTACTACGTTTTATTAAAAACCTTTACAAAAAATCTAGCTTTTAAATGTTTTCTTATAATATCCTATTTTTATTAAAATATTATTTTAAGCCTTTCTAAAATGTTCTTTAAAATTATTAATATGTCTTGACGAAAGTTATATTCAATAAATCACTAATCTGATATTTTTTTATAATTGAAAGTTAAATTTTTGAACAAGAATGTATTAATATTACACATTACCTATATTTTTATCTAATTGTTGGTTTCCTATTTTTCAATATTTTAGAATTCTTGATACGTTTTTAATGTTCGTAGTTGAACAAATCCTTTTAATACTACCAGAATAAAAAATAATAGTTATTTTTGTAATTTGAATCTTATTACTGTGACAATACTATAAAGACTGAATATGTTAAATAAAGTTGGGTTTCTAATTGCTTATTTCGAAGATCATATGGTATATACTGAACACTTTTCACTGATATATACCTATTATTTTTGTCACTCAGTGAGCTAACAGAAAAGTTTTGACCTAACCAAAATTTCTTAATATTTTACAAAGACAAGAATTTTTTCTTTTTCAATTAATTCTGTTTTTATTCAGTATTGTATACTGTCAGGCATGTTATTTTCTTCTTTCTACCAAATAATTTTAATCACGGTTAATAGTTTAGAAGAAAGGTTCCGTTTCCACTATTCCAACGACTTCTACCTTTAGATTAGAAATATTGGAATATTTTTTTTGATATTTTGTTGGAAAAAATCTAAAAATTCGTAAATGTTAGAGAGTGAACATTTGCTTAATGTTAAACAGGACAGTTTATTTTGACAATATTTACATTATTATGATTCTGATAATTTTAATTATTAAAACTTACGATAGTTTATACTCGTATTTACGCATAAATGCAGAGATTTTTCTTTATATGTTAGTTGATTCATGTAGTGTCTGGAAAGAGCACGCGTGACCGGCGAAAGGGGTAAGGGGTGGCAGTGTCCGCAAGGAGCACGGATAAAGGGGGAAGGGACTTGGTAAGGGGTGCCAACCGTAGTATGTCCGCTGGCCGCACCACACGCTACGCCCAACCCCCAAGCTAGAGGACCAGCGGGATGCAGTTTGTTTGTCTCCTACCCTTTTACCTGTATGGCTTAGATGGCCCTACAAGGAGTGTAAACTCCCGCCAGCAGAGCTCTCCGGGTCTATGGAGCACTTTTTTTTATCGAGGAAAAATCAGGAAATGTACTTAACGCACACTGACCGGGGTCCACACCGGTCAGTAGTGTGGGGCTTTCACCCACTAAAACCTTAAACCCTTTCTGCGCGACGTACATCCACCTCCCAGTCACGTTAAGGCTACAGCCCATGAAGAGGGCATCATTTCAATACCATCCATAAATTCATACAGGTGGAGGGGAAGAGACGTCAAATGAAAATAACAAGGAAACAATGGCGTTTGGTGTCGAAACCGGTGTAACGTGAGCCGCTGACAAATAAGATGCGATTTAGGCGACAATTTATCCCCAAACAGGCGGATGGAAGGGGATAAAACGAAGTTCCACTTACGATATTAAGACGGTGGAGCAATTTCAATCAAATTTTGTGGGATTATTCCCTGTGACGCTAAAACTAGGACTGTGATGGTAAGACACGACTATCACTATTAGAGGGCGGGGTTGAAGAGAATTAAATTATAAATTTCCAAAAACGGTTGAATTAGAAGCGAATAAATAATTTTCGAAGCTAATAACTTTGATAGTATATTACCCAACAGTATTCGTGTATAATTTCAACCGTCTTTCACCATGGGAGTATAGTTTTTATAGGAGGGCCTATGATAAAAAAACAAGGAAACTATTGAAATTGTTGTCGAAACCGGGGTTGATGGGAGTCACTGAATGAAATTCTACTTATATCGAACTTCAACCCGAAGAGACGTGTAAAGAAGGGGCGCACAAACATTTGAGTACAATATTAGAAGCGTCGAACAATTTTGATCCAGTTTTTTAAGCATGATCCTCAAAACACGGAAAATTGGCTGTAAGGGAAATAACAACTGTCATTCGATCCCGTAGGGGTGAGTGTGGAGAAGGTGAGATGGACTGGCGTAATTTTTAATTACGCACAAACGGTTTATATTTGAGTCAAGTGTATATATTTTGTGGTTAATTACTTTCATTGTGCTTCGCCTGATTTTATTGTTTGGTATCTAATAGATCATTTATGTAAGTTAAGAATAATAAAAGACCCAACCTGTGGGACTCCTGTCTTTTCAGAATAATACTTTTCACCTGTTACTAGATATTTCAATACAATTCTCTGTTTCCTATTCGCTGAATACTATTGAAACAGTTAGAACCTTCCAACTTTGTCTCAAGTTGACAGAAGACTTAGTCTATTTCAAACGTTCGCCTCTGGACCGTCTGGAAAATACAATAACTCCCTGGATATTCGTGTTTTTACCGCACAGCTAGCTCACCTGCAAAATTAATTTGAATTAATAATGTCCCTTCCTAACCAAATTTTCTCAAGATTTCTTTATTTTTGACCTGCTCTGTCTATCATACTATCAGTATTTCATCGAATTATGCTGCTTTCTGAACGGCTGATTATCCACGCTAAACACAAAATCTTTTAGAAATGACTTTCTGTTCTCCACACCTATATTAGACGTAGGTAAATTTTTCTTTTCTCCGAAAGCTTTCCTTGCATTGTGCTATTTGTCATTTTATATCAACTTTGCTTCCATCATCAATGGTAGCAGAATTCATCTCCTTCCATCATATTATCATTTCCTAATATGTTGTCCTTTGCATAAACACTCATCTTTTGACTACACAGCATTAATTTAGTTTTGCTTCAACTGCTACTCATATTGTATTTGAAGATGGTCACCATACCATTTAACGAATCCTCCAAATATTCTGTTCAATGGTATAATTACAATATCGACAACCAACCTTAGTGTCTTAATTTTTCCCACTTAATTATGACGTTTTTACCAAAGTTTTATTTAACTTTCTACATTGCTTGTTCAATGTACATATTAAATAGCATAGACCAGTGTTTTTCATCCGATGGACACCAGTGGCCAGTAAGAACATATTAGTAGTCTGCGATACATAATTAAAATTATAACGGCAATCATAAGAAAGAAAATAATGTATTTCGATTATTATTATACTTATTTCATTTTAAAATATAAACAAACAATTGCCATATAATATTATGAATTTTAGTTATCCGCGGCGCTATTTCTAATGAGAAACACTGAAATAGTTAAAAGATTGTTTTATTCACTTCTTGATTAGCCATCTGTAACAAGTTCAACTGTTTCCTGCAAGGTGACCGTGAGTGCGTTATTTCTAAATGGAGCAATGCGCGCGGCTAATCACTGCGGTATTCCGGGGAAATAGGTACCTCGGAGTGCGTAGATTCTGTTATATTATCCAAAGAGGCTAAAGCCCACCTGGTGGTGACTCGTCCACGACCCAGGCCTACGCACATTGAAATTGAACTCGAGGGAGCTGTGGTTTCGGGGGTAAACTTTTCTTATGACCTTTCCAAGGGAACAGGACCCTTTCGCAGGAATTTCGGTACCTAGTTATCTCCGTTGCTTCTCCTTGTGACGTTTCGAAGAAATGCCAGTGGAAACCAAACAAAATCAAGTTACTTCTTCATTGTAGCCCTCATTTCATTATAATTCTGTCTTTTGTCAAGGTTATAGACAATCCTTCGCTCTACGAGCCAAGTGTTATTGATGGTCCATATAGTAGAGTAATAGATTTTATCATCTTGGTTCGAAAAGAAGTGATTTTCTCTTCACTTAAACACACACATACCCAATTTATTTCGCTCGTTGTACGCCTTACTGGATGTTGCTCGTATGTAGAAAGTTTGGTGCATGCTGGGGCTGTGTGTTAGTGATGTTGAGGCTGACATACAGTATCTGACGGACGGTGGCCCAAGTGACGAGGGTGGGAATGGCACACACTGACAGATCGTGCCCGCAATTCCTTATCTAATCACCTTACTAGTGATTTTTTTGTATTGTTGTTGATTAGTTTATTTTTTATCATACTTTTTAATGTAACTAGTTCATTATGGTTACCAGCGGAAAGCAGATTTTTTATATATTCTAATAATTATTATTAATTTCGTTTGTGGTGGGGGATAATATAATTCGGTTGTCAATTAAACATTAACTTTTACTTTTATGTTTATTTTTAATGATATTCGACACTGGACCATTTTAACATATATGTGTATTTGAAGAATGTAAAAAAAGGGACCATTTACAACATTAAAATAATTTGTCACTACATATACTATTTTTATCATTTGAACATTTCCTATCATTTTACTTGCTCCGACCAGCCGCATGAATTACAGGTTGACCGTGGTGGTTTAGAAAAATTACACCAATGAAATAGAAAAAGCATACCGCGCCGTTAAAATTGACCCCTTTGAAATTATTCGAGGAAAAGAGATAATTTTCGTATCCAGAATTTAGAAAGAGCTACTGGTATTGCCCACGCCATTCCGATGACAAGAGAGGAAGTTTATTTCAAAAATATAAATTCACATACCATATAACGCGCCTATAGCTACTACAAATTTCTTCCTCTCGTCGGTATCATATAATGTACAAATATGTATATTTATATGACAATTTTGACAAAATTTTGTACACGTGATCTCTTGGTTTTTCGGGAAATCTACACAGAATCAGGGGTAAGAACAACATTACAACTTGGAGGTGGGTACGTGGGGCGGAAACGTTTAATAAGCAAAACCGTCCGATTTATTGCGTCGAATGAAAACATTTTGGGAGCATTTACTGTGCTTGTGTTCCCCCCACAGTACTTGTGTATACATTGAACATCTTCCAGTATAGCAGGGGAATATTTGCAGGGGTGGGCGCGAAGATTCATCTCATAAACATAACAAGAGAACAATCGAGATTGGTGTCAAAACCGGTGTAATGTGAGCCACATTCTACGTGTCAGGAGGTGGCGGGGTTGACGGCGGAGAAATAAGTTGACGACAATAATACGGAATCTTCCAAGATTCCTCACTATTCTGATGTTATGTACGGGTTATTATAAAGAAATACCTGGACTACGCCGGGCTCCCATATAATCAACATTAAACGCATAGTTATAAAGAATGCGATATTAAGAGATTAAGAACATCGTGAAAATAAAAAGCGATATAATAGCTGTACATATTTATTTATCGATACTTCAATTGCAATTGACAGAATAATAGAACGCTTATCTCTTTAGAATTAATTATTGAGGCACGAGTGAAATGTCAACAAGAGTTAGGTCACACATTTTCTTAACGAGTTAATGTGTTTACAGTTTCCTAAGCTCATCTAATCAGTGACAGACCAAAGTTATTTCCGGAAATTAATTTATCCTTGTAAATGTTAAAGATAGTTCTTACCTTGTACGAGTTTGTTTATCTACTGATAACGTCTGTAATTAATTAGTTGGAGATATAGTAAATTCCCTTTAATGTATTTTCATTTGATTAATTTCAGAGGTATTATGTTACAAGTCGCATCCGCTCTAACTTGATACTACATCAACGACGATTTATTATACTTCCATGCGACCTTCCTTTTTGTGCTTCTTGTTATATTTCTAAAAATAAAATTAGATCGTTAATTAAATAAGAATTACCAACCCGTATAACAGACAACTACAAATTTTTTAACAAGAATTTTAAACTTAAGCTAAATAGATATTTCGACCATCACGTGTGGTCCGTGTCAACATTGTAACAGTGTTGGTCGAAACATGCATTTTGGTTACGTTTTAAAATGGAGTTAAAAATGTGTAGTTGTCTGTTATACGTGTCGTTAATTGTTATTTAATTATTAAGCTACAGTATTCTAAAATGTCGCTTTGACGCTTTTATGTATTAATAACATGTTACAAATATTGTCAAGGACTACAAGTGTTGGACGAAATGTCTAAGCGTTAAATTCTTGTTCCAAATATTGTAGCTGTCGGTTATATGTGTCGTTAATTCTTATTTAATTTATGTTATTTACAGACGTTAAGTGTACATATAGTGTATTAAGCTTATACAAACTTAATGAATCTTAAGCAAAATAAACGAAAACTGCTGGTCAAGCTGTAATTAAGCTGTGTCAAACTCATTAATTATACAAGCCAGATCACATTTATAAATTTTCTTAAAATTATAACTTATAGAGAGGATTCAGGAATATGGACAGCATAATTAAAACATTATGTAATTAAATGAATTGAAACTTAATAATTTATAATATTGATATGTATCTATTCATTGTTTTTATTTATATTTTATAAAGTAAAATTATTTTTTTACCGGAAACTACCCTAATTTACTTCTACTGGTTTTATAATTTCTGGATTCAAAGAGTGAAAACAGGCTTCATTATGGAAGATACATGTTTATTTGTTAATCTTGATCTATAGACCGTTTTATTTAATCTCATGGATGCTAATAGTTGTTGACATAAGTATGTACTAACAAACTAGCATAAAATTTGTGCAGAAAAAATTATTACGTCTCGGTATTTTTCACATAAACGAGAGTATTCCTACTTCTTTATACTTGTTTTTTAAAATATAATCATTTTGAAAACCAGTTAACTCCACTTGTACTGAAGTGAGAGAATTTTAAACTTCAAAAGAAAAAGGGCCCAGTAACAAGTGATTTTTAAATATCATTATAACCTTTATCTCATTCGTTTCTTATTCCTTCAAATTTACCACTATATCGTGAAAATGAGCATATTTTATTTTGTGCTTTAAACTGCTCGCACGTAGTAAAATACGTCAAAAAAAATTTTGGAGATGATTTTTATACAAAATCAAATTTTGTGGAAAATTTGCCATTATATCGTACATATTTGTTGTTAATCAATATTTGACTTGCAACGTTAAGATATTTCAGATGACCTGTAATATCTGTTAAAAATGCAAGATATTTTACGAACAAAGCATCTTTTATAATCGATATATTTTCGCTTTATTCATATTTTATCTCAAGAAATTAAATTATTTCTTCAAAAAGTTAATTAAAATCTTCAGAGCTTTGTGACATGACAACCAACGAACGGCTCTGTAATAAGGTCTTTGAATTCAGATTCTAAATCGTGAAGGAACGAAGTAAATTGTTGATGGTTGAGAGTTTTCGATAGAATGAAGTTAACTGTCTTTGTTACTGTTTTTAGTACCTCATGCATTTTTAATATTTTTAAACAGAGAATTTGTTAGTGAAGAAGTTAATGGTAAACCCTTATTTTGGTTTATTTTCGTATATATCTTATAATTTTTCGATCAGTGTTGACGGAAATCCTTTACTTTCACCTGCTATCGATTTAGCGCCGTCAGTTGTTACACAAAACAAGCCTCTATAAAATGTTCCATTCAGCGTCAAATATAATTTCACCCTATGCAGTTCCATAAAGAGGAATAATTTCCAAAACTTTCTGAGTAATATTAATTTATAATATGTCATAATAGCAAAATGAGTGGGTTAGAATTGTATAGGAATGCCTAATAGCAATTGTAACTCGCAGTTGGTTTTCACGCCGCCTTTTGCGCGGTAATTCAATGGTTTTAGAAATATTTATATTAATATCTTACAGACAGACATTTGAATTTTATTTATTGGCATAGGTAATCAGGGGCCAAAAAAAAATTTCTTCGCGTGCCATATGCGGCTCACGGGCCGCCAGTTTAACACTCTGCTCTAAATGATAATATCCGATATGCATTTAATTTCAAGAAGTCCCATTTATATTCATTTGTGTTGTGGCGTTAAATCCTTAGACTGCTCTGATTTAATCCTGCATGTTACCCTATTCAGCGCAAGTTCCGCAAAACTATTTCATCCAACTTCCATCCTAATCTGCTTGGCCGTCCTTGGACTGTCTCCTTCTTTCGTTCTTACCTCACACATTTTCCTCTAATGTTAATTTTACAAGACCCTCATATGTCTCAAAAAGAGGCCCATTAATCTATCCCTTCTCTTGGCCAATGTCCTCCATATTATTCGCTCTTCCTTTATTCTTTATCCACCCATCTGATTTTCATCATACTCCTATAGCACCACATTTCAAAGACTTCTATTCTTTTCCTTTCTGAAACTCCTCTCGTCCATGTTTCGCATCCATATAATGTCACACTCCATAAAAGTCCTGCAAAAATACACAATTAAAAAATTAACACTTGAATAATAGAAATGTGCTGGGAACGATTATAAGTGTCATTCGTCCTTCGGCAGCGGACAAAGTTTTCTCACTGCTCGCTTCGTAGATCCGGACTCTGTCCTTGGTGTGGCTACCCTCAGCAGTCCTTCACTGCCAGCGTGTATCTGACCCACACGCGCCAACTGCCACTTGAGAGACGGAAGATGATCATCCTTCAACAGAACCAAATCTCCGACCTCTAGATGCGGACGTTTTTGATGCCATCTAGCCCGCTGCTGGAGGGTCGATAGGTATTCTTTGGATCATCGTGCCCAAAAATGTTGTGTCATCTGCTGCACATACTGCCATCTAGATAACCTGTTGGTTGGTAATTTTGTCAGGTCTACAGTAACAGGATTAGTGACCACATCCCCAATCAAGAAATGCCCTGGAGTCAACGGTGAAAGATCATTTGGATCTGAAGACAACGGTGTAAGCGGTCGACTGTTCAGACAAGCCTCTACCTGTGTTAGAAATGTGTATGTTTCTTCATACGTAAGAGATGCGTTTCCTAAAATTCTCTTTATATGTCCGTTTACTAACTTAACAGCTGCTTCCCATAATCCTCCAAAATTTGGTGACCTGGCAGGAATGAAACTACATTCTATGTTATCATCCGCCAATGTACGCGTGATCACGTCGTGATGTACCTTTGTATTAAGAAATTTATATTGTTCTTGTAGCTCCCGTTTGGCACCAACACAATTAGTCGCGTTATCAGAGAAAATGTGCTGACATTTTTCTCTCCATGCCACGAAACGACGAAGAGCTGCAAGGAACGATTCAATGGTTAATGCACTGACAAGTTCCAAATGGACGGCCTTAGTGGCAAAACACACAAATACCGCAATATATGCCTTTAATCGTGCAGTTCCACGACGGTTACTGGGTTTGATGTAAACTGGACCACCATAATCAATCCCTGTGTGAAGAAACGGACGACTTGTACCGGCAAATTTCCCATCTGTTGTTCAGTAGATTTTGGCTTGGCCTTAAAACAAGTAATACACTGGTTCACGATGTGTTTGGCTGCTCGTCGTCCAGAAAGAGGTCAATATTGTAGGCGAATATTGGAAAGGACTAATTGTGGGGGAGCATGCAATAATCGCAGATGCTCATGTTTCATCATCAACTTAGTGAAGTGATGATTTCCGGGCAATACTATTGGATGTCGTTGATCGAAAGATAAATTTGCAGGAGACAACCTTCCTCCTACACGCATGACGTTGTATTTGTCCAGAAAAGGATTCAGAGTCTTCAGTTTGCTTTGTAAGCTCACTTCTTTACCTTGTTGGAGACATTTTAATTCCGGACTAAACGTTTCCGCTTGTGTTTTCTGACTCAACATCGTACAGCTCCTTGTAATTCTGCTGTACTAAGTAGTCCTCTTGAACGTTTTTCGACCCGTAATTTGCAGTTATGTTTGAAGCGAAGGCAATATGCTTCACAAAAGTTGAGATTCCAAGTATTATTTGATTAGGTTCCGTGCAGACGAATGAAGTGACAACATTACGTTTTTCTGGCAAGTCAGCCGGAATATCAATGCTAGCCGGCTCCTTAATTGCGGCCATTAATTGTTGCAAACCCTTCCACAATCCTTCACAATACAAAATTTCGTGCGGAAATAATCCTCTTGAAATTATATCAGCCGCATTGAGAGAACTTGGAACATGTTTCCACGGGTATTCACTCGTGAGTTCTTGACTTTCTGCATCAAGATTTGCGACAAATGTTTGCCATTGGGATGACGGAGATTTCAGCCAATCCCAAAACAATGGTGGAATCAGTCCACAAATATATTTTTTGTGTAGACGCTCTCAAAGAAGACACAACCTTTTGTGTAAATCTTGACAATAATAGAGCCGCAGAAAGCTCTAGTCGTGATATTACCTGTCTTTTCAAGGGAGCTACTCTCGATTTGGAACAGATAAGCCTTGATCGCATACAGCTATTTGAATCAAGAGACACCACATACAGACAGGCACCGTATGCAGTCTCTGATGCATCGCAAAAACCATGTATTTCTGACTGAACATTTATACAAATATTTCACACTTTCATAAATTAGTATTGGCTGTTGTTAATAAGAATTAAGCAATTAAGGCCAAGCGAAACAACCATTAATTACCAAGAAAATAAATTCACAAGCTACGAAAACGACAACATGATTAATGTAAATGAACAGACATTTAATATAATAATGTCAATTAACGCTAAGGACTCAATGTTTTCCAAGCATGTGAAATTTTATTCGGCAAGTCATTAGGTCTATCAATCATGTCTACAAATAAATTGAAAGGGTCGTGTGCAACGGCTGTAAGGTTACAGGTGTACACGATATCAGCAATCTACTGCCGACAAACATGTCAAATGACAGCTAGATAATATGCAGTATCAACTAAAAGTACTGGGACATTTTTAATTATCAATCAGTTTCAGAGATTCATTTACGTAAATACATCAAATTATTGGAGATATATAAAGGCCTGAGCCTGACATTCTAGCAACCAGAATTGAAATGAATTCTTTCGCACTCTTAGCATTTGTCTGCACCATTGCTGGTAAGTCTTATATTTAATAATGTTTTTAAGTACGTATACGTAACAATTAGTAACATACCATTCAGAAAGGTAATTTTCCTATCTGTCCTTATCCCGAACAGCGTATTTCGTACCTTCAAGGATACTAGAATAGGTATATTTATTTACGTAATATATAAATCCGTTCCAGAAAGAAAATGCACTGAATCTGTCTTTAAAGTAAACTAATTTAATCTGCAATGATTTTATTTTATAAACGTAATTGTGTAACAAAATCAAGTTTAACTTATTTCTCCTTAGTCACGGTAAGAAATATTCTCTCCTACTGACGTGTTTTTATTGTATCTCAATTTCCCAATTTTAAACATTGCTAAATTTAACTGTCTATTATGTGTTGTTTATCAAAATTTCAGCTGCCTACAAGGCAGACAATTTTGGGGTTTTTAATCATTTCAAATAATTATTTTACATCAAAATTTAAAAATAGTAATTTTTATTGTAAGTTATCATTACTAGTGCTTTTACGTTTCTGGAATTTTTATTTATTTCAGTAGTCACATTTCCGCAAGTAATCCCAATCATGGTATCGAAACGAAAGTTGAAATAAGTAATAAGAATTTAGTCTGTATGTGGCCGTTAATTTAATTAATTTAGTTACTGGAAAAACGGACGTAAATTATTTTACTATGTCTATAAATTCTCACGCGTATTACTCAAGTAGATAGACTTAAAAAATTTCGGCAAGCACATGTTAGAGTTCCTTCGCGAACGAGATAATTATCACTCTCCGATCCCTACTATTACCGCTCTATCTACATTATGATGCTCTTTGCATATAACACTACGAAGGCTGCCAACAATATACTAAGACCGGCATATATTCAAACATTTTAGGAATATCTTAGAATGGTTCATGTTTACCGACAATGCCGCGATTCTGATAATTTTCTCGCTCTTTCATAAAAGTTTACCAGACTTAATATATATTAGTCGTAAGTGATTCTTAATACAAATTAATGTCGAAATACACATATAGTCCTGGAGGACATGTCATTGCGAGTGTTGATTTTGCAGGCTGCCTGGGGCAGTGCCCCAACATTGTCAGCCGTGCAGAATGGGGAGCCAGGGACCCTGTGAATTCCCCCACGTACATGGACACTCCTGTGCCGTACACCGTGATCCACCACGGAGAGTCCGCCTCGTGCACCACGCAATCGGAATGTGCCGCCATCGTGAGAGGTTACCAGGACTACCACATTGACAGCAACGGCTGGAACGACATCGGCTACAACTTCGTGGTTGGAGAAGACGGAAACGTGTACGAGGGTCGCGGCTGGGACGCAGTCGGTGCTCACTGCCCTGGCTATAACTCCATCAGCATCGGCATCTGCGTCATCGGCAGCTTCATGGGTGAGTCAGCTCCAAACTGCGACAATCATCGTACCATTCTGCCAAATAAATACCACGAAGTATCGGAAATGCACTATTTAATGTGTTAATAACATAATACCTATTCTGCGCACCCTTTTCACTTCTACATAGCTCCGACATATCACATCATCCTTAATCTGCTTAATGTATTCCATCCTTAGCCACCCTCTTTATTCTTATCCCACACATTTCCCACAAATGCTAATTTTACAAGATCCTCGGATTCAAGAACATGGCCTATTAATCCATCCCTTCTCTTTGTGTACGTGATCCATATTGTTCGCTCCTTTACTATTCTGTTTAAAACTTCCGGGTTAGTTACTCTGTCCACCAATCTGATTTTCAGCATTCTCCTATAGCACCACATTTCAAAGGCTTCTATTATTTTATTTCTTAAAGTCCTACGGTCCACGTTTCGCACCTATATAATGACACGCTCCATTCGAACGTTTTTAGCAACGATTTCCTAATATTGACACTTGTATTAGCCGTAACTAAATTCCTCTTTTACTGTGAAAGTCTTTCGTGCATGTGCTATCCTACTCTTTATGTCTACTATACTTTTACCATCCCTAGTTATTACTCTTCCTAAGTCGCAGAATTCCTTAACTTCCTTAAAAATATCCCTTCTTAATTTAACACCATTTATTATTCCACTGTTTCCATACTACTCTCCATTACCATTGCTTTCTTTCCATTAATCCTCATATTGAATTTTTCCTTCAGGATCACGTTCATGCCTTTTATTATGGTTTTACAAGTCCTCTTCTGACTCTTCTTATACGACAATATAATCAGCAAATCTTAGGGTTTTTATTCTTCTCGTTGCAGTATGATTTTTCTGTTCATATTTATTTTTAACGTTTTTATCACCTTAACAGCATGACGTATGGACTGCATGCTTGTCTTGCTCCTTTCTTGATTCAGAGGTTATGGATAAGTTTTCTTTTTCGTAATTTTATTGGTGTCATCTTCAAAATCCTTACTAGTTTGTTTTAGTTAACATTATCAATTCCCTTCCTATGCTACTAAATGGGAGTTGCCTGTGTCAGGATCACCCTCATGTAGCCTGTTAACCCCCCAAAAAAGTCACCAATAATTAACCGATTTCTCATACTCTTTGCGTTATATCTGAATATTAATACGAAAATCACATAAAATCTGGTAAATAAAGTTTATGGAACCTAAAGGATCAAGCGAGTAAAATGAATTAAATGGCTATGATTTGCTGATAAACGTTTGGCTGTTCCGTGTTTCAATACGTAGAAGAAATCAATTTAAATGACATTGATCTTTCATTTACTGATCAACTCTTTTTCTTTTGCTTTATTCACAGAACAGCTTCGTTAATATTATTATTTTTATTACTATTGACAACATTTCAAAGGTTTAATCAATCACATCGTCACCAAACTAATGTAGGAAGTCAGTCACCTTAGACGCTTTGATCAATACATATTGGGAATGCATAACTGACTTAACGCGTTGTAAACATTTTAATTTAAGATAAATTAAGACTTAAGTATTTACGAATTGAATTTAAAGAGATGTTCGGGTCATTTGGAGAAAGGATCAAAAATATTATGGTAACTTGCAGATTAGTAAGGCTACATATTATATTTTTGTTGTTTTGTTTAGACCATGTCCCGAATGCAGCAGCCCAGGCTGCAGTGCAGTCTCTGATTGAATGTGGAGTGAGCCAAGGCTACATCCAGCAGAGCTACAGCCTCATCGGCCATCGCCAAGGCTACTCCACTGACTGCCCCGGCGACGCTTTCTACGCCCTCATCCAGGGATGGCCCCACTGGGACCCCAACCCTTAACTTTACCACCTGCAACACTCACGAAATAGTGAAAAAAATCTCTATAAAATATATCAAATTTTCGCTGGAAGACTTTACTTGTAACTTAATGAATAAATATTTCGAATATTATCATCAAACTGTTTTTCATTCTTTATATTGTTAACATTAACCCCCGATTCAGTCAATTCGATATTTTGTGTATGCTTCAAAGTGATGGCTGTGAAAACTGAAATATACATTCCCAGTATTGAGTGTTATTTGAATAGTATTTGACAACGATACGTACCTGGGCATCCTTAGTAAGTACTAATTCTGAAACATTATTTGCTATGAAAACGATAAAAAAACTTTGACTTGTACCTTATTGATCTAAACAATATCAGAGACAATATTTGGATTTCTAATACTAACAATCATCATCTGACCGTATGCAGGATCCCTGTCCACAGTAAAATTTTAGGAAATGATGAAGCTGACCGCTTAGCTAAACTCACTGCAAACTCAATACACAATTTTATACTCAACCATACATGCACCGTAGATGACATCTGGACGATTTTCAACATTAAATTCCTGGACCACTGGAACATTAGCAAAAGATCTGTTAACAACGGACCATTCGACCAATACCTAAACAATTATCAAGATTTACTCATTCCCAAGCATCTAACATGGAAGGAGCAAACAGTAATTTCCAGGGTAAGGGACAACTACACCAATTTTTCTCATTGCTTTCTATTTTCTGGAGAACCTCCAGCACAATGTAGGTCTTGCGTGATGAACATAACCATGGAATACGCCATCTTCCACTGCCCCAAGTATAACAAACAGTGGAGAGATATCGGATTGTATGGATCTAAAGATATCACATCATAGGAAGAAGCAGTTAAATGAACTTAATCATTTTTAAATGATATCAATATTTATGAAAAATATAATTTTTACCTAATGTAAATTTATCACAATTCTATGTTCTGTTCATATATGCTAATGTAATTTCTGTTCGTTTGTGCTAATTGTATTTATATTTGTCCATAATGACTTTATAATTGACGTTCCAAAAAGGAGATTCCAGCAAAGTATCGGCCACCATTCCTCGAAATCCGTCCTTGCTTACAGACCCGAGGAGCATTTTCACTAACCAACCAGTAAACATTTAATAGATTTGCTGGTGATGCTGAGGCCAGTTTCCACAAGTTCAGGAAGCTATAAGAAAAAGTGTAAGGGGTGAGCAGCTAGGCAAAAACTTTGTAGAAAGTCAGAAAGATACTCTTGGTTGAGACTTGACGGAAGAGGATCGGGAGAAGAACGGAGATAGAAGCAGATGACCACGTGGCTGAAAGAAACAAGCGTTTATTGGGCAAAATCCTTTAGAATAAGCCGTCGGAATGTTCCTTCCTGGGAGTTTAATTTTTGTATTTTTATTCAATATACTTTTTTATGAGTTGTTTGTGCGCGTTCTATAATAGGTAGATGGGGGAGAATGAATTTAAGTTATTTTTAATACGGGATAAAAAAATATTCAGTTTTAAATTTTAACAAATGCAGATTTATTAAATTAGATATTTAAGGGGATCCTGCTCACTACATCGGGAGCATGATTGAATCTTTATCTAAGGGAAAGCTAAACGCTCAGTGGGTATAAATCGAATATGGAAGGGGTGGGGAAGCGAACACTTCATATACAAACGACCAGTGGCAGGAAACAATAAGGTGGGTACATCACCACGGTGTTGTGACGATCCCCGACGTCCTTGCTGGCTGGTTACTCAGCTGATGGCTGCTTGGCGTCGTCTCCCAAGCGTTGGAGGTATGCTGGCTTCAAAGATGGACGGATGATTAGATCAGATTTTTACGTCCAGTGAAACTGACGTAACTATTTAAATTTTTCAGTGTTGTCTTCTAAAATGCATTCAAAAATGTTTCTGTAAACTGCTATATAAAGTAAATGTTTCTGTAAACTGCTTAGATAAAGTAAAAATTTTGATAAAATGCTCTGTCGTCTCTCGCCCCGCCCCATCTCTCCTGGTGGTGGTGCACTTTCTACTTCCTCCATATGGAGGGTAGGATTCTGGAGATTGTCATTTCGGTAAGTGTCCTTCATAATCTTGGGCACTGCATAACAAATTGTTGTTATGAAGTCACTTGCCTCTATTGTTTCGGCTTTCGGGGAATCGGGGTACAGAGCAGGTAACAAGCAGGTCCAGGCGTCAGGTCAATTTTTACTTTCCCCACGGCTGACAGATGGATTGCTGGCAAATAACATCTGTTGCCCATGTCTTCCGCAGGACATATCATCCAATAATATTTTACCGAACATTAACGTTTCCGTTTTCTGGCCAAGAAGATGACTGTAATTTGTCATTTACTTAACCTATCGCGTTCATTCATGCTCCCGACTTCGTTCTGCTTAGATCTAACTACTTATGTACAAGAAATAAGAAATAAAAAATATAATTTAATTAATATTATGTGGTACAGGCAATCGCGTACCACAAGTTTCCTTTCTAAGACGCGGAATCCTGGATGAGAGAGTAACATGTTGAGCAGCTGGCAATATATGTTCTATCTTTTGTATATATTTTCTTTTATTCTTCTAATAAATGTTAATTTGTATAAATTATTGTTGACTTAATTTATGGATTACGTGGTGTGCCAGTTTTGATCGTGCAAGTTTCACAGAGGAATGAGAAACGAGGTCAAATAGATCGAGGCCAAATGATCGGAGGCCTAGTATACAGAAGCCAAATGGACGGAAGCTAATTGGACCGAGGACAAGTAGATCAATGCCAAATGGTAGGTGGCCAAATAATCGGAGGCCAAATGAACCCATTTTAAATGAACAGAGCCCAAATGGAACAATGCAAAATGGACCGAGGTGAACTAGGCAAAAGACTAAATGATCGGTGGCTAAATAAACTTGGCCATAGGACGTAGGCTAATTGGATCTATGCCGAATGGACCAAGGCCAAGTGGACTGAGTCCAAGTAGACAAAAGCCAAATGGACAGAGCCAAATTAGACGGAGGTCAAATGGACGGAAGAAAAATGGACTTAGGCCAAATGAAAGGATGCCAAATGAGCAGTGGCCAGTTGGACTGAGTTCAAATGGACCAATTCTAAACGAATGGAGGCCAAGGCCAAATGGACCGAGCTCAAGTGGTCGGTGGCCGTATGAACCGAGGCCATATTGATCGTGGCCTAATCGACTATGGAAAATGACGGAGGCCTATTGGACCGAGTCCTAATGGACAGATGGACCGTGGCCAAATCGACTGAGGCCAAATAGACGGAGCGTAAATCGACTGAGTCTAAATTTACTGAGTCCAATTGGACGGATGACAAGTAGAAAAAATCAAAATGGGCAGAAGCCAAATGGACATAGGGCAAATTGTCCGAGACCAAATGGGCCATAGCCAAATGGACCGGGCCCTAATGAACAGAGACCTAATTAAGGGATTCATAATGGACCGAAGCCAAATCGTCGGAGGCTAAATGGTTTAAGGCCAAATGGACGAAGGCCAAATGAACCGAGGCAGAATGGACCGTGTAGAAAAAGAAATTGGACACGTTCCCGAGTGAGTTTTTGAGTTGCTACCAGGTGATTATTCCATGAAATGAGTCGAGGTAACAATTATGACGGGTCTCGCCTTTGCGCCGCGGAACAATTGCTAATAGGTGGCGTCATCAATTATCTAAATCACGGATGAACATTTAGTCGAGGAGTGTTTCATTAATATGTAAATTGGGCTCACCTAAAATGGAAGATAAACCAATTAGATTTTCACAGTACTAAAGTTACTGATTTAGCAACCTCGAAAAATGGATTCTGAACACATTTATCGTCCTACTATTTTTTCAGAAAATATTACAAAAGAGTTAATTTCTGGGTTATGTACGCGTTAAAAACATTCAGGAAACTTTATTATCTAGTTTGAAATGGAATTAGTCCAAAAATTCACATAATAATAACAATTAAAATTATTAGATTTAGCTGATGAAATCTAAAATTCGATACTTTAAACGAAAGATGTAATTTTATCTCTTTTTTTGTTAACTACTCATTTCAGCGCACAAAATTTTATATAATCTGTATTGAAGTGATATTGTTTTTATATAGTTTATTACTTTCGCGCTTCATCATATCATTTTTAAATTTGTGGAAATTTTTGTCACCAGTATATTTTCTAAAAACAATTGCAGATTCCCATTTGCTTCACTTGCTTTGCTTACCTAATAAGACATAATTAAAATGCCTTAGAACCTGCAAAATTTAATTAATATAATTCATAAGGTTGGTTTATTTGTTGGCCTTAACTGCTCGATCGTCAAGTTAGACAAAATATTCGATTATAATTTTCTGATCTTAACTTTAAAATAAATATTGTCTGTACAACTTTGGGCTATGGTAATCTCTATTTACAGAACACGTCCAGAGTGCTAATTGTGATCCATGTTTCCTATTGTAACGGGAAAAAAGGAATAGGTTTTCTTTGTTTCGCAACGTTATTGAGTCGGGTCGGAAACACGTAATAACAAAGAAAGGTGTGAGAAATTATTTCACTTTCTCTCGTTAGATGTAAACGGAGATTTCGTCTAAGGATTGAGATATTATAATCCATGGTATAGATAGAATAACTCGAATTTTTTTTCGGAACACCTATTCAGGGCTCGTGGAACACTAGTATTCCATTGTAGTATGACACGCTCGAACCATAAAGAGAACGCAAATCATGTAGTCCACGGACAGACATGGTATCGTTAGGAGGCGGCTGTAGAGAGTGTCGGGATTCGATCAAGCTATCGTTATTTGACTTATATGTAGGAGTTCACCATGAGAATGTTCCAATTTCACGGTGACATTCGGAAAGTAAACTCAACCACGCCCTGAGCGAACTCATATTTCATTGCTGGAGCATAAAGTTGTAGTTATTAACGTAATTATGATATTCGAAATCAAAATACGTGGCGCTCAATGAACATAAACGTAAATATAATCGACGGCAGAACACAGCTGAGACCAAATGTAAGACTCACAAATTCAATGAGAAATTGGTGGGAGTCGTAACACTTTCGTCGCCACCCGTTACAAGACATACATAATTTTTATTACACAGATTAAAAGTTTATAACGGGATGTTGTTTAATTGTTATCTTGTTTTGATTTCCCATTCAGTAACAGCCCGTACGCTTCTCGATTTACAAGGCATAAGACACTATGAGGCAGCAGAGTGGGATCATGATTACATTGTAGCGCAGAAGAAACCTCCCCGATTTAATTCGTATTTTAGGACAAATTGATTTCAGCAAACTGAACGAAGGATTTACCCGTTGATAGCCTCCTACAATAATAAACCCTGAGCCAATCCATTTCTATTTCTACATTTAATTTCCCCTAAATTTCACACTGTTGTTATTACATAGTACAGGACCCAAGTAGGAATATGTATTAAATAATTATATAAATAAGTAAAAAAATTAATAAGCCAAATTAAATTTAGTTATGTCAAAAACTAATTTAACCCTCACCCCTTTTACAACATACTGGATATCTGTATACCAAAACGCATAGTTTTACGAGGTAATTTGCTGTAATGTCTTTAATACCGGAAAATAAATTAATAATTGGGAATATTGATTATGAGAATAAACAGAAAATAAGTTGAGAATGTTGAAATTTTATTTAGTGGTGTATGAGTTACAATGTTTATGTTTATGGGTTGGCAGTCCAGTGAGGCCAGCCCTGGATGACTGAGTAGAAGGTGTCTCCAGGACACTCTGTGCTGACTGCTTGACGGTGGCCGATCAGAGCATAGCTTGAGTCGATGTATCCGTTGCTCACACCGCACTGTATCAGACTTTGGACGGCGCTCTGGGCAGCAGCGTTGGGAGCACGGTCTACCAAAAAATCAAATTATGTAATATATACATCTATATATCTGAGAAGAAGAATAGGAATAACAACAAAGTTGTAAAGAGTAAGAAAATGATGTATCAAAAGTGCCGTGTCTTAAAAATAAGCCGCCTGTCTTTCAATTTCGTTTAATGACAAATTTTGAAAAAGATTCATTAAAACTTTCTTGATCAAAAACTCGTTAATTTGCTTTGGAGTTAGAATAGCAAGGCAACTATGGCTTACGTTCCTCCTATATTGAACACGAAATACACAAAAGCGTTGTCCCAGAATTGCCTTCAGGTGTGTATAGAGATTGGAGAACGACACATTGAGCTTCTGTGATCAATATTAGCAAATATATCTTATGAACCTTACCCGAAACAATTTCGGTAGCTATTCCTAAATAGTCACGTCTACTAGTGCGCTGATCCACGGAAAGAATTAATGAATCTATTTTACTACTTGGGTAACGGTCAGCAAACATTGTTATCTTTGATTCCATTAAGCGAATTAGACGAAAATTGCATTATAAAGCATTCGATCACCGATTACTAATGATATTAAAATATTAAAAAATTTATTACATTGTCTAATAGTGGCCTATTAATTGTTTCCAACCCATCCAAATTGTGGGAATAAAAGTTATGTTAATCTTTTCATGAGTGCATTACTAACCCATGAAGTTGCCGATGACGCAGATGCCGATGCTAATGGAGTTGAAGCCAGGAGCGTGGGCGCCAACAGCGTTCCAACCGCGACCTTCGTAAACGTTACCGTCTTCTCCAACGATGAAGCTGTAGCCGATATCGTTCCAGCCGTTCCCGTCGATGTGTTGGTTCTGGAAGGAACGCACCATGGCGGCGCAAGTAGCCTCCGTGGTGCAGGCATCAGATGCGCCGTGGTGGATGACGGTGTATGGCACTGGCGATCCCATGTACGTGGGAGGACCCACGGGATCTCTGGCTCCCCATTCTGAGCGGCTGACAATGTTGGGGCACTGGGCCAAAGCACCTTGCACAAAAAACAGATCAATAATTAGATAGCTCTCAGTAAAAACACGAACAATTATATAGTTCATAAGCAGTGGTTGTCTAGCACACAGCTCTAGCAGGTGTCTCTCCCAGAGTGATGATGGAGTTTACCTTCGGGACTTCCTTTTTCTCACTCAATTTTTTAAAATATTTTTACATGCCGAGGCACCTTTGCCACAAATGGGAGGCATATGTTCCGCGGGGCTGACCTTGGGCTTACCATAACAGTTGTCCGCTACTCCTATCGGATCACGCGGCCTAAGCTGGTCAAGATACGGAGAAATGAATGGTGCAACCCCTCAGCAAACTTCTCTCTCGTAATTCGGAAGACGTGAGATAGATGAAGATTTTCTATGTTTTGCCCTGTATCTCATGGGTAGGATCTTTAACTATAACCCGCGGTCCCTAGTATATCCTTAGCAACACAATTTTAAGTCAAGGGCCTAAGCGGTCTGGTACTCTAGACTTGGAGAAAAATCGCAAATCTCCCTTCATCAACCCCCTTTCCAATTCCCTTGGCATGCTATTGAAGAGGAGTTGCCAGTAACTTGATAACCCTCATGTAGCATTTTGCTCTAAGTTCGTGTTCGTAGATGAATTCAATGCCTTACTTTTTTATACTACATTCCTTTGAATGGGAATTAAAAAGTCCGCAATAGTTCCCACTGAGCATTATGACCTCTCAATTTTGTTTTCACAAGCCCTCATTGGATGGTCAGAATACAATTGCTAATTGCAATAACCGTCTCCATTTCCTTGCATTTTCTTTGAAGAACCGTAGTAGGATACGTGTCCAAAACTGACAGAGGCATTATAGTGAACTCAAAATCAGAAGCGATAATGATTATAGAATGGTGAACCGGAAGGTAAAGAAAAATACTTCTTCTGATTTGTTATTGCGGATTTTGAATTTTCATCCATAGCTGGATTCACATAAACATGTTTGGGAGACTGTATGGATCGTTTATAAGTGAAGCCTATTCTTCATAAACAGCCGTGGGAACCTTCGTGATTTGGCACGTCCAGTAACATCTGAAACCTCGAGGAATATCGTAATCATTGAGGCTGATCCAACTGTGAACCTTATCTGTACAGAACAACATTTTATACGATCTGGCGTATGATATAGTGCCTGACAGGTTCCTAAGTAGTATCTCCTGACTGCTACGAAACTGACAGCCGACTAGGACGGTCGACGAATGATCACAAGTTTGGATGGCTTGTATATTACGCTTCATAGTTGAGTTTTTTAATGAAAGGACTAGTCACTATTGTGAAGTCGTGGACGTACCACTACACACGCGAAACAAAGCAGTGGCTGCTTCCTTAGTAAAGAAGACTATTAAGATAAAGGAAACGGTTAAGAAAATGTCAGTGCTCTGGGATATGCTGTTTTATTGTGAATGTCTACATTCAAACTTTGCGTCGTGTTCTTCGTAACAAACACCCCAATATGATTGCTGGGGTTGACAATAGAAATGGATGATCTGATCGAGATCTTAAGCAAAGAACTAGATCCCTTTGCGGAGTGTGATCATTGAATCAGAAGATAGGAGCGGTAGCTCTTTTGATTCATTCCGCCCGTGTGATCCGAGTTCTACCTGCTGTTTGTGATAAAACTTATTGAGAGAAAATAAAATTTCTGCTCCATACAGACAATAGAAGTTATAATTGTGAAGGCTTAAGACTAATGACGGAGTCCACGATATTGCTGTACATCTCTTTTAAATACTTACCCATTGCACTACATTTTACATACATTTTCATAAACTAAAAAAACTTAATTTCTTCGATTCCGATTGATTGCGTTTAGATGACTGAATGAAAAATTACACACACACACACACACACACACACACACACATATATATATATATATATATATATATATATATATATATTGTAAGAAGTTTGAATTATTGTGTTGAAAGTTCATAGAAAAATTATGCACTGGGAATGATTTAAAGACTTCTTAAGGTCTAAAAATAAAGCTAATATGAAATACAAAACTCGTAAATATTGTTCAATTGGAAGAAGACGCTTAAAATTTACCATAAATTTTATAGTAAATATTTAGAAGTTGAACAAAAATCATTTGTGAAATGCAACGTTTCGACAGCTAGCTCCGCCATCGTCTTCGGTTTAGATAGCAGAGTTAGCTATCGAAACGTTGCAATTTACAAATCATATAACCCGGGTGAAACCCCTAGAACTTTTTATTCAGTCCATCCAGAGGGAAAGTCTACATTCTCTTTAGAAATTGTCAAAATAAATATTTATGAAGTAAGAAAAGTTACTTTTGTTGAAAGTATTCCACTAAGTAAAAATATATGAAGTATTTGTTGCGCTTACCAGCTACGCAAGCTAACAACACGAGCAGCTGCATGTCTGTTTTGTAAAGTATATCCGAACTCCAATCTTTTTATACTTCTGTTAAATAATTATAACCTATTACTTCCATATTTGAAGATATGGGCTGGCCGTAAACACTTAAAAACAACCAATTACAAGCTGAAGCCTCAAATTAATAAAATATCATCAGCTGTTTCCAGAAGAGTGACAGATGCTGACGTTATCAAAGGAAAAATTGCCTTGTTGTTATCGTGGTACTGCTTTGTCCGTTATCTTTCTGTACAAATGTCCTAAACATCTAAAGGGATTATAGCAGTTTAAGCATATGAAAAAATAAGTAATTTAGAAAAATTTAGCACTTGCTTAAATTACTTACATTTAAAAATAAAGATTATAGGTACCAGGTAGATGATTATTAAAACATTATCCTCGTAGGTCCGGCCGTGGAGAGGCTGAGGATGCTATTCATAATTATTATCCTTGCTTTAGCTGCGTTGTATACCTTTTCTTTCATTAGCGATAAGCAATCCACCAATAAATGGATTCGGTTTTCTTGAAGGGACTTTACAATAGAAAAATCCTATATTCAGGAGACAATAAAATTTAAATTCCTGACGTGCAATGGTAGATTCATTTAAATAATGCCAATCTTATCAATTATCACAATGAAACAATGACTGAAAAAACATGTATAAATATTTTACAGAATAAAATATGAGCATCAAATAGATTATTGCCTTATAACTTCTCGGCTGAACGACATTCAAAGCAATACGATATCGAGACGACTTCTACCACACAAGAAAGAAAGAAAAAAGGAGGAGAAAGAGGTTAATTATGCAGTTTAATTATACTGTTTGAAGACCACCAATTCCAAGGATATGGGGAATAATTATTTTAAGAATTTAGTTTGTACGAAGAATCATGTATATTCTCTGCTACAATCTGCGAATAAAATAAATATTATTTTTAACTTCTCTTTCTGAAATATGACATTAGTTCGTAGTCGCACTACCTTCCCCTGTGAACTACGGCGAATAGATTTTTTTGGGATGTAACACTGTAAAAAGCTTATGAAGGAGAATAGGCAGTTTTAGAAGTGAGATCATTGAGAATTGAACGTAGTTACAGACTCAAAAGATGTGATTACAATGTTCATTTAATCTTTCGGTGCCAAGTCTCTGCCTATCACAAAATTTAATTTAAATATTTAGTCAGAATGTTCTATAAAAGTAAATAAAACCTCAACAAATATTATTTAAAAGATAATAAATAGTTCTTTTTCATCAAAAGTTCATGTAGAAAGCTTAAAACATATCTTGGTAATTAGAGATTTTATAATTAGTTTTACATAAAAGTTTTAAATAATGTACTCAAATGTTTTCTCGTGAATTGAAAAGGAAGCCATTTAAATAAAATAATGAGACTGTTTCATTTTTAAACTCTATTGGACTCATGGATATAGAAAATATCTTATTTTCGATAGAATAGAAAACAAAGTGAATTCTCCTACAACATATGGGATAAACAACATATTTTAACTTTTCTTTGAGAAATATGTTGATATAACTTCGAATCCAACTCGTAATATTGGTTTTAAAAGATTGTCACTTTAACTAATCTTCCGTGTAATTGTTATTTGTACATTAAGTTTTTGAAAATACTTAGTTAACCCGCAAATAAATAATACTCTTTAATTTCTCTTCTGTTGCATTAAGATATATTTTACAAGGTTAAAATGGCACTATTTTTACATTGTCTCTTATGGAGAAACGTGGCAGTCGACCCCAAAGGTGTGGGGATGAGAATCACGCTCCGAACCCTGCTCTTTGAATTATGAAATGTCTATAACGATACTATACTTTGTAGTCACTGAGGTAGTTTGTAGTACTTCCTATGTCTTATAAGTTTAATTTCAAAACATATTCACTTCAAAGTGAGCAGGGGGAATAAGTCCAAAAATAGTGTTTAAGTTTAGCATTCGTAGGCATGGGAGTGGGGTTAGAAGGGTGGTCCAAAATTACCCTTAATAATGGCATTCGTAAAGTTTCGAATGTATGATAGTATGTATTATTATCTCTATAAATTAATAGTTCCGACTGATGAAGGTCTACATCAAGAATGAGTGATGTATTTAAAATTTAACGTTCCTCTGTTTATTGTTTTCCATGTATCCAGCGTAACTTCATATTTAACCATTTTGATTTTAGGTTAAAGTTACTTTTTCGAAAACGAACACAATAAACGCATCATGAAACATCGTATAATTTAATAGTCACCGAATTCCTGATTTCTTTCAGCGAGGAAGACTGGGAGGAAGAAAGCCTTTATGCCTGCTCAGGGGGGTGAACAAACGTTCATCACACGATAAAACTTTTTATCATGATAACGCGTACGCTGTTTATACGGACCAATTGTCGGCTTATGATGTAATGCTTTTGAATTAATTTTTCTTATATTTTGATGTCGTCATTTATAAGACTGTCTTTTATAGTTTAATTATTTATAAGTGAAACTACACTTTAAATACACGGGTGAAAGAACAGTACCCTTTTATTACTTTGTTTGGTGGCTCAGAAAAGAACATTAGGTGTTTGCCGATAAGAAAATCGTTGCTTGGAATAAAATTTAATTTTGAGTATAGTTGTAATGAGTTCCATGAGTTTGAACTAAACAATTAGATTAGAAAGATAGTTTCTTTCTCAAATAAACATTCTTGGTACATAAAACAAGTTTTTAATGTAACAGTACCACTACCAGTCGATAAAAATAAGATTTGTGAGTAAAATTTTATCGTTCTTTTAGATTTCCATATTTTTTCTCAAATATTCATACTACCTCACCCTCGTTCCGTGCCATAAAAAATATTACAATCCTATCCTCGACCAACATGTAACCAATTACTGGAAAAAACTGAAAACCTGAAGTTGTATTGTCACCTGAATATGTAGTCCCGGAAATTACCATTGAACGTTTCATGCAACGCTAACACCAAGGAATCGTATTAGTTTGGTTAGGTATTAAATTAAAGCGAAAGGTACATATTTTTTATTACGGAATGAAATATGCTGTTGGGTACACTTTGAATATATTCAACGTTCATTTGAACTTTTAATAGTAAAACTTTCATATGCGAATCATACACTTTCGCAGATATGTCTTTTCACTAAAACTTCAGTTTGAAATAAAATACACTTTTCCGTCCACGTGTCTATTTTTAAGTAAGTTTTAGAAGAAGTTTAGATGCAATTGATGTATTTCATCACGCATTGCTGGCGTGATGTGAAGGCAGATCTTCAGTGTAGTTGCCAGGTATCCATCCAACCATCCCGTCAGACAAGCGTTTGCCTTCCATCCAACCTATAAACAGATCACACTCAGTTAACAAACGAAATCTTATTTTACAAAATAAATGTATTAAATAATTGCATATATATTTTAACTGAAGTAATAAATATGCTGGAATATAATAAATAATATTGTATATACTTTGTATGTATCTAGATATTATAGAAAAACGTTAAACTTGTTTACTTTTATTAACTAAGTTGGCAACACTAATAGATGCATTTGCAACAAAGCGTTTGAATAATAATAGGCAGATTGAATGAATTTGATGTAGCAAGAGCCCTCTGTTTGATGCATTTAAGCTGGAACAATTAAACAAATATTTGAAATAGAAATTAATGTTTTACTAGCTATGCACGCGACTTTGTTCGCGTGGAACTTGCTCTAAAAAAGAAACAACAGGTACATAATTTTTATAAATTTTAATTAATGGAATATATAAAAAGTATAACTTATAACTTGGTCTTGAACAGGTTAACAATCGAAAATTTATTTTACAAAATAAATGTATTAAAGAATTACCTATATATTTTGACTGAAGTAATAAATATGATGGAATATAATTAATAATATTGTATGTACCTTGTATGTATATACATATTATATGAAAACGTTTCGGAGCCTTTTAGAGTAAAATTTTCAGATAGACAGACAGAAACTTCAATTATATTTATTGGGATAGATAATATTTATTTTAATTGCTTTTAAAAATGATAAATTACTAACTATTAAGATTTACCTGACGCGACAAATAAAACCAATTTACGTATACATCGTATCGACGATCTAAAGAAGTTTATTTCTCCAACGATAGGTTGATTACAGTGCGAATTCTAGTGCAATAATAGATGGAGTGAGAATGCTCTCCCTCCCTCCGCCTCTCTCACGCTCTCTCAGGCTGCCAAAATTACGCTTATAATAACACAGTATTCCAATGAATGGTATAGGAATGCCTAATAAGACTTATAACTCGCAGTCGGTTTTCAGGCCAGATTTCCCGCGGCAATGAAATGCATTTAAAAATATTTATATTAATATCTTCTGAACACTGAAAGATATCTAAATGAAACATACACGACAGTTTAAGTAAAAATTTCTGTTCGATCCCTCAAATATTCATTGGAATCCGTTGAGGCGTTTTGGAGCATAAATAGATCAAAAGTATAGCCAACCAGCATTCACATATTGCATATTGCACGTAATCCCATAAATCGTTTCCGTAGAAAATTTTATATTAATATCTTATGAACCCTGAAATTTATCAAAATGAAACATGCACGAAAATTTAATTTCATAAATCTGTTTAAAACTCTCAAATTTTCATTGAAATCCCGTTTCGAAGCCTATTTGAGACAAACTTCCAGATAGTCAGTTAGAGAAACACTTCCAATTTATTTATTGGTATAGATTAGCAGCCTACACACATAAAGTATATGCCAAATTTATCTAGGATGCAACTGTTGTAGGAACGATGGAACAAATCTGAAAATAAGTAAAAAGGAGGTCCAGCATTATAAAGTGAACCTGATGTGACGCCAATGTTAACAAATGAATAATGCGCTTACATTGAAACTCTAATGAATATAACTAGGACATTAGTAAATTGAATAATTGTCTTCCAAATAATAGTAATGTAAACACGTGAGTACATTATTTGAATGATTCAATGAAACTTAGTGTATTACTTCCATTAACGTTTTATTAGTCCCGTGATTTCTACAGGCTTACAGCGTATTTTACCACTGTGATAACCTGGGAACCCGTGTACCTTAACACTCGTACCCATGTCCTATAAGTAGATGTGTAATACCGTTAGGCGTTATTGCAATAACAATTATTGTTATTCAAATACAATATTAATTATAGGGGTTCCCACGCAACCATTCAAGTAGTCAGGTTTATTTTCTGAAGTGAATCCGATTAGACTTTTCAAACGAGACAAAAAACAATGATACAGAAGTTTTACGGACTTCCCTTGCACAAGTAAGATTCTTAGACCGTAAAATAATTTACAAATTTTAATTGAAATGAATTGAAAATAAAAATTAATTAATAAGTTGGTAAAAGGCGTTACCCTGGAGTCTATATATAATTTTATTAACCCGCTACAGTAACCCCTTTATCAACACGCGATTAAACCATCAGTTTTGAAAATTTACCTCTTCACGCCCCCTACTTTATAAGAGGTTACAGAATGTTAATTTCATAATAACCAGCATGATAACTCAATATCTTAATCAAGTCAATAAATATATTGGTATTTAAATATCTACATTAACTTTGAAAAATTCTCAAAAAGTATACAATAAATTCTCAGTTCCGTTAAGACTTATACCCTAAGAGAGACAACTATACTGGTGGTACTTTAAGAGACTGAAAAATACTCCCAGCAAGTCAATAAAGTCAGAAATATTCCTGGTACAATATTAGAGACAAGAATACTCACACCAATCTCCCATCTTTTTCACATTATTATGCCACCCCTTCCACTCCTCTCTCTGTGGCAGAACTACAAATGTTGCACGTTGAATGTCAGAATTGGTCGCAGAGACATTTATAACCACTGGATAGCCACCAATCTTAATTATGTTCGCCACTCCACCCTCCCCTCCATTGGGAAAAACGGTAAGCAACATAAACATAGAAAGATACATTATCAACCTTGGTAATTCCGAAAAATATTTATTTGTATGTAAATATCGGTCATTTGTGCATGATTTAACATTCCTCCACTGCTGTTCCAGGGAAGGGAGTGTTCGTGTCGACAGTGCCTGTTTCAGAGCCTCCAAGAACACTTGTACAAAATTTGGACAAAATTGCTTCACGTGTTTGACTTTGTATGCGGAATATAAATACCAAAATACACAGAAACAGTCAATTATGAAGACGATACTTAGAAATAAAGGCTACGCGAGGGTTAATAGCATAGGAAAAGATGGAAACGAGGGGTTGTGGATGGCGGGACACGGTGGTCAAATATTGACTAGAGCCCCAGGGCTGGAGATCGAGGAACATGGTGATTTACTCCCTACAGATAACGGTGCTTAGTGAAGGGGGACGACAAAGCCGACTACATGCCTCGACCAGATTTAGGGGGAAGCTGGTTGATTGGTCCAATGGGATCAGGAAACAGTTCTTATCGAATGATGGACATCGGCAACCCCGGAACATAAACTCTTCGAAACGGATAGCTAATGGATAAACTTATGGTACACTTATTTGAAAATACTTAATCTAGGGCTGAAATACCAGCATGAGGAAGTTAGTTCTTACGGACTTCCATTCACCCCTCTAGGGGGATGTTTGTATGTATTAGTGCGTGAATTGTCGGCAAACAAATTTAAAGGCATGGAGCAATTTCAACGAACATTGATACAATGGTTACTTACGTCCTGGATGTGGGGGTAAGATACATTTGAATAACATAGAAAACATCCGGTATCAGCGCCAAGTAAATATTATTCGTATTTAATGAACATTAAAAAGTCTCACTCGATGTTCTTATTGTTTTGTTTCATCTCCTAGTGGTATGGGAAGGGTAGGTTCAAATATAACTGAGATTGCTGTCGAATGCGATGTAATGGATGTCAATCAGCATTAATCATGCTGCCTTCGTTCTACTTCAGCCTCTAGGAGCCCGTGTGAAAGACAGTGAAACGAATTTCCTCCTACCATCTTAAACACATGGATTATATTTCTAGGAAACTTTAACAGATGCTAACAGGATCAAATAAAGTGGAGGTAAGACGCCCTTAGCATTCCTAGATACAACAGATATTAGTGTCAAACAAATCCTTTACGGGATCATTGGGATAAACTCTCACCCTGAATGAAGTACAAACATTATTTCAATCCATACGGTGACATTTAAAAGAATGGTAAAAAGACGTGTATTAGATTTAACAGATAAGTTTCAGGTTTAATTAATTTCCTAGTGCAAAGTCGTTGTAGCTAGTCTCTAGGGCAATGATGGAGAGAATATCTAGGGTAACATTGAAAAGAAAATATGTAAAAAGAATGCGAAAGCAACTCAGATTGCTGTCAAATCCAGGGTTATGGGAATTTTTGATATTAACTCTTGCATTCACCATGCTGGTCAATGAGGTGGCTGAAGGAAAAGGGTCTAGAAACAAAAACACTTAAACGCGTGGAGAACTTAAAAAGGAGACTTTGTATAAATGTAATCTACGATACAGCAGTAAACATTTGAGAGTGGCATTTAAGAAAGAAACAGAAACAATAGATATTAGCAATAAACACTAAGCACAACAAACTTTTCTGACTTTAAACTTTCCAATAAATAAGAAGACGGTCAAAAAGTCAGCATTAAATATATCACAAAAGCGACGTTTCATCTCTATTTTGAGACTTCCTCACGCTTACTAAAAACATAATATTACAATAAATTAAATATAAGTTCTATGTTACAACTTTTTAATTTATGTATAAAAAACATGGTTAAAAACTTACAAATTTAGCAAATCATCCTATTGATACCTTGACTCCCTCAGCCGAAAGGATTATTGAATTTACATGTGAAGAATTTTTAATATTATGTTTGTAATAAGCCTGAGGAAGTCTCAAAATGGAGATGAAACGTCGCTTTTGTGAATAAATACTTATATATTTAATGCTGAATTTTTGGCCGTATTTTTATTTACTATTACACACTAAGCTTTATCGGTCAATTAATTTAATTCGATAAATCTATATATAGTTAGCGACTAATTTCATTTCCTTATAGAATGGGATGGGAGTGAAAGTGAGTTCAACTAGATTAAGCTTACCATTTTATTTATTATCGCACTAGCTGAGCTTATTAGTGCCATTCACCATCCCAGTTAAAATGAAATTCAGCCTTAGAATTGGCAGTGATAAGAGGGAACCACATGAATGAGGAAAGGAACGAAACGCTTCATCCCAGGATTTTGTACTCGATGACTAGGACGATGGTTTGCACGATAACACATAAGTTGATGTTCCGCCCTCTTCATATAGTGAGATGTAGATTGAGTGCAGAGGGAACAGTTCCTTTAATGTGGACCATATACATCGTTTCAGGGGTTGCCAGAAACAGCAATTATATCCCCGATGCCACTTAAGGTAAAGTATTATTCACCCGTTTAAGGTGCCCGGAGTATTTTAGACTCATTTAATGTGCTGGAAAGCTGCGGAAATATTCTTAACTTTCTTATAATTGTGAGAGTAGCTTTAATTTCTGAATGACCGTAAATATTTTTTTCTTCTTTAGAGGAATTTTTTGGTACTGTGTAGCAACTTAAATTGAATCTGTTATTGTTCCATCATTCACCACATAGTTTTTTGTAAGTAGCCCTTATGGACATAGGTGGGCGTGAAGGCTCAAAAACGTGACGCCCTCCATGAAGGGCACATCATGTGTTTATCAACCTTTTCCGGGATAATATAAAGAAATTATAGGGAAACGCCGGACTTGAAATAAAATTCTATAAGTATCTTAAGTATTATTATTATTATTAGCGAAACAATCTTCTGCTTCTAATGGCTCAACAGCCCTCTTGAGGGCCTGGGCCTAGGCCTACCGAGGCGGCTGCGGACTGCCATCTGGAGTGACACATTCCGAATTTGGAGTTATACATGGTCAGTGCATCAATTCCCCATCAGCCTCAATCCCGGTCCTCGCGACCATGACGACACAAACATCCAAGCCCATGCCAGGATTCGAACCCGGGACCCCTGAGTTGTGAGGCAGCAACTAGAGGCTAACCACTACACCACAGGAAGTCGGCAATTGTGAAACAATAATATTTGAATAACATAAGTATGACAACTTGTGGATATAACCCACTGAAATTCTTACAAAAATATTTTTTCGTTTCAGTAAACACAGAACAATCAATCATTTATTAATTATGTGGTCTGGAAGCGAACTTAAAAACAGTTCAGGGTAAGTATAAAAGATTATAAGCCATATTGACATGTTGAAGTATCTACGTATAATCATGGTTTTAATCTGTATGTTCCGTTGGGCCATGAAGATATCAGTCTAAGATGTTTCATTCTTAGACATGCCCGGAAAAAGGAGTTCAGTTACACTAAAGTCTTATAAAGGTAACCTCATACTGAGTACAGTACGGCTGTAATTACAGTCCAGAATTAATATAAAATTAGAATCTTAAGGAATAGTCGTAATATTCCTTCAGATTTTGAGATATTCCCAATTCTAACAGCGAAATTCTTTAACAAAAAATTAAATTAAACAAGATGCTTAATTTATTGGCAATGGTCTAGTATTAAAGTTTATAAGGTAAACGAATTAAAAAATGGAAACATTGAATGATGTTTAAAACATTCTACTTTCTGATTAACGTGATATTTATTATTACGATTATTACTATTTTCTTATTATATTTAATTCACTGTAGCTTTTGGATATTTAAGAATCGGAACTGTTTCTTTACCAATAACAAAGATTTTTTAAAAAAATTGAGTTTATTCAAGGCGCATCAACAGCAACAGGTTATTAGCGACTGTTTTACATTAAATTTCATTATATAAATTTATCATTTTTAAAAATTTACTATATTTTTTCATGTCTCAGGGAGTAGTCCATTTCATTGAGGCTGGAATCTGTTGCATTAATATATGATACCTTTTATGGAGGTTATGGTGTTGCATTGGGAATAGAATGAGGTGTTAAGGTGAAGGTGGATGATTTTGGAGTGAGTGGTTCGGACCCTTGTGATAGCTATTTGCTCCCATCTATTTAAGAAGGGATTTATTTTTATGGAGTTAAAGGTGGCTGACTCTGAGTTATAATTATTGGAATTTGTTGCAGCCCATGACCCTTTTGCAGGAATTGCAAAGGTGGGTACAGGCTGAAATAAACTACTGGGCCCACTTGGGAAAGGCAACCGAAAAGCCCATATGTTGGGGGTCTCAATTTTCAGCACAAATTAAAATATTTATCAGCATATACATTTAATTAAAAAAATAATTTGTAAAAGGCACTTACATTTGTAGCGCAGTAGAACCCCTACCTAATTTTGTTCAAACTCTTAGAATTTCAAAGGATCTAAGAATTCACCAAGAACATTCTAACTGGCGACGGGCAGGTAGAAGTGGAATTTCCCGGCGCCAGGCTGCCGGACGGGAGACTTGCCTATATGCGGGTTAATAATATTAAGCTTGTTTTGCTGAAGGAATATTCACCCTTCAAAATTTCCGAAGAACATTATTCTCTTTGTCATGGAAATTTCTCGCACTGGACGGACTCATCAGGATTGGCGGAACAAACATCACGTGGGATAGCGCTTTCCCTTGGATATGGGATATACGACTTGAGCTGGAAGGCGAGGAGATGGAAAAATATTGAGAATAGTTATAGATGTTGAGAGCAGGAGGAGGTAGAGAGGGAGAGTTCAAGACGTATAGAAGGCGAGGTGGAAGGGAGGAAAGTTGATAATGGCGTGAAAGGGAGGAGGAATCTGGAGAGTTCAACAACAGTTGAAAGTGAGGTGTGAATTGTTGCTCTTTAGTGAGAACGTATTAGAATAAGGAAGGCCAGAGGGAAGAAAGAGTAAAATCTGGGTTTTCCTCAGTCACCGGCAGTACCACATTCATCCCACTTTCCGTCGACAGAGGGAAAATTTACAATTCAACCTGAAGGAAGAAGTAACATCCGGTCACCTAGTAACCTACATAAAAACACGAATGAAGATAAAAACAGGTTAGTCAGGTGAAAGAAAATCTGCTGAAAGTGGTTACCCCAATAAGTAATTAACCTGATATTAAAAAATCGTCCCCTTAAATTAATTTATTTGTTTTTAATAACGCGCAAGACACCTTTTAAAAAATTGTTTTTTATAAATAAAATTATTACATTATATTCTAAAGTGCAAGTGGTTTTATTAAATAACTTAAATAGAACCCCTAATCATTTACACATTAAGTAAATAAAATGTATTTTGAAGACGAGAATGGAGAACGTGGACCTGACCCAAAACTTCTCGCTTAAAAAATTTATTTTAGCACATTGAAATATTTTCGTCACATAGATATATGGAACGAATTTTTTGTATTTAAGAAATTAAAATCAACTATACTCATGAAAATAAAACTTCTAACTACGTTAAAATTTTACTTTTATAAGACTACATTCGTGAAAATGAAAACCAGTATTTAAAAATTATGACGTTGCACATAATGATTTGTAAATTTTACTCATTTTATTGGTTTTTAGCCACCTAGCTTATTTCGTAATTTATTCCATGCCAATACAAACATTGAAAAATACTTTTTTAAACATGCTGAAGATGCTGGAGCTTAATGAAGAGAATGCATACAATCACAAAAATTTGTTGACAACTTCGATTCATTTTCTGCTCTCCGTCTCATAAATTGCCACCATTTAGACGAAGAAACCTTATAACTAATTTACTGTCACCATTGATGCTGGCTAAAATTTAGTAAACTTCATTAAAAAAAACTGTGTATCTGAAATAAAATTTTTATATAGTTCGGTTATTTATTCTTCAGCCGTATTTTCTTGTATGCTGTTCAAACATTGTCCTTCAATTTTAGGATGCATATTATTTTCTAAAAATGAGTAGGTTTGTTCAAAATATTTCGTTTGGGCTTTGGGTAACAGGTTTCAAGAGGGTGATCCTGAAACAAGCAAGTTCCATTAATATCATAGGTAGCGAAATGAGAGTTGAAATGGAAGGTAGAGTAAGGTTCTACCTGCTGATTTTTTGGTTTGTAAATTTTGTCTAATGTGGTGGACAATTGAAAGTTGCTTAATATACTTGCGAAAATTTATTTAAACTTTATCCATTTAGTTTGAATCATCCCAGAAGTGTTGATTGCGGCTATTTAACAGCTGCTTCTGGTGTCAAAATGTCGCATCGTCAGAAAACTCAAGCTGACGAATTAGGGATTGTTCGCCTGTTGCTGGAGAAGTATTGGCTGAATTTTGTCTGGTGAGGATGATCAGAGGTGACAAAATACTCCGTCGCGGGGAAGGAATAAACTACGGCTACGGACGTCCATCAAGTCATGGAAACTGTTAGAACAAAGTACCGCAAGGAAATAAAATTGGGATAACTTAAGCTTTGTGGTTATTGGGAGACCTACTCAAAATATATTTTATCCCTACCTTAAAAATGCTCAACGATTGGGGCCATAAAGCACGGTAGAATCAGTGGTATATGAAGATTATTAGTTACGTTGGCAGTCAAAACAAAGGTGTACTAGTGTAAATAAGAGTGATGGATAGGCGACAGCTAAAGACAATGAAAGATAAGGAATTTTGCGCACGGCACTGAACGCATCGTTCCTTACAGTCGGAATTACAATATGTGGTTGACATGAGGCCAAGATTGATAATTCGTAGACAACAATAGTGACGTGTACTGATATAACGTATTTGTAGGCCAGGTATCTTGGTTGGTGATACTAAACCGTTTAGTAGTATTGTTATTAATAGATCTCAGTGATGGATGAGGAGGAGGGTCTGAAGTGTGACAGGTAAACAAGGATAAGATAAGAATCTTTGCACACGACTCTAAACGTTTTGTTTCCGCAGGTGGCGGAATATGAAGAGGACACGATTGATAAGTTTATACAACAGCTGTAAAAATTGACTATACAGTAATATTTTCTTCATTGTCCAACTAGTTACGAGAAATAAGTCCTCGAGACAGCACACGGTTCTTTATTTTTAAACGGAGTCCTATAAAATTAAAAATATAATTGTTATGTCCACGATGTAATTTCATTTATTAGACAACATAATACACGTAAAATGATTTCATTGTTATACATGGACCTGTGTCCTTTGTCGTTATGAGTCCAGAAGGGTCTTCAGTATGACGATTTGAAATGAAACTCTTCTACCATTATTTTGATGGGGAACTGAAGGGCGCAGACAGTCTCATTATTTTTTATCGATGTCTTTTGGAGGTGATGGGCACAGATGTTCTTTATTGCAACGGAGAAACGTAATCCAAGCGGGACTTTTCCATTTAAGCTTCGTTTTTTAACTGATATTTGATGGGATAGTTATAGAATGGTGGGAATTACGAAAAAGTGAGTCATGGTATTTTTGATTGTTATAGGGTATAGATGTCCACCCGAAACTTATATTGGAATGTTGTATTTTTTAGGATCGGTGGCTGTAGGATGCAAGGAAATGGACAAGGCGTTGATGGACGGGGTGGTAATTTATAAGACGACGGTGTTGGAATAATTTTATGCATCGGTGTAGGAAGTGAACTGACACACCGAAGAGGGAGATTCTTCTTCCTAGGGCCCTTAGATTAAAACTCACGTAGCAGAAAATATTTGGGTGATACGTTTTCGGAGTAGTTGGACTAGGTTGACGGTTTGGTTTTGGTTAAACCTCAGGGGGACAGGGAGATTACATTGTTTCCAGAAAAAATACAGAAGGCATATTTATGGATGTGTGAAACAGGGTCGATTCTGTGCTTCAATATTAAAAGAGAGGTTTTGGTAAGGTTGGGTTTGACTCTCCACTTGTAAAGCCATTCGTGTGAGGTTCGTGTTGGAAAAGGTACAAAAAAATTTGGAATCTTTGTCTAAATGTATCATCAGCGTATTGGGAAATGTTTTGACCGCTAGTGTGGTGACTCATGACCCCTACATTCAACGGGTAAAGCAAAAATAATTTAAGTTTTTGTTATTCTCGTACAGCAGGACGAAAAGCGAGGGTGGTTTGGTCAAGGCCGAGTAGGCGGGAAACGTCGCCGTTTACAACATTATTTATTGCCTGGAGTGCATTGTATTTGCACAGTTGGTCCGGGGAGCTGTCCTGAGAAAGACGGAATAAGAGAGTGGCTGAGGAAACAACATGCGTAAAAGTTAATTTCGGCATGTTCGAGAAAGAAGATTCATTTGATGGGAGTACGGAAAACAAAAAGATAACATTTGATGGAGATTTAATCTGAAGAAGAGGCGCTAGAGGAGACGTGTCCAGCAAAGGAGCATCCGGCAACGGCAAACCAAGAACGACGTCACCACGCAGAACATCTGGTAACGGCATTTTTACCCGGTTTCCACTTAAACCATTCTCGTTGATTCGCGATTGTTTTATTTCAATTATATCATTCGTCACCCGCGTTCCCGGGAGCAGCCATTCAGAAGCTGCATAGATTCTTTTTGCTTTACCGACTGAGCCAATTTGATAATACATTTTATTCGTAAATTTATATTTTTACTAAAACTTAATTTGAGTTATATTTCTTTTGGAAATTTTATAATGTAATATCATCATAATTAAATGGAATATATTCGAATTAAATATACTCTTTTAATTATTTAACAATTCCTTGTTATAATAATATTTTTGCGGTGTAAACAAAGACCAAACACCACACTAGGGTGATGAGGTCATGATGTCAGCTTGGGAGAGGCCAGGGGAATGTTTACCATTTAACAATATTTTAATATAATAACAGTAATTTGTTAATGGTTCAGGGACCCGCATGTGGTCAGCTTCCGTATTGCGCAGGGTGACCTGTCAGCAGGTAAAAGTCGTTCACCCTGTCCGCCGTACTCGCCGCTGAGCTCGGAGCGGTAAATATTCCGTTTGCCGAAAGCTCTGATAGGAGGAAACATCATCATCAGATTTGAACATCTACCCTTGTGCAGAGCTCTTGGCGACAGAAAAAACCGATCTACCATCAAGAAGGTCGGTGGTTCCTGCTGCAATACGCCAGTCTATTTAACGTGTATATTTTTACTAAACCTTCCTTATTCTTCATTCGACTCTTAATTGACTGGAGTGTGGCTACGCACCAACCACTAAGCCTAGGTTCATTCATTTGAACTCTTAACTCTCACGTTACAGCTTTCCTCATGAGGGTGATCCTGAAACAGGCAACTCCCCTTTAATAGCATAGGAAGGGAATTGAAAATTTCCTATTCTGACTTATTCATTTCCCTTTAGATCATTGCTGAGCGAGCGACTGAGGTATAGCTCAATTAGTGAACGATTTAGTTGGATTATCACATTCCGAGCTTGAATATAAGTATATTCATTTTGCCCTGAACTTCACTGCATTGACTTAAATATAACCAACAGCACGCCCTTTTTAAATTTGAGTCAATTTTCCATTCATTTCACTCAATTATATTAATACCATCGCTATTATTTTTCTTTTATTCGGAATCACAAGTAATTAATCAGTTTTTTCAATTTTTTATATTTAAAGGGAACGTCAGTAGGACAAATTATTCTATTTACCTTTAAGATAAACTTAATTCAGAATGCGAATAGCAATCCCCATAGCACTTAATTTCTCTATTGCTATCTCGTGCGGCAAGATGTCGAAAATTGATAATTATCGCATAGATTGTGCTATCTTCGTTAAGTGTGTCACTAAATTCTTAGCATACCGTAAAATGTAAAATTTGAGACCTTAACAAAAAATAAATAAAAACAAAAAAAGTTGTATAGAAAAATGCCGAAATATCCATTGCCTAGTCCAAATTCTGGAAGAAAAGTGAGGGGGAAAATTGCACATTTCAAATCCTAATAATTGTATCAATGATAAACTATCTACTACAATGTTTAGGATAAAAAATTAATAATAATAGTAATAAGGTAATTATAAAATGGAATCGAATAATATAAAATTTAGTACATAACTTACTTAGCATTGTTAACATACGTAGTACGTAACCGTCAGCAAAATAATAGTTAACATATTTTTAATTAACATAATAGTAATTACAAATCGAGATACGTTTCTGAAATGTTATGAAGTGTACATTTGCTTCATGTTAAACAGGACAGTTTATTTTGACAATATTTACATTATTATGATTCTGTTAATTTTAATTATTAAAACTTACGTATTCGTATGTACGTATAAATAAAGAGATTTTTCTATGTATAATTTAGCTAATTCATGTGGTGTGTCTGCAAAGTTGAGGGACTTGGTAAGGAGTGTCTATCGTAGTTGACACGCGCTCGCAGCAACACGCGCCATCAGCTCTTGCAGCACCGCGCACGTGGCGAGAGTTTGTAGTTTTATACGGTCGATAATAAATTAGTGTATTTATGTATCGATCGGTATTATAATTGCACTACCCCAATTGTAATCCATAAGCCTATGAAGTTCATTCCAACTCATGAGAGTTCCCAATGTGCAGGCATAGCTCTGTGGCACAGTACTTATAATGCGCTGGGTGTGTGACAAAGATTAGATAAGGAGGTTTACAGACCGTCCGCAGTGGTGTTGAGCACGACGATGACGTCGCCCTGGTTCAGCGACATCTCGTCTGGACTGCGAGCGGTAAATGCGAAAAGAGCGCGCACCTGACGCTCTCGTGTCACATGACCTCCCAACAGCCGCAGCCAGTCTCTTAATTCAGGATCAGACTCGCACCGCAGGTCCTAAAGCACAGTCGGGACAATATAAAACTGATACTTCTTACTATGAAGCAAAATGGATTGAGACTTAAATTTAATTCGACATTAGATATTAACCAATACTGCATGGATTAATATTTAAGAGAAACCTCTAAGACAATTCACCACACTCCAGTTTCACATTTCTCAACATATTTTATTATATTTGATATAAATCCGGTTCATTCACTTAAAGTAACTATTAAGCAATTAGAACCTTGCGCTGTAACTTTTGACAAAACTATTTTGTATGTTATTTAATATTATTAAACTTATTTTTGTAGTTTGGACTTCAGGGTTTTGATATTCTGGTGTAAATTGTTCCAATCTCTTGTGATACATTTGTGACTGTTTGAATTCTCAAAGCTGAAGAATATGTTGTAGATAATTGGTAGAGGGTTAGCACAAAATACATTTCTAAAAATACAAGGAACAGTTTAACAATATACACTGTATTTAAAAATTCAACAATAATTAAAAAATGTAAAGATGGGAAAAAAATTCAAAGATCTTAAAAAAATTGAAGCCAACTGAAAATTGACAAACTTTAACAATTGAGCACAGTTGCAGCTACAACAGTGTTGGGAAACCTGAGATTATAGATTGGGCAGTCTGAGTTGAGACCCATGAAGAGGTGGAGATTGTTTTCTTGAAAACAGAAATAGTGTCCGAAGACAAAAAATACTTTGTGACCAAAAGGAATAATGTTTATTGTTAATAAATGGTGAAATATGTTACAAAGTAAAATATTTGCTTTATACAATTTATTTCCACATTGTAAGCTTCTAATTATTGCATCCACATTGTTATTTTCAGTAGTGAGGATTATCATTCAGTGCATATCAATCTTTAAATTAAAAACAGTCTCAAAGTCTTTATTTCAAAATTGACACTGTTTTTAAATTGTTTAATTATTTCAGTGTGACAGGCAGTCCGATTAATGGTTGCTACTTGTATTTGTAGGTCAGCGAGTACCTGTATTATCTGTACTGTGCAAGCAGTTGAAATAATTAATTAGAGAATATTTCTGTGAACACTAGGAGGTAAGGTTTAGTGAAAAGCTTTGTATGTCAGTAGTGAGATGGCAAGTAAGAAATTGAAACTTGATGTGCATTTTAAAAATACTCATATGATGATATTAAAATTATTTAATACAATCATCTAATCAGAAAACAAACAACCTTTAGATTGCTATGCATATTGTCATAGTTGGAAAAATTTTAAATTTCACTTTTTCCTTACAAATTGAACTGGAGTACCATTCTGTCCCTGGAGAAGGGTAATATCCATGCTGGTATCTTTCCCTGAGTCCACAGCAAAGACTGAACTTCGTGAACAATAGTCAATGACTGGCACTTGCCCATCACTAGAAAAATATGAAATTGTAACAATTAGATTCAGATTATAGGTAATAATAAAATAATCATTATTAAAAAAATTATAGTATGAAAAGATTTGATGAGAATAAAATTGTTTGCTGTTATTAGTCTAAAAAATATAATAACCAGATAAAATGAAATTTGCTTGAAATCTATAGACTAATATTTATCATAAGCAGTCTTCTTACCATTTACAAGAAGGAATGAAATTTTGATTTGAATAGAAAAATTTAAGTGAGATTTTAATTTTCATTGCTAGCAAAGTTATATACTGTAACCACCCGTTCCATATTTGAAAATATTTCTTTATGTCTTCATATATTTCCATATCCCTAGCGATTATTGTATGTTCAATTACCTTCCAGTTAGTTTCAATATGTCACATTATTAATTAAGTCAAAATCCAATAATACGCCATGATAGTAATTATGTACAAATCTTTATTAAACCAATTTAACATATTCATTATATTTTAACTTTCTCTTATTGCTACTGATCAACATTGTTGCTTGTTGGCAGCTTCGTTGGCAACTTGAAGGCAGTCTGTGGATGTTATGGCTTTCCTTATGTTAGTTACATTCCTGATAATATCAAAACTTTACATTTGGTGATATTACCACCATTACAATATAATGTAGTATTAAAATAAATAATCAAATGATTGAAACTGTCTTTAAGGAAGCCACTGCATATAATGAATAGCATCCACTGCAGCTTAAGGAAATGCATGCTTCTGAAAATACACAGGTCCATTACCTTTTGCTTTATTGTATCCACACCATGAATTACATTCTGTTTTACATCGAAGAAACTTTTAGAAAATAGGTATTTGAAGCTCATACTGCATTTCTCTTATGGCACATAGGATATCAATACTAACAGTGACAACAGACATCAAGAAAATGAAAAAATTGTAACAAATTATAAAAAAAGAGCATATCCAGCACCAAGATAGCCTAACACATAAACAAATAGCCTCAAAGAAAATGTAGTTTATTTGTCTACAAAAATTATTTATCGATGGGCTATCTTAGACAAAGTAACTACTGTGTATTTACTTCAATAAATGATCAATATCAAATAAGTACAGATTATTTCAAACTATTGCAAGTGTTTTGTGATATTTTGTTTTTTATTAGTGAAGAAAGATTGTTTCAAACAAAAGTAATAATAACCTGAGTACTCAAATTATTGAAAAAAGTTTTTGGAATATATTTCAATATCGTCTTACCAGACTGATACTTCACAAAAGATTCCATTTATAATAGAGATTTTTATTTAAAAAATATAAAGAAGCAACAGTTGAAAAATATCCCATAAACTTTTTTCAATTATTTGAAATCTAGATTGAAATATTTGACATTATGGAAGAAAACTGGCCTTGCAGATCTGTTCTATTGAATAGCAACGTGACAAATAAATTATACAGCTGACTACTCCTAAGTAAATTTAAGAGGTTAAATATTGAGCAGTCATGGTATCTTGAAATACCAAAAAGTTGTTGAAAAGACTGAATGAATGGTAATTTTAATAAATTATTAATATACATGCCTGTTGTAGGATTCTGCTAGAACAAGCAAGTTAGAGAATAGTAACATATGACGGACATTAGAGTTTTCTGAAGAAACCATCCCCGCTTTGATGAGTTCTTGGCTTGAAACTGATTCTATTATAGGAAGCCCTTGAAACTGCAAATGTCGAACAAGGTTCCAATGTCCAACTTCTCGATTGCACCTCTCTGTCATCTGGCAACACAAACACAGTTTGGTATATTAGAAACAATATTTTGTGAGTGGAAAATTGTTTCATATTATATATTAAATAACTAATAGCAATATATGTGTTCACTCCTTCTGTCATAAAGCCCATGTGAATTTGACATCTTTCCCAGCCTTATGACACTTACTGTTGATTTAAATTTTATTCCCTTCTACGCTTGACTTATGTATTTCCTTGTGCATGATTCCATGCCGTACATATGATTTAAAGAGCGAATTTCCTGCCTTTGTCCCAAATATTTCTATCTTTCTTTCTATCCAATTATATATATATATATTTCATTATTGCAGGACAGAGAGTGGTAGTTTACGTACCTTGAATTCACTGTGCACCCTCTAGAAAGGGCCTGTTTGAAACAGGAAGCTCCGCGTTTATACTCAGCCAATAAATGAAGTCAGTGTATGCAGTGTTGAATTTTAATAAATTATAGTGAACTGTTTGTAAATAATGTGCAAATATTGTCAATAATGAAATAGAATTAGAATAATGCTGCTACCAACAAAAGAACTAATCGAGATAATTAAAATACTTAGAAAAACACAATATATCTAAGATACAAAGCATTTTCTTACTTCTCTGTGAACACCTAAATGGTTTTTAATTCCTGATTGGCAACTATATTCTAAATATTGTGTGCATGAATGTTTATTATGAATATGTTAAATAAAATGTTCTTTAGTAACAATGACGTTTGAAGTTTTAAAGTGTAATGCGTGTTGATTATAGAATTACATAGGGTAAGATACATAATTCTATACAGAAGCATTTATTTTCCAGTAGCCTACCTGCAGGGCAGCTCGCAAGGCGTTGCTACATTTATCCACCTCGTCCTGGTCCTCGGAGTTGGTTTCCAGCAGTTCCAGCGAGGCTTTCAAGAGCAAGGGATATCTAGTAGCTCTCTGCATGGGAAGTAGAAGGAAGGACGAAAAGGTGAGCTTGTGCTCATCTTCTAGTCGATACACTGCTCTCAGTCCCTCAGGCTTCGACCTACAACCAATATTAAACCCAATTCCTGTCACACTTGATTTCTGAAGGTTAATTCTTAAGCGCTTTCAGGCGCTTTTAAATTTGACGATCGCGACATGTGGAGGTACGAGACAGATTTGTATAAAGGCAGAGCGACACCGGGAACTGGACAGTTAAAGCCGTTACTTCATTCGGTCGGTATTTTTGGCAAAACCATATTTTTCAACTTCTGCTATAGGATAGAGTTATCAGCATAGCCCTCTGAAAATGAAATTCTTTTTTTATTTATAAATAGTAGCCAAATTACAGTCACAAAATGTTCACATATTGAGGTTCTTAGTGCTGACTAGGACCTCACTTCGGTACAAAGAAATTAGCGATTGCAAGAATTTGGTAGTTTTTGATAATTGGATTTTAACAATAATTTGATTACAAACCTGAAGAAGAAGGCGCGAATATGCGCCGACACGTCGTTTAAATAAAAAATAAAAAGTGTGTAAAAATCGGTTGGAAATTATTTAATTTATTAACAGAAATTGTAGCTTTTGGTTGTATCCGTCATTATAATTCTTTATAACTATATATTACTCATTTGAATAATTATAAACTTTATTACTACATTATTTGTGGAGAAATACGAGCTCACACGTATTTTACATACCTTCCGAAAATACGCTATTAACATAACGGCTACCATCCACAAATAGTATAGATCGCCATTTTACTATTCAAATATGTTTTCTTTTTAAGGTGACGCAGTAAGTTAGTAAAATATTTCGTTTGTTATTAATTTATAATTCCATTTGGGATACAATTTTGCAATTTATCCATTTTATTTACCAGTATTTTCCTCTTCGTTTATAAAAAAAGAACTGTTACTCTATTTCCGTTTGTAAAAAGGTTCAAATACATGTAAAAATGTGTTGAATTAATGTTTCTCTACAAATAATGTTTAGTGACTCTAATTTGGTTATTATATATAAATGGACAACAATGAAAACTAAAGGATGTCATTGGACTAATTTAGCTAATAAGAAACTAGATATAAGAATTAACAAAATAAAACTAATGGTTGGTCTCTACAGACCACGGAGGTGGTTTTTAGTGGGTAAAAATCTCACACACCGTGAAGTATGGGCTTCACGGCGTCTTTCTGAAGATTTTCCACCTGCCAACTATATATATATATATAATTAATAATGAAACAATTTTATTAATAAAATGTTATTTTAAATAACTAAATAAAAATTCCCTCCATACATTTATTTGTTCACTATTAACGGAATAGTCTCTTGGCTGGGATACTTCAATAATATTTTATGTATAAAATCATGACTATTTTATGAATAAAAAGCCAACAAATTTGGTTCATTTCCTTTTTTAGAAACATAATAAATTAATTACTGATGTATATAATAATGTCGTTAAATGTTTAAATCTTCCAACTATATACGAGAGTACTATCCTGTTCTGTCCTGACGCTGAGCGGTGAGAGAAAAATGAATATCTGGGGTCAGAGATGAGCGTCTTGTGCTGAGAGGCAAGCGATGTCGCCCTGTCGATCGCGCTTGGTGTGGCCATGGAACCCCAAACACACTGCTTTCTATTCTAACATTAAAATGAACGTAGTCGCTCAACCTCTCTGCCGCATTTCGCTCAGCGCTCGACAGGATATGAGGCGTGGCCTTTTCTTGTCGCAGTTTTTAAATGCCCACAATGAGCATGTGCAGTTGAAGGTGAGGTGAGGTCAAGGAAAGTGAGACAAGCAGTTAAAACTGATGTGAATAAAGCTTATCTTAGAAGAAGGAAAGTGGAAAGTAACGTCACAATACGTGGTCTGTAATGAGCCGCCAAGTAGGAGGCTACAGCAACAATAGAATCAGAAACTCAACAAAACACAAATACCCCAGATATACAATATTCAGAAACAAGTGATAGAGAGGTGAATAATATAAATAAAAAGAGATCTTCCTCATTTATCGTTACGCAGACTTCTTATTCGTCTAATAAAGTTACTTATTACTCAGAATACTCAAGTTTCATCAATCAGCAACCGTCCAAAAAGGACCAAACAACCTCATCCAATAATACTCAAATAAACTACGAAGAAGTTACAGAATCAATGAAGGATAACTTTGAAGCAAGTGAACTCAAATCCTCCCTAAATTTCCAGCAAACCAAGGATCTTCTTCTCAACATCTTTGCAACAATAAACCCTCTAGGTATCATACAAGACAACATCTCAGCAGATAAACTGATAGAAATTTTGGAATAATCACGAAGCAACCGGAGCAAAAATGACTAGAGTTAAAAAATGATTAAAAAAACTAATCATTAAGATTTATAAGAATATGAATACTCCTCATATACACCCATCTTATCCTTCATTGCAATCTGAATAGTATCTTGAAAAGGAAAAGTTCTGTTTTTATTGAATGAATCCATGCTTCCTGAAACGATAGCAAATACAAGAAAGTAATTCTGAACGAGAAGTACCAAAATTTTCCGCGGAGTTCTACAGTAACCCGGTCGGTAGCTGTCCACATTCTTCTGGAATTCCTCGAGGAAACAAACTTTTCTAAACTTTCGTAATTTGTAAATGCTATTAGCTAAAGTTATGCGTTTGTCGCTAATGACCTAGTTGTCGAAGCGACATTAAACTTTAATAAAAGAAAAGTAGGATGCTACGCCATTAGAAATTAATAGAAACTTAAATTCACTACAGGACAGTTTTTCCTAAAAGTACTGCAGGTCTTTATTTGTAAAATAGTTGGTTATGGACTTGAGGCTAACCTGGGATTGAGGTTTCATTGCTCTGACGTTATAAAAATATATGACGTTGATTATAAGCTTAAATCTGAAATAATCAAACTGGGAAAACAATTCAACTTTAACAATTGTGATTTAGAAATAGTTTCATGTTTCCAAGATTCTCCCCAAGTGTATTTCAAACTTTTTCAAAATTTCAATTGTATAATTTTCTCATGCGAAGCTGTTTTATTAAATTCAAAACATTATCTGGTCAATTTCCACAATCATAAAATAGGATTACGTTAAATTGATGTATATTAATTACAAATAATGTCTTGTTCTGAATGTACAAAACGTGTAATAGCCATTTTATAGCACAAAAACTAAAAACGTAGTTGTTATTATATGTTTTACATATCTCTGCGTACGAATTTATGACTAGATTAAAATATAAGACGGAATGTAGTAATACATAATTACATTGCCAATATTTTACTCTATCTTAAAAATAAAATAAAACGTAAGTAATATGGTTCAAAGCTTTTATTGCTAACGTTTGCGGTAGTCAAAAGAAATTACTTTGCATAATAATTATACGACAGTAATTTGCAAAAAAATGATTTAGACTCGTAATGTTTTTTATTGATTCCACCGGACTGAATATTATTCAGCATATGGATCTGTCGTCCTTTCAACGCAGTTGTATGAGGCTTGACGTGTGGGATGATAATGGCGATATTAGAAACGGACGTTTCGCGCATACTTACTGCACTTTTTGGAGAATTTGTTCCATGTCGGAGTGTTTGCAGCAGAAATCGCAGAAGGCGCTTGTGAAGTCGCCGCTGGCTATGTGCTGAGCAACGACGCAGAAAAAGTCTGGCATCGTGGCATCGCGCATCCAAGATTTTTCCAAGTCCCTCAACAGTTGAAGCGAGCATCGGCGCACTGTGAACGGAAGAGAGCTCTTCACTAGTACATCATTTTTCTATTATCATCTTACGTAATAACAATTTTATTGAAGCACAGAATAACGGTGTTATACTCTAGCGTGCGACTCAACCATGGCTAGGATAAATTTTTTGGAGCCAGGCTGGCCGGCCAAGTTTAAAGCCCATCTGGGTTGCAGTAGAAAAGCAGACGTGCTGTTTTCAAGAAGGCTTGGTAGGCTGAACCAAAGAGTATATTAAATAGATAGAGAGGCAATAGAGGCGCTGGGAGCGAGACGGCCATCCCCTCCCTCTAGGTGAAACTCGCCCGTAGGCCCATGTAACAACAGAGCTTTTTGTAGGATAACTGAATCAGGAGGATATCCTGATGGGAAATCTGTGAGGGCCAGGTGGAAGCTGACTTCCTCCTTCCTAGTTTTCCTCTTTCCCACCCCCCTTGGTCCATGGCAAAGGTAATTAATTTAAGACTCCTGCAGGCTGACACGACGATGAGCAGTTTGAGAGGTGTACGTACGGGGGTCAAAGACTTTCGATATACGGTAAGAGTTGTTTGATGATCCCATCGGACCAGTCGGCCAACTGTCTCTCAATACTGATCAAGGCACGGAGGCGAGATTGTTGTGTTCCCACAACAAACCAGTCTCCCGTCATCAGAAGGGCGCAGGAGTAGTACCCACTAACCCGACCTACCTGATGAAGGTTTTCTAGGGTTTTTCCCTGCATCACCTTTAGGTGAAACACCGGGTAGGATCCTTACACTATAGCCTGGGGGCTCTAGTCAACCCTTGGCTACCTTGCTGTACCTTCCACATCCCCCCTTTTCAGATCCCTTCCTATCCTATTAAAGAAGAGTTGCCTGCTTCAGGATCACCCTCATGTAACCTGTTATCCAAAAAAAAGCCCTTTTTGTAATGAGACAGGAGGATATCCTGATGGGAAATGAGTGAGAGCCAGGTGGAGGCTGACTTCCTCCACCTTCCTGGTTTTCCTCTCCCCCCCCCCCTTGGTCCTTGCCCAAGTAAATAATTTCAGACTCCTGCAGGCTGAGACGACCTTGAGCATTTAGAGGTGTATGTACGGGGGTCGAAGACCTTCGGCATACGGTAAGAGTTGTTTGATGATCCCATCGGACCAGTCGGCCAACTGCCTCTCAATACTGATCAAGGCACGGAGGCGAGATTGTTGTGTTCCCACAACAAACCAGTCTCCAGTTATCAGAAGGGCGCAGGAGACGTACCCACTAGCCCGACGTACCTGATGCAGGTCTTCTAAGGTTTTTACCTACATCACCTTAAGGTGAAACATCGGGTAGGATCCTTACACTACAGCATGGGGCCCTATTCAACCCTGGGCTACCTTGCTCTACCTTCCACATCCGCCCTTTTCAAGTCCCTTCCTATGCTATTAAAGGGGAGTTGCCTGCTTCAGGACCACCCTCATGTAGCCTGTTACGTACCAAACCAGCGCTTTTTGAGTCTGCTAAAATCCTTCTTAAAGCAGCAAAAGGCAAACTTAAGTGGATTTTTTTATTTAAACCATATATTGGTATTTCCTAATATATAATTCAAATGGAAATATTAAAAATATTTAGCATGTTCGAAATCGGTATTGGGAGATATTGCGAAGATATATCAGTATATTTCGCAATTAAATGCTAAAAATATATAATTTTCTATTCGAAAATGTTGAAGAAGAATGTATATGCTTCTTGTTTACGGGAATACGGTTCAGAATGGGAAAGTTGCCCGTCGTTTGGATCAAGAGAAGCTTCCTCTTCGATGAATTCCCGTTCACGCCATCTCTTCTTGACTTATAACCCGCATGAGAAAGACAGATTGGTAAGTTCGAGGTAAACAGTGGAGACGCCGATGCTCCTAGTCGATTTCGTACTCTTAATTTTGAGGAAGAAGAGTTTCGCCGGTTTGAAGATTGTCCTAGAACAAGAACTGAAGCTGCTGCCATTGGCATCGATCATGTTACGGTTTGGAAAGTTGTTCATGAACAGTTGTTACATTCGTACCATCGTCAAAAGGTGCAAGCCATGAGACCTGCCGACTGTGATTTACGCACAAATTTGTCGAATTGGTATATTTGGAAAAAAAAAACAACCTAACTCCGGAATTCTCTGTACACTGACCATATAGACCAAAAAACTCCAGGTCACCACCATTAAAAGACAATCAATAGTAAAATGTAACTTGAAAACGATACCAGAACGGTAACTTGTTACTTGGGGGTAAGTGTGGATGCCAAACTGCGATACATAAACCATATAGTAATAACATGGGAGGAAGCAGATGCAGCAATGGAAAGGATACTTACAATAGCAAAATTAGGAACTACACGGAGACTTAAATAGTGAACAACAAACCAATTTTCATGACAATTGCCACTTATGGCTGCAACTGTTTTGCAAAACCATACAAACGGGGAGAAATAATAAAGAAGGAAAAATATACTATATACTCCATTTATCAAAACAAAATTTAAGTGGTCTGTAAACCATTGAGACATATGGTAACTTAGAATCATTTAAATTCTCTCAACTATTTAAAGACACAATAACTACTATACATTTTCTTGTTTCCCCAGGAGAATGATACATCTGTTTCCTTTTAGTGTTGAGATTAAAAGTGGTTTTGGAAAATCATTTACCACCTGTAGTTTGCCTAGCCTCAAAATTAATGTACACATCATTCATTCACACTTCATTTGACATATAAAAAATACTTGGTATTAGTGAGAAATTAAAATGATTAACAACCAGAGCAACAAGAAAAGAATACAGTAGTGGAAGAGTGCAGAGATAAATAGCTTAATCAGGACAAATGTAGTTAGTTTGGTAATTGTTAATCCTTCACTATTATGGGAGTCCAGTTTAAATATTCAGATGAAATATGAATTAAGTTCGTAATGTTCATCGGGGAGGCAGATAATGACTGTCAACGATTCGATATATCTACATCTCGAACTGACGCGTGCAAAATTATGAGATACACTGTCACAAAATTAAAGTCGAAGATTTTGACATATGATAGATGAAAATTATTTTGATGTTAGTTCATTAGAATGTCATGCTATCAATTTAAAATAGTACAATGCTAGGTGAGTTGTATACTACAATCGGTTAAAACTGTACGGCTTCAGTTCCAACGTATAGTTCTAAAACAAAATTGACTGGCATTTATTTATATTATGAGTTAATTAAAGACGTTTCAAGTTCTGAAAACAATTTCTAATATTGTAATAAATTTAATTAAAGTTTTATTATGAAATGGAAATAATATATGTAATTAAACAATTGAACATTAAAATTAAAGGAAACGTTTTCTCATATAGAAAATAGTTACTAATAGCTATGGTTACAATAATTCTCCTTTTAAGTATAATTTATAAATAATTTGTGGTATTGTGACACTTCACATGCATGCATTAATTATGGTTTAATTAAATAAATTCTTCGTTAGACTAGGGAATAATTTCATTTAGGAGTACGGGCATAGTTATTGATTTAAAATAATATAAAAGAATTGTAAGGACATATTTATAATTTAAAATTAAATAATTAATTACTCTTTATGTTTATTGCGTTTATACAAGTTGTATCATAAGTTACTAACTTAAAGGTGGATGTATGGGGTTAATCCAAGTATTATCCCTCTTGGAATTTTTGTCAGAGACTCTTTGTTACTGCCTAAAGAAAATTAAGTGATAGAATTAAGAAGCACACATCTAATTATCCTTGTCGTACACAATTCTGCCAATGGATTCTCCAGAAACAAATGAACAACTCCGAATTCGGAAGCGTGATATTGTTTTCTGACAAGATAAGGGACTGTTCAATAGTCACAACCAGGACTTTTGGACTGATGCAAACCCGCGTGTCACACTCACGCAGAACTTCCAACAGACACGGAGGTGTTTCAGTTCGACCATTCGTCTTGCCATTCATGCATTGCCCTGATGGCAGCGGTGATATGTGAGGAGTGCTTTCCGAAATCCATTTCTAAGTTTCTTTTTTCAAATTGTACTGTAACGAAGCGCCTCTGGGAAAACGGCCAAGAACAAAAAGTGTTTATATTGCCCCTTCTTTCAGTTTTGCACTCACTTCTGTTACCACCTGTATATTGTTAAAGTAGAAGTAAAAACACTTTGCTTACCTTCATTTACCCTTTGTGTGAACATCACTTTATCGTTAGAGTCAAATAATGGCCCCATATTGAATAGAAAATGATCTTGAAAAATGTTGAAAGATTTGCAAAATGAGGCCTCTGATGTAAGAAACTCAAATTTAGTTTCACATAGTTGGCGCTCCCAAGGTTGCAACGAACCTAAAGAATAAGAAATACATGTTCGTTTCCATAATTTGATGGTCATATGTATGTAAACATAAACTACTTGCTAATACATATCTCGTGCTCGTTAGAAACAATTATGCGACCTAATTTCATGCATTGTTAATCATCTTTTGCCCTATTTTGTTTCATGAACGAATACCCACAGAGCTCAGATTATTATGACTACCCTGACGTACTTCCTTGAGCCACATTTTACCTTCACTACTACGGCGATCTTCCGTCGATGTTGATAGAAGGTGCGAGGAATCCGACGCCGAACTTGATGAATAGCTCTGATAAATTACCAGAGGTTTAATGGTAGTATACATATGTTTAATAAATCAGAAGGGAGTTTAATTCGAATCGTTTTAATTAAATAAATTTAGTGAAACCAAATTTTGCGAGCTCTGGAACTCGTGGGGTTATTGCGCTTCAACTAACAGAAGCTAGCAGAACAAATATCTATTCGAGTGGCTCTGTAAGGGATTAAGAAATGCCATCGATGACAGCCAGGGTCGTAAATCTGTCGGGATGATAAGCTGGAGCTCAATAACATTTAGCACGTGATAATCTTTCACACAGAGAGTGGAAGTATCCTTGTGCGTTAAGTTTCGCAGTTTTGGAAAGAGACGCGTTAACCCCATATTGGTAACAGTGAGGTGGAAGATGGCTTGTCATTGGCTGATTTGGAATTTCGAAGGGAGATCCTAGATTTCGAGATATGAAAAGATGTTAATGTTAGGGATGCATAAGGTTTGAGATAGGGCTGTCGTTAAAAAGTTACCGATTATATTTCAGACACAGCAATTGCTGAGGAAACGTGGAAGGGGAGTGATGGAAGGGATTTAAGTTAGTTGAGTTATTACGGGGACGTGAGGACGTAGCGGAGACTGGTGAACAGTCAGAAATCAAAGGCGGCGTTGTCGGCCATCAAGTTCCGGGAGCCTTGTCACCGATTCTGTATCAATGACTGAAATGGTTCCCGAGTGTTTGTGACTGTCTGAGAAACGTTCCCGAGCGTCGTTGGTAACGTACTAAATTAAAAATTCATCAAAGGCGTGAACTAAATGCCACAGTTCTAATCGTGAACAATTAGCGTTTAAAATCTTAAGACCAAGGTATTTGAGTTCACTGTCCCTTGAGAAAAAGAAACAGTTTGTTTTTCATTTTATAAATCGTTGTTTTTGTTGTTGAAATCAGTCCTAAGACTCCGCAAGCGTTTCATTTGTACTAATTTGCTAATTTTACAAGACCCTCATATCTTAAAACATGGCCTATTAATCTATCCCTTCTCTTGGTCAAAGTCCCCCAAATTGTTCTCTATTCTCTTATTTTGCTTAGAACTTCTTCGTTTGTTCCTTTATCTGATTTTAAGCAATCTCCTATACCACCACATTTCGAAAGAGTCTGCAATTCCTTTCGTCCATTATAACGCCACACTCCATGAGAACATTTTTAACAATGATTTCCTAATATTCATATTTATATTAGCCGCAAGTAAATTTATCTTCCCAATCGAACATCCTTCCACTGTTTCCTATACTAAACTCCTTGCTTTTCCCTCCATTAATCCATGACCATGTTCATGCCATTTATTATGGTTTACAAGTCTTCTTCTGAGTCCCCTAATACTACAATATCATCAACAAACCAAAGAGTTTTTATTTAAATTTTAGGGTATCAGGCTACATAAGGGTAATTCTAATGGTTGCAGTTCTCGATTAATACGAAAGGAAGGGACATAAAAAGGAGAGCGATGTAAATGGGCGTTACCTAAGCGTCCCTTGACTATAATTAAAGGACTGTACTTAGCTTTGTAAGGCATCCTTTAGAAAACCTGCATCATGAAGATCTGTTTATCGATAGTTGTCCCACTCTTTTTCGTTGACTTATTTGCTGTGGGGAAGCATAATTCCTCTTTCCATGTCTAGACCAGTTTGAGAGGTAGTAGTCTACGTATTTAATTTTGACTTGATCGCTTAGGCAGTGAATATTATACTTGTGCTACATATTAAATTATGCCGACCTCCTATGGTCTATTGGCTAGTGTCACTGCCTTACAACACAGATGTTTGTGCCGTTAGTCACGGAGACCAAGATTAAGACTGCTGAAGAATCGATACGCTGACCACGATCACTCCAAAAAGGCCCTAAATGGGGTGCAGAGTAGAGCAACAAGAAGGCATAAAATTATTCTTAAATGCTTTTGTAATAAACTTAACGTACCATTGATGCAATCTTTTCCTACGATCACATATGTGTTGCCTGAATTTTAGTTTAGCATATATTTACCAATTTGTGGCTCAAGAATGTACTGAAAGACTATGTTCTGTGTACCATTTTACGGAGAAGATTAAATCCCAGTAAGCTTTATGAAGTGTTAAGGAAATTATTTTTAATTAAGCGAATTGTATTCTAATAGATAATGAATTGTAGTAATTTCAACATATCATGATGTTACTTACGGAGCTGAATATTTTCCATGACACGGATCTGGCGACTCCAGAGTTTGTGTGGCATCTCAGCTATCTGATTCTGATACTCAACGTCTTCGTACTGGTGAGAATCAGATCCCTGAAATAAAATATTGTAGCTATACTGTCACATGCACGTATACTTATTTATATTAGGATAGTCTCATTTTACACTTATACTGGACTCCGTAGGTCTCTGTCGTCGACTTTTTAATTTTCACGAGAAAGCTGATCGCTTTTCCTATCCAATATTTTCCAGTCCACAGCAAAAGCAATGTTAAATTTAACTATTTCCGTCAGTAACTGAGTCGATCAATCGAGAAGGTAACTTGTCACCACGTAAAACTAAGCTTTCGGTACGAAGTGAAACGAAAGATCCGTGTAACGCCACATGGAAAATAGTTCCAAAGTTACAACACAGTATCCCTATTTTTTTCTCTGCTTTAACTGAATGTGATTGTTAAACATAAAATATTTTTATAATCAAGCATTTGCAATAATTGTTTAAGAAATAAGTACTTTCAGCTATCGAGGACTGATTGAGTTTACAAACGTTGTCACTTTGTGGGAATTACGCAAACTTTCCTACATGATATATAATTTTATTATAGCAAATATTTCTTACATTTTTCTTTTCAAAGTGGCGGTGCATTTACGTTCAAAATGAAGCCAGACTAGATTTTCTATACAATGTTTCTATTGTGTGTACGTGTTTCACACTGGAATGAGGCCCAAAGATTATAAATTTGGATCCGAAACTTGTCGACATATTGCTCATTGTACGGGGTGATGAACATATGTAAATAGGTTTGTGGTTGCATATCACACATTTACGCAATGGTGTCACCCCATCTTCATACAAGTCCCCAAAATATAAACCAAGAACAAACTTCACTCATATTCATTGAATGCAGAGAAGAAGGCCTTAGAAAATAATAAAACATAATTCGTCCAGGTAATATTTTCCACACTTTGATGGCATCAATTGGTTTCATGTGACTACAGCTGATAACAACAATGACAAACAATCGTATGTGTCCTAGAATAATAGAAACACATCGTTCGGTGTACAGTAACCTGCATTATTTTGTGAACGCCGAATTACTATTATTATTAATAATTACATCATTAATTTTCAGATAACTTCGATTTATTAACCTTCAAATTATTTCCTTGGGTGACAAATTTTAGATAAATGTTGCAATGAACGCGTTTGATATCCCTTTAATTTTATCAGAGTTGGTTGCCTGCAACCGAGGAATTTGTAGGTATGAATATTATGTGTTTTGTTTTATGTTTATGTGATTAAATGGACAAGGATGAAAGAACATTTTCATTACAATCCGGGGCGGAACACTGGCTCCAACAAAGTGCTACAATTAAGGTATCAGCATTGTTGAGCGGTGCATTTGTTTGACACAAGGCCACGGCGACTCACGTGTGCAGGGTACGGGCAGACTGAAAATTTTGATACACTAACTTCGAAACTGGATATTTTAAGGCAGTGAAGAACAGATGTGGCTGCGAATGCCCGGCTCTGATTGGTTGTTTTTCAGTGGTTTCTGTTACACTTTGAGCCAGGACGTCAGAACGTGGCTGGGTGTTGACGGGAACAGACTGTTACGTGCTGTTACGTTACAGAACGTGCTAAACTATTGGTTTGTTTCTGGGGTCGGTCTGCTAAATAAAGCGAGGAAAATTATAAATTTTGAGGAGATATTCAGATCTGTAAGGGACTGACTTTTAGAGATTCAGCTACAGGCAGCGTTAGAGTCGTCGTGCTGGATTCTTGTAATATGGAGAGTATTATTAATGACCTGTAATTGTTAAATACGGTCCTAGATAATTTTCTAAATATCGTTAAGGAGGCTAAAGCTTCTTCGGGTTCGACGAACAAGACAGACAATGTCATTGCACGAATGGACTGAAAGGTTGATGGGATCGACACAAGCTTCTTTTATCTATTTATTTAAAGTCGCATCAACTACTCTGGTTATTAGCGACTGCAGTAAGGGAAACTCGTGATCTATAGTTTTCATAGAGTGAGAACACACACAACATCCATGCCCCTGCCAGGATTCGAACCCGTAACCTCTGTGATGCGAGGCAGCAACATTAACCACTACACCACAGGAGGTTGGCCGACACAACTTTATTACCCGGAAATCGGGCCAAAATAAAAGTTCCCAGTCAAAACTAGATAGGGATAAAACGGTCTGCTTTAAATCAGACAAATATGGGTAATGAACATAGGCCATTTTGACGACAGGGAAGCCAACAGAAACGAATAAATACGTTAGGTGGAAGAGTATAAGGAAGAAGAAACCTAACCCATCTGCTAAAGTAGGGCAATCAATGGACTAACCTAACTTCAAGTTCACATGTGAATTATTTACATTACTATAATTTTGTAAATTTATTATTTTAATCTTGTATATACAGGAACAATTTTATACCTAACTAATGATCGTAATCTATCCACCCATCTGATTTTCAGTATTCTCCTATAGCACCACATTTCAAAGGTTTCTATTCTTTTCCTTTCTGCAACTCCTACCGTCCACGTTTCGCACCCATATAACGATCATTTTTAGCAATGATTTCCTAATATTCACACTTATATTACCCGTAAGTAAATTTCTCTTTTTTGCGAAAGAATTCCTTGCCTGTACTTCTACCATCCCTAGTTATTAAGCTGCCCAGAAGCATAATTCCTTAACTTCCTTCAAAATATCCCTTCCCAATCTAATACCCTTTGTTATTCCACTATTTCCCATACTCCATTACCTTGGTTTTCCCTCTATTAATCCTCATATTGAACTTTTTTTTCAGGACCACATTTATGTCAATTATTATGGTTGCCAAGTCTTCTTCTCACTCATTTAATACTACAATATCATCAGCAAACCGTAGGGTTTTATTTATTATTTTATCTCTAATAAACATGTGTAAATTCCTCTCGGGTTTCCAACCCGGCTAAAGAGATTTTCATTGGCGTTTCAATGGTAGGCTGTGCCATGTTCTTCAGAAACCAAAGAGGAATTTCTACATGCCGTTCATTGGGAAAGATCTCGTACTTTAATCTAATAAACATGTTCTACAGTTGTATAAATCAAGTAAATATGTCGGTGGTATCATATATTAAATTCAATGCGTTTCGACTGGTCATTCATAAGAGAGAGATCACCCAAGTAAGGAAATATAATGGCAATTATTCTAAAATATTATAAAGGCAAGCAATTAAGAGCCTTACATAAGATACAAACTCATAGAACTGGTAAAGTGGCTGTTCATCGACTATGGTTTCAATTCCATTGTGTGTAAAACCTTCGTCTGTGGATGAGTATTCATTGTCATCTGAAATAAGAAATTAATTGATATAAAAATAACATATAATATAAAATACGTACGAGTAACTATTTTGTCTTGACCTTACCGGATGATTCTGAATTGAAAGACGAATGTCGATCTTTGGTTGTCCTGTTTGACTTAGGGCTAGAAACCGGTGGCTCACCATTATCTGTGAAAAGCAATGGAAAAGATTCTATTTTATTTATATTATTAAAATTACATATAATTTTCAACGTCATAAACGCAAACCTGTTGATATATTAATTTTGTATTTGTACAACATGTAATATTCGTGAGGAATCATCATAAGGGAATTATTACATTGTTCTTCCTTCAGTTTAAAAACTATTTTGCTTTTTAATTACCATAATTTAAAAAAAATTGTATTATACTATATCAAGTACAAATTGATCAGTTGAGCGAAATACGTTTATGAAATATGATATTTTGGTTAAGTGCTATTGCTACTTGAAATTCTCCATGTAGGTAGAGTTAAAAGTTCATTTAACGTCATGCGAAGCTACCGCTGATACGTTTAGTTTCTTTCAGGTCTTTTCAAAGGAATATCCAAGTTAAAATGTTTCAAACACGCTATCATGATTATGAGAGTCAAACCTCTGCTAGGAAATAATGTGTAAGATATGAAAACTCCGTGAAGGATTTTTTGTAATTTCTAAGAAATAACATGTAAACTGTTGGCAGGCCGATCATTGCGACAGATACTGCGAATTGAGACGGGAAGTCCACATGCCCTGGCTGTTGCGTCACTCCCGCTGTGCCCTTAGCAGGCCAATTTTGTGACCTACATTGAGCAGGTCAATGTTCTAAGGAAAATTTACTCAGGAACAATAGTAGTTGTTCGGTCACAGTTGAATACAGAACAGTCCACTCCTCTACAAAAGTGGCCTCTGGTTATTTCTGCACACTGATAAAAATTTCCTTGAAAACTATATACGAAATTCTTATTACTACTTTAACTATTACCTTTATGATACAGGAATGAAAAGGTTTTAAACAAAAACCATTGTAATGTTGATAAAAATGACGAACGTTACAAACTATGATTTACATTGTTATAGAATAATAATAAATACATGTTATTTCATTAAAGGGTAAATAATTTTGAGACTAAATTACATTGTCGTCCACGATTTGAATACATTGAAACTTAAAAAATTCATCTCCTCAGTTTTCTCTTATTATTGAAGTGCCGGTATTGGTACGTGAACAAAATCTTTGTTTCTAATAAGAAAGAGTATCTTACATAGAGGCATGGCGAATGCTTGCCTAAAGGCGGCAGTGTGACTGTCATCCCCACTCCACTAGGAGCAAGTCGCTCGTAGGCCATTAAGAGCCCATGTGAAAACAGCGCTATTGAGTCCACTAAAATCGATCTTAGTAGTAGTATGCTCAAAATTATTCGGAGTTTTACAGTCTATATATTCTTCAGGTTATTAATAATGCTTAATTTAATTTATATTAAGTAATTATATTTATACATTGAACTGTAGTATAATATAAACATAAAAATATGAATAAATGAAGCACTTAATCACTTTGTTGATTTTGGATCCTTCAATTGCATACCTTTTTATATCAGACACATTATTTGTAAATTGAATTCTAATATCTAATGTGGTGTCAAGGATGTTTCTGCACTTTGAATTCACTGCAGAATAATAAGAAAATCTCACATCGCATAAATAGGTAGTAGAAAACATATGTAAAACAATAACAGGTTGTATAGAAATATTGGGGTTCTCTTTTGACAAATTCGCCAAGAAATCGCTCAAATTAGAGTCACTGATTAAATCATTTTAATTTTCGTAGTCGCTTGCACTTGTCGTAACAACATCTAAATTTTACAGCTTATTTAAGAAGACATTTTTTGAATGGAAGATTGTGACATATGTCGAAAGCTTCCGAAATACCAATAAATTAATACATATAATATTGTGACTATATTGTAATAAATGATTTCGTCCTTCAGAAATTGTTATAATTTTCGTCACTTAGATTTATGCGCAGTCGGTCGTTGTATCAATTCTCGGGTAAGGAGTCATTGTGTGTTGACAGGTTAGATGTTTTGATCTTGGACGGTCATTGACCTGGGTGCGGTCTGCGATCATATGGACCGTAAACTTTATTTGAAAACCCTCAGGAAGTGGGGGCAGGCCTGGGAGATTATAAATAGAGTGGACTGGTGTGGAGATAGCGATTATTATTTTGCTGTGAACGACGAGGAGGACAGTGATTTTTGGAGAGTTCAGGTTGAGGCAGCGAAGGAGATTATTTTGCTGTGAATGGCGAGGAGGACAGTGATGCAAACAGTAAGCCCTCCCCTTCCCTTTGTTTTCACTGCGTGTGACGTGGCTGCAACGACCGGTAATAACATTTCGGACGTGACGTTGAACAGTTTAATATTTAATAATTTTTTTTCATCTTTGTAATTATTTGTAGTTTGGTTTGGCATTTGAGCTTAAGTGAGTATGAATGTGAGAAACGATTAACACTTGTGGAGTCGGAGTGAGCTTTGGCCGGGAATTAAATTATAAATTAAATTGTTTGAACCTTGTTTCATTGTTAAATAGACCGTCCCCTCCCTTAATTAATTAAAGCCAAGACCCCTGAGAGTCTCATGCACGGCTCAAAAACTCACGTGTCTTGCCTCGGGATCTCGCGGTTCGCGATTATCGTTTATTTTATTGTACATACATTGATTCTGCATATGCAGTGGCGCCCGGGCCGGCATTGCGACGTGAAAAGATCCGAGGGGGAGGGAAGCGTTACAATACATGCAGAAATAATTCTCGCGTTTCCACTCGGGTGCAGGTGTGTTTCGACGACGAAGCGCTCTGTCGCCATCTTCAGGCTGAACACCGGGAAAGCCTCAGCTCACTTGTTACAATATATGTTTTTGGTTTGTTAGCAAGGCTATAATAAAAAAAATTCTTCTTTCACGGGCCATTACAATTTTCCTGCGGACTTCCGGCTGAGAAACACTACAGTGGATGGTCCTGACACTGCAATTATGGGTTGTTGAATTACATTCCAAAAACCAAGGTGTATAAAGTTTATTTGTTGACCTAAGCTGCTCATTGGCAAGTTAAATAAAATATTATCTGTATAATTCTGGACTGTGGCAATCTCTATCTCACTCGTACAGGATTCTGGTTGGCTGAAGACGTCCACACTTGTTCATTGTTATCCATGTTTTCTATTGTAGTAGGGAAAAAAAAGAACAGGGTTTCTTTGTTTTTTAATGTTTTTGAATCGGTTCCGAAACAAGCAAGAAACAAATTTGAACTGTTGACAAACATCGAGAACACTATTCCAAAACATTTGCTTTCATTGTGGATTATCCCGTTGACCTGGGTGTGGGGCCGAAACCCGCCTGTTCTGACAAGTCTTGTTGGTCAGTGAGGTAAAAACAATAAACTCATGCACGCGGCATGAAAAAATGTGAGAAAAATGATTCGTTCGATGCAAAAGCAGTTGTCGTCTTTCGAACTGATTAATTGGTATTATAAAATTATATTATTAGCCATAGTATAGATACAATTACTCCACGTTTTTTGCGGAACACCTATTTAGGCCCCGCGGAACTCAGTTTGGGAAACCCAGAGTTAAGGAATTGTCTCGGGAACAATATTACGTCCGTCTCCTAAACATATGAATTAGAAACACCCTTCTTCCCTCATTAAGCATATCGTCTCCTCTATTTCTTCCGCAGTATGATAAACGAAATAAATTTAAGGTAAACAGTATCTAAGTGAGAGAATGAATAAGCTTTGTATTGAGTTTTGATCCACCTTGCATGCCTTACTGTGCCTCATGGGTTCATTAATTTTTGAAGGAAGAGTAACGAATCACATATATTCCGTGTCACGAACCTCAGGTAAATGAATTATAATTTCAATACATCATATTCAGTCTACAGTTAAATTAGCATGTGACATTAAAGCATATTTGATAAATAAGGAAAAAATCAAAAAATCTATTTACTTAATTTAGAACGCGTAATAACAGTGAAAAATATTTTTTCAGACATAAATTTACATATTATCACTCATGAAATGTAAACTTACTGTCAATTCTAAAATAATTTATAATGGTTATTTCACAATTATGCTGTAAAAGGTGATGATATTGTGGTATTAGGGGAGTCAGAAATAGACTTGGAAGCCATAATAAATGGCACGAAAGTGGAGAAATATGACGATTAATAAGATCTAAAGTCAAGGTATGGGAAATAGTGGAATAACAAATTGTGTTAAATTGGGTAGTTAAGGAATTCTGCTACTTGGGCAGCATAATAACTAGGGATGGTAGAAGTATAGTAGACATAAAGAGTAGGATAGCACATGCAAGAAAAGCTTTCACAGTAAAAGGAATTTACATACGACTAATATAAGTATTAATGTTAGAAAATCATTTAAAAAGTGTTCGTATTGGTGTGAAACGTGGACGGTAGCAGCTGCGAAAAGGAAAAGAATACATGCTTTTGGAATTTGCTGCTATAGAAGAATGCTGAAAATCAGATGGGTGCATAGAGTTTCTAACCAGAAAGTTCTAAGCATAATAAAGGAAGAGAGGACAATACGGAGGACTTAAGCCAAGAGAAGGGATGGATTATTAGGTCACGGTTTGAGACACAAAATTTGCATTAGAGGGAAGTTTGTGGGGTAAGAAGAGATGAGGGAGGCCAAGGATGTAATACTCAAAGGTTAGCGCAGAATAGGTTAGGATGGAAAGTTGCATCAGATCAGTCTAAGGACTGATTACTACATGTTCTAAAAACTGAACATAAAAAAATAATTTAATATAATATTTGGAAAATTAACTTACGCGAAATTATCACAGGATTAGAGATTTGAGGTCTCCGTTGTTTATTCGTCACTCCCTCAGAATCGTACGAGGACGAGCTGAAAGTTAGTATTTTATGATGAATTATAAGTAATATTTATATAAAATATTGTAAAAGTATAACGCAGTTCATGTTTTTTACTGATTTAATTTGCAAGAAACAAATTATTAACTATACTTTGAAAATATTTTCTAATATAGTTGAATTTCAGGCATTGCAGTGTTTTCTAATTGGGCAGAACTAAAGATACCCTTGCTAGAATGACTGAACAGACAGCCTTGCCAAGTACTTCAATCGAAACATTTCCTTTATACATATTTATATATTTGCCATAATTTCGTAACGCCTACTTTAAGAATACTACACTTATTTCATCACGTTTGCCTTCCATTTCGCTTTTTTGAAAGATCTGCATAGAAATATATATATATATATATATATATATATCATTTGAATGAAATTCAAACAAAGAAAATATGTCATTAGCCCAAAACTTTTGTCATAAATTTGAAACTCTATTCATGAATTAACTCGTTTTTATAAATTATTGGTAATTTATAATTTATTTGGTAATTACCACGTATAGTCTTCAGATAAGTTATATAAATAGCGTCAGATTTAAAAATTATGTGTTTCTGTGTACATATATAAAACTAGCAAGCTGCCTGGTGCTGCCCTGGTATAGGCCTGGAAAAGGAATGAATTTGATGGAAATCTCTGGTACAACGCGTGATTTACCGGCACTTTTTATGGATCATTAATTCTTTCATGGACATATACCAACCTATAACGTTGGGGGTTAGTTTGAAATAAACCGTGAGGATGTCGGACGATACCTTGACCCTGTCCAAAACCTTCCTGGAGAGTGTAAAGATCGCTTATGTAATAAGATAAATTACATTAGCATCATATGTTAAAATCAATTTAACATAACATTAGCAAAATGAAGGTGATAGAGTTATTTTTTGCGAAATGATTTTTATAGTCGTTTGGGTACGAAGGATTGCGATTTCCGCACTGACCGCCTGAACGTTACTGACAAGGGTAGATTAATTGCTCTAGGACAATCCAGAGTAACGGTACTGCTAGAGGCTAAAGACAGAAAGCCACAGAACATAGAATTCGTCTCAAATGTCCATACCAATTCAACCTCCTTCCTTGTATTGAATCTAAGATATTTAGTGATGTAACCCCCATTACTTCCCGAATGTATTCATTTCTTATCGTTTCTGTTCTTGTCACACCACAGCTGCTGAAAAAATATTTTTCGTAGGTTTTCCTGGTGAATCTTCTGAGTAAATAGTTACTTGCAAAAAGAAACGAACTCACAGCAGACTCTGAGACTTCTATGATCCTTTTGGATAAAAACAATGCATAAAACAAGACTAATCACTTTTCAGAAGAATAAGCTTTACTTGAAAATTCGAATGCACCATCATGTGAGAATTCTTAATAATGAATTGCACAGAGAAAGAATCGGAACAATAAATAATAAAATCGTTAGATTCAACAAACAATAATTTAATTCTGGTTCGGAATTGTTTCGTAATTCGTATTAGCCACATAAATGTATTAACACATGATATAAATATACCAGTTATTATAAAAACGAAGTTATTTATTTTAGCCCATAACCGTAGAAAAAATCTTTGCTTGCAGCACAGCAGGGGCTAGCGTTTGGAGTGGGGGTGGGGGTGGGTGGGGGCGAGATAGTGACACTCGCTTACTTAGCCTTCAGCGGGAGCTGCCGCTTCTATTCTATTCTATGTTCTGTGCAGAAAGCCAAGAAGCACTATGAGTCTAGATATGAGCTGAGGTCCTTACGAGATCGGTTGCAGCCTATGACATCGCATGGCCGACGAACTCTTCTCGCTGAAATTAATACCAATGGGTCCAGGATCCGCTTATTATTCGCACCACAGCTAAAGCCAAGGCACGCAGAACACAATTACAGTAAATAGCACATCATTCCTACCCAGGCCAATTGTAAAATCTTCAGTTTCGAAATTAATTAAACTCACGGGCAACCTGGGATTCCGCGACTAGGGCAACTTGATTTTGCTAGTATGGAGCTCAGTATATATTGTGATAAAAAAGGCGGATTTTGTGATGTTGTGGCGTTATGAGGCGCAGTTCGGCCAACAACAATGGCTAGTCGGCTGAAAGATGGTGATTCCCCGCGGGAGTGTCCCGCCGAGCGTGTATAAAAAATGACGATGGTGAACCCCCGAGGGAAAACCCCGCCGAACGAGTGTAAAAAATGAGGACGGGGAACCCCAAAATTTTGTGAAATAGGGGAATTCCCGTCGGAAGATTTAAAAGGGAAGCCGATGGGTGGCTCGGCCCCCAGAAGGCAGGCGAGTGGAAGAGAGGACGGACGTGGTCCGAGCTGAGCAGAAGTGAAACGAGTGGAGGAGAGGACAGACTTGGTCCGAGCAGATATCCAGAAGTGAGACGAGTGGAGGAAAGGACAGACTTGGTCCGAGCAGCCAGAAGCCAGATGAGAGGACGGACGTGGTCCGAGCTGTGAGAAGTCAGACGAATTGAGGAGAGGACGGACGGGAGCAGACGTGTTCAGACGTGATCAAATCCTGCAAGACGCCAGAGAGACGCACAAACATTCGAGAGGTGGATGTTTGTTGGCCCAGTAATTGTGGGTAAGCTATAAAAAAAATTGTGAAACTTGCTCATTGCTCTGGATAAATAATATTTAATGATTTTTCTTTCTATTTTCAGCTACTGCATACTCCATCTCTTGAGAGACCCAAAATCCCCTGAGATTAAGCCCATGTATTCACTTTAAATTAATAAATGAAAAATTTTAAAATTGATCATAATTTGTTCTGTTAATTAATAAATGTTTTATACCCAAAAAAGTATATTACAATATAGTAACTGTAAATATGTCAATTTTATAATTTTGTTTTCTTTCTACATGGCTCTACGGCACATCGAGGGCCTGGGCCTACCGAGTCGACTGCAGACTGTCATCTTGCATGACATTTCGAATTTGGAGTGACACGTGGTCAGTGTATCGATCCTCCAACAGCCTTAATCCCGGTCTTCTCGACCATGATAACACAAACATTCAAGCCCATGTCAGGATTCGAATCCGGGACCTCTGGGTTGTATGGCTGCTACGCTAGCCACTACACCACAGGAGGTCGACTTTATAATATTAGTATTAGTTATTAGGATTTAATTTGTCTTCTCACCAAACAAAGCCCTTAAAAATCAAAAACAAATTATTAATTTAAAGGTGGAACCGTTCATTAATATAGTTTCAAGATAAAATAATGATAAATCCATCCATCACATGGGTTATATAACAACTGCGTGATAAGACAGTCTAAATAATCCCAACAGGATAAAATATATCCTGGTAGTTTAATGAAGTTCTTTTCCTTAAGGTAGTGAAATGATGTACCCAATAGCCCGACCTGCCTGATGCAGGTCTTTTAAGTGAATCAACGGGTAAGAGCCTTAAACTAAAGTCAGGTGCCCGACCTACCTGATGCAGGTTTTCTAGGGTTTTCCCTGCATCTCTTTAGGTGATACACCGGGTAGGATCCTTAAACCATAGCCCGGGGGCCCTAGTCTACCCTTGGCTACCTTGCTTTACCTTCCGCATCCCCCCTTTTCAATTCCCTTCCTATGATATTAAAGGGGAGTTGCCTGTTTCAGGATCACCCTCATGTAGTCTGTTAACCCCCCCCCCCCACAAAAAATGCCTCTTTCTCTCTCTAATTTCAAGGTTATTACAATTCGAGGCACCTTAACCCATTTTATGAGGTTGAAAACCTTGGACATATGGTAGCAATTGTCCGCTGATAGCATTGGATCATTGGCCAACTGCCTTATAATACTGGAGGAGACACGGTGAGGAGAATGCTGCGACCTCATAACAAACTCATCCCTCGCCATTTAGAAGGGCGTGAAATTAGAACCAAAAAGCCCGACCTACCTGATGCAGGTTTTCGAAGGTTTTCCCTGCATCTCTTTTAAGTGAACTACCGTTTAGGATCCTCAAACTATAGCCCGGGAACCTTAATCATCCCTTGGCTTCCTTGCTCTACAGTCCTCATCATCCCTTCCTATGCTATTAAAGGGGAGTTGCCTGTTTCTGGATCACCCTCATGTAGCCTCTTACTCAAGAAAAGGAAAACCAACTGAGGAATCTTCTTCAGCGATCGAAAGGAGGAGGATTTAGGATAGGAATCGGGAAGGAATCACTAACGTGAGTTTTTTGTATGCGGAATTTGATATAAATGATAATCTTTACAGAAGTTTCAAGAAGTTCAATAGAAGAAATAGAAGAATACTGGACTATGAGGGAGGCCAGGAGCTAAGCAATGATCCAGGTGGAAAATAAAACTTATACTGATATCTTCTTCCTTGGTTGTACAACCCATTGAGAACCTTGTACTGATTTCCTTTAACGAATTTTATCTCAGATTGACACCCCCACCTCTTCCATTTTGTCGTCGGTAGCCCGAGGTACGGAGACAATGAAGCTCCAAGAATTGGTGACGCAGTTGGCAGTTGCCAGAGGGGTCGATACCAGTTTGAGCTAGGAAAGTGCAAGTTCCGTATGGCCACACAAAAATGAAGAAAAATAGTGGATGTCTTCTAATAACCTGATGCTTTTCTGCTTCCTGATGAGTTTTTTCTCAGGCGGCCGCGTCCGCATGTCTTATCAGGAAAATCTAAGAGAACTTCCAAATGATATTTATGATCGATAGTTAAAAATAAACACAGACCTTTCAGCTAGTTCTTAAGTAAGTATATATACAAGTATACAAGGACAACAATTAGGGAAACATGAATATTCCCGGTATGTTTATGGAGTCATAAGTGTATCAAATGCAATGTTTGCTTAATTATTTGACGCAAATATTTAATATTATGGGTTACATATTACAATTACGTAATTAGTTTATCACAGAGGTTTTTTAAGACTGTCATAAATATTTACGGTAACCTAATAAAGTAAGAAAAACTCACGGTATCTTAAGAAAAAACATACGCCCGGTATTATTAGAGTGTACTCAAAAACAGTAAATGATGCGCCCGACTCCCGCCCCTGTATATGATAGATCTTTTTCCTACTCATCGTAAGTGACATGTACAAAGTTCAATTGAAAATATTTCAATTATAAAAAAACTTGGTTTTACCCCGTACTAATGACTGAAATTCAGCTTAACCTGTATTTTTAATGTCATAATGAAACGCAATGACTTCCATTATGTCGGAAAACACACCATGATTTCATTTGATTTTAACCCCTTCCACCACCCACCCCAAAAAATCCATGTAAAATCAGCGCCTTTGAGACAGCTAAAATCGATCTTAACGCAACAAAAGACAAATTAAAGTGGATTATTTATTCACACCATACCTTAGTGTTTTCCGAGTATGTAAGGTACAAATATAATTTTATATTGAAAATTAAGTAAAGTGACCATGTTTCGAAATCAATATTGCGAGTTGGATCGAAGATATATCGGCATTTTAATCAAACAAATGTTAAAAATGTATAATTTTCTATTATAAAATGTTTGAAAAATATAAATTGCTTTTTCCAGGATTTAAATTCGGAATATTAGATATTTTTTATATGCTTGGACGGAATGGTATTTAAAAAAATGAAACACTTTCTTATTAAATTATAGAAATGTCACATTAAAATACTTTAATACGTTATTTAAATATTTTAGATTTTAACAGATTCAAAAAGCGTTGTTTTAAAGCGCGTTTTTAATGAGCGGTTAGTTTTACCAATGTAACAGGATTTGCAATATAAAAGTTAACTTTGTATAAAACATTTTGTGTATCAAAATTATGAATTTATTGTTAATAATTTAAAAAAATTAAATCATCACTTTATTTGAATATATCGCATAAATTTTAAACAAGTCAATAAGCTTGTACTGAACTTTTTTTTAAAAAAGTAGAGAACTGTATACTGTAAATAATTTTTTACTTGATTATATAACATCTTAATTATTAATTTCAAATTTAATCTTAGCCAGCCTTATTTTAATGTTTTTCTAAATGAAATGCAAGTGATAATGTAGAATAAGAATATTTACAGTTTTGTCCAGATTAAATTTATGATAGTGTTGATGAGATAATTTAACTGCCTTATCTACAAGATTATATCGTCGAACTTGATTAATAAATGAATGTATTGTAGTTATTAATACATATTTTAATTACTTCTGCAATGAGACATATATTTAACAATTAGGGCAAAATTAGTTTACCAAAATAATTTTAATAACAGTATATATATATATATATATATATAATAGATTTCATTTTTGTGATCAGAAACAAAGCGCATTTTTTTGCGGCAATTACTAATAGCAGCACGCACATGAATTGAGTTGTTGTATTTTACTTAGGGAAATTTTGTATTGTGGCGTGGCCCGCGTAATTGGATCACATGCATGGATTTGTGGCTCTTATCAGGAGCTATTGCGATCCATTTACAGGCAAGTGATAGTATTGCAATTAGAAAAACAGAGTCGCAAATTAACATAAATTGGCGACATATCCTTTGTCGTTCAAGGACCAATAATTCCCGAGTACGGTCATTGCCGTCCTGATGCAAACTCTATTAAACCTTACGTTCTCCCTTATGGGCCTACGACTTGATCCTATTGGAGTGGGGATGAAAATCACGCCCCGAGCGCTGTTATTGCGACTGTATGTTTAAGATACTCTTTCGATTTAAGTTTAATGATAGCTGTCACAATTGAACTCATCGTCTTCTATAACCTCGTATTAGTAGAAATATCGGATTATTTCTTCTTATTGACTTATACCCCTTTCAATCGACCCCCTCCCCTGCGGATGAATAATGATTTAGGTTGCATAATGAATCTCAGAATTAAACTAGCGTCTTCCTTAACGGAATAATTGTAGAACTTCACGGTGACACTTTTGACAACGCTATTTTCAAATTTACGTATAGTGCTACATTTATTTTGTAGAGAATGTTGTGGTATTTAGTTCTAAGATGCAGCCCTCCAAGCTAATCTATATTGCACAAATCTTTTCATTTCAGCATAACTACCAAATCCCACAATGGTCATTATCCTTCATACTCTACGCTCTTCCCCTACTTAGCTTAGAACTTCCTAGTTACTTACTCTATCCACCCACCTAATTTTCAGCATTCTCCTATAGCACCACATTTCAAAGGCTTCTATTCTTTTCCTTTCTACAACTCCTACAATCCACGTTCGTTTCGAACCCTTATACCGCTACTCTCCATACGAACATTTTTAGCAACGATTTCCTAATATTCACACTTATATTACCCGTAAGTAAATTGCTCTTTTTTTACTGAAACCTTCCTTTCCAGTGCTGTTTTACACTTTATGACTTTATGTCTACTAAACTTCTACCACCCCTAGTTATTGTGCTGGACAAGTAGTAGAATAAACGCAGACATCACGAAACCAATGAAGGTTTGAAATACGTACGTGCTCCCTGATTAAAGTTATGTTAATTTCTACAAAATACTGGAGACTAATATTTTCTAAATAATAAAGAAAAGCAAAGTTTAGTGCTGCTCTTTCCCATGGTTAGCATGACCAGAGTGAAACTCTGATTAAATACTTACTATCAGATATTCTTTTGCGTTAGAAATAATAGGTTGTGCAATAAAGATAGAATGAAAGAATCGACTCGGAACGGGAGGGGTGATCACCTGTTTAAATTACAAGGAAGGAACCAAAAAACAGACGTTGGAAAATACTCATTCCTAAATAGGACAATTAAAGACGGGAACAATCTGCCTGCAGGAGTGTTTGGGGAACTTCCTCTAACAGAAAGAAAATTTAGACTTAATCTAAGTTTAGTGTAGTGAAGTGATCAGTGCTTCGAAATCTCTAAAAATATACTACAGTGAATTATATTTCCAGTTTTTTTTCAGGGAAAACAATACTATTCTTTTTTTCTTTTTTTAATAATTCATTTCTAATAATATGATTCCACACTTATTTATTTATATTGAATATAATTATACATTCAACTGTATGTTAAATATGGTCCTTACGATCAGTTTATTAATTATTGTTTAATTTCTATGTATCTGCCACCGGCATCTGCCCATTTGTAGATTTAATAAATACACATACACAAATACTCTAGTCAACAACGCCTTCACAGTTCTATTGGTGACTGAGTTCGCCAATGATTAAATGGTTCAATATTTAGAAATGTTTAGTAATACTTCAACGGTTGGTGCGAATTTATTATCCGTATGAAATCGTCTGTTAAATGAATAGAGCAGAAAGTTGAAGAATACAAACCCGTTAGCTGGCGCGTCGCCCGACCACCAACGCTTCAGGTTCTGAACCCAGGGTCCCGTGGCTTCCAGCAACGTGGAAGTGGACACAGCCTTGTGAATGGATCCTGGTCCGCGATCGTCTGCATCTGAATAATACAAGGTTTAAATTTATTCGTCTTCCTGTCTTACCTAAACAAAATATTGTTAATTAAAATTTCTAGGCTTAATCTATAGGAAAACTCAAATAAGTTTAACAACATTTTAGCAGTATATGAGGTGTTCGCAGTATGTAACACTAAATCATTGACAAAAGCAATTAAAATACTCAATATTATAAATGACTCTAGTAATACTTTTAATTTATTAAGTCCAAATGAGATTAATAATATTATTAAATTATTCGAGAAAAAACACTCTTTAGAATACGAAATGGATTAAAGGGAAATAGTCAAATATGTATCGAGTGCCATCTATCTTAATATCTATTCAATTCTTAACGGTACATTTCCCAACATGTTAAAATATGCAATTGTGATTCCAATACATCAGAAAAGAAACACAGATAATTTCAACAATAATCGCCCAAAATCTTTCTTCTCTGTGTTTCCAAAAATATTTGAACGAGTAATACAGGATGTTTCATTTTAAATGGATAAAATGAATAGGACATTAAATATTCTGTAATTCTTTTATTTAGCTAAAAAAATTAATTCTGAAGCTACAACAGCGAAAATATTCCAGTGGGGATAAAAATTACTATGTTCTACCCCATCGTAGGATTGGCCGAGCTGGGTCAAACGATATGACATTTCTTTCTTGACCCCCGAGATCCACTGATCTAACCCCGAGTGACATTTTCGTATGGTGTTTTCTTGAATAAAAAAATGTTCGTGCCTCAATTTCCCAGGGCTTACAGAAATTGCAGCAGCTGATAAATGAAGTGCCCTAACCATTAACAAAAGATATTTTATCATGAGTGTTGCAGAAACTGAGTTACAGCATAGATATTTGCCGTGTTCCCGGAATGGCGCACACAGAACATCTATACGAAATTGGATAACAATAGTGTATACTTTCTTTTGTCAATTAACATCGTGTATACAATACAGTCATTAATCATGCAATCAAAAAAATATTTTCTGTACCTCAGCTTTGATTTGGATATGAGTATTGAACAGTAAAAGCAAAACACTACCTGTTGCAACAAGAAATTAATAATAAACGATACCCATTAGGATGTTTTTATGATCACTTATTGCATTTTATTTGTAGATCACAATATACTACTACAAAAAAATGAAACACTATAGAATCTGAAAAAATGTCTCACTCGTAGTTTAGTTCTTATTTAGCAAATAGAAAGTAAAGGTTAACGTTGGAAATCTCAAATAGGCAAACATTAAGTTTAGACTGGGGAAATATAAAAGTTAGATTTCCACAGGGTTCTGTTTTCGGCCTACTATTATTATTATATATATATAACTCGTCAAAATTAATGACTCCAAACTCTAATACTATTCTATTTGCAGACAAAACAAGTATATGGATATAAAGTGAATAAAGAGGTGTATAATGCTTTTAATATTCTTATAACTACGTTTCCCTAAATGGATTGCCTGTAAACTGTAATAACTCGCACTCTATGATTTATCAAACACCAAATTCTGTAAACAAGTCCAGTAAATTTTGAAACGAATATGATTAATGAAGTAAAAAGTAGACGATTTCTAGGCTTTTTACTGGATAATAAACTTAACTAGAAGGAACATGTTGAGCAGTTAGAAATATGTCAAATTACAGTGGTACAAAACATGATAATCTAGTTTATAACTTTCCTTCCTTAATGTCAAACGTAATTATAATTAGGGGTAGCTTAACAGATAAAGGTAAAGCCTTTCTATCCCAAAAGCATGTTTATGATTAATCAGTCAGTTAAATTGCAGGACTTCAATCAAAAAGATATTCAGGATAGTAGATATGCTTACTCTCTGGTCAATTCATTTACTCATTGACAGTATTTGTATTAAGTAATAATAATAATTTTGGATATGCTTTCATTTAATACAATAATTAAAATAATTTTAATAACAGTTATTAGCCTCTCTTGGCTGAAAAATAGGGGTGGAATTTCTTTTCTAACGAATTTCCTGATAGCATCAAAGTATTAAGAAACAATCCAGTTGCATTTAAATGTGAATTAAAAACAGTCTTCTTTGCCTTCTCTTCCATAGTTCAAATGAGTTTTTTGGGAAATAATTATAATACATTTAAATAAAATGAAATTTATAATTGAGCGAACGAATAAGATTTCCGCCTCTCACGAGCCGCCTCGTCGCCCAAACGCTGCCGCCGCTGCCAACTTCGCCCAATGACATCGACGGACGCGTGGCTTCCTTGCCTGTGATATCCTATTCTTTATGTTAACTATACTTCTACCATCCTTAATTATTATGCTGCCCAAGTAGCAGAATTCTTTAACTTCCTTCAAAATATTCATTCCCAATCACGAACCCTTCGTTATTCCACTAAACTCATTCGCATTGGTTTTCTCCTTTATTATTCTTCATGTTGTGCATTTCTTCCAGGATCAGCTCATGTTATTTATTATGGTTTCCAAGTCTTCTATTACAATACCATCTGCAAAACTTGGGGATTTTTTTCCCTTTCTATTTTCTTTTTTTTTTAACTTTCTTCATCGTCTGTTCTGTATATAAGTTAAACAACATGAGTGACAGTTTGCATCATTCTCGTCTCCTTTCTTAATTTCTGTATTCTCTTCTTTCCCTTCAATTTTAATTACTGCTGACTGTCTTCTGTAGAGGTTATGGTAACTCTTCTTCCTCCATATTTTATTCCTGATATCTTCAAAATCCATAATAGTGTCCTTTTTTTCGTTATAAATCTACAAACGTCATAAACGTAGGAACGTTTTTTCTTATCCTGTCTTCCAGGTTCACCTACAATTTACTAATCACTCTCTTGACAAACTAATTATAGGAAATCAGCGAAGAATAGTCAATTTGTAAATCTATCAAAGATCATGGCTTCAATTCAAAGAGAGAACAATTGCTTATAATTAGGGATCAGCCACAAGCCACGAAAATTATTTTGGATGATCTGATTGGAACAATCTGAGAAATGGAAATAAATATTAAGTAATACAACTTGCTTTCCAAAGTAAAATTGATGGGGTTCTTTCATTCGGTTTGTATTGTACAACGTTTTCGTTGTTTAAAAGAAAACAACTTTAATCTAAAACTTAATGTATATAAATTGATTTAGTCTACAGTTGCTGATCTAATACATTGATTAATTTTTATGAAACCAATGGATATTTATTTTTCTTAAACAGCTTTTAAAGGAGGGGTGTTACTAGCGTAACAATTTTTGGAACGTGAAGGTGTAAGAAATCTCGTATGAATATACGGTACGCCAAGGAAAATTCGTGTTTCAAAAGTAATATGAAATTAATGCAAAATTGGCATCAAAACTCTGACGTTCGAAATCTATGTTATTGTTGGAAAATATATTAAACTGTATTTATATAAGTGTCGTTTATACGAGAACGTTTAATTGGACTCAGTAAAACTATTCACGCTGTATTGTGATGTACTCTGATACTAATTAACGATTGAAATTGTGTGAAAATATATATTAAGACATGCAGTTGACACTAGGTTTCATTATAGTTTAATCATTAAAATTGTAAATTTCCCAAGTAAAACCAAACAAACTTGTGAATTAGAATGTTTTTCCAAGTAGAAAATATAATGAATACATTAAAGTTATTTTAACTAACCTTTTCTTGAGAGCTTTGCCCCCAATGCTTTCCGGAAACGATTGATTTTTTTCCCAGCTGAAAACTTCTTCCTGCCCTGAAAGGACAAAATATATATTTTAATATTTTATAACAGTTAACTTAAATTTTCGTAGATCGAGAGATTAAATTTCAAAATTTCATTCTACTGCCACATCCAAATCAAAGATTTGATTTAATAAGACTATAATTAAGCTGTGGCTCTTAATAATACCAATCTAATTGTAATGTTTCCGTGCAGTGATCTGCATCTGCCGATTATCGTCGGTGTCTGGATAGGTAATATTCTATCTTTCTGAAAAACGGTAATTATATACATAGATTATTAAAGTATTAACATTCGTCGTCGATGTAATTTATAGTAAATTGTAAAATTGATGCAGTTAGTATGATCATGTTGTTTCATAATTCCTAATACAGACTTCTAGAGGTTGTAGGGGTGACTTAGTAGGTAAAGTTTTGATAAGGAATTCATTTCCGGAAATGAAACATTTGTACGTAAAATGAATTTGAAGAAGTAATCGATTTCAAATCTCCCGCTTCGCAGTACGCAAACAAAATTGGCCGAAGATGTCTGTTGATCCGACACGTACTACGAACGTTTTCCACATCGTCTCACTTAATCTCTAACGGGTTAGAGTGCTACAAAGGCTACGAGAAACACGTATCTTCGAAATCTAGAGTAGAGTGAGGTGCTCCACTGTAAATGATGGGGGGGAATATTAATTAATGAATTTAATAATTGGGTTTAGATGTATACATTTATTCGATGAAAACACAATGATTTTAAAATGGGTCGTGCGTGTATTTATTATGTACAAAAATAATTAATTTAAATGGGGTTATATTAAAGATCTCAGGGTAATCATGGTTTGGGTGATCACGTGTAGCAGATTTTCCGTTCGTTGACGAACCTGAGCTGTTTTCAAATGCGTCTTGCTGTAACTTCCGTGTTGTGGAACTTGAAGCGGCCAGTCGACAATAGCACAAAGTCGTGCTGACGGAATTGAGGAAACTCCGCTTTTTCCTCTTTCTTCCCTTGTTGTTAAGAACTTTCTTAGAGAATGTAGGCTTTCCCGGTGGATAGACTGAACAGAAAGTTTTCGGGATTTCACCCGGCTTATGTCAATCATAAGATACGCTGCCACCTCACCAATCTCCTCTCTCCACCACTCTGCTGCCAATCTCCTTTCGCCACCACCTTGTATCATCAGCAATCTCTTTCTCAACCACTCTCCTTCAATCTCCACTCTCCACCTCCTTGTATCACCAGAAATCCGTCCACCACTCTCCTTCAATATCCTCTCCCCATCACCTTGTATCACCTGCTAAAATCTGTCTCAAAATTGTCTCCGCCAGCCTCTTTAAAACCTTGTCCTCACTTATCCGACACCTATCACTACGGTGGCAGGGATGGATATTCTCCAATAACATCCCTTGTTTCATTTGGGGAACACACGCCACCCGGTCACCAAATTCCCAGGCAGATTAGGACATTCCGAAACCGGCGACGAGGTGTCCGAGCTTTATGGTCCAAGTGTCAGCCGCAGTCCCTTTGTTTTGATTCCGAGCCGCCAAGACGGCGCGCGGAAAAACCCCTTCTTCCTGGCCAGCGACTTGCTCATACCCAAATATTTGTTATTTAAGTTTCCGTAAATAATAAAAAAAATGGACGCGGGTTCTACTGCACTACACCACGAACGCCTTGGAAGAGATCCTTCACCACGTAAGATAGAACCCGTCGACGATTACACAAAACAACAGCCATAGCATGAATATGTCCCTCGTGTGGAATCGTACTTGTAGTGAACACAGGTAAGAACTATTTATCACCAATGATTACTCTGCATCAAAATAGAACATTTCCGGTCATGTCAATAAAGTTAAATATGTCCGTAAGGACGAAATCTCTCCGAAGGGTTTAAATAATTGGTGATCATTGTATATTGCATTATGATTGTTTGATTATTATTTAAGGCCGCATAAACTACAAGATCATTAGTGACCAAACTGTTTTAAGTATTACAAATGGGAAAATTGTGCTTGTATAGTGCATCATAATAATTAATTATGGTGAAAAATTTCGGCCAAAAATTGTCAGATTTAAAATTGTTTATTGATTAAATTACATCACTACGTTTCGTGCCATTATTTGGAACCTCTGCATGTGATCTACAAAAATAATTATAATTTAATTGATGAGATGAAAACGTAAATCGATTAAATATGCCTATATATAAATTACATAATATGTACTTACAGAAAAATAATCCAAAAGTTGTGGCACAAAGGTTTATTTGTAAATTTGTACTGAAGCACGAGGAACTATATCCGAGACTTGTTGTTGAACGACTAACCAGGGTTTATGATCTTTCCGCATTCCTTTTTTGGGTCGGAGACCTTTTAAAGGATTATGCCGACTGGGAAGGCCTTTGCTTTTCGGGAGAATTTCGTGTGTCATGTACAAATTTATTTGACAATAATATTTAACAAATATTTATTAACAATGGAAATTAAGATTAAATTTAAAGAAGACAATCATAAATTTTGTTTATGTTGTGGGTATCAGTTTTTATATTCAAGGAGGAAGAATGGGGTCTAATATGTAACATTTCAGTAATTAAACGGGAAAAATAATTTATTTCATTATATAAAATTTTTACGTTGAACCAGCCAAAATTGTGGTTGTTTAATAGTGTGTGTTTTTTATAACATAGTATCTTTATTGTATTTTATGTTATTTTTATGTTCGCCAATTCTTTTCCTAATGATCTTTTAGTCTGGCCAATGTAAGAGGAGTTACAATATAAATAATTAATCTTATACACGATGTTGTGTTTTTCTTAACTGTTTACCTTTTCTTTAATATTGTGGACACAGTTTAATCGATTTGTCGTCCTAAAAAACATGTCCACCAAAAATATCACAAAGAAAACCTCAAAATTGTTAAAATTATCCTACAAAATAATTCCTGTCCCACTCCGCTTATTAATAAATACATCAATGTCACATGTGGAAGAGGGTCCATTCACGAAAAAAGGGATCGCCGTGAATAATTAGGCGGCTGCTCCTGGCGAAAATGTAAATTCAGTAGGAAATTTGGAATCTCAGGAAGAAACGCAAAACACATGCCGTATTTAGGTCCAGCAGTTGAAAATTTTCGTTTTGGCTGCAATTGTTAAAGAGCAAGCCAATAGAAGACTTTTGAGGATAACAGCTTATTTATGGTTTGGTATTATGTAACTTCCCACCAAGGTTACGTGGGAAGGAATTTTTGGAGAAGAAGACAGATTATGTTGGGAGACAGGAGATAGACGGGAGAGAGATGTTGAGATTCGAAGGAGAGAGCAGATGAACATAAAGTTTTGGGAGACGGCAGGCAGAAAGTTTTGGGAGACGAGAGAGAAGGTGTTGAAAAACGGAAGACAATCGATGCAAAAGTTAAATTGTTAGCCGCTGAGAGATAGATAGAGGCCGGATAATGTTGACCCAAAACTAAATTGTTAGCCGCCGGAAGGAGATAAGGGGGTCTCCGCCAGATTTGTCCACGAGATTCAGTCCGGACTATGCAGCCATCATCATCGGCGGATACCGGGATGCAGACGCAGAAACTTCACGGGTATCGTTATATGACATAGAAAGAGTTCACATTTGCTAGGCCTATTGCCATTAGAAATCTAAATTGCTTCTTAATGTAGCCCGCTGAATAACCTGATTTCAAAGTCTCTTGTAAATTCAAATACAATTCTCGGGTTTCAACCCGGGTAAAAGTTTGTTTCCACGTTTCGACGGCAAGCCCCGCCATCGTTGTCAAGTAGACGATGGCTGAGTTTGTCGTCGAAAGGTTGTGGAAACAAACTTTTACCCGGGTTGAAATCCGAGAATTGTATTTGAATCAAATTCACCAGGAAAGCCTTTGCTCTCATGTAAATTTATTGTTTTAGTAACATTTTCTTGATAATTTGTAAATACCATCTATGCTAAGTGAGCTGAGGCTTTCCCGGTGTAGTTGATGCAGAAATAGTTCTCGGGTTTCCACTCGGATGCAGGTGCAATGAAAACCCGAGAACTATTTCTGCACCATCTATGCTCATACTGAAATATTTTATTTATGTTAAATTCAGAATTTTAAAGTTAATTTAGTCTTTTCTCTTCAATCATAAATCCCTATTAATACATTATATTATAATTAAAGTAAGTAAATCAATTTAATTCCCCACCCACCAGGAAAAAATATTATTACAAACGTTTCACCAACGTGGGGAATATCATATTATAATAATAGAATTATAATTAATAAATAAAATTCAACTTCCCATCATCCCACAATAAATATTCATTACAATCATTTGACTCATTTATTGAATAACAATGACTACTATTTTTACAATGTTCTAATAAGTCAGATTCTAAACTGTAATTAAAGCGATTTTGATTCGACGCATAATATAAGGAGCAAAATTATTTCAGTCTGGCCTTAGAGACAAACCTACTTCCTCATTCTGCAAAATGGTGCCCCCTCTCACTTTTTCCAGGCTTTTCTTATTTTCCCATTCATTTTAATATTTTTCAGGAGAAAAAGTTACAGATAACAATAAATCAATACAGCTAAAATATTGTGGGAGGGTCTAGAATAATATTTGCCATAAGTTACTACAGAAACTTCGCACTCTAAATTATTTGTTTTTTATGTGTCCGTTATTATAGAATTCTTAGAGCCATATGCTGAAACATTAATAATTGATTTTAAAACGGAAAACGTTCATCAACCTCAAATGTAATTTTGCGTGTATAGTTCTGGCCTCATATTGTATATATTTGATAAATATTTCGTAGTACCGTTTCCGAAGATTTCTACGTAAATTTGTTCTGCCATCTTTAGGTTATAAAACTAAAGTATTATTTGAGTTGAGATGTGCGTTGTCCTAGACACATTGACCTGGTTTGTGGAACAGAAGTGTATCCCATTAACCAGTGTCGTTTGTATGCGTTTATTGCTATGGCGACCGCTCGATATCGTCGAACAGTCACGAAAGAATGGCGAACCCACTAAAGTCTCTTCTTTTTTCCTAACGACTATTGGTCTTCACCCTTGCCAAATTGTTGGCACTTACAATCACAATTAACCATAATAGTTTAATACATCTAAGTATGTCGCTATTTACACACTAAACTGGTTACTGTTTACACAAACTAGTGCTAGCTAAATGCGAAGACTATACAATTACCTAAATTGACCGTCGTAAGTGTAACGTATGAAAACAATAAGTTGATATTATAGAAATATACAACAGTACGAAACCGATTTATACTTTTACGTGGGGAACCTGAATGATGTTATTCATTACATATGAATTAGGTCTTACCTACAAGTAACTCAATAATATAGAAAGAAACACATTTTCTAAATCAATATAGCATGAGACGAAAACACATACATAAAAAAAGGTTAGGAGACATGTATGATAAGAATTATAATAATCGTTTCATGAATAAATTACTACTGAGGTAAATACAAAAAATCTACGCCGCAATAATAATTGAAGCGGTTCAAGGTTTGTGTTAGTAAACGAGAACTGTAAACAAATTTTAGCGTTAAGTGATTGAGATCATCCGAAAATTGATAAAAATTCGCTATTAAACGCAAGAAACTTTTAACAAACAAAACAATGGGGAAACTACGTAAAATATGTTATTTCGACATCTATATAAATAAACAGGCATTGTGTACTTTATTTGAAAGACAGGTTATGTGAAGGTTATCCGCTTTGGTGGCTCTCCCCTATAATAACATAGGAAGGTATGGAAAAGGGAAGATAGAGGAAGGTAGCCGAGGACTGACTAAGACCTCCGGACTGTAGTTTAAAGGATCCTACCCGGTAATTGACCTAAAGACGATGCAGGAAAAACTCCAGAGAAATCTGCATGAGGTAGGTCGGGAATTTGGTACTACTCCCTCTCCCTTCCGATGGCGTCAGAATGAATTGTTGTGGGGACGCAACAAACCCGGCATTATGCGTCAATAAAATTTCGGGGACGGGCGCAGTTGGCCGACTGGTCCAATGGGATCACAGAACAACTCTTACCTTATTCCCAAGTTCTATGATTCCAAAGCACGCGCCCCTCAAATTGAGAAAGGTCGTTTCGGTTTGTGGGAGACTAATTTAAAATTCTTGGCCATTGAGGGAAGAAAATCCGGCAAGAGGAAATCAGGACTTTTTTGAACCCCTTTGGGTTTCCTGCTCTATTTTCGATTTATACTTTTTTTTGGTTAACAGGCTACATGAGGGTGATCCTGAAACAGGCAACTCCCCTTTAATAGCATAGGAAGGGAATTGAAAAGGGGGGTGTGGAAGGTAGAGCAAGGTAGCCCAGGGTTGACTAGGGCCCCCAGGCTATAGTGTAAGGATCCTACCCGGTGTTTCACCTAAATGTGATGTAGGGAAAAACCCTAGAAAACCTGCATCAGGTAGGTCGGGCTAGTGGGTACTACTCCTGCGCCCTTCTGATGACGGGAGACTGGATTGCTGTGGGAACGCAACAAACCCGCCTCCGTGCCTTGTTCAGTATTGAGAGGCAGTTGGCCGACTGGTCCAATAGGATCAGCGAACAACTCTTACCGTATGCCGAAGGTCTTCGACCCCCGTACATACACCTCTCAAAATGCCCAAGGTCGCCTCAGCCTGCAGGAGTCTTAAATTAGCTACCTTGGCCATGGACCAAGGGGGGAGGGAAAGAGGAAAACCAGGAAGGAGGAAGTCAACCTCCACCTGGCTCTCACTCATTTCCCAGCAGGATATCCTCCTGCTGCTACCTGTTATCTATTCATATCCCAGCATTGTTTTCCCTCGTATTATATACAATGACTCAAACGACTGCTCTGCGACTTATGCTATTTTTCCATTATGCGTTCCCATACATTCATCAAATTGACATGAAATTTTGGTGTTTAGCGGTGCTCACTCCAGCTTTCTGTAAGTCTTTCGACGACCTAGGTTCCTTCTGTCCCCCTTTCAGACCAAAGAAGGTCACACGTCAATCAACTGCGCTGCGGCTTCTACTGTTTGCCCTTTAGACATTCCTATACCATTGACGTGACATATTTTGGTGAGAAGTTTTCTGTTGATCTTTTGAAGATTTATATTTCACCTTCCCCTTTTTTCAGGCCTAAAAAGATCCTTCTAAAAGCATATAGGACTTGAAACAGGATATATTATGCCCTCACGAGCCTGTAAATCGAGAATATTACATATCTGAAAAAAAACTAAAGATTTTATATAAGTAATGATACTTTTTTTGATAGTTTCTAGCATACGACGTCTGCGGTGATTAACCGCTGTGGGCGATTGGCGGCGACGGCATTATATTTAAGCATTATTTCACGCTTAACACATTACTTGACGGTATACACATTATTTAAAGATAATCAGACCGATGTGATGCTACAAATTTCTTATCCTTACAAATATAATGACAGTTTCTGTGTACGTTACTGTATGTATGTGATTATTTAAGGTACCAGTAGATTTCTTGACTCGATTAAGATTCTGAGTCTTCGCGCTTGTTATGATAAAATTCAACTCTTAAGTAGGGCGTGGAAAAGTATTTAAAAAAAATGTAATTTTCTTTCAGACGGTTTAATAAACAAAGAGAATACTGTTGAATTAAATGCTGTAGCGGGTTAATATAAATGAATTCTGGCGAAGAAACAATATCCTAGCTGTTTGGGATAGTTTGCGAAATCTACGAAACAGGAATACAGCCAGAAGATTTAAGTCAAAACATAATTATACCCATACCGAAGACGACTGAGGCTGAATATGCGAATTAAGACAATTAGTTTAGAATATCATGGGTGCGAAATATTAATAAAAATAGTACATTGGGTTATAGAAAGACAAATAGAATGATAGAACAAGATCAGTTTGGTTTTAGGAAGAATGTAGGGAGAAGAGAAGCAATATTGCCTTTGCGTCTAATTTTAGAAGACAGGATATGACAAATCCGGCCAACGTTCATGGCATTTATAGATTTATATTAAGCGTTTGATTATAGGAACTGAAACAAATTATTAAGATTTTGAAGAGCACATGAATAAAACATCCAGAAAGGAGGCTTATACATAACCTCAACAGAAGACAGTCAGCAGTAATCAGAATTGAAAATAAGATTATCAAGAAAAGAGTAAGATAAGGATGCAGTCTGTCGCACATGCTATATAACTTAAATATAGAACAGACGATGAAGAAAATTAAAACGGAATATGGAAAAGTAATCATTCTGCGACGACCTCCTGTGGTGTAGTGGCTAGCCTCTAGTTGCTGCCTCACAACTCAGGGGTCCCGGGTTCGAATCCTGGCATGGACTTGGATGTTTGTATCGTCATAGTCACGAGGATCGGGGCTAAGGCTGATGGGGAATTGATACACTGACCATGTATCACCCAAATTTCGGAATGTGTCACGCTAGATGACAGTCCGCAGCCGCCTCGGTAGGCCTAGGCCCTCAAGAGGGCTGTTCAGCCATTGGAAGAAGAAGAATTATTCTGAGGAGAATAAATAAAAACCCTACGCTTTGTGATGATATTGTAGTATTAGGGGAGTCAGAGGAAGACTTGGAAACCATAATAAATGGCATGAACGTGGTCCTGGAGAAATAGTTCAGAATAAATAAAGAGAAAACCAAGTAATGGAGTGTAGTATATGGTGTTAGATTGAGAAGGGATATTTTGACGGAAGTTAAGGACTTCTGCTACTTTGTAAACGTAATAACTAGGAATTGTAGAAGTATAGTAGACATAAAGAATAGGACAGCACAGGCAAAGAAGGCTTTCGCGAAAAAGATAAATTTACTTACTGGTAATTTAAGGTCGAATATTAGGAAATCGTTGCTAAAAATGTTTTTAGGAGTGTGGCGATTTATGGGTGCTAAACGTGGACGATAGGAGTTGCAGAAAGGAAAAGAATAGAAGCCTTTGAAATGTCGTGCTATACGAGAATGCGAAAATCAGGTAGGTGGATAGAATCACTAACGAGGAAGTTCTGCACATAACAGGGGAGGAGGGGACAATATGGAGGACGTTGACCAAGGGAAGGGATAGATTAATAGGCCTAGCTTTAAGACATGGGGGTCTTATAAAATTAGCATTAGAGGGAAGAACAGAAGAGGTAAAGGATTGAATACGCTCAGCAGATTAGACAGAATGTGCGATGATGCAGTTATGCGGAAATGAAAAGACGTGCTAGATACTGTAACATGGAGGGTTACATCAGACCAGTCTTATGAATGAATACTACAACAACAACACAGATTACAGCCAATCAGACGTATTAAACGCTTTTCTCGTAAACTGTATGATATATAGATTGTTCACAAAGTAAATTTAAATACATAAACAAATCTTACGTAAAGAATTGACGCACGATAATGTCTCTGTAATTTTTTTAAATTGATTACTAAATTGTTACCATTTCAATTTCACAATAATAAAGCCAAACTTTGTTATCCGTTGTTCTATCTTCTCTATAATAAAATTGTGTGTATTTATGTTCCGCCTACAAATCTAAACGAGCTGACCAATTTAGACCAAATGTGGTACACGTGTTCTTTGTGATTCGCAAATCAGCACTGTCGGGGTAAGACTTGACTACCACCCCTAGGGGTGGGGGTGATAACTTTTAAGTAAGCAAAAGCGACCAATATTTCCATAATGCTTTGATTAATTAATTTGCTATCGTATAATTGAAAACCCATCCATTATCGAAGGGGAGTATTCCAGGGGGGGCGTCGAGGGGAATCACATAAAACTAACCAGAAAACAATCGCCATTGGGCTCTAAACCAGTGTAATATGAGCCGATGACTTGAATTATGACATTAAAAAACGCCATTTAAGCTATTTAATTGATAATAGTTTTTCTCGCAAAATTTTGGGTCCTTCATTTCTCCATTTCATGCTAAAGTTGTCATGAGATACTTTGAAAATTCATGAGTTGAGATGCTTAGTTTTAAACCATTAGATTGTTATAAGTATGTGAATGATATTTTCTGTATAATTACTTCTGATGAATTGGATGATTTACTGAAGTTGTTTAATAACTACTGTCCCAATATTATATTTGACTTTTAAAAAAGATTTTTCTCTTAATTTTCTTGTTATTTCAGTTTGCCCCATTAATAACAAATTATCTTTCATTTGGTACAATAAATCTATATATTCTGGCAAAGTACTAAAATTTTTATGTAATTATCCATTAAATCAAGAAAAGCTATGTTTTTTAATCTTGTTGACAAGGCTTTACTATTGTCTAATTATCCTTCAAAGAATCTTAACTATGTATTCAAATTTTTGTCTACCATCTATTATCCTGTAGATTTCATTTAAAAAATTTATTAAACTCATACCTAATTATTTTTAATATGATTATATTAATTGCCTTCCAAAGTCTATTTGAAATAATTATTATATTGTCTTACTCTCGTTTCTTGATTTGTCTACTAGATTTTAAATGTTATTTAAGAAATACAATATTTCGGTAATATACAAATATATTAATTCTTCATCATTATTTGTTAAAAAACATAAAGATATTCATAATACTGTTGAATGGCATAAATTTGTGTATTATATTTCATTTAATAATTGTATTTTTGTTACATTGGTCAGACTAGGCGATCTTTGACAATTAAAATTAAGGAACATTATACTTTTTTAAGTTTTCTTTTGTATAAACTCACAGCTGGTAGAAAATATAGTGTGGAACAAAATCACGCATTTAATTTTGATAATGACATTACTTTGAATGAAAAAATAAATTTCAAGATAAGGATCATTTCTGAAATGAAATATATTAAAAGAAATAAAGTTACTGGTAGTATATAACTTGATTCTTCGCAATAAAATAAGTTATATGATTGATTATTCATATGTCTTTGTTAATTTTATCGTTTGGCTATTCTTTGATAGTATGATCTTTCTCCTTATTCCTCAGTTGATTACAAACATTGACAAGGACCACAATTGATGGTCGAAACGTCTATAGTTTAAGTTTAAAGTTCTTCAATTTTTTTTGTAATTGTCTGTTATATGGATAGTTAAATCTTAATTTGTATATGTTATTCACAGAAGTTAATTGTTCTTATAATTATGATGATAATTTAATTTATCGAGACAAAAACAAACAACATAGCCAACTTATATGTCGTGTAAAACATCATAGGATAGCATTTTTAAATGGAAGCAACTTCTAATGTAAACATTCTGAATAGTTATTCTTTAAATTAAAGCAATAAAGAAAAATGGAAAGTTTTTCCCCGTTATTCCGAAAAGCAAAGCGGGATTCGAGACGTGCTTGACCATGTTAAAAGAAAGCCGTTACTTTATAGGAGTAAGCAAGAAAAACTATGCTTATTGTAATTTAAATAAATTTAATAAAATAATGTACTTCATGCAGATATTGGTAAAACTGAGAAATATTCATCGGACGAAAAACAAATAAAATTTTAAATAATAAATTAAGTATTAGTAGCAAATAGGATGGACGACACGTACCTTGACTGACGTTTCTTCGACTGGTAGTGAATTAGTGCTTCCATATACATTTCTATTGGGATACTCCAGCTCGTGGTAGTGATGATTGAGTGTTAAAGAAGCTGTAAACATTGAAACCATGAAATTTCAAAGAAATTCAAATATGAAATTTTCCTAGAAAATAAATTGTTATGATTGTTCTTCTCACCGAACTAACATAAACCCCTTTACTTGTAATAGAAAATAACAAATTGATAAAATTCACTCGACAATAGTTAAAGAATTTCAATGGCATTGTTTTGAATACTTGACAGAATTCACTAATTAAGAGTTATACGCGCATAGTTTTTGACGTTGAGGATTACAATTTAACAGAGAGGCAATAACCGAGTGTTGGTTCCGTCTACTACCTTTTATAACTTCGTGATTGAATGGAACGAATAACGCAGAGGTTGCATGTAAGTCGAGTATGACGGATGAAAGTTCATAACTTCGGAGAGTGCTTGGAAAGGTACGAACGAGAACAAAAGAACAATTGAGAAGATATTCCGCAACACGTCCGTCATGCACAGCTTACCAAATGGATGAATGTTTATTACAATATATGTTATCACTTCCTATTTATATTACAGTTCGGAATTTACAGGCAATTCACTATAACGAATATTTCTGTCTCATTAAGGTTCAGAATTTTCTTGGCAATATGGTATAATTAACTTGTACAGAATGTTTAGGCTAACATATGATTAACCTGTGTCGCAAGGGCATTTTATCTAACCTAAATTTTATATAAGACAGCGACAGAAACAAATTACATCTATTATTGATTTTTCTCGACGAGGTGCCTCACGATCTATTATTAAGTAAGTTAAAAAATACTGGTATAGATTTTCGGGTACTGAAGTGGATTCGGGAATTTTTAAAAGATCGTTCACTCAGAGTTGGCGTGAATGATAAATTGTCCGACTCTGTCAAATTCACGTCAGGAGTCCCCTAAGGAAGTGTCATCATGTTCCTTGCATCCATAAATGACTTAAAAATCAGTATGAAATCACAGATCAAACTTTTTTCCGATTATTGTATGGTTTATAGGGAAATTGTAAACGTTGAGGATGCACAGATACTGCAGACGGAGTTAGACAAAATTTACCAATGGTCAGTTAGAAATAAAATGCAAATAAATGCAACTAAGACAAAGGCAGTCGTTTTTACAAAAAAGAGAAATGTCCCTCCCACTCGATATAAAATGGGGAACGAAGTTGTAACGGAGTCAAATAACTGTAAATATATTGGGATCACGATTAGTAAAGATTTAAATTGGGGTAATGAGGTGAGCGAGGTAAAGGGTGGAGGGCGCTGCTGCTGCTTTACTTTGTAAACAGGGTCTTGAGGAAAAGCACGAGAAAAACCAAGATTTCAGCTTACAAAACGCTGGTCAGGCTAATTTTAGAATATGGGGTAACGTGCTGGGATCCATATCGAAACGAACACACTCTACCGTTGGCAAAAATACAAAAACGGGCTGAAAAGATTTTTGGGGTCGATTCGTGAACAATCCTCACGAGAATTTAGAAGCTCTTAGTAATAGGAGGAAACATGCGAGGTTGTGTGCAGTATATAAAGCTTATAAGGGTGAACCACAGGGCCTGGAAAGAAATAACAAACCATCTTACGGAGCTGAATTACATCTCTAAAAATGATCACACGTTCAAAGTTAAATAAAAAGGGCAACGCATAGACGTAGGAAAATATTCATTTGTAAATAGATCAATACGCGATGGAAATTCCTTGCCTGCAGAAATACTGACTTTTCCGGCTAGCGAAAATCAGTTTAGAAATAGGCTAAGGAAACTAAAGTGAGCAGTTTTTATAATCAGTGAAGTACTAATAGTGAAGTGCAGTAAAGTGATTTCTGTGTAACTACTGATTTTTCTTTTCCTTTTCAGATAAAAACCTACACTTCAAAATTGTTCCTTAGTGTGAATTGTATTTTATTTTTGTAATTTTCTTTTCTTTGTTTATAGTTACCACCGGGCAAATTAGCAGATAAGTAGTAATAATAATAATAATGTGGTACGCGATTGCCTGTACCATATAAATTTTAATTAAATTGTATTATTTTTATTTCTTGTACATAAGTATTTAGGTCTAAGCAGGACGAAGTCGGGAGCATGAATGAACGCGATAGGTTAATTAAATGACGAATTACAGTCATCTTCTCGACCAGAAAACGGAAACATTAAGGTTCGGTAAATATTATTGGACGAGATAGCATCAAGTCTCGCCTGCGGAAGACATGGACAACAGATGTTATTTACCAGAAATACATCTGGTCAGCCGCGGGAAAAATTGACCTGACGCCTGGACCTGCTTCCTACCTGCTCTGTACCCCGATTCCCCGAAAGCCGGAACAATAGAGGCAAGTGACTTCATAACAACAATTTGTTATGCCCAAGATTATGAAGGACACTTGCCGAAAATAAGAATCTCCAGAATCCTACCCTCCATATGGAGGAAGTAGGAAGTGCACCCCCACCAGGAGAGAATTGGGGCGGGGCGAGAAGAAGAAAACCAGGGTGCATTAGGAGACGAGAGAGGAGTTTTTACACAACAGTTTTTGGAGAGCAGTTTTAGAGGACAGCAGTTTAGAGAGCAGTTTATCGAAATTTTAATTTAACACAGCAGTTACAGAAACATTTTTTTTGGATGCAACCAGAAGACAACATTGAAAAATTTAAATAGTTACGTCAGTTTCACTGGACGTAAAATCTGATCCAATCATCCGTCCATCTTTGAAGCCAGCATACCTCCGACGCTTGGAAGACGACGCCAAGCAGGCATCAGCTGAGTAACCTGCCAGTAAGGACGTCGGGGATCGTCACAACACCGTGGTGATGTACCCACCTTATTGTTTCCTGCCTCTGGTCGTTTGTATATAGTGTTCGCTCCCCCCCCCCCATATTCGATTTATACCCACTGAGCGTTTAGCTTTCCCTTAGTTAAAGATTCACTCATGCTCCCGACGTAGTGAGCGAGGATCCCCTTAAATATCTAATTTAATAAATCTGCATTTGTTAAAATTTAAATATTATAATTTTTTTATCCCGTATAAATTAAAAACAACCTAAAATCATTCTCCCCACCTACAAATTAATAGAACCCTCACCACAATAAAAATAGAAAGACCGTATAATTGTTTCCTACTTGATTTTAAACAATACGCTTAGTTTAATCTACCAGAGGAAGAATAAATATAAATCTGTTTTCAACACCTGCACTCAAGTACAGCAGCACGGGAGATCCATAGTGACTTCAAAAAAATTCCGCAAAAGTGAAAAGACTGCTCCTGCACGACAAATTGCGACGGTTGCTTAAGTATGGTAAAAATGTAACAAAAAGGAATTTTTTAGGAACTTTACATTATTTACTCAGCGGGTTTACAGTTTTTAAACTCATAATAAAAATAACTTTCGTCTAACTCAGCAAATTACTCCGTCACGGCATCGATCGCTGACTCATTTTATGAAAATTTCTTCCCAACACGCCAAATTTACAAATTCAGGAACAAGAACAAGTCACTTTGTGCTAGGGTGGATGGTAAACAATGCGAATCCCAACTCGTACAGTTTCTCCAGCCACTGACGGTTAGGGCCGAAATGGTCAAAATAGTGATAAATTTATATGCTGACTTATTGGCTGCCTTTTTATTTATTATAAATTTTAAAGTCAGAAAACTAAGTTGTAGCAACATAAAATGTTAGAAAGTTTCTGGTGATCTTACATTCCATTTAAATTCTGATATTAAAAGGTAAATTTAAAATTAAATTACAAAAATCAGCTATCAAAATGGTTAAAAATCAAGACAATTTGCCTTACTTGAGGGGGAATATTCTTGTAAGTCCTCATAAATATTCTCTTCGTGTTGATCTACCTCGATACTCGGAACCACCGAGTTGTCGTAAATAGATCTGTTGTCAGTACTCGAAGCAAGTAGAAATTCGTAGCCCGGAAATTCCTCTTCCAATTTCTCGATTTGTTGTCGAGTCTCTGCCGCATTTCCTCCATTTTCACTCGGTAAGTTCTCACTGATTTGCTTACCGAAGTCGTCTGTTCGGCTTTCCTCAGTGTTCATCGTTTGTACGCTTCCGCTTATTTCGGAGGCTACATTCTCCTTAAAGTTGCTTGCGTGGCTCACAACTCCCTTCGGCGTTTTGGCTCCGCTGTCTTTCTTCAGAAAAGACGCAGAACGTGGCACCCAGTTAAATTTTTTAGTCTTTGGCACGTCAAGTTTTGTTACTTTCTGAGTCTTCTGATTTCCGCTTGCTGTGGCGGAGTTCCTTTCGAACATTTTTATAAATGCGTTGACTTTTCCCGTATCCTTCAGAGAGAGCAAGGTTCGATCTTGCCCTCCCCGAGAATGAACCACATGCGTGTATCTCGACATTGTCAGCTCACTGCCTACATCATTACAGTCAGATTAATTACTTCTTTTATCCATGTTCCCATTTGATATCCTGTTCCTGGTAGATCTGAAATCAATTACAGTACAAAGGTTACAAAGATTCCATCAATTTTCTAAATAAACACATTAACAATTTATAGTTTTCCACTTCAAGAAAAGCGTTAAAAAACGAAGACCTTCAACAATAAAAGCATCATAAGTACAATTATAAATATATACTTTTATAATATACTGGTAACTTTATTGTACATATTGGGTACATTACAGTTGTGTGAAATAATCTGAAGTATACAGTAATAAAAATGAAAAGAAAACAACTTGAAACATGTAAATATAAACTTGCTTATGAATTTTAATCGCATTCCTTAAGATTTTATTATTTGCCCAAAGCACAGATTCCAGCAATGCCATTGTTCTCTACTGCATTGTCCATCAAGGGCTGGTTTTCAGAGGAGGAGGAAAGGTTTTTAAGCCCATTGGTGGCATTCACAATTCGTCATTTTATTAGGTTTAGTACTCCATTGGTCCACTTAATTTTCTCACTTTCATAGTGAAATAACTAATTTAGGAATTGAGCACTGATGTAATTTTTTTAATTAATTGTTAGAATCAGGCTTTTAAAGCATATCTTACCCGAATAATGCATTAAAAAATATTTAATTTGGAATTTTTGTAAAATTTTATCGATTGGCCTTAGATATAACGTTATTTTAAGAGTTAGTCGAACGATTTCGGCATTTCTTTAGTCCAAGTAAAATTTGTAAGATGCAAGAAAGAAAGAGTAATAAGTCTATAATTTCAACGTGACAAACTGATCTATTTTAATACATTTTAAATAGTCTGTTGCGATTTTGAATAAAACTTTACGAAAATTTTGTGTTTCTGGTGTATAAATAATAAAGATTCGGAAAGCAGTAAATAAGATAAGTAAAAGTGGGAACATGTTGCACTAATCTCTTATTGCTGTTTATAAGATAAGGCAGTACTATTTCCAAAGAACAGTTCCCGTAGATATTAAGTCTAATAGAAACGTCTTGTTTAATTATATTATTTGAGTTACAAACGGAAACATAAGTCGAGCAGAAAACCCTTGTAATGTTTTGATTTTTGAATTATTTTAGGTTCCGCAAAACAATGCACTAATACGACTAGTTACTGCGGCATTTTAATACTAATACTAATAGTTATTTTTAAAAATCTTAGAAATTAATTACTTTTTCCAAGCAATAAATATATTAATGCATTTTCCTAAAAATGAAATTTTAATAATTTGGAAAGGGTATTCTACCATACTATTTCGTATAAATTAATCAAAAAATTTCTACACAGCAAATTATTTAGCTATCATTTGGAACACAGGACTTGTTAAATTAGTATTAGAGCGAAATGTGTGGGATGGATTAGAAGAGAAAACAAATACCAGAATATGTTAGGATGTGGCTGCAATAGTGTAATTATTTTAAAACCCTACTATTAGGCGAAAATAATTTTTATCATGTATTTATTACCCCAGTATTGAGTGTAAATAATAGTTCGATTGTTATTTCTATTACATGTATTACTATTTTAATTTCATAAATGAAATAATTAAATCAGTGTGATTGAATATTGTAAATATACAGAGAATGGCAAAAACTCAGAAATAGAATAATTTAATTTCAATTAAAACATTTCGTACTTTATTGTCGGCACCTTTTCAGTTCATTTATTAAGAGCCTATTAAAATTCTCTTGTTGCTACTGCAACGTCTGAGACCAAAATCTTTTTATTCACTAGTTGACTCTAGGAGCACGAACGATGCGGCAGCAATTAATTAATTGAAGAGGTCCTGAAAGTTGGGGATGAAACGTTTTAATTAAATTAAATTAATTAAATGCTCATATTTATGACTTTTGGCCATTCTTCTTAATGTGTTTATTTAATTTTCATGTTGATGTAAAACGATCGATGTCACAACTAAGGTTAACTTAAAATAAATTCCCTTTAATTTATAAAACCAAATCTGGGTCTTTACCAGGTCTTTCGGTGAAAACAAATCTGTACTGTGTGAAGATTTATAATATTTTTTTAATTGGAGGAGTTGCATCGCTATTTTCAAAGTCAAATAAAAATGATTTTTGTGAGTAACTTATAATGAGCGACTAGAAACATCCGCTTCATTGAAATATTTCGGACAAATAAGTTTGGGGAAAGCCGAAAGCGGGTTAGAGAGGGAGAGAGACGAGTGGAGTCGGAAGGCAGATGAAGGATGAAGGAAGCCGACGGACTATTGCCGCCTATCAGTTCATTTGGAGGTTTTACCAGGTCGGAAGAAAGATTTCATATAAAATTACCTGGATCATGTGCCACAAAAGTCATACCCCCACGCGTAAAGAGTGTTCATGTGTTTGTTTGTTAATTTTAATTTGTTTAAAATAAATCTGTTGTACTTTTCAAAAATCAGTCAAATTTTATTTAAAGTTATTATCATAAAATACTAATTACTGCGTAGAAAACAAATTAAACAAAGAAGGAAATACAAACTTTAGTAGTGAGATTGTATGTTTAACTTATACCTGAACACTATCGTGGTGTATTATAAATATTTGTGTACAGAAACGCTTATTTTACAGTTAAAAATATTTTTTAGTTTAAATATATCGGGGAAGAATGTCCACGGCAATTCAAAGGCGCTTTTATCGTGTCGAAGGCGGAGAGTGATGGCGAAGTGAAGGACTTACATAGTAGCTGGGAAAAGTGGAAACGTTGAATGCTGGAAAGGACAACCAAGATTTATGAACAAAAGAGGATGTCTCAAACTAAAATTGATGCTTCTGGGAGGCTTGGCAGGAAGTTTCATGCTAATGAAAATAGGAATATTGACCCTGAGAACGGGGAAGAAAGTTGAACTAAGGGAGGACGTGGAAAAAATGGATATTGGCGGTTAAGTGCAGAGATGCAGAGATAGAACAGACATCGTTATGGGATGTATGGCTGAACTTGGTTATTATCCAAACTGTTCAATCACGAAGTTTATATTGATGCTATTGCATAATCTGGAGAGATTGCAGTGTATGGTTGGCGAGATTCCACACACCGCACACCTTTCAAGGCTCTGAAACGCAGATGACAGATTCAAGAAACGACGGTCGACTACCGACGACGGACAATGGGCACTAAGGGACACCCAAAATTTTTATCGAAATTTTATGCAACATCAGACCCAATCGATTGGTTTTAATGTGTGTGTCTCTACTACTAGGCCCAAAATTAATTAATTTAAAATTTCTAATTAATAATAATTAAATAGAAATTAATGTATACAAGTTAAATGTTTTTTAATCACTGACAAAAGCTGTAAGTCATGGGTCAGTTTGAAGAGGTTTATCGTCCGTCGTTGCGGACCTCTCCTTTCCGCATTGTCTCTTTAAAATTCTCTTCCTGTGTTGTTAAAGGGGAGTTGCAACGATGTTGTCTACACCTTTGTACCTTGTCTTGCACGCTGTGCATGTCTTTGGAAATACTAATCTGAAAATTAATAAATTATAACGTCCCATATTATGCTGGCGTACTGAACTATTTCTACGCTTTGCCAACGAAGTTTGATGACGCTACTCTATCTATTTCTGCCTCAGCCAATTTCGCAATAGTTAAAAGCTTGCTTAATTACACAAATTTTATTGATGAGTGAAAGGGACGCTCCAGTATAATAATGAAACGCCCTTAGCCGATATATAATGTAATATAAAACCGATACCCCGATTAAAACGTTAATTAAGGCTACCCATTAAGAGCAGAGTCCAGAAGAAAATCGTAATTGTGGCAAGCTGTGCTCAATTTTATTACCAGCAGTGTAAATATTGAACTTTTTTATTGATAAGTGAAAAGGACGCTCCAGTATAATTCCCCATTGTGAGGAATTATTAGTTTCAAGTTAGTTCCCTGTGCTGTGAACAGTGAAACTTTAGCTGGCGGCAAGGCGGCTATAGAGGCGCCACCAATGAACAACTTATTATATCATAGTTTTCTGACTTAAATATTTACAATAAATAAATTCGGCCAAAAACTTCCGCTTAGAATATATAACTATGCTCAAAAGAAAGCCATGGTTTATAATCAGGTAGATAAGGCTGTCAAGTTGTCACATCACAAATACCGCTGGGAAAGTCTAAATAAAGTTACCAAAATTCTGTTATTAAATTCATACCCAATCAACTTCATTAACAAACATGTCAAAATTAGATTGAATAAAATCAGGTATTCCGACAATAATTTATCTGAAAAATGAACTTCATAAGTTTACCTTATATAGCTAACATACAATATAAACTAATTAACTTGTTTTATAATTACGGTGTAGATGTTGTTTTTAATCAATCAATAATTTAAATTTCGTTCAAAATATTAAAGACAAAATTAAGTTTCTGGAAAGACAATGTTATCTACAAAATTAATTGTTTAGAATGTAATGTATTGTATATCGGACAAACTAAAAGAGCTTTAAAAACTCGCATTAAGGAACATATAAAAAATAAAATTAGACATTCAAAAGTACACAGTTGTGTCCAAACATATACATGTTAATAATCACGATTTCTATTGGCGAAAGGTGGAAATTTTAGATGAAGAAAATAATTACTTCTCGAAAATTCTGAGAGAAATGTATATCAGGTGCAACCCTCATGCAATCAATGATAAAAATGACACGAATAATTTGTACAAAATTTACGATACTCTTTTGTTGTAGTACTTTAACGCTTTAATATTCTTCTCCATTGTTAAAATTTAACTGCCGAAAGTACTCATTGTAACACATCATTTCGGCCGTAACTGTCACTGGAGATGGTCCGCGACACCAAATTTTTCACATGTAAATTCAATTATCTTTTTGACTGAGGGAGTCAAGGAGAAATATTATGTATTGCTAAATTTGTAAGTTTTTAACCATAATATTATGTTTGCAGTAAGGCTGAGGAAGTCTCAAAATGGAGATGAAACGTCGCCTTTGTTAATAAATAGTTATATATTTAAAGCTGATTTTTTGGCCGTCTTTTTATTTATTGAAAAAACGTATTGTTACGTAAAAGGCAAGCTATAGCCTCGCGGAGTGGGGTGAGTACGTGCAGCACAAGGGTCGTGTGCTTTCGCGAAGTGGTTGAACGCATTGCGAGAATTACGAGATGGTGAGCCGGTAGATGGAGGGACAATCGGGTAACGTTGATTGGCTATTGAGGTCATGTGACTAATACGACGAGAGGTTAAAGTATTGGATTTTCGAGATGGTTTTTGGGGAGTGGAGCAGGTGGACGTATTCTTTCTCTGTCCAGGAGGACAGCGATGAAAATCAAAGGAGACCCAAATTAATAGTTGGCAGCAGAAGGAGAAGGCAGGGACTGATGCAACACACCCGGTCTTTGCGTGTGACAGGAGCAACGAGGAATACGGGCTGAAAACGAGACAATCTGCAGAGAACTCCCAGGAAGTGAGAGGTTGTGAATGCGAATCTAGCTGAATGGAATTAAAGCATAATTTTTAGTCATGTTTGTTTGAACTGTGTATAGTTGCTGAGACATTACGCTCTAAACTGTGGTGTGATTAAGATTTGGAATGTAAAGAAAGAGAAAATCCCTCGGTACCTCGAAATTATTTGAACATTATCTATGCTTGATCTAACTATTTTAGCACGTGCAATAGAAATCCTACATCAGAAACCTACCAGTGGAATGAAGAGAACCCATAAGGAGCACGATGAAACAATCGTGGATCGTTAAAGATGCGGCCGGCAGTACAAAGTAGGATAACTTTAAAGGATGCTTTCTCAATTAAATCTCACTAAACAAAAAAGTTTCCCTTGCATATATAAAGATAACTTTAAATACTGAATTACTACGTCTAGATCTAGAGAATCATGTTTAAATGATTTTGCAAATGTTTAGTTTTTATTCGTAATTTCCTAAAACGATTATATGTTAAGTATTATTGTAATTTTCAAAGAGCTTATATATTCTGAGCCGACTGCTTTGATTCATCCTTAACTGATAACGTTATCTCCGCAACAGCAAATGCCTCACCACGGAACAAACATCATATCTGCCAAAAAGATGTCAATTTCATATCATATCACTCACTACAGAAACGTCAAACAAAATTTTTGTCAATTCATTGATTAGTACGGTTGAATGGTCAAAATATTTGTTTCTAATTTCATACAAGCGTTGTAGTGTCCGTGCCATTGTCTCGCATCACGAAGGTCCGGATTTGAATCCTGGAAAGAGCATGAATATTGTGTATTTCCACGCGGTGATACGAGTACAGTTTACAGGAAATCAAGTTTTCCAATTCAAGTCGCTAATAACCATAGTTGATGCGACTCTACGTAAAGATAAAAGAATTCATACAAAATGCAGAATTACTAATTAACATAGATTTCTTGTGACCCTGATATGTTATTGTTTTAAACACATTTCTCAACAGTCATGCAATTACTTACTAACCTCATACAGTGCAATTAAAGTGAAATGTACACAATAAACAAGTTTTGTTACCAACACAAATTTCACCTTTTTAGCTGAATTTATATCAATTTTCTTTAAAAACTACTTCAGTTCAACGTGTTCTAAACTAATCATTTAATTCATATAATTTTTCTAATCGTTAATCCATTTCTGCATCAATGTATAAAACTTTACTTTAACATTATCTTCTTTTAACATATTTCGGTATTAAAATATATTTAATGGGATAGGTTCTGTGTTTGCTTTAAATGACTGATTTATTTAGACCTCGAAGACTTAAATAAATCCTTTGCTTTGGATATATAAATATACAAGGAGTACCTTACTCTTAAATCTGTTATCTGCGTTTCAGAGATAACTTATCTATTTTCCTCTTTATATGCTTTTAATGACTCGATTTCAATTGCATACTTTAATGACCTCTTTATTCATATTATATTTTAAAACGCAACATCACATAATGTACTACCTGAACGTATATGTTATTTATTCTCAATAGAATGTCAATATGATCTTCTCTCTCACAGATAGCTAAAAATAGATGGCTTATACACACATTTCATAGAGAAACTATGGTTCTTAATATTTTAATTTATAATAACATTAGGTAATATCTAATGTCTTTAAATTTTTCATATTATAAGTGAAATATTTACCAAACTACTTTTCGAAATAACAGACTATAATAAGGTTTTCTTTTACAGGTATGGTTTCTCATTCCGCGTCTCAGATTCACTTCTATGATATTTAAGGGGAGTTGCCAATAATGGATCACACTCATTCATTTTAAGAAACTGAAAACATCTTTTGTCATTCGGAATACAAAAGTAAAAGTGCCCAATAATTACCAGATACATATTTTCTAGATTTCCCCCTACATCGTTTCTATCTGAATGCCGGGACGGAATTTTAAACCCTCATTCTAAGGCCTTAAACTAGTTAACTATGATATGCCTCTTTCTCCCTTACGCATCTTCAATTTTCCTTCCTATATGCAATTTACACAACGTTAATTACCCTAATGATGCCTGCCTTGAGCATAAATAATACTGTATTAAATTTTGAATAAAATTGGTACTTTTATCGTCATTAGAGTGGTAATGGCTAGTATTCATAGAAACTGCAAGGCGTATTTCTGGTTTTCACCATAACGTAATATTTAGCTTCTGATATTGTTGATAAACCACTAAATTCATACTTTGTTCCTTTGCTATTATAACCTGACCCAGAAAATAGTTTACGGTCTGCATATGTATCCAAATTCGCAAAACAATGTAGCGCGATAGTTGATATTTCATTATTTCTTAATATACAGTTAGCTAGGATTGGAAACTGGAATTGGCGTCAATAAGTCCTGACCCGTTGCTGCTACTAATCCCCAGGGATGTCATTTCACCACTTTTTAATAAATTTCCCATTTCTTTCTTTTAAATACCCTGCAATTTTCCTCTCAATCACACCAACCCTACAACAACGAATACGTGTATAGAGTAAACACTGCCATTGAGCAGTTGTGCGGTTGAAAATTAAACAAGAATAATAGAATTGACTGAAGTTGGTAAAAAACAGCATATGTATATAGGGAACGTTTATAGCATGTTGGCGGTCAAATCTTACTAATCCCCTGATACATATATTTTTACTAAAGAATAAATCTCAACAAATTTTTTGCCTCTTTGCTGTATTTTGTGTATAGTTATTTTTAACAAAAATTATTTTAATTAGACGACCTTTTATATATTTCCTGGCTGGTTGGAGTCTTTTTTTCCCATGAATCAAATGTTTTCCATTGAGCCGCGAAAACACCCAAAATTCTAGGTCTGTATCAAACCTAACATTTTCCCTCTACTGTGTCTATTGGACAGCCTAAAGAACTTTCCGCAGGAAACGATTGCGTATAGTGCAGTTTTTCCCCCGCTCTATTGCCCCATATTGTAAGATAAGCCCCATGAGTCATGTACATGCGAGTGACTTTCTCTGACTTACACTTTTCTTCACTAATAGTAACAGGATATACACTCTGTAACTTGACCTGCTTGAGATGTTAAACATTTTATTCGTTGTTGTTGTGGTATTAGTCCTACCACTGGTCTGATGCAACCCTCCATGCTAAACTGTCCTGCGTAAGTCTTTTCATATTTAAAATAGCTACCACATCCTCCCTAATCTGCTTAGCGTATTCTATCCTTGGCCTCCTATTCTTCTCTTACCCCACACACTTCGCTCTATTGTTAATTTTACAAGACCCTTATGTCTCAAAACGTGGCCTATTAATCAATCCCTTCTCCTGGCCAATTTCCTCTAAATTGCTCTGTTTCCCTATTCTGTTTAGAACTTCTTGGTTAGTTACCCTATTCACCCATTTGATTTTTACCATTCTCCTATAGCACAATTGCGAAAGTTTCTATTCTTTTTTTGTCTGCAACTCCTATCGTCCACGTTTCGCACCCATAAAACCCCACAGCAGTAATGACTTCCTAATATTCATACATTAGTCGTAAGTAAATTCCTCTTTTTTGCGAGAGCCTTCTTTGCCTGTGCTATCCTACTCTTTAGTGTCTACTATACTTCTCTTATCGCTATTCATTATGTTGCCAAAGTAACAGAATTCCTGAACTTCCTTCAAAATATCAATTCCCAACCTAGCACCCTTTTTTATTCCACTATTTACCATTACCTCGGTTTTCCCTCTATTAATCCTCATATTGAACTCTTTCTCAAGGACCACGTTCATACCATTTATTATGGTACCCAAGTCTTCTTCCGAACTTCTATTCTAATTACTGTTGACTGCCTTGTGTATAAGGCTTCTATATCGATATTTTATTCCCGTCATCTTCAAAGTCCTTAATATTGTGTTCAACTTAACATTATCAAACGCTTTTCCTTAATCTACAAATTCCATGAGTGTTTTCTCTGATCCTGTTTTATAAAATTAGACGTAGAGTCAATATAGCCAACGATAGGGAAATATTATTATTTCATTGTAATTTAAGAAACTGTAGTTAATGCCTCGCCACGTTTTCATTAGTATTATTTTCTCTTCAACCCGTGTTTTAGTATCCATTTATTAATTTGTTCGGAGCATATTTTATAATGAAAACTACTACAAATATTAAGATGAATAGTAATGAGTGAAATACATATCAGGTGCAACCCAAATTTACTTAATGTTTAACAATGTTAAAAATGATATCAGATATACGATTTTCTCTTGTTATAATCGTTTAATATTTGTAATAGATTCATTTGTCATTGTCAAAATTTAAAGGCCTTATGCACTCATTCATCATTTCGGCCGTAACCTTTCACGGGGAAATTACAATTAGTTTTATCTATAAATAATAACTCTGTTTTTATTTTGTAAATTTTAACGAAATTTTATTGATTAAAAATTAATATTGATTATATTATTACTGTTTCTAGTTACTTTGTGGGTAAGGTCTTGTTTAGCCTGGATAAATGATCTTCCAAAATCTGTGGTTTAGCCTTCTAAAGCTTTAATTTTTTGTAGGCGATAGTAATATTCAAGTAAAAATAACGACATTAGAAGAAGCTGGTGACTGTAATATACACGTTGTATTAAACTATTTCTCCGTAAATAGCTTAAAAAATAACTTGACAATATTTATTTTATGCACTTTCACCTATAATTACAATTGACAATGACAATACTGTAAATGAAACTTCATAAATTCTGTTGTCTCCTAATGAATAATAAATGAAACTGGAGTGCTCATATTAATCAGTTACTAAAGAGACTCATTTCAGTCTGATATGCAATATGAATTTAAACGAAAAAAGTAGTTTACTTTGCTTAATTTCGTTTCATCATATGGAATTTTGTAAAATGTAAATGTAAAAATATAAATGTTCAGCATTAACTATTTATCATCACGTGCAATAGTAATGTTATATGACTGTAAATGGCCAGCATTAGCTATTCCACTAAATACTTTTATAGTTCAGGCACTATAATAGTGTAAGTAAATGATTTTATGCACTATAACGTTCTCGTAGCGTTTATATATTAAACTGAAATAACTATGTACACCCTGTCACATCCTTGAAGTGGCTCTTATACAGGAGCTATGGGACATGTCTATTATTATTATTACCATTTTTACTACTACTGCTACTATTATTACTATCATATCAAAATTTTCAGTATGGATAGATTGCAAATAAATTTGCTGTGTAGTTTACAGAAATAAATATTTTATGTTTCCTAAAGTATAAAGATAATAAAAATAATAGAAATAAAGGTTAGGTTAAGTTAGTGTATACTGGAAATTATGTAGATAGGTAGGTAAAATTTTCATTTACGTCAAGATAGGGGTCTTGTAATATAGTAAATACGGAATAAATCAGCTCAACCGATAATCAAAGTGAAGAATGAAACCAGCATGCAGATAGAATCGTCAATTATCGTATTTCAGTTTACCTTCCCATGTAAATCCATTCATATCACGCTAATCGTCAAATTGATACTCAAACTGTAAAATCAACTCTATTTATTTTTCTCGGATATAGTTTTTATTATCACACAGTTGGTACTTAGGCAGCTCGCAGTTTTCAATACCGAGATTTGTGAGGGAATGCGCTGTTTGGCCATTCCTCCGCCTGCAGAGAATGTATGGGGAGCAATTACCAAAATCGTAGGTTCCGTCGAACCGAGAACTCGTATCCAATTAGTAAATGTGCCGAATTAACTGTAGTTCCGTCGGGTCTGGTGTTGCGGCGGTCAATACGCCGCTATCGACGGATCATGTAATTCTGTCGGATCCTATGATTCTTCCGGACGATGAAAATTGTGGATACTAAGTCTCTGCCAAAGGACGTTTATATGGGCCGTGGGGAGAGGATAACGTGATACTTTATCATCGCATATATCCAGTACTCTTTATGGAAGGCTTGATTCTGCGAGATAAACGATTTGAACCAGAAGCAGTATTTAAAACCGAATAGCCTTTTAGAACTTCGCATCTGGAGTTAAATAGAATTCAAATTTCATACATTTTAATCTTTTGTTAAATAAATTTTATTGACGACGGAAGTGTGGAAAATTCATCAGCAGCGTGTGTCCACAAAGATGGTTGAAAAATTGTATTTCTATTTACTAAAGGTTAATTAAATTTGTTTTCTGGCATATTTAGCACTATTTTTATTTATTTATCTACTTAACATAGGAGTAAAGTAGCGAAATTATAAGATCGTTGCAATAATCGTAAAACGTAAGTAATCGCAGTGTTAAATTATCCAAGTACAACTTTCAATTTTTTTTCTAAAATATACACTTGACAACTGCAATCCGACCATTGTGGTTCAAGTTTATCTTTCTATTTCTGTCATACATCACTGTCCACTTAAACATATAGGAAAGTACGACACTTCGGCTGTGCAATGACGTCACGCAGCGCAAACTAAAGTTGCGTCTACTATACGAAGTGACTGGATTTATGGTTATGTTGCGTACAGGAAAATCCCTAATTCCATTCTCTGTCATGCTTAACGTGTTTTTAACCGAAGTCATTACCCTCAGGTAATTTAAGAAACAGATTACAATGTAAAACGTAGGACGTGCGGGTGGACACTTACTTGATAAACAGAATTGTTTCAACAGATAAAACAGCTATTTAAAATTTGAGTATGTGTTGAGAACTAGTTACTGAAAACGTCATGTGCTTAAACGCGCGTGAGTGTAGTAAAAGTATATTAATATCAAATTTTAAGTTCATTATTAATAGAATGCGTATGCCGGTGCTCATGGCCTTTTATTTAATTCCGGTTACAAAGCCATATGTTCATAGTAATGGTGTCAAATATTCTAGATTGGCTCGTTTTTCACTTTTCTAGGTTTATTATAATTATCTCCTCATAAAGGATTCCAATCACTAATTACAATCGGCCGATATGGCTCCCTGTAACTTCTTTTAATTCGCAAAAACTGAAGATAATCTTGAAAGAACGACTTTAGAAACAGAGTCGCTGATCAGCTGTATACCCAAAAATGAGTTCGAGAAGTGCTTTCACGATTGAATATAGCGCTGGCACAAGTTTATTATATCTCAAGACGATTATTCTGGATGACACACAATTAATTCTGGTTAAAAAGAACATAGTATGTTTAAGAAAAGCTAAAATTCCAGAGATTTTTTATCACATCTCGTATTATATGTGTGTGCTCATTATACTAATTATACTGCTCCATATTTAATAGCGTGTTAGATTTATTGAAGTTAAATGAATAGCACATCAAAGTAGTCATAAATATTTTAATGAAAACTTTTACAACATATTAAAAAGAGTAGTTCTTTCCTCCTTAAAAACCTCTTTAGTTATAAATCTAAAAATCAAGAAAAATTGGTGTAACAAACAAAACTTTCTCTATAAGCAATTTGATTGTTGGTCTGTGTGTATATATTTCCCATACAAATTTAAGCAATTTCCACCAAACTTTGTACACGTGTTCTTTCAAACCCGGAAATCAGCACTGTCGGAGTAAAAGCATTGTAATCCGTCGAATAAATATTTTTCTGTAACTGTTACTTTGACAGTAATTCCCCCGGAATTATTTGTGTAAAATTTTAATCCCATTAAGCATAGGGGTGGGATAGAATGGCGTCACATAAAAGTAAAAAGAACATAACCGAACCGGTGTAGTATGAGTTTATGATTTTGATTCTGACACTTGACATGCGATTCAAATATAATTTTATTCCCTAAGAGGATTATGGAAGGGGGTCAAACAAACTTCCGCATACTATCTTTTTAATTATGCAACAAAGGCCTATATTACAACATTTAAATATTTTTTGCGCTATTTAATTTATAGAATTTCCAACTCCAACGGAATCGGAGGGATATATTCATAGGGGAGGAAGTCAAATGAAAACAAGAAAAACCGGTGCTGTGTGAGCCATTGCATTTTATTCTGACACTTAACATGCGATTTTTGTGTTATTTCATCCCCCAAGGTGTAAGTAAAATAAGGTAAAACAAAGTTACCCGTACAAAAGTAAACGCGTCGATATATTTCGAAAACAAATTTGTACTGATAAACGAAAAAAGTACTGTTGATATAAGATACGACTATCACTTACCACCCCTGGGGGTGGGATTGGATGTGGGGGGCAGGTAAATTTTTTAAAATATGCATAAACTGTCAATATTTGAGTTGAATGAATGTTATTGTTGGTTAGTGTTATCCTGATACACCAGATTTATAATTTGAGCCCCATTTGTTTAAAACGGTGGGAGCGGGGGAAGTTATATAAGCCTATAGCAAAACAACTGAAATTGGTGACAAAATCGGGGGTTGGTGGAGGCGGACTTTTTAAATTTGCCTTTAATAAATAATTGTCGTTATCAATATCTTCAGTATGGTTTCCCCGACTGTTTCTAATGTGATTTAAACTTCATTCCGTTAAGGATGATAATAATCATAATGGGGGAATGTTTGGAGAAATAACCAGAAATAAATAGAGGTTGGTTTTGAAGTCAGGGTTATGGTAGTAGTCGAGTTTCATTAGTAAATTTAAATGGCTATGTAAGTTGCACTACATTCCGAGGGATTGAGGGAGTGGAAATTTTTAAATATACATTAACGACTGTCATTTGAATAAAATGAATATTTTCGTGGTTAATTACTTTCATAGTGTTTCACCTGATATTTTTGGGATATAATTTTAAACCCATTTGGCAAGGGAGGGGTGGAGAATGTTCAGCAAATCAACTGACATTAGTGTCGAGTTCGGTGTTGTAGAAGTTGCTTATATAATTCTGCTTTCTAAAATTCGATTTAAATTGCATTTCGGCTCCTAACAAGGGGTGGAGGGGGCGAAAATTTTTAATTATAAATTGGCAGATATTTTATATAAATAAATAATTTTCCGCATCAATTCCTTTGATATTTTCCTCCGACATTGTTTGTGTATAATTATAACCACTGTCTTCATGGCAGAGGAGTATTCATAGGGATGGAGGTGGATGTGCGTTACGTAAAAATAAGAAAAATGTCGAGATTATAGTCGAAATGGGAGACGTTAGTTTCAGTTCTGAAACTTAAATCACAACTTTATTCCCAGGCTTGTGAAAGGTAAATGTCTATAAGACAAAAACAACCAATATTCGTGCCTATAGAAAACTCGAAGATCAACTCAGACGGTCAAAATGCAACTTCAGCTATAAGGTTTGGGTGGGCGGCCTACGGGGAGGGGGGAAGGGCGGTTGAAATATAACAAGACAAAATCGACCGAGATTCGAATATATTTGTGGATTATGGAAGACGCTGGGTTCAATTCTGAAATTCGTCATTCAACTTAAATCGATTTCATCCCTCGGTTGGCGGAAGAATGTGAAACCAAATGAGTTAGATTAAACCCAAAATCCTGAGTGCGTTGTGGTTGTGAACAACGTTGAGTCCAATTATGACATTCATGATGCAAGTTATATAACACTTCATCCGTGGGTGGGGATAGGAGTGCTCCGGCATCATGGAATTCTTCAACTTTCGGTATAACGATCAAAATTATGCTTAAGTTGAATAGCGAGTGAATTAAATTCTGCTTATAATTGGAGCAATTTCAAAGGAACATAGTTGATATGTCACTTTCCATTTTGAGTACTGGATAGGCAAAACAATCCCTAGAATATACAGAATGGTTGGTCGTGAGCATCTTTTACTGACTTGGAAGTAAAGCAGCTAAATATTACCTTCTTAAAACATCGTGCATTATTTTGCTCCTCTCAAAGAATGGTTAGTATTTATTACTGTTTTTGGTTACCAGAAATATTTTTGACTGTATTAAGGTACTGGTAGAGTTTTCTTAATTTTTTATTAACCGGGACAAATTACGTCATAAATTGCTTGGAGAACCATTTACTCGATTAACGTACCAAGATTATTTTTAATTCCTTCCGTTATTGTATTAGGAGTATTTTTGACTGTTAGGATGCAGGGATATTTTCGCCCGAGTTGGGCTGAGATTTACATTGTTGTTAGGGTACCGGGCGTGAAAAGGTAAAAGTTCATAAATTAATGCACTCGATACCGATTTAGTCACGAATTGACTGAGAATTGAATACTGTGCCCATGTAATGAACAATTAATTATTTTTATTTACAATTCAATATAATAATTAATAATCAATTACATAAATTCTATTTAAATGTTTCGTACCATTCTTCACATAAATAGTACAATTCAAAGATCTAATGTACACCGTTTCTCTCATTGATCTTGAATAATATTTACACTGTTCACCTAATGCCAATGAAATAATAAGGGCGAAGAGAGAAGTTTCCTTTTAAATGACCGTATCGGCGTCAACTACTTCAGTTTTTGGTATGCTGACTGACTAAGTTAAGGTACATTTTACTCTATATAATATAACTATCACTAATATTTTTGACACCTTAAAGTACCAGGATGTTTTTGACTACCTCAAGATATCAAGGGTATTTTTTTATTTCCTTACAGTTGCGTCGGTACTTTTGTATCCGTCAATGTAACACGAGTATTTTTAAACCGCATTGAATTTTTGGACTCAAGGTACCGGGAGTATTTTATTCCATTATTTTTTCTACCTAATAATTATATTTGTAAGTATATTTATTTATGTTTCTATAATCTTTGTTAATGTTTGATTTCGGTCGTAACCGACGCGGGAGGTAGTTCGCGATTCCTATCATGTAAATACTTCAGTACATTTAATATTATTTTTTTAGAACGGGGGAGTCCAGGAGTGAAGGCATGAATTGCTAAATTTTATGCCTGATGAAGTCTGGAAAGGGAGCGAAACGTCGCATTTATATTAATTAAATAGCAATAAAATTCTATGCTGACTTATTAGCCGTTAATTTAATTCCTGTAAACTTATAGTCATAAAACCATATATGACTTTAAATTAAGATATACAAAAAAATCACGATTCAAAGAAAGAACTTCTCAAATCCTACTCTTAATTACGGAGATATGTACAATTGGAAACCATAATAAATGGCGCGAACGGGAGTCCTGGAGAAAGAATTCAATATGAGGGTTAATAGAGGGAAAACCAAGGTAATGGAGTGCAGTTTGGGAAACAGTGGAATAACCAAGGGTGTTAGATTGGAAAGGGATATTTTGACGGAAATTAAGGAATTATGCTACTTGGGAAGCGTAATAACTAGGGATGGTAGAAGTATACTAGACATAAAGAGTAGGATAGCACAGGCAAGGAAGGCTTTCTCGAAAAAGAGTAATTTACTTACTGGTAATATAAGAGTGAATATTAGGAAATCTTTGCTAAAAATGTTCGTATGGAGCGTGGCGTTATATTGGTGCGAGTCGTGGACGATTGGAGCACTGGAAAGGAAAAGAAGCCTTTGAAATGTGGTGCTAAAGACGAATGCTGAAAATCAGATGGGTGGATAGAGTAACTAACGATGAAGTTCTAAACAGAATAGGGGAAAAGCGAACAATATTGAGTAAGTTGACCAAGAGAATGGATTATTAATAGGCTAGGTTTTAGGCATGAGGGTCTTGTAAAATTAGCTTTAGAGGGAAGTGTGTGGGATAGGAACAGAAGAGGGAGGCCAAGGATAGAATTCGCTAAGCAGATTAGGGATGATGTGTGTTGTGCTAGTTATGAGGAAATGAAAAGGCTTGTGCAAGACAGGTTAGCATGGAGGGTTGCATCAGATTAGTCTTAGGACTGAATACCACAACAACAAGTACAATTCAATATTTCCAATTCGTGACGTCTCATCGCGCTGTCAGCCCAAAATTAATTTCTTTTTCCCTATGATAATTCTTACATGAAATTCTATTCCAAGGTGACAACCATTAATTTCACCCTACTAATTATGAAATTCTTACTGTAAGTTAAAACATATTATGTAAATAAAGTAAACACGACCAAATGCATTAACACACACATATATTATCGCATCATTTAATTATTCTTCCAATAATCTATCATTAAATCTAAAACTAATATATAGTTAAGATTTAATTATAGAGGATTTCTTTTAATAATTTTAAGAAAATGCAAAGTCTGTTTTTAATCTGTAATCTGTATAATAATCCATACAAATTTTTCTGTGTCAAGTAATTAAAGAAAAAAGTACATTTTATACATTATTTGGGTTCTTTAGATACAAATAGACGTTCGTTTTTTCCTTCACCTCCTTACAACTTTCTTGAGGTAAACAGCGGCAAGAACAAACAGGGATAATTTTCACTCCGTTAATCCACCGGGATGTTTTAGGCGCTCTTAAAGTACTGTGATTATTTAATGACACAGGCACCATCCGTCATCATACAGGTCTGTTAATTTTAAGATAACCGTCATTCGTCATAAGGTGGTATGTTACATCGAAAGATTAATGTTCCAAGAAAAATTGCAATCCTCGATTTCCGTTGAATCACGCGTTGACCAAGATATTAGTATCGAACTCATTTATTTTTAAGGTACCTGGAGAATGATTGCCTTGGATTAGGAAACATCTGTCCTAGTTTAGGTTAAGTTGAAGCTAATCTATTATCAGTATTTTCTCTAGCAGTAGACATGAGTGATCTAAAGCGGTGAAGTTTTCGATGTCAGTTAAATAGAGATTGATGCCGAATTAATTCCTTCGCCTGTAAATGAATATCTGAACAAAGCAGGACAATCATAAAATAATGGTTGTTTTTTTATAGTGTTTTGTAGTACTTTCAGCCAAAATCATACTTATTGTTAAAGCAAAACCAGTAATAATTTATCACACTTATATATAATATAAAATGGTATAGAGTAGTACAGACGCTTCAAGAATGAGATAGATAGGAAGTGCAAAGCAGTCAAAGACGCTTAGCTCTAAGAGAAATGCAAAGCTTGTGAAGGTGCAATGGAAAATAGATGCAGCTTATAGGAAAATCAAAGACACGTTCTGAGACAGGAAAAATAGCAAAAGTATCAAGAGACCGGATGGGGAGCCATTATGGATATAAAAGAAAATGAAGAAAGATGTAATGAATATTTAGAAGAGCTGTATCGCGGTGGAAATCTAGATCAGTCAGTAATAGAAGAAGAGGATATAGATGATGATGAGTTGTGAAATAAAATTTTAAGGTCGGAGTTTGATACGGCGCTGACTGATCTTAGAAATTAATAAGACTCTAGCGGAATTGATAAAGATTATAGGGCGAAGAAGCAATATCACGACTGTTCAGGATAGTTTGAAAAATCTACGTAACAGGAAAAATACCAGAATATTTTAGTAAAAACACTGTCATACATACAACGAAGAAGACTGATGCTGAGAAATGTGAAAATCACGGGACAATTAGTTTAGTATTAAATTCAATTAAAACAACTTTAACAAATGATAATTAAATAAATAAAAGAAGACCATTTTAAGTTGTCAATTTTGTATTATTTCAGTAGTCACACAAGGTTATTACTTTGTATAAAGTATGTATAATATTTATATCTTACAGTTGAAAATGGCTACTGAAATAACACAAAATTGACATCTTAAAATGGTTTTCTTTTATTTATATAATTATTTTAGTTTCCCATGCATGCAAAATATTAACTAAAATAGTATATAGTAGGATAGAACGACAAATATAATGCGAGTTAGGGGATCAATTTTGTTTTAGGAAGAATGTAGGGACAAGAAAAGCAATATTGACTTTGCGTCTAATTTTAGAAGACAAAATAGTAAAAGACAGGCCTACGTTCATGGCATTTGTAGTTTTTTAGCCTTTAATAATGTGCACCGGAACACTTTATTAAGAATTTTGAAGAGGACAGGAATGAAATGTCGAGAAAGAAGTTATCTATAACGTCTAAAGATGGCAGTCAGCTGTAATTATAATTGAAGGGTAAGAAGAGAGAGAGAAGAAATCAAGAAAGGAGGAAGATAAGAATGCAGTTTGTCTCCCATACTCTTAGAACAGGCGATGAAGAAAGTAAAAAATTAATGTGGAAAGTGAATCAAAGTGCAAGGAAAGAAATAAAATCCCTAAGGTTTTCTGATGATATTGTAGTATTACGGGAGTCAGAAGAAGACTTGGAAACTATAATAAATTGCATGAACGTGGTCCTTGATAAAGTGTACAACATGATAATTAATATGGGGGAAACCAAGGTAATGTAGTATAGGAAACAGTTGAATAACAATGTGTGTTACATAAGGAAGGGATGTTTTGAAGAAAGTTTAGGTATTATGGTACTTGGGCAGCATAATAATTAGGGATGGTAGAAGTATAGTAGACATCGAGAATAGGCACAGGCAAGAAAGGCTTTTGCAAAAAAAGAGGAATTTACTTACGGCTAATATAAGTATGTATATTAGGAAATCTTTATTAAAAATATTCGTATGGTGTGTGGCGTTATATTGGTGCGAAACGTGGACGGTAGGAGTGGCAGACAGAAAAATAATAGAAAATTTCGAAATTTTGTGCTATAGCAGAATGTTGAAAATCAGATGGGTGGATAGGGTAACTATCCAGGAAGCTGTAAGCAGAATAGGGGAGGAGCAACAAATATGGAGGACGTTGACCAAGAGAAGGGATATATTATTATCCCACGTTTTGAGAATTAAATTTAGTATTAGAGGTAAGTGTGTGGAGTAAGAAAAGAATATGGAGCAAAATGATGGAATGCGCTAAGCAGATTAGGCAGCATGTGGTAGTTATCTGCTCAAGATTTATTAGCATGGAGGGTTTCATCTGGCCAGTCTGTTGGCCTGATTGTGTAATTAAATATTTTTTACAAATTATTAATATAAAAACGTGAGAACACTCCTATAAGCAATTAATCACTTGCATTAATTTGCGAGTTTAAATTCGTTTCGACTGAGAGGATGGGATCCTAATAATTATTTGATATAAAAGTTAACTGCATATTGTATACGGAACTATTACTATAAAGTGATTTATTTTAAGAATTAATTCAAATAATTTGCAATTCAGTTAGGCAAAGCTTGACGCGGACCGTAAAACTTTTCAGATTGTATAGAATTATTATCCACTCAAGAACACGAATACGATGGAAGCTTAGTGGAAACGAAATTTAATCCGAAGACAAATTAGTAAAATGTTGAGATTTGTTTAGCGAATTGTAGCTTTACTGTTGAATTGGCTCGTCGTCTGTCACAACTTTCATGGCCTTGCTGATAAGTTATTCCCATTTGATAAAACTTGCACACGTTTATGAAATACTCCTACTCCGCATTCCTAGTTGATATGAAGGACTGGGGTATTTCGCAAATTCCTTGAAAGTTGAATAATCAATCCTTTCCCGTATTATTAACCCTTTATCTGCCACCGGCAATGAACTCAACCACGTTTATTAGTCACATACTCAAAAAAACCAACACGAATCTTTAATATATTTCATAAAATAAAATATATTGTTTCAATATAAATGTATTATTGCATATTCTTCCTTTTTATTTATCTAGATACATATTGATAGAGAGTTAGGGGGGGGAATATGCAATTCTGGATATCAGCTACGTAGTGGATTCAGGAAAGAACACAACGGATAAGAATTGATTGAGCTTTGGCTTGTATCCAATATTATCAGCGCGTCCCAAAAGTTTAACACTAACAAAACCATCGTAACGGTTTAAACCAATTGCAAAATGCAAGATTATTAATAGTTATATTATAAATAATGCCACATAACTTTTCCCGTTTTTTCGAGTTTGTGTACACTATTATTATTAAAATAATTTATCAAAAGATGAATTATGACTGTAAATATATGGATACTGCTATTATAAATCTAAGCGTAGTAACATTTTGTTAATGTGGGTATTTTCACTATTGGAATCGGTCTGAAATATGGCCGTATTAATTAATTTTCGTGTTGTAACATTATAAGTGAACGTTATCACATTTGTAGAAAAATGATTTTCAATTCTACCAACTTAACCAGCCAAGTACATATTTTTAAAAAGTATTCCTAGAGTTTAAGTTATAAATGTGTTTACTTCTGCTTTAGTACCAATTTATACATTGATTGCCATTAAAGGTTTCAGGTTATTAATAAAATATGTTGTTTAAGTCCTACGAGTCTCAAATAATCACTCGCAAATAACAAACAATCTGTAAATAACTGCGATTGACAAACGAGCACGTACCTGTACGAGTTCCCGACCAAGACTGCCAACTTTACACAGATTATCTTATCTCTCGCGGTGAGTAGACAAGCCTTCACTAGGTAACTCCGAAGTAATGATAGGAAATTTCGAAATAAATATAATGGACAATTCTTAGAAAACTGTTTCATTTGATCTGTTTTTCTTCTAATTATTTGGCGGATATGGAGTCTTAACGTGCTTCTCTACCTGCTGAGGGAAATAAAAGTAGTGTTGCATTATGGACCGGGGCTCGTTTCGGTGAAGTGTTAAACAAATTTAGAAAATCATTATAGTAGACAGTACGGAGAATAGTTTCAATTTAATTTCCAGATGTTGAATCCATGTTTCTCTCCCCAAGGTGATAAGGGAGCTATCCTTCGGGGATGCCTCGTTCTCTCTCTGGTTTCAAGATTCTCACATACCGAGGCACATCTGCCTCTTTTGGGAGGTGTATGTTCTGGAGTCACAAACGTTGGGCATATGGTAAGAGTTTCCCGCTGAGCATATTGGATCAGTCGGCCAACTGCCTCCTAAAACTGGTGGAGCACCGAGTAGGGAATGCTGCGACCTAACCGCAAACTCCTCTCCCGTAAGACCTGCCTGATTCAGGTATTTGAGGGCTTATCCTGTATCTTTTTCATTTGAATACCAAGTAAAATCCTTAAACTATAGCCTGGGAGACCTCGGCAACCGTTGACTGTCTTCCTCTCCCTTCCGCATCCACCAATTTCAAATTCCCTTCCTATACTATTAAATGGGAGTTGTCAGTTACAGGATCACCCTGATGTAGCCTACAAGGGCCCGGACGTTGCTGGAGCAACATGAAATTTTATAATGTTTTAATTAATTAACTGAAGAGGTTCTGAAAGATGAGGGATGAAACGTATTCATATTAAATTATTCTATTTCTGACCATCGGTCATTCTTTTTTATTTTTTTCTGTCGAATCACATTAATTTCATTACTTTATTTAAAATTAGCTAATATCTGTCATATTTGGAAGTTAGTTTCTGGGGTACCTAACGATTCTATAAGTTTGGTTTCTGTTGCCAAAACGACCAAAGGTCAAACTATTAGTCAATAATTGTATAAAAATTAATTCAGAGTCATACAGAATAAAGTAAAAGAAATAACCAAACGAGAGTTGACTATGGGAAAGATTATAAGACTATGACGGTTAACAACATCAGTAACAAATAAGTAGGATTAAGCAAACAGCAGGCAGAAATGTTAATAAAACTGTAACACTGAAGAAGTCAGACTTCTCCAGGATTTATGTTAATAGTTTCTAGATATTGATCTAAATAACAACGTCGAATGAAGCACAAGTGTTAATCGAGATTCGTTGTTGACACCAATTTACTGTCAATAATATTTAATATGAGTAGTGTAATATCGGCCGACTTGGTGCGGTGGAAAGATCAGTATCATCGCCAAACATCACACAAATCTCGGTTTCGAATGGGCGTGATGTTCGCCATGGTCACGAATAATGGGAGTATAAAACGTCAATGAGACCGTCAAAGAATAAATTAAATTGATGTCTTAGAATAAAAACAAGAGCCAGGTCGCCGACCTCCTGTGGTCTAGTGGCTAGCGTCTCTGCTTCACACCAAGGAGGTCCTGGGTTCGAATTGTGGCATGGGCTTGGACGTTTGCATTGTTTGAGAAACCATACTATGATACCATACGTGGATAATGGTTCCTCAAATTGTTCACAGTCGCTAATAACCTTTCAGTTGGTGCGACTATAAATAAAAATTTAAAAATAGGGCCAGATCAGGGAGATGGCTGTTTACCCTCAGAGACCTGAACTGAGAATACTAGTCTCTGGACACCATAAAATCACGGAAATATAATCATAATACAATCAGACACCCCAATTATTTTAAAATATTAGGCACATTTTCGTTCTAAACAGTGAACAAGTGAGGCGAAAGTTTCTTTGTAACTGCCTTATCGTGGCCAACGAAACTCTAGCATGCAACGTGACAGTTAATTTAAGAAGAGGACTCGGATAACACCACTTTCGGGCAACAACGAAACGGCGTAGTCATTCTGAAATGATTTTCGATGTGCTTTCCCTGTCGATAATCCTATTGGCCAGGTAGGATACATCTACAAATATTGTGGTGCTCCGGCTGGGATGTTCGCCGGTGGTATAGAAGACGAAACCAGGACCCCTTTTGCTGCTTCGTCGCTGAAGGGAAGGCCTCTGGTAGCCGGATTCGGCAGCTGGTTGTCCGTTTGTTGACGGCCTCGCCACGCAGTACAGGTTGATGTCCAACTTCCCCCTCAGCTCTCACTCGACTCGATCGTCCTTCAGCTGTCTCCACAAAAATTATTCGGCTCAGACTCGACTAAGCTTTTGATCTCTCCATCTTCAACCTCTCGCGATCTCTACACCAACTGTCTTCTCGTCTCGCTTCTCCACACCAACTCTGGTTCTCGTTTCCTCTAGACTACAAATCACCACTTGTAATTTCTAGCAGAACACGCCCCCAATTGTCCGCGCATTCGGGCAATCATCGCCATCTTGACCCTTGTCCGGGAGAAATAATGTATGCGCTCTCACGGGCGGTCAGGTATAAGGAAAAGTTCACATTTCTTTGATGCTGGCCTACCCCAAAGATCCCTCAGACGGATGTCCCCACGTTATTTTCTCATCCCCCCCGCACATGGAACAAACAACATGTGTCACATGCGGTCAGCTGGATACTAAGATCAAGAATCTATCTATACTTAATCACTAATACCTTAACGACTAGTACATATCTATCTTAACAACTACTTAATATTTAATATCCACTACATGTGGTTTACTACAATATTCAGGAAATTACTTTTCTAGGTATCAATACGAAGTCTATGATGTCCCAGAAATCGCGGTAGCTACTTGCCAAGAATGACCCGGAATATGATAGCCGTCTTTTTCTAAATATTCCACAATGGAGGCAATGGACTACATGGGGGATTTGTTTAACGACGTCCTGCGACAACAGAGGTTTCCTCACACATATTGGTATGTTGTCATCGACGCCATGCCAAAGCAAGAAAAGAACTCGGTCAACTATCGGCCGATATCTCTGCTGTTGATTCTCTCGAAGGTTTTCGAGAAGCTGTTACCGATAAGACAGTTGCTACACATATGTTGTGTCTTGTAGTATTCAGTCCTAAGACTGCTCTGATGCCACCCTGCAATTTTTCGCAAACCTTGGCATCCCTCTTATGTCCTTACCCCACACACTTCCCTCTAATGGTAATTTTACAACACCGTCATGTCTCAATACGTAGCCCATTAATCTATCATTTCTCTTGGTCAACGTCTTCCATATTCTGCACTCTTCCCCTATTCTGATTACAACTACCTCGTTAGTGATTATATCAAGCCATCTGGTTCTCCTATAGCACCACATTTAGATACACATATAAGACGTTAAATTAATTAATTCGCGAGAGTTGTTGTACGGGAGGAGCCATCGTACGCCCCAAGAAAAACAGTCGTCTGGAGGACACAGGATAATAGACCTTTGTTTACACTCCGGGCGTCCTGGACACGTCGTTAGATACTGCAAGGACAGGAGACGAGTATTCCACGAAGCAGGGGCTGGACGAGGACAGGATGTATACTACCATGGACGCCAATATGACCAGGCCGAACAAACTGAGGTTTTCTGAGGAAGATACAGGTCATCGTCGCCGCAAGGAGAGGGCGCTCTCCGTTACGTCTCTCGAGTTCCCCGTTGCAATTCAGCCGTTCACCTAGTCGACGTAAGCTGGAAAACTAGACGACTCGACCTTCCGTGGAGGTAAGGCCGCACAAGAAGAAAATCCTCCGTCGACAACCGTCGCCAAAATGTCAGGAAATTATATAAATGTAATATTGGACCACAAGTCGGTACGAGCCCAAACCGATTCCGTCGCATCTTTCTCTGTTATCTCCGAGACGTTTCGGCGACAGCTGAAGAAGACAAAAAGCGCTGATGACAGGGATACTGTTTTAAGGCTCGCGGATGACAAATATGTGCAACCAGCCGGAAGATACACCATCAGGCTGAGATTGAAAAACAGAATTCAACCGTTCTAATTCATCGTCCTGCCGCAGTGTAGTCACGACGTTATTCTCGGATGGGACATTTTGAAGAGCTCTCAAGCGATAATTGACTGTGGACGTTCTGAACTTTTGTTAAACGAATTACAAGTCTCCACCAGAAATGTCACGTTTTTGAAGGATCGTGAGATTGAATAACTCACACACGTAGATGCTATAGACGTTTATTAACGGCGAAGTGCTGTACAAAGCTCGTACTGCGTAAGACTGACTCCGATTAGGAATCTAATAAAGTTTATACATACATGCAATATTCCAGAAGCAGAACATTCTTGAAACAGAAAATACTAGAAATTATAGGCAAACAAAGTAAATAAAGTAAACAAATAAAATGGTTGCGTCTCGAACCCGAGTCTGTATTTCTGCTGTCTAGTTGGATACCGCTCAGCTATCACTGCAGGTCCTGAGATGTAGCAATATATACATTATTTCACGGTTATCAGAGCGAAGAGATTTTTTCAAGTATCTTCCCTTCAAATAGAATTTTCTTGTTTCTGAGTATTTTGTTTGATTGTATGTGCTTATTTAAGATAACAGCATTTTCATAACTAGATTAAGATACTTAGTCAGCCGGATTGTATAATGAAATTCCGCTCTTATAAAGTAGGGGCGTAAAACACTAAATGTTCTAAAATGTGACGATTTCCTTGTTCATCAATACATTAAATTTGAATTAAATACTGTAGCGGGCTAGTATAAATGATCTCCCGGGCATCCAGATAGTTAATAATAAATTTATATTTTCATTAAGTACAATTAGTTATTTATTTAGACATATGAACCAATAATTAAACATAATGGACTTCTTTTTCGACGTTACAAATTGATTTTTAAAAAAGTGAAACCATGTGAGATAGTGCTGCCTTTAGCCTTAATACTTTTATGAGGTTATTTCTAAAAACTTTAATCCCTTTCCTGTGAAACGAGGTTCACTTGATAATAAGAATCCATGTCCGAAAAAAATATTTTGATTTTATTTTCATAGACCAAATTGAAGGTATGTTAATTAGTTGCGGTACTTCATACTTCATGTTTTAAATATTTTTTATTTATGGACCAAAGCTACTTGAATAATATTTTATAATTTAAATAATTGAAGATATTAATAAAAATTTTAGTATTTAATAAATCGAGAATTATCCAAACATTGTTGTTGTTGTTGAATTAATCAGTTCCTAGACCGGTCTGATGCAAGCCTCCATGCTAACTTCGACTGCGCAAACCTTTCATTTCTACATAACTACTATATCCTCCCTAATCTGTTTAACATTTTCCATCCTTGGCCCCCCTTCTTTTATTATTACCCTATACACTATTGTTCTATTATATTCTACACTATTAACCTATCCGTTCTCTTGGTGAAAGTACTCCATATTGGTGTTACTTCTACTACTCTGCTAAGAACTTCCTGGTTAGTTACTGTATTTTTAGCATTCTTTTATAGCAATTTTAAATATATGGTTAGTAAATATAAATTAAGTGAAATAAAAATTGATAATATTTAATTAGTCGAGACTAATTATAAAAATAATGGCACATAATTAGATTGTTAAATAAGTTAGAATCAGTTATTTAAATGTTCAAATTCTTTGCATAAAATATTCTAAAATTGGCTCAATTACAAACTTGAAATATAAACCCTGTTTTCATAATGATAATAAGCAAATAGCATATGTGAATGATAAATGAAAGTAAACAAAAATAATTTTGTATTATTTACACACAGATCTTTAAAATTATTCTAACACTTAAGGCAACTTTTATCTTGTCTGCGGAGCATTATTTGAAATTTTAATTTTATATTTCGATTATTTATTTTTTGTTTTATTAGCAAACAACATTTATGTTTGGATATTAGTGGTTTCAATAGTCTGTTTTAAATAAGAAGACCGATGGCGGTTATTACGCAGGAGGGGTGTGACCTTGAATTAACCAATCACAAGGCTTGAAATAATGAGTGGGCCAAGTTACGGTGACAAAATTGTGTGACCTTGTGAGAAGTGTAACATTTCTTTGCTATGTGACAACAAAGCCACCACGCGGACACGCCCGGAGACTAATTTAAAACTGACTATAGAATTTTTTCTGAATGAAACACGATGTTTCCATTCAAAACAGCTGTGTTGATGAAATAAGTAATAAGATTCGATAAGTAGTGTAATTTGAATAGGTAGGCACAGGATAGCGTAAGAGAAGATCCACCTCAAATGGCTGATGACTTCAAAAGAAACGGGCGTACGACGGAGAAGTTAATTAATCAGCCACACAAAAGCGCGAAGAGTCGCCACTAAGTGGGGCAGTCGGAGTTTGGCGGTCGTTAATAATTAAGCGAAGTGTGCATCGACCGGAAGCGGGTGGCATGGCAGTCCAGCACGTGTCTCGCGCCATGTCGGTCGCCATCGCCGCGCCGGCGAACGCGCGTCTTCAGCGGCAGCGCAGGAAGGGCCTGAGGAAGTCAGGACATCCTCAGCCTCAGCCTGCCAACGGACTCTACGTGCACTCCAGTCCCCCCAGAGGTACGTTCTCCTCCTAGCAGCGCTCAGTAATCGCACTGTATTCACAACGTCTCCATGACAACCACGACTGCGTCTTCAGATCTTCTGATCAACTCTGTACGATCAATCAATTAATTTGTTAAACGATCAACTCCCGGTCATTTGTGTAATTTTGTTCTCCAATTGTCAGATCTTCTGATCAACTCTGTACGATCAATCAATTAATTTGTTAAACGATCAACTCCCGGTCATTTGTGTAATTTTGTTCTCCAATTGTGCACTCCACCTATTTTTTTTATATTAGTTTACTGACGCCTCATACTTAAACTTATTTAGGCGTTTTCTGGCCATCGAAACTCCTGAAAAGGTACTTGTTTCTTTTCAGGTTGATTTAAAAACCCTTTCTATTGTCGATTTAAAAAAATGTTTCTCGTTATTGTTTATGTCTATTATTTTAACGCGTCACATAATTCAAACTTTAAATTCCCCTTTCCGTGCTTTACAACGGTTTTATTGACCTTACGCGTAAGTCTACACTGTAAACATACACTTTAAACACGCAGTGTCCCTAAATTAAAAGTACTTATTTTGTGAAATCTGAAACTATATTAAAAACGCACATCTATGTAGGATTATCGTGTTTAAAGTGTGCAATAATAATAAGTTCCATATTTGTATGTGCAACTAGTCTTGTTAAAGGCGAAAGGGTCATAAATTTTATATTTGATCATTATGTATGGGAAAATTGTATCTCCAGCAACAGTTATTAAAATGAGGGATAGTGCTTTCCTTTTTATGATTACCATTGGTAAATTTTCCCTTAAATATCAAAATATATTTTCCTATCGCACATAACCTTATCCGTTTACATTGCTACGTATTTTGTAATATTAAATAATTTTACTTCGAATGTTGCTAAGCCGATATGCCTTATTATTTTCTTATTAAGGAGAAGATATGCGACCCGCAGTACTTAGTCTGTCATACAACGTTGACGTTAGATAGGAATGCAGTAACATGTATTAATTTTTATCTTGATAACATCTAGATATTGCCATTGCGCTATCAAATAGTTATATTTTAGTACTTTGATATCCTAGCCTTACTCTGGTTTCTAAGTTTGGTCAGGATGGTGTGGAATAAGTTTTCAAAGATTTTATAGGGTACTTCCTTTTCTATTTTCTGTTATATACATATAATTTAATGCGATAGGCAAAAAATGTACCAATCGGCCTATACTTACGTGGAGGTGATTAAAACTATAAAGACGACCTGGCACTTATTTGATATTACTCTGTTCATATCCCAAGAACGTATAATATATCTGATACACTCCGGGAAATTTCCACTTACCATCAACGGGTGATATTGATTATCAATTTGGATTAAGTGGTTCCTGATCTGCCATAACGACACAGCTGTGGGCATAATCAATAAATTGAATTATTGAAGAAGACATTAGTCCGGTATTTATCGTATTCACTCTATTGAGAAGATAAAATTAAGGTTAAGTACTGTTTTTAATTAATTTTATAACTCCCCTGAAGAGACAAGAAATATAAAATGGTATGTAAGACCCGTTAGTAAATATATGTATTATTGGGTAAAGGGGAAATGAGATCTAAAAAAGTACGTAGGAAGAGCTTAATTGTATAGCAAACAAAGTGTTGTATGGAGCTTGTTATATTGGCGACAAGAAAAACGCTTATAACTTTAAACGGCGCACATTTTGTTGTTAATTATGTCATTTGGGTGATTTTTTAAACTAGTTTAACTTTAATATACACATGTAAGTCATTAATTTATAATATTGTAACAGCTAAAGAGTTCCCAAACATTGGGATGAAACGTGGTATGGTTTATTAAATATTAAATTCACTCATTTAATATTTCTGGTCTGACTTAATAGGCTATAAAATGCATATATACTAATACAATACAGTTCTTATTTAATTTCAATGTCTGAAAGTTGACCGACACCCTCGTTTAATTTTTATCATTGCAAAGATAATCAGTTCAGATATTAAGCCAAATTAAGAACATATCGGAAATTTTTTCCCGGGATATTGCAACATTTTAAAATGTTAAAATAGTTGTTTGGTTGTTGGCCTGTTGAAAATGAAGCTGGGGTGTCCAAAGGGGATTGAAGTCTAAAAACCAAATTTCAGCTTTCAGTTGTAATGGAACAATTGATCATTGCGTCGATCAACGATTAATAGGGAGAATGTTAACGAATTAAGTTCATGATCCTACTAAAACTAGTCCATTATTAAAATTCTATTAATATATAATGTGATTAGGAAAATATTTGAATTCTTTTTATGAACCGGGCACGATTATTTGAGCATCGTATGCAAGACCCATCTGTACAGAAACAGCTTTTAATAAATTAAGTGACCAATACGAGAAAAATAACAGAACTTTCTGTTTTACTGAAAAGCAACTTACGTAAGAAATGTATTTATATTACTATATATCTTTATATGAAAAATTTAGGAATTAAATTAGTGAACTAAATGCTGTCTTACATGAAGTACAGTTCTCATCAGGACATCGCGATTTAGCAGCTCGGACAGAATCGATGAGACACCCATTTATTTACATCTTGGCTCATACTATTAACAGGTGTTCCATGTTGCCTTGTCAGTCCTTTGTGATGTATGCATTCAAACCAGTATCGCTTACTAAAATTGAACAAAGTAATGCAGTATTTTACCAACACAGTAAAAGACTCTTTCTCGTAGATGAAAATGTTTAGAGAACATTACTTCTCTTTCGCGGAATATTCACAGTATTTTTAAACATAATTTAACAACAAATAACAAATCTTACACTAATTCATGATAATATAGGACACAAATTATAAGAAAAACTTATAAGAAGATGCCTTGGTAATATGAGTGAGACACAAGTTGTATTACTGTCCATGAGTATTTCCCTCCGTATATTACAGAATTAGCAAGTATGTCCTTACATTTGTACGCCTTAATGGCAGTTAAGAGCGCGAGTCCTTCATATTACCAAAGGATTTAATCTTCAGACTATTGCAGCAAACAAAAACTCTACTGTACTTTATTTTCTCCATAAACGTCATTACTTTACAGGTTCCCAAGTAAAAATTGAAAAGCTACCGTTTCCTTTGAAGATTATTAACTAACATTCTACTATTAATTTAAAACTTTTTATCGGCTTCTTTTACAAGCTTATGTTTTTGTGTAAAGTTCAGACTACGAGGCATGTGTCAAGGAAGTTGGCCAGGTTTAGAGTAAAAAGAAATCTGATTAATCTCATCCCGAAACTTTGCCTGAGTGACCGAGAACTGTTCAGAAGTTTCACATCAAAGGTGCTCAGAGCTGTGAATGTATAGACATAAATTACTCAGTATCATGCCTCGCATTCGAGAAACGAGACCACTACTACATTCCTTTCTTATGCCCCTTTTTAAGGCTGTTCTCACATGACAAGGCATCATAATCTGTTTTAGGAGGTGTATGTACTGGCGTCGAAGACTTTGGGCATATGGTAAAAGTTGTCCGCTGATCCCATAAGTCAGTCAACTGCCTCCTAAACCTAGTGGAGGCACGGAGAAGTAAATGCTGCGTCCTTACAGCAAACTCATCTCCCGTCATTCGTAAGAGCGCGAGAATAGTACCCAAAAGACCAAACGACCTATTGCAGATTTTAGAGGGGTTTCACTGCATCTTAGTTTAGGTAAAACATCGGGTAGCATACTTAAGGGACACGGAGACTGAAATTTCGGCCAAAATCTGAAAAAAAAAACGATTTTCTAATTTTTTCAAACTAATATGGCTATAAATTCAGCAAACTGAAAAAGGAAGCTGCCAAACAAAAGAAGTAGCGTGTATCATATTCTGAAGAACTTTAATCAATGTTTGGTTCTAATTTAATTTTTTTTTCAGAAAAAATGTGTCTTTCCCAGCATCACGATTTCTGATACCAATAACCTTCTATGCGTCACAAACTTCAATCTATTGTTTTCAGTCTGTTTTACATAATCTACATGCTACTACCTTCAAATGCTAGTATTAGTTTTTTAATTGTTCAAGTAATTTGAGTGAAAAAAATTTCAAAATGCTGAAAAGTGCCAATTTTTAGAAAAAAATTAATTTTTCCCACAGTTTTATTCAATTTCAGTGCTGTCAACTAATAAAAATGGTCAGCACTACATATAAATGCAAAAAAAGTAAAAATATATTCAAGAACGTAACGCAAGGAACATTTTAAAAACTACGAGATTTTGAACATAATTTTCAAAATATCTGAACAAAACACAAGTGTAAAAATAAAATTTTGTTCATTGCTACAAATATGCGTTATTAACACACAGTTAAAATTTCAGCTCAGTAGAAATTCATTTACAAGAATTTCAAATTTCAGTCCCCGTGTCCCTTAAACTATAGCCCAGGAGCCCTAGTGAACTCTTGGCTACTTCGCTCTACCTTCCACATCTCCAATTTTTCAATGTTGTTCCTATGCTATTGTAGGAGAGTTGCCTGCATAATGATCACCGTCATGAAGCCTGTTACCCCCAAAATACTTATAATGCTACAAAATAATTTAACCGACTATCGGCTGTCTACAAAGCTTGATTAGACATAGAGACGGAGATGTTGTCTCCTCACAGAAAACCATATTCAGTTAATGGGATGATATGAGACAAATACCTTATGCAGGTTTCTGTACGGTTTTTTTTGCATTAAAATTCGGACAATTGACCATTTAAGTCCTTAAAGTATGGCTACCTTTCTCTCCGATCTAAATAATCCCTTTCCAGCCGTCCCCGTTCTACGGGAGATGCCAGTAACTATTGCTTAAAAGAATATATTGTAATAATTAAACACAACCGAATATGGAGTTTGACAGTACGAGGTCAAAGGGAGTCAACATGAGGGAGATCTCCAAGCTTTCGATGTAGTTCCTCACGACATCTTGATCCAGAAGTTAGATGGGACAGAATTCTTAAAAAATAGGCTACAAAAAGTCAAAGTTGGGAAAGAAACTTCAGAACTCGGGAGTAACATCGGGAGTCCCCCAGGGATCAGTTATTGCCCCATTATTGTTTCTCATTTTTATTAATGATTTGCCTAATATAAATTCTAAGGTCCGACTTTTTGCAGATGACTGTGTAATTTACAGGGAAATAACTGGGGAACAAGACGCAGCTGCTCTCCAAACTGACTTAGATACTCTAAGGACATGGGCTAAGCGAAATAAAATCTAAATCAACAATAGTAAAAGTAAGGCGATTAGTTTTACTAAAATGCGCGTTCAATATGCCTCGATATATAAAATAGATGGGGAAACAGTGATCTAGGAAACAAACTGTAAATACCTAGGCATTTATTTTAACAGTAAGCTGGGGCAGGTAAACTATGCTACAAGGAAAGCGTGGAACACCTTGCACTTTGTCATGAGTACACTCATGAGACCTGGGCATGGGAAGGAAAAGGTGAAGCGACTAGGGTGGGATGCGCTACAGACAAGAACAGAAAGAGCTAGGCTACACATTTTCTACAGAGCTTTTGCAGGTCAAAAACCTTGGCAGGGAATCCGAGATAGAATGAAAGAATCGACTCGGAACGGGAGGAGTGATCACCTGTTTAAATTACAAACAAGGAACCAAAAAACAGACGTTGGAAAATACTCATTCCTAAATAAGACAATTAATGACTGGAACAATCTGCCTGCAGGAGTGTTTGGGGAACTTCCTCTAACAGAAAGAAAATTTAGACTCAATCTAAGTTTAGTGTAGTGCAGTGCAGTGTAGTGAAGTGATCAGTGCTGAGAAATCACTAAAAATATACTACAGTGAAATATATTTCCAGTTCTTTTGTTTTGTTTCTTTTGTTTTTCAGGCAAAAACAATACTATTCTTTTTTTAAAAAAATCATTCCTAATAATATGATTCCACACTTATTTATTTATATTGAATATATAATTATACTTTCAACTATAGGTTAAATGTGGTCCTTACGACCAGTTTATTAATTATTGTTTAAGTTCTATGTATCTGCCACCGGGAATCTGCCCATTTGTAGATTTAATGAATACAATACAATACAAGTTACAGACAGGGTAATAAAACCCAGAACTCTGCAGTTGACAAAGTCTTGTACTATCACAATTATCGGTTGTAGGTGGGGTGAATTCCCCTCCCAGATTCCTGAAGTGGATGCTTGTCATTGGCGATGAATTATCCACGTCACCGATGTAAATACCTGGAGTGGGGACTAGTTTTTAAAAGAAGAACTCCGATGGATATTTGGATGATTCAGAAGAAAAGGGATAAACAATGGAGAGAGTGAGATTCAGAAGAAAGAAAGGCAGAAAGTGAGGACGAGTGCAGGAGTGAGAACTGTTTTAGAATTGTTACCTTAGTACTGACTTGGATGATACAAGCTGGGATATATCTTAGTCTCGTCGTCGTTTGAAAAGGAGCTAATTTTCTACGCTTATTGTGAAACGATTGTGAAACTTGACAGCATAGGGTCGCCTTGGCTACCAGCTTCTCTGGATCACGGAGGGAGAAGTGATAACTGGCTCTTCGTATCGACACATCAGAAAAATCTCCTCACCGTCTCACCATCCCGTCTTAATTCAATCAGAATGCTGGTAAATTAATCATTAGAGAATGATTTAATTACCCACTACCTAGATGTTACAACAGCCTTCTTGAATGGAGACATTCATGATAATACTTTTATGGAAATTCCAGACTACTTGGAAGAAGTACTCGAAGACATCGTTCAAAATCCAGAAAAACCTGAAACAGAAACACTGAAAATTGCAACAAAAAATGGCAGTCATAATTATTAAAGAATGGCCCGAAAGTCTGTCATTTACAAGAACCCATATATAGACTGAAGCAGGCTAGACGATAGGACGAGAAATTAACCGAACAGTTAAAAAAGTTAGGCTTTTGTCCATTTCATTATGATCCTTGCATTTTTATTCAAAGGGTCAAAACAATACTTGCAATTATTGCAGTCTACGTTGATGATTTACTAATTGCGGCCAAGCCGGAAGCAGTGGTTGATGATGTGAAAAGGCAACTAAAGAATTATTTTAGCATGCGAGACTTTGGAGAATTAAAATTCTGCTTGGGCATTGAGTTCATCCACACCGAGATCGAGGGGAATAGACAAACGAATTACACCCACAATGTATTAAGAAAATTCGACACTCACACATCTTACCAACACGACTCTAAGTTGAAACCCTTAATAATAAGAAATTTCCCTATCAACAACTAATCAGTTCGTTGATGCGTCTCGCTGTCCGAACTCGGACACGCAACAAGCAAGCTGTCAAAATTCAACTCATGTTATAACGAAGAAATCTGTATGTCTGCCAAACGAGTATTAAGATATCTTCAGGATACCATCGAAGTCGGAATGATGTTCGAAAACCCCGGAAAACCTTTAATTGGCTACGCAGGTGCAGACTGTGGTGAATGTGCTAACGATCGAAGTTCATTCATAATGGCTCAAGGAGCAGTCAGTTGGGAATCACGTTAACAACGATCGGTAGCTACTTCAACATGCAACGCTGAGTACGTGACATTAAGGGAAACAAGCAGAGAGGCAATCCACCTGCGAAGACTCATCGAAGAAATCAACGGTCAACTTTCAGTCAATACAGTTGTCTACAGTGATAACAAAGGGGCAGTAATAATGCTAAGAAATCCTGTTCGTCATTCAAAATCTAAGCACATCGATGTCCGTCACCACTTCATTTGTGAAAAGGTCGAAGAGGGACAAATCGACGTTAAGTATACGCCAACCGAACATAAGCTGACAGATATCTGAAGGAAAGGACTGTCAAAGACTAAGATATGTGTGAAAAAATCGAAATGGTCGTCCTCGAGGGTAAGACTTGGAGCGTGCGTGTGAATGACTGGAAGTGACAATGTATCTTTGTATTATTTTGTATATAACCACTGCGTCTTGAATATCGCTGAAGTGTAAACATTGCGTATTTCCTACAAGAGGAATAGTGGCAAAGAAAAACGTTTATATAACAAATAAAATATACTTTTACCTTAGCTATAAATATTTGATGTGATACCTTACAGAATGTAGATTCTGTATGTATATGCCATGTTTTCATGAAAATTTAATTTCCCGTAGAGTGGCCACGTTACCCACTCTTCCCCTATAAGTCATTCAAACATTTAAATAATGAATGCCAAACACAACTGTTGTCAATGTTAAGGAACCCCCATACGTAAACCAATAAATTTTGTCTCCTCCCTCCTAACCCTTTTTGTTTCATTCTTCAGGAATTATTAATCGGGAACAGATGTATGTTCTATCAGTAAGCAGCACATTATTACGCTTTATGACATATCGCTCAGTAATTCACCGCGATGCCTACTATTTCACACGCTTGATAACCAAAAATTATGTAACAATAAATTTACTCTATGTTTAAAGAAAATTGAGCTCATGCAAGAAGTTATAGACATCCTGATGATGGAAAACAGCAATATAGGTGACCATTGTGATAATATCTGATAATTTAACAATGAAAAAGGATATGATAGCGGCATAATCCAAATCCAATTTCTTAAAACTTTCGTAATCTAATCACGAAAAAATGCTAGTTGAAGATATGCAGTTCCTTACTAGCCAATATTTCCTTTATGTGTATTCTCGCATGTGGTTTCTGCAAATTAAATATTTACCTAACCATCTCAGATTATACAATTGAAAAGGCCGCTGCGGGAGTTTTCTCGCAGGCGCTTCAGCCCAGAGTGACTGCGGGGCTCACCTGATCATGTCGGGAATGCCTCGCACTCTCTCTGGGTACTTTTTATCAAAGTTCTCATATGCCGAGACACCTTCACCTATTTTAGGAGGTATATGTACTGGGGTCAAAGACCTTGGGCATATGGCAAGAGCTGTCCGCTAATCCCATTGGATCAGTCAGCCAACTGCCTCCTGAAACTGGTGGAGACACGGAGAAGGGAATGCTGCGACCCCACAGCAGACTCGTCTCCCGTCATTCGGAAGGGCGTGAGAATAGTTCCCAATGCCCGACCTACCTGATGCAGGTTTTCTAGGGTTTTCCCTGCATCTCTTTAGGTGAAACATCGGGTAGGATCCTTAAACCACAGCCCGGGGGCCCTAGTTAACCCTTGGCTACCTTGCTCTACCTTCCGCATCCCCCCTTTTCAATTCCCTTCCTATGCTAGTAAAGGGGAGTTGCCTGTTTCAGGATTACCCTCATGTAGCCTGTTAACCAAAAAAAAAATATACAATTGAAAAAAGTATAAAACAAATCTTGTACATTCCTCCAGTTTTTTTTGGGGAGAGGAGATTGATTTGTGTATCAATTGTTGTCATGAATGAAATCTGTTCTTTTATTTTTAACCAAATACTTAAGGCGAGACAAAGTTACAAACCCTGGTGTTAGAGATATGGTGTAAATAATATGTGAATTACGTACTTTTATAAATACTATTTTCAAGAGAAAGTATTCAATTAATTCGTTACATAATCCGTTAAATTTTTTTATTAAGTAATTCTGTTAAATGACTTTAATATTTTGCAGTTATATTATACGTAAGAGCACAGATGGCGCACCAATCTCATCCGATGATAGAAAGGATATTGAGAAAAAGAGATGTTTTGGTACCCATAAAAAGTTCCGTGAAAATTTACAATATCTCCTTTTTTGAGTTAACTCCTTCTTGAACTGAGCTATTCAATTTATTTATAAAATAAATATGTTTACAGTTCCCATTTGTTATATTTAATAAAATTTGAGAAGGGCGTGGTTATTACACAACAAAAGATGTTAAATAATTACTTTAGGAAGATATAATGTAAAGTTTTTCTCTCGTAGACTTTGTCCTTCAGGTAGGCCCAATCTGATTTTCTGGCGATCTGCTTCTCACGTGACAAGTGTCATCTTTCCCCTCCCTTCCTATAGTGTTCATGCCCATCATTACTAGTCATTTTTTAGAAATAGTAATAATAGAAAATAAACGTAATGTATGTCAAATGTTTTATTTTTCAATAGAAATACTAAGCTTTTTTGCAATAAATATCGATTTTATTTAAAAAATAATAGTCCATTTCTTTCCAGATATTTTATTTCCAATCATTACCTTACACCTTGACACATTAATTATCCACGTAGTCTCAATCTTTAATTAGAGTCTTGTTATTATGAGAAATAAGTTTCTGAGTTATTTTGTCATAGACGGTCGACCAAACCGGGACTCATTGTGCTCTGTTTTATAACATTCCTTAAACTGTTTACCCCACTTCCTCACCATCCTTCACTCGTTATTGCTTTCCCATACACCTCACACAATTGCTAGTTAATGTTTGCTATGGTATCATTTTTTGAACTGAAGAAACGATTCACTGATCTGACTTCACATTTGGTTCATCTTCAATTGTTTTCAACATTTAGAAACGCTCTTACAAAGATGTATTGAATTTGGAGAAATAGTAAAATAACTGCCACCGCATTTAAGACAAAATATTGAATTATTTAAAAAACACTTATATTAAACATAATTTGATTGTTAAAAAAAATAACATATTTAAGTGCAGTGGTTTTACATAGACGATCCTTCTTCCGAAAAATGAAATGGAAATGATTTTTAATGAACTCCTATGTTGTTATTGGATGAATATTATATTTAAAACACAAAACTATTATAGATATAATTTTGTTATAAAAAGAATATTCATATGTTGACAAATTGTATAGATTTTTTTATTTATAAATTGCAAAACTGTTTTGTGGAAAAATATGACTCTAACTGTACAGTTCAGGAGAATTAGCTAGTCGTGTGTCAAGACGATGTGCAGTGGACAGTTCCGCCAATATTGTAGAGGGGGTAAATAACAGCTCACTTTTACTCCGCTGTTTGTTAAGGCAAGTTGGAATGTAAAAGCAATTCTGAAAATATTGATGATAGAAAATATATTGCTGTCAGTTCAGGATATGTTGTACGTCAAGAAACGCTCCCTTAAAATGTAATAGATAACAAGTATAGCGTGTGTTAAAAAGATGTCGCAGTTTCCATATCCCGTTTATATAAATACTGTTCATAAAAATAATGTTCTTAGCAATGATAGTAGCGTTTCGCCAGGCCACTTGGAGTGGTAGTACCTCCTCAAACGACTATACTCCCCTTTTCCTTTCTCTAATGCGCATTTAAACATGCCATGTAGAATCTCACGAACAGTACTATATTTTTTCCGCTTCCTATTTCTAAGTCTGGAATGTTGTCTGTCTCCTTCCTTTTCTCTCTCCCTCCTCCACTCTGGTTTACTCTTCCTCCAGGATGAGTTGTTTCTGTGCGTGTTCGTAATTGTATTGAATCCAAATTATTCTTTCATCATTGACTGAATTATTTGAATAAATTTATTTCAATAAATTTTAATTTTTTTCCTGATTTAGTCTCTACATAAATCGCTATTTTTTATATTTTAGTACTTGACCACTATGAATTTTTGCTAATATATTCTACCGAAAAATGGAGAGAGAAATGTAAATTAAATTAAAATAAAAAAGAATGCATTGATTTCCGTAATCATGACTTCTTATCTATTTATTATTTCTCGTACTTTTTGCATTATTTTCGTATGCTTTTAGCATATACTGCTTTTTATGCATAATACTATTTATGCGTTGAACTTCATATTTTAAAGTATAGGAATTTTAAATTGTGTATTTTCCCGTGTAATATACTTAGAGATGTAAATTATATTTTGTTAACTTATTTTATACGTCCTAGGCTGAAGGGAAGTCAAAATTGTAAGGTATGTTTACTTGAAAGCTGGCTTATTTCTTATCTCCTCTCTTCTACCTTTAATTACACAGGTCTGAAAATTGGCACTTGTTTATTATTTTTACCGTTTCTGGTGTTAGCTATATTTTTGACAATTTTGACGTCATTTTAAAAAAATTTTCATCAAGATAGATTTTTCCCCAAAGTAAAATTGAAAATCTAGACAAAAACAGCAAACATGTAGGAAAATAGTATAAATTTAAACTAAAATATGTATCACACCATGTTTTCTCATTTATTTTCATGTCATAAAATACTATATGTAAATAATTTAAAAAATCTGTATAATATTGTAATGATTAGGGAGGGGGTATTATTTTAATTATTTTAAATTAATTTACTTTAGGATATAATGAATAAATTTATTTATATAAAAGAAAACACAATTTTTAAAGGGGGTCCTAAGCGAAGATTACAAATACGTAATAAATTAGGAACTCGTATTGTTTTTATGTGCGTCTTAGTGCAGATTACCATGCGACTGGACTTCTTTCTTCCATCTTCATTGAGGTTGAGCCAGAAGCTGCCGGAAAACTCAGCTTTTTCCTCCTTTCTCCCTCGTAGTTTTCCTCGTCGTTAACACCTTACTCCTTTGCTGTTTCCTCGAATTTCTCACACCATACTGTTGCTTCCTCGACTTGTCAAACTATGCTCTCCTCTGCTTCCTCCCCTTGTCAATATCTCACCTCAACTGTTCCACTGCTTTCTTGACTGAACAAAACATACTATACTTCTGCGCTGCTTCCTAGACTGCTTTCATACTTTATATTGTCCATTTACCGGGTTTCACTTTCGCAGCTAACATCCGTATAAGCCCCCTCCCAAGGGGTAACACTATCTCACGTGACGTTTTCCTGACAATCCTCGTGAGTTCTCCGTCAAGTGCGGGAGATTTTTCATGAAGGTGAACTCTCCCTCAGTCAAAAACAAGTATTAAAAGCCCGCAGACAGGTATATGTCTGAGTCGCCAGCCCGGCGACGGGAAAACCCCCTTTTTCCTGTCCAGCGAGATGTTCTTATGAAATTTTATTTAATTTAAAATTCCATAAATTGGAATTAATATTGGGGCCTACTGCGTAACAATATCCACATTTTCCCTGGAAGCTTTCTTCCGAGCTTTTCCTCTTCTGCGCCGCTTATGGCATTTCTCTGCGTAGCTTGCCATCCTTGGTATCTCCGCTCCATTCCCTTTCGTGTCCTGGTAAAATCTTTTTCCTGGAACTTCATTCACTGTACCAAGATTTTCGGTAAATAGTCCAGATGTGAGTTGAAGAAGCGCAGTTTTAAACTAATTGAGCATCCCAGCTCAAACTTCTCAGCATGTTATCTCCGAATCTTTTCAAGTTTGAACATTTGTTACAAATTCTTTGAAGTTATTCCATTGTTTTTTCAACGTCTTCCATTATGTTTTCAAAAGTTTCGTCCTTATAAACTTTCAAATGTTAGAACCTCCTTCGCTTTGCTAAGGATCACTCTTTCGCGGTCTACCAATGCCTCAAAGTAAAATAATTTTATTCTATCTATAGTGTTCTTCAGGGCCACTCTTTCTGGAACCCGTGCTTAGCTTCGTCATTGCTATCCCATTCACAAAGGAAACACGGCTATTAAGTGTAGCTACCTTGTTGCCTGAGTATCATACAAATTACTTTCAGGTCCACTCAAATTCCTTGTAGTTAATTTGGCTAATATCAAAGAGAATTTGACATACTTCTGAAATGAGCTCTGTGTCCAACCCGTATAGAGGCGTATTTGTTGCAATTGTAGTGTTAAACAGCTTTTAAAATTCTTTAGGATGAGTCAGTGAGTATTCTGTGGTCATAAGCCTTAATCTATCAATCCGCTTTTTTTGGAAAAATCTTTCGTGGTGTAATTATTTTGTATTTTTCTCGTACTCAGTGCCTAACCATATACAAAAAACACCCTTCATTACTCAGATTTTTTGCATAGACCTGTGTTATTTATTGTTTATCTCGTTATTTTAATAAATACAGACAATTGTGCTCTATATATGTAGATTTAGGGCAGCTGACAAACAAATAAAGCTTGTTAAATTTTTTATACAGTTTACAAGAAGAGTAGTTCTTAGCTTTCAATAATAAAATCTCGTGTACGCATGTCAATTTTCTGATGTTAAAACACTATATATGTAGATTTATAACAGCAGACAAACAAATAAAGCGCATTAAATAATAGATTATCAAGTATACAATTATAGAAGTATTAGACTTCAATAATAAAATCTCGTGTACGCATCGCACTTTTATGATGTTAAAACATGTTGAGATATTTTACATTATGAATTTCACAAGTGACTTATAATGTTAAGTACAAAAAAGATTATATACATTCGGAATATAATAAAATAATTACACTGCAATGCACAAATCGCCACTCAATTTAAAAGATTAAAAGTGATTTTATGGATTCTACGTAAGTAAGTTACTGGGACAATCGAAATCAATACTTCGGCTTATACTCGTGTTCCTAATGCAGTAATCGAAGCCAAGAAATGACCCTTGGAATCATTTATGGTGATGAGGTTCAATTACCGGGTAAAAGCCTGAGACGGTTTGTTTGAAAACTAAGGCCAAGGTCGATTTCGCGGACATCGATCTATCGAAGAATGTTATTGCAAGGTGCTATGGAGACCACAAAATAAACTGATGATTCAGAAAAATTAAAATGGCAATAAACAACTATTAGCAAAACAACTTAAATTAGCAGTGCACAGGAAAAGTTTAAAGATAATATAATGAAATTATTACCGGGCAATTGTGTGTAAAATATGTAATGACATGCCCCCGTTTTGGCATCAAACATGCATTGATTCTACTTAAGCCACTAAGTATATTGACGTTTGGGCGCTACAAACTGTAATATTCTTATTTCCATTTATTGTCAATCAGCAACAAATTTGTTTCTCAGAGTTTTGGTGGGTAATCCTCTGCTTACTTCAAATTAAAATCCCGGTATTGCTTAAATGAGTCTTCAAACTGCACTGATGTTTCGTTATTGGATGCTTCGTTCTCTCTCTCTCTTGTTTTCGAGGTTCTCACAAGTTGAGGCTCCACAAGGGTCTTTCGGGCGATGAGTGTTCCGAGGTTGCAGACCTTGGGCATACGGTATACGGTAAGAATTGATTGAAAGAACTAGTGTAGAGACTAAGAAGGCAACAGCAAACAACTCTACCGTCATAGTACCCAATACCCAGACCTACCTCATGTCCCCTACATTGAAGCGGTAAAGCAAAAATAATATAGTTCTTTTTATATTCGCGTACAGCAGGACGAAAAGCGAGGGTGGTTTGGTTGGGGCCGAGTAGGCGGAAAACGTCGCCGTTTACGACATTATTTATTGCCTGGAGTGTATTGTATTTGGACAGTTGGTCCCAGGAACTGTCCTGAGAAAGGCGGCGTGAGAGAGCAGTGGCTGAAGAAGCAACATGTGTAAAAGTTAAATTCTTCACGTTTCGAGAAAGGAGATTCATTTGGTGGGAGTACAGAAAATAAAAAGATAACATTTGAAGCTGATTTCATCTGAAGAAGAGGTGCTAGGGGATCCAGCAAAGGAACATCCGGTAACGGCAAAAGAAGAACGACGTCACAAGGCGGAACATTCGGTGACGACATTTTTAACCGAATTTTCCAATAAAGCCATTCTCGTTTGATTCGCGATTCTTTTTATTTCACTTATATCGTTTTGTCACCCGCGTTCCCGGGAGCAGCCGTTTACTGAAACTTTTAATTTGAGTTATATTTCTTTTGTCAAGTTTATATTGTAATACCACAGTTTCGATCTTTATTACCGTCATAATTAAATTGAATATATTAAAATTAAATATGCATTTTTTATTTTATTTAAAAATTCACTGTCATAATAATATATTTGTTGGTGTATTGTATTGTATTTCACATCACTACAGGTGGGCATTTGCCCGGTGGCAGTATAATAAAATTAGAACATATTTAGTAAATTAAGTACAAAGATAAATTACAGAAAAAGAAAAATTAAAATTACAATTATAAAATATTTCCCTTCCCTTTTTTACAAAATAAGTAACAAGACTAACGCCACCATGGGTTTACCCGAACCTTTCTCAGGTGAATACTGTGAAGATCCTTAAGTTATATACCGGAGTCCCTAGTCAACCCTTGTCTGCATTCCCTTCCAATGCTATTAAAGAGGTGTTGCTAGTTTCTGGATCATCGTCGAGTAGCCTGTTACCAAAAAAGATCCTTATTTATGTGGACATAGGAATGTGCTATTTTTGTTGTAATAAATACAAGTCAAGAAGTATATCATTATTCTACACAATATTTTAATTTATTTTCTCTCCAGTCTACAGTTACGTCCGGTAACTAAATAAGACAAAGGTAATTCATCTCTTCTAGTTGGGAGTGAGTTGAGTCTGGCACTGATTGTATCGTCAGTTAGTTAATTATTGTGTACTGTCGAGTGAATTTTTATAATTTGTTTTTTCAATTACACTACAAACTATAAATGAACAATTGATAAATAAATTAAATATTAATTAAAAATAATAAAAACTACTTCCTAAAATGCAAAAAAAGGAAGTGTATATTTACAGAAGAATTAAGAAAATATAATCCCTTTTTGAAAAAATGTTTTTGGACATAAAGTAAAATGTGAACAGTTCTCATCAGAATTTTCGGTGGCTCATGGTGGTCGTTAAGACATAAAAAATCATTTAAAATGTGCTAAGTATAAGGCTGGAAGAATGACAAGAATGGAAAAATGTTGACCGGATCAGAGACTCGAACCTCGGATCTCCGTTTTCGGGGTTCGAGTCTCTGTTCCGGTAGACATTTTTCCATTCTTGTCTTTCTTCTAAAAAGATCGATATACTCCTGCTTGAGCTTCAGGTGAAAGCATTTCTACTTCTTTAACATAAGGCTAGTTTAATAACGGCAGGAACTTCCTCTAAGATATTATCAAATTTCAATAATGCATCAGCAAGACATAATAGCTGCTAAAGAAGTTAAGAAGGTTATGTTATGATTGTCTGGTTGATAAACACTATTATATATTAGCAGTTATGTAATATATTATAGTTTTTTTCATATTTGAAATTATATCGAAATATGATTTATAATTCGACTTGACAATAAATGATTTCCTGATTTTTTCCTTCAGTTTATGTATATTTTAACGTCTCCTTCCATGAAAAAAACATACGGACACCCGTGTTATGAGTTATAAACAAATTATCAATTTTGTCCCGGTTTCGAAAAAGAATTATGGTACGTCTACTAATATGTGACACGCATGATGCAGGAAACGATACTGCAGATAATGTGTAGTTTTCAGAGTATGTTCAGTGAGTGAATACATACTCCACGGAACATCATGAAACGTCAGAGTAGGCTTCTCACTCTACTAATCGTCTTCTTCTCCATTACCTCGGCAGCCTCAAAAGTTATCACTTTAAATATGATTATCTGATGTAGACCATCAACATAATTGGACTAATACTTTTGGAGAGACTGCAGACAATACACAGTCGTCAATTGTTAAATTAGAGCAATGCGAATTACAAACAATGCTGATGTAGATAACTATCGATACACACTCGTAAAAGGTTGTGATGGATTGATGTGCTACACGACCAACGACACGAGTTAGTGTAGGTAATGGCCGTTATCGTCGATAGAGATCGCTGCAGCAACGTACAAGCTCTTTTACTCTCTCGCTCTCTCTCCTTTTAGTAGACGCTACGAAAGTATAATTTAACGGTTCATTACAACTGATGCAACATACGCCTAAGCATATCGCTAATCCAGAGCCAAAGATATTGTGTAAAATATGTTATGAATTATGGCGGTACGTTTAAAGATTTTTTGTGCAAAATAATTCAATAAGTAGTTTTCTAGCAAAGAACATTGTTATGTGATAAATAATTGCACTACAAAACGTTTCTGAAAATTTTATGGTGTTAAGGAAATTATAGGACAGCCTTTAAAAAAAACATCAAGCTCAATCTGAACACGTAAGCAAAAAATAAGAGCACTAATTTAAATTATTTTTCGTATAACTAGTTACAATATCTGAATCAATAAATAGTAAACCAGTCTATAAGACAGACTTTATTCCGCTTGCGCGACATCCGCATAGCCTTCAAACTTCTTAATTTTTTGTTTCCATTTTGATTCACATCAGATGAGATCCTAAATTCAGGCACGTAAAATAATGTACGAACAACTGTTAATAAAGTTTATATTCAAATTTTCCGATTTATAAACTGTTTTACTAATTATTTTTCTTATGTTCAATCAAGTAATTTCATGCTTAGCAATACATATATAAAACTGACTGCAATATCCATCAGTTCTTCCATAAGGGACTTCTTCAATAAATGCTTAACACTTAATAATTCATAGTATGCATTGGACCATCCACCTGTCACATGACTTTGAAAACATGATGAAACTCGTGTGAGTTTCAGCACTTTTTACAGTGTCATAAGACGCGCAGGATTTGCTATAATTTGAAGAAATACCAAATTGATTTTCATCGAAATTTCTGATAATTTATTTAACAAAAAGTGAAGCAGTCACTCTCACCAGAACAAAAAATAAAGTATTATAGAATGTAGACTTTCCTGGTGGATAGACTGAATAAGAAGTTCTCGGGATTTCACCCGGGTTATATCAATTGTAAAATACATAATACGTACTGAAGACGATGGTATTTTACAAATGACATTCCAAAAAGAGGATTGAGTCCATCTTTGGAAGATTTAGGATCATTTCTTTCCTACCTTTCAAACCAAATATATCCTACGCCAATAATCTTCTCTTCGACTTCATATTTGTTCCTTAAACCATTCTTCAGATTGATGAAATTTTGGCGTATTGTAGTTCTCGCCCCCGAGAGTTTCTGTCGATGTTTTGAAGATTTAGGTTCCTTACTTTCCACTTTGAAGTTAAAATAGTCATATAGACGTTGCACGTAACCTGTCAAACGTGATATTTAAATTGCTGATTAGCGTGGAATAATGATAAAGATTTACAAACATTTTATTTAAGTAATAATACATTTTAATTAGTAAGTGATAACGAAAATGTTTTTTAAGTCGCAATGCACATGATTCCAAATTACGATTCTGGTTTCCAAAACGGAATTTCTGTAACTAAACGTCATTTTTCAGCTCCTTCGCGAAAAAAATTAATTACTTAAATAAAATGTTATTTTACGCTAATAACTGTATAATCATAATGATATTTTAATTACTTTATAAATATGAAAAATGTTTAGTAACTCACATTGTAAATATATTATCTAAAGTCATTGGCAATAAAAAATTTTATTTTTAATCGTAGACATGTACATGTATACATAATGTTCCTTCCTTCACCCCTTTCAGGCCAAAGACATAAAACAGGATACATTATTATTATTATTATTTGGGTAACAGGCTACATGAGGGTGATCTTGAAACAGGAAACTCCCCTTTAATAACATAGGAAGGGAATTGAAAAAGGGAGACATGGAAGGTAGAGAAAGGTAGCCAAGGGTTGACTAGGGCCCCCGAACTATAGTTTAAGGATAAACCCAGTGTTTCACCTAAAGATATGCAAAGAAAACCCTATAAAACCTGCATCAGATTGGGCTATTTAGTACTTATCTCACGCCCTTCCGAATGACGGGTGACGAGTTTGCTGTGGGGTCGCAGCATTCCCTTCTCCGTGTCTTCACCAGTTTTGGGAAGCAGTTGGCCGACTGATCCAATGGGATCAATGGACAGCTCTTTCCGTATGCCCAAGGACATCAGGACATACACCTCCTAAAATAGGTGAAGGTTCTTCGGCACGTGAGAACTTTAAAAAAAATAAGAGAGAGTACGAGACATCCCCAACATAGTTAGGTTAGCCACGGAGCCTATCCAGGGAGAAATGCTTCCGAGAGAAAACTCCCACAGGCTTCCTTCAGGAAGCGGTACGTTTATCAACAGCTTGCGATTGTAAGTGCGTCGGCGCACAAAACAATTAAAAGGTATCATAACTTAAATAAAGTGTTAATCATATTTAACTGTCCTTTCACATTTGACCGGCTACGTTGAAGAAAACACTGTATTTCAAGCTAATCAGACCGATCTGTCGAACGTAATATAGACTTAATTTTAACTAAAATTTTATTCAAGTACTGATTTAATTCGTTAATAAATATGCCAAGTGTTTTATAAGTAACAGGGCAGATGATTATGGTACGTTATATAAAAGCACCCAAATTTATTATTTGAGGAGATATATATGTATCTACAACAATTATTTCACGCTAATCAGACCGAAGAGATGGTTGAAGCAAGTATCTTCTGCTTATAAATATAATTAATTGCTTTTGTGTATTTTTTGTATGTATATGCTTATTTATGGCATCAGCAGATTTCTTGACTGCAATAAAGTAGCGAGGTCTAGGCGGTGGTTATGACGTTAGAAACTAAGGGGCGTGAAAACGTAAATTCAGAAAACTATGACCCTCTCGCTGATGGTTTAATCTCGTACTGGCAAAGAGATTACGGTAATGTAAATGAATTCCAGGGCATCATCGGACACCCAGCTAGTATCTTGTATAATAAAGTTGTAACTGTTTCCATGCACTGAGATTGGAGGTAGAACTTATAAGTTCACTTCTACATTTTCACGTAAGTTACCTATGGGAACCTGTTTCCTATCTTCGGACATTCTGGGAGAACTGAGCCAGTGTGGAGATTGCTAGATGGCGTAGCAGTCGATGGTAACAAGCAGCGGCCTATAAAACAAAAGTCCTGTCAGCAACACCCATGAAGCCTTGGAGGACCAGACACGTAGCAAGTATACCACAGAAAGTAGCGTATAGTACGAGGTTAATAATTTGCGGTACCCAATGTACTAAGGGACGCGGTACTTTGAGGTTCTTGAACTAGTTTATAATTCAGGGTCATTGAATCCCGGCTGTTTTATGGCCTTTAATGAGGATTAAATTTAAACAACACGGAATTTCTTACGTTTTTCCAATAGATGTTTGTTGGGTTTACTTTCCAACGTACGCGATCAATATAAGATCGGTATATGTCACTAGCCGGAGCATTCACATCCGTATATAATGTAAACAGTTTTCTTACAATATATTTAGTAGTATGCTCATGTTTGTAATTCATTAAATACATTTCGTTAATTTAAGCACCCATCCCATCAATAATGTGGTAAACAAATTTAAGAAGAAAAATAACGGTCAAAAGAAAATTAAGAGAGATAGCGGCATCGCCGTACTCTACACTAACTATGGCTATTTGTTCATAAATTATCTTCAACAAAGAATTTAACCTTAAGCCGTCATCAATTTAATGCTTAAAAACTGTTAAGGAAAAAGAAGCATAATGTTTAAAATTATGCCGACTTTAAATATGCACTGGATTGATCGATTTGTGGCAATAAAATAGTTTCGCGTTGAATTTGATGGTGCGTGTGCCAATGGTTAATATTGAAAAAATTGAAACGAGTTTACTGTCGGGAACAAAACTTCATCAACAACTTTTGCGTCAGTTTCCAGAAATTTCCCAAATATCGGTGGTAGGTGGGGTGAATGCCCTGCCCAGATTCACTGCGTGGCTAGTTTGGATTGGAAGAGGAATATGCCCCCACCACTGAAGTAAATAGCGTACTCGAGGGGGGTAATTTTTGAAAAAGAAGATGAGATAGAAATGCTACGGCGTTAGAGTTGGAAATTGTTTTTAAAAGAAAGAAGCCTAAATGCGTAAGGATGAAATTGTATTTTATGTAGCTTTTGGTTAGACATTTTAGGTTGGTGTTGATTTAGATATACAGGCGAGCAGAAAGAGGAGTCTAATTCTTGGACTCTCTTTAAGGAGCAATGTGCTCGTTTGCAAAGTGGAAGTGGAGAGACATATTTGATTATTTTTTCAATTTCTCACCTACCTCCAATTCAGCGACGGGATTTATATTTTAAAGTCTGTTTTTATGTGAAGACTAAACATAAGATAAATTCTTACAGCACTAAATATTTAGATCTACCATTGAAATAAATATAAATATTTGTACATATTTACTTTAAGAAGGTAAAATGTGTTGTATTTCTCTTATTGTAAATTATTATTTTTTAAGGCGGCATATTTTTTAATAAATTGTAAATAAATGTATTGCCGACCTCCTGTGGTGTAGTGGCTAGCGTTGCTGTTTCGCAACCCCGGGGTCACAGGTTCGAATCCTGGCATGGGCTTGGAAGGTTGTGCCTTCATGGTCGCGAAGACCGGGATTAAGACTGCTGATCACTTGCCACTCCAAATTCGGAATGTGTCATGCAAGATGGCAGTCCGCAGTCGCCGAGTCACTCAATTGGCTGAAGAGGCACATGAGAAAAAGAAATAAACGTATTATTAGCTTTAAGTTTTAAAAAATTATTCTTACCTTTTGAACTATATTGCACTTTCCTATTTACTACAAATTAATAATAACGTCGTCATCCTTAAAATATGACTTATTGGATTTTATAATTAAATTTGGAACAAAATGTGCTTAATTTGCATCAAATTTCATATTTCTCTTTTTGAAATTTCGTTTCTTATTCATTTACATTAATTATTTTGACAGCTGATTTTCGGTGGCGTTGAGCTGTGACGGTAATATATTAGTGTTGCAGATGAACCCAAGCACGATCAGGCAGTGGCTCCGCGGAGGCGATATCGAGAAGCTGGAGCAGGCGGTTCTGGAGGGCCATGGTCACAGGCTTGTGGGCGAGTACAGTCCCGACGCCAAAGCTCGGACTTTCCTCAAGACAGTGCCTGCATACATGGTAACAACACTCAACACTCACTGCAATACTGACCACTTGTAATTGTTGTAATTACGCAGTTGTTCTCACAAGTGTGAAGGATTTCGTCAACACTTTACAGAGTGGTGATTTCAATCTCACTTCTTGCGCTGCAGTGTAAACATACTTTCTAAATAATTATAGAGGTTATTTTTTCATTTTAAATAAAATAAAATAAATTTAATCTAAATTTTACGAGAGGGGGGAACTTGAGGTTTTGTTTCCCTTACAGGTAAACAGCCGTCGGTTGGAGTAATCTGAGGTCCCAATATTTTGTCACGTTTAGACGTTACCACGTCTAGTGCGTATCATTTTTGGACTTGTCGGGCAGAAGTGTAAACTCCGGATTCGTGAACTAGAAAATTTAAGAATGTTTCCTATTGGCCAAAATTTGAGTCGGAAATGGGTGGTCATAGGTTTTGTAGTTAGTGAAAGATTGAGTAGAGACGAGTTTATGAGTTGTCATAGAGATGGAGAGATGAGAGTAGTAGGAGTAGTAGGGAAGTGATGTGAAGTTGTAGAGCGATCGTTGAACGGGATTTGGAGAGTGGTTGTTGATTGGACGGAAAAGCCAAGCGGTCAGTAGAGACTGAAAGACCAGCAGTAGGACCCAATTTCAGAAGCGGCCACTTCAATGTCTTCAATGGTACCAAAAGTTCCAGCTGGATGCACTTATGAGTTCCGTTGTCGCTAACGTACCATAAGACCCTGAGGCCGTCTACTGAGAGCCACAGTAGCAAATGCCACCATTGTTCAGAACATAAATACCAAGGTATTTAAGCCCATCATCACCTGGGAAACAATAAAATTGCTTCCAATTTTAATTTCTTAAGTAAATTCATTTTCCAATATATATATATATATATTAAAGAGTAAGGAGATAAGTTTTATTTTATTTCAGTTTTGTTTTATAGTGTTAAATAATTTTAAAATTATAAAACCTTCTTATTATTTATTCTACCTGTTCATTTCATTTGAAGTAGAACACAAATCCCATTAAACGTTGTTATTTCATTGTCGTTCACTCTTCCCGTCCAATCCAGAATAATATAAGATATCATGTTATTCATATTGTATTCTGTAACTCAATACAACAAATTAGTTCGGATTGTTTCAAGTTCTCATAAAAGTTTGATTCGACTATAGAGACGACAAAACAGAAAACGGATATGTAATTATTAAAATTTTATCCCACCGATGTTTAACATTGACCTCTAAGTGTTTATTGAACGTCCTCCTAACTTATTTAAGGTACTCTATGCTTTCATTGATTTTTCTAGTGCCCTGACATTTGTAGGAAAACTTATGAGATGAAAATAGTCTTTGATGAATGTGACCTATATTCCTCTTCTTCCTAGTTGAGTCTATAAAATTTTGCTCGAAGTTTCGATCATGTTTGTCAAATTTTAAATATGGCTTCTCTTTCTCCAATTGCTCTTTTCCCACGTTTAAATTTACTAGATAGGATCCCCAATATACAGAGTGAAACAGAACTCCACCGAAAAACATTTAGAGATTGTTCAGGGATACCACCTGAGTGTTTTGGCATAAGTGGCGTACAATTTGCCCAAAGTGACGGTTTCAGGTACTGTGGAGCTGCTTTCATGGTAAAACTAACGGAAGTTAACATTAAATGCCCATTCTTTGATTCACACCTTCTTTTTTCCACTTCTTCTATGCAATCTAATACAATTGATATCAGTTATTCTAATAGAGGAATCGATAGTCCACGAGACTGCTGAGTGCTTACCTGTTGTCTACTGCTCAATCTTTGCTGCCGTCCAATGGTTTCCCAATTCTCTTCTTGCTATGTTGTTTGTTTTTAGTTACCCAAACGAAGTATACGTTTAGCAAAATCATTGCTGGCGGACTGCTTGAATTTGAGCGCGCAACGACCGGATTCGCAAACTTCAAGACTAATTAAGTCGGAAATGGCACAACGTAGCTAAGTTTGTTCTCAACAATTATTTTACACTACAACCTACTCTGAATCAGATTTGCAAGCTTATCGTAGCTTTTCTGACTACTCTATATATTGTAACGGCGACCACATCTTCTTCTTCCAATGGCTCAACAGCCCTCTTGAGGGCTTAGGCCTACCGAGGCGGCTGCGGACTGTCATCTGGGTTGATACATTCCGAATTTGGGGTGATACGGGAGCCCATACCTACATCGACGAAAATGTTACGACTCCCGCCGATTCCTCGATGATTTTAAATGGTAAATATAGGGTTACTAAAATAAAACAAAGTAATTTACACAATATTTTATGATTTAATATAAAAAAAATTATTTACAAGTCAAAGATTACCGTTGACCTAGAGGAGCTTGAATAGGTGCACCCCCGAGAAGGTAAGATGAGACTTGCTACAATCTCCCCCAAAAGGTGAAGAGTAGAAGACCTCTCTGTTAGTCCATATATTTCAGATGGAGGGGAATGTGTTGCATTTACTGGACGAAGGATTTGGATCCAGTGTGTAGCGATTGACAGCAACAGGTAACGTGAGTTATCCTCTTGTCTGAGAGGTACTCCATGGCAAATAATTCATACAATCTTCAGCACGTCCAGGCACAAGGGCCAGAAGACGACTGAAGCAGGTTCAGACAATTCCTCTTGTTGACCGGACCGGGGACGCGACCCCAGGACCTCCAGCTTTCCGAGCGGGCACTCTACCACTGAACTAGTCCGAGTCTTACCTGAGCTTCGGCCCAACTGTCACTGTGCTGGATAGCGGCCTGGCTCACACTTGGGTTGGACTTGATGTTGCAGTGGCGTGAGCTCAAAAACCCACGGAGGCGGTGTTAGCATCCGAGTGCCTGATTATGAGAAACCTAACAAGAGGGAACAAACGAGGTCCAGTATTGAAGCCTCCAGCCCTTCGTTAAGGCAGCGGCAGTGAAAGCACTTCATTGTTGCGGATGGAATGCATTTGCAACAAGACGGTAAAAAACTCGGGTGTGGGAGCTGTTTGCGTAGTGATCCCTGAACTAGTCGTGACCTGACCGCTGGTCGGTCTCGTAAGTGGACATGAGCACCTTCAGCGAGGAGTTCTTGGACTCAGTACATCAAAGATGGACTTACACCCTGTGAAGCCTGTAATAGATATTAAATACGCGTGTTTAAAGTTTTAATGAAGTACATCTGTTTCCTGGCTTTTCTGCGTGTGGGAGGCGACTCGCACAAAAGGCTTGCCTTTCTTTTTGTATGCGAGAGGAGCCGATTCAGAAAAGGGATCACCCGCAGAAAATTGGGAATGACCGGTACCGGAAATCTCTGTGAAAAATTAGGGAGTTTCTGGCGTAAACGAAAGTACTGTGGAGAATTTGGAATGTTACGGAAGGATGCGTAACATATTAAGTTTTTAGGCCCTGCAAACTGAAATTTTTCCTATTGGCTACAATTGTCCAACAGCAAGCCAATAGAAGAATTTGGTGAACAGCAGCTAATTCGTGGGTTAAAATGTATGTAGCCACCCACCGAGCTTTTGTGAGAAGTTGAGATAGAAAAGCGAAGCATAAATTTATCAGGAGACCAGAGAAATAAGTTATTGGGAGACCGGAGAGAGAAATTATTGGGACACGGGAGGGGGATGAAGTTGGGAAACGGAAGTTATGATATGGAGAGTCCGGTCAATGATGATCGGAAACTAAGCTGGTAGCCGCCTGGAAGAAGAAAACGGGAGCCAGCCCAGACGGTGATGATTTTGTCGCAGCCACCACTCAACCATCATACGACGATGCAGGATGGAAGCAAATGCATTTTCGTCCGCGAGTATCGTAGTTTTGTTTTGATTTATAACGAGTTTCATATTTGTCAGGCCTATTGCCATAAGGGAACCAAATACGTTTCGACGTTCACCCCACTGAGAAACCTGAGTTAAAGTCTCATGCTAACTAATTGTTTATTTTATGATCTTATCTAGGAAACTTGTGAATATCTTTGATGATTTTATTAAGATTAAACTTAGAATTTTAAACTTAAACTGTTTTTTCCTTTTTAATATTTCCAGTTAAATAATATATCATATTATATTATAAATAAATAACTTCAATTAACCCAACCCAAAATATTTATTACAAGCCTGATGGCGTATACTGGGCAGATGCTGGTTCTCCAATTCAATAAATCACAGACAATCAATCAATTAATCTGTTCACCTTATGGGGTGCTATAAAACATGTCTTCTTACGACATATTAATAACCAAACGTTTCACCCACTATAGACAAGTGTACAGATCTCAGAAAATATAATCTTCTGGACCTTTTTTGTGTTGATGGCTACTATCATCTCTAAATATTAGGCACTTTTTCACATTATACATATTGTTGCACAATATATTCACGGCATAACAGTATCACTTTATTATATTTTAGAATATTGAAGCATGTCTTTGAGAACATGAGAGTAGGAAAATAGTGGCGTATATAGTATAATTATCTCCTTCTTTCGCATAAATTTGGATGTTAAGATTTAACGTATTCGAAAAAAATTATTCCATTACAACTTTTGACAGTTCTATCCTTCCTATATTATTGACGGTAAACAATATGTACTTATGAATAAATAGCTGGGGACCCGGCGTTCCCCGGGTATTTATTTATATTATCCCGGTACATTATTTAATTATTGGTCAACACAACTAAACCGGCATCGGAAAAGTCACAATATGAACCTCAAATATACTCCCAGTATCTCGATAAATTTCAAAATACCCCCAGTACAATAGAAGGAATAAATGTATTTTCAGTATTCTAACAGAATAATATTTTTTTCGCTATTTAATGCTTAATTTTTACTTAAATTGCATATTAAAGGTCACAAGTAACACAGCGACTCGCATTACACCGGTTTCATCACCAAACTCGATAGTTTCCTTTTTATTTTCATATTAGCAATTATTAAATTTTAAAATTTACTTGACGCGAAAAATAAACCAATTTATCAATTTATGTATACATCGTATATACGATCAAAGTAAGTGGTATGAATGATATAGGAACAAGTAGTATAATTATAACTCGCAATTGGTTTACACACCGCCGTTCGAGCGGCAATTCCAAGTAATCTTCCCGTAGAATTAATATTTTTATTTATATTCATATTATATTAATATTTTATGCAATATATTGAAATTAAATATGCACAAATATTTCAATTAAATCTCCTTTTTTAAAACCCTCAAATTTTCATTGAAATCCGTCGAGCCGTTTCGGAGCCTATTCGAGACAAATATACGGACAGACAGTCAGACAGATGGATAGACAGACACTTCAATTTTATTTATTGGTATAGATGAAGCCTGGAATGTGCTCTCTTATTTAATTTTTTCCTCACTTTAGTATATTTTACTCATTTTTACAAAGTAATTGTTTCATAATTTATTGTAACTGTCATTTTCTCCGCACAGTGTTTTATGTTAACCTAATTGTTTAAGCAATATTTCCGTTTGTGTAGGCACGTGTTGAATTGGTCCACGATACTATTACGAGAGGTAATTTATCAGAACTGCAAGCCATCATTGAAGGTGGCGGAAACAGCTTCAAGAAGCTGCCCTTCAGTAAGGACCACGCAGGCCTGAGTCTACTCCACAAAGCAGTCTTCAAGGACAACGTTGACATCATCCGGTGGCTTTGCACCAAATACCCGGCAACAGCGAACCTCAAGGACAAGGTTAGCATAACAATTCTGTAAGTTAAAACAATGCTCTTCCGTGTATCTTATTGGTACTTTAATGGTAACAGGTAATGTGACGTGAGATGGGGAATGAGAAGGAAAACAATTGAATAGGTAGGATGAGAAATTATATTCTAGCTTTCAATCATAATTCGGATCCAAATTTGAATACCGTCAAACATTCAATAGCAGGTGACAAGGTTCATACTGTCGTGTGTTACTAATGGAGTCCAATGAGGCTTTCACAACTGTCTATGTTTCTCTAATTCTTAGAGATAACACGAAAAATATAATTAATTAATTTTACGTCCACATTCATAGAAAACAACAACGATAACGGATGCATATCACGGGAATACAATTGGAATGGGAGTTCCCATTGACGAGTCTACCGTCACTACTTTTATTGTGCGGAGATAGGACTAAAATATATTATCATTGGATAGCTTGCTTCAAAATATCAAACACGTTTACAGAACTATTTTCTAATTTTGTTTATCTGAAGTATATTTCTAAGAATATCCCTATTTTCATACGTTTTTATGGCAATTTTCATTCTGTCGATTTAAGGACAAAGTGACATCAACCGAAGACCACACAAAGCAACTACATTTCAATAAAAGCTGGGTTTCCTGTTTAAGTATTTTATATTTCCCGCCCCCTACTCCAGGAGCTAGTAGCAAATTTGATATCATTGGATGTCCCCTTTCCATTATCGAAATATCTCATACTTAGCTATTCTTTAAAGAAACCAGAGTTTCCACTGCATAGCCCTTTGGCTTTACAGAAACTCATCACAAACTTTGAAAATAAAGTCAAATTCGAGAGCAGTATTTTGTCTTCAATCTCCATTTGATATAAAAATATCACTTATATTTTGTATTAGTCTTGTCAATCACCTTTTTGCTAACCTTGGTTTTTAAGACCTTTTGCTAGTTATTAATGAAGGATGAATAAGTTTTGTATTCGTGATTTACCCTGAATAACACATCACAATTTATGCACAGGGTAATATTGTATATTAAATAAATAATTTTTAATTTACTGTTAGTAAACAACTCGAAGCATAACGCTATATCACGCTTAATTCTGTAATTACATTATTTATTTAACTTATTTTACAATTCAGTATTTTCTTGATAACAGGCTATATGATAGTGATCCAGAAACGGGCAACTACCTTTCAATAGCGTAGGAAGGGAATTGAAGAGGGGGACGTGGAAGTGAGAGGAAGAAAGCCAGTGGGTTATTTAAACCCCGGGCTATAGTTTGTGAATCATACCCGGTATCATCTTTTGAATATGCAGGAAAAACCCAAGAAAACCTGCATCCAGTAGGTCAGGCCATTACGTACTTGTCTCACGCCCTTCCGAATGACGGGAGAGGAATTTGTTGGGTTGCAGCATTCGCTCTTCTGAGCCACTTTAGGAGACAGTTGGCCGACTGATCCAATAAGATCAGCGGATAGCTATTACCTAATGTTTAGGTCTGCGACCCCGAAACATACACCTCTCAAAGGTGAACGTTTAAAATCAGAGAGAGGATGATATATCCCGGAATGTGAGGCCCATCAGCAGTCTGGGGAGAAACACCTGTGAAAATTAAGAATAGCTCCCCTTAATTTAATAAATAGTCAACGAGTCAGTTCATTATATTATGCACAATCTTTTATAACATTTGATGATTCAGTTACCAATTGAAGATTAAAATAGTTGGTCAAAGTTACCCACTCAAAGTTAATTATTTTAATAATTTTTTGTATTTCTTTATACAGTTCATAGTAGTGATGTATAGTTCGTGAACGAACTATTTTTAATTATCTTTTCCGGAAAATAAACTGTTTTGTCAACGAAAGTTTTTTAGTTTTATTTTGGTTCTGTAATCTTCATGAGCAATGACCTCAGTTTAGTTCTCATATAGTTAGTTCTACGGATACATTCGTAGTCACGTGCACTTCAACTATAGTTCTTTGCAACCCGTAGTTCGCAGGTGAACGTGCGCGTCTAATCGAATCTGATCCAGTTCCTCTTTCACGTTTTTTTCAATCATGGACATCAGAAACGACGATCGGGAAAGGGATAACTGATTACGGAAAGTATCCGCTGCGTTTTGGAATCAACTTTTATTTTTAAAACTGTTAATTATTTCCTCCCATTTTTAACCTTTATCGGGTGAAACGCAACTTTTGTTCCCACTTCATTTCAGTTATTTCTCGCTCTTTCTATGATGATAGTTGGGGTGCGTAATGACGTCAGGGCTATTTATCTCTCAAGAAATGTCCATTCTGACCTGCTAACCCGCCTCCTTTTTTCTGTGCAGTAACTATAACAACAAATGTTGTCTTAGTTCTCTTCTCCTCGCTCAACAACGGCCCATTTTGGAACGTTTCACCTAGGATTCTCCTCGTTCACCATAGGGCCCTTTCGACGAGCAAGCTACCCCGTACTTATCTGAGGTCCTTAAATTTTTACATTTCACAAAGGATGAGAATGAACCGAACAGAAATGATGAAAGTTATAGACTCTGGAGAATGCAATTTCTTTCTAAGTGTTCTTTTACTTTCCATTAATAACAAAAATACATGAGATAGGGGCAAAAAAGTAAATGCCTGCAGAGCTGGATTAAACTGGCTAAGAAAGCTCTGGCAATTTTTTATTTCAATTGTTATAGTTAATAATTCTTATGAAATTAATTTCGGAATGTAATGTTTTTTTTTACTTGCAGTGACTCATTGTTTTCACCATCGACATATATTTATATGCAGATTCTACGTTTCTCTGTATTCGTGGAATTCTCAATTCCTTTGGGGCGCCAGGTATTTTTCATAAAAAACACCAAAAATTGATTTTAATAGTTTTAATTTCAATCAGAGCATGAAGAAAAATTATATCTGCAGGGCGTGGTCATTCTCTCGCCGTCCCGCCGTCACAACCTGCTGCTCCCATCACCCCATGACGACTGCCCCCTCCCTTTGCGGACCACCCAACGTCTCGCCAGATCACATTGTTGGCCCGGGTTGCGTCAGTTCCTCAACAATTGGAACTCGCAAGCTGGCCTGCATTGTTCAATGTAACTTTTCATGTTACAATATATATATATATATATATATATAATATGTAATGAGCCTTTGAAATGTGGTGCTATAGGCGAATGCTGAAAATCAGATGGGTGGATAGAATCACAATCAAGGAAGTTCTCAACAGAATAGGGGAAAAGCGAACTATATGGAGGACGATGACAAAGGGAAGGGATAGATTAATAGGCCACGTTTTAAGACACGATGGTCTTTTAAAATTAGCATTAGAGGGGAGTGTGTGGGGTAAGAACAGAAGAGGGATGCAAAGGATGGAATACCCTAAGCATATTAGTGAGATTGTGGGTTGTGCTAGTTATAAGGAAATGAAAATGCTTGCGCAAGGTAGGTTAGCATGGAGGGTTGCATCAGACCAGTTTTAGGCTTGAATACCACAACAACAATATATAATGAGTCAAAATTGAGAGAGTACTGAGTTTAGAAAATAAGAATGCAAAAATATCGACCGGACCTGGGAATCAAACCTGGAATCGCCTGCTTTAAGTTTGGGCAGAGTGGCGGGACCTGTCATGGTAAAGAAGGTTGTTTAAAGATCAAATGGGAGAGGACTGACGTAATTTATGGCTGGGTGACATTTTTTTCGAGTGAGCAGTAAAAATGACAACAGTAGCTGAGCGGACACTGAACTGCACAGTATGTTTTTATAATTCCAGAGTCATGGTTAAGCTGTCCGCGGAGATCGAAAAAAACAATAAATATATAGATAAGTGTGTGCTTCAGGAAGAAAGCAAAATGTTGTTGGGAAAGAAAGTAGCCGAGCAAAAAGCTCTCGTCTTACACCAGTTGTTTTCGACCTATATCGGTCATAGTCATCTGTAAAAACAATACGTCAAAACTTACAATTTAACTGAGCGTTACAAAGAATCATAATCAAAAAAATAAAAATTTGTAATTACTCGTGGTTAATACATTTCCACTTCACCATAACATATAAAATATTTTATCTCTAGCTACTCTTCCCACTTCATATTACCACACATATATATCCGTAGAATTCAAAGATAATAATAGTACAAAGATGATATACTTTCTTTTGTCTGATATAAATTATATCAATAAATTCTCTATTTACAAATTACACATACATATTTTCAATTAACATTTGATACTACAATTTGGTAGTGGAGTGTAGTATACAATATCCCCAATTTAATTTTTCTTGTTTATTACATATATTTTTATTTACATACATGTATACCGTCTAATATCTCTCTTTGAAGTTACGTTTCTCATTATGTAAAAATCTAACATCTTCGCAAGGTATGGCGTGTTTTGATTCATTAACATGTTATGATATTTGAACTATTCTTGTGGTAATTCAATCTTTTCACAATTACATAGCTGTCTCCTTTTTAACTTTTGTTGTATCTATAAAAATTAAAACTTCTCTCAATCCTCAATAAATATTTCCATACCACGTACTATATCCAGAAACACTTTTCCTATATGTTTTACAATTTTATTTCCTACTTCACCTCACCACCAAAGACTACAAAAAAAATTTATAGCTCTTATAAAATATAACCTTTTACGTAGCAGTTATGAAAATTATCACAACTCAATATTATCACAACCAACTAAAAACTATTTTCCACATCAATTTAAGAACATACGTGATGTTAATTAGTTTGATTATCTACACCAGTTTGAGTTATTCAATTTACGGGCCGCAAGTGAAGGTAATTCCCGATCAGAGGTACTGAATTTATCAAATGTAATCATACTTGATTCCACGATTTTCATAACGCATCACTTTAATTTTACATATTTTAACAAACTTGTGACAGATTAAAAATCTCACGCGACGCTGAGTGCTGATTTTCCACATCCTAATTCCCGACAATCAATCAAGTCCGGAGGACAAACCTGTCCCGTCTGGAGTGGAATGTAATCTCCAATGCCAGCACCGAAAATCGTTCCGGGTCACTCGAATTCTGGAAGTACCAATGAGCCACCCCAGGAGACACAAGAGACTGTAGGGAGTCAATGGATCGAGGTCGACCAGAGGCTTCAGTAAAAACATTCTGATAGTCCGGGGTGAGCTTTAGCCCAGCTGTTGTTTTACCGAATAGCCACCAGGATCACATTAGGTATGGACTCAGTCCCTTTGGGTGCCTGGGTATCTGAAACGTAAAAATAGGGGACGGACCAAATGTTATGTTAAAGTCTTAAGGCCTTTGATATGGAATTGACCCTGATACCACTCAATTGATGCGGGTGGAGTAGCATTTCTCTTCTCGAAGAGTTATAAACTGCATAAACAATTCCCGTCTCCTCCAGGATCTCTTAAGGGCCTTTTTTTGTTATATGATGGTGGTGACATCGTTTTCGATAGTCCTGTGCCTCGAGGAGGCGTCCCCACATTGACCAAAGGAGTTCTCCAAAGGTCAGAAGGTCATACCTCCTGTGAGAAAACACGGGGATGGGTGCTTTGCTATGAATTTGATTTCTAACTAGTTACTTGACGAGAGAATTGACCCTCGTCAAGTAAACGTGTTACTGCTTCCCAGCCTTGCGACTTCTACTATCGATTTAAGGAAAGTCAGCTGTTCCGCATTCCTCTCTTTCCTTACCAACTTACGCCTGAGTGGGAACATCGTCTACTTGTCTGCTTGTATTATCATACTCAATTAGAGACAGTAAAATTCAAATGATCTATGCAGCTCTGTCTAACTAGTTGTACTACTACTCATTAGCAATACGGCCTTTGTAGAACCCGGGCTTGCTTCACCACGCCCTTCCAAATTGTACGATCCTGGGCGCTACGTCGCCATCTCCTCACACCTAACTCTCAATACCCTCTATTCAGCTCTTCCTAGGTCTGCCTGGCAGCTGAAGATAAAGGCGCTGCGGGAGTTTTCTCTCAGGCGCTTCACTCCAGAGTGATTATGTCGGGAATGCCTCGCACTCTCTCTGGGTTTTTTTAATCAAAGTTCTCACATGCCGAGACACCTTCACCTATTTTAGGAAGTATCGGATCGGATCAGGCGGCCAACTACCTCCTGAAACTGGTGGAGACATGGAGAAGGGAATGCTGCGACTCCACAGCAAACTCGTGTCCCGTCATTCGGAAGGGCGTGAGAATAGTACCCAATGCCCTACCTACCTGATGCATGTTTTGTAGGGTTTTACCTGCATCTCTTTAGGTGAAACACCGGTTAGGATCCTTAAACCATAGCCCGGGAGCCCTAGTTAACCCTTGGCTACATTGCTCTACCTGCCGCATCCCTGCTTTTCAATCCTCTTCCTATGCTATAAAAGGGGAGTTGCCTGTTTCAGGATCACACTCATGTAGCCTGTTAACCCAAAAAAAAACTGGCAGCCGACGCCCTTCTGGCTTTTGTGTGTTAACTTTACGTGCCACTCTATGTTGTGACATACGTTCCAAGTGTCCTGCCCATCTCAGTCTGGCTTTTTTAACTTCAGCGATTACGCTGGACTCTCCGTAGATCTGCTGAAATTTAGTATTGGTTCATATTCTCCATTCATAATTGGCTTTCACTGCTCCATATATCCTCCTTAGTATCTTCCTCTCCCAGCAATTGAGTCTGGCTTCTTGTTGTTTTCATTACCCATGTCTCACACGCATTGTCGAATTAGTTCAGTACAATTAAAAAGCCAAAAGATAAACATTCTCTGGATGTATTTATCGTGAAGTAATATAATTTCACTCTCCCCGTCTTCCAGCTCAGTTAAGGGGGGAAATAAATTTATAAGCAAGTAACAATGTAACACCTATGTTTAATTTTCAGGATGGACGCACTCCTTTGCACTACTGCAGTCGCTGCTCGGAGGCGTCTACTGTGTGGGACATGCTGGTGGCGGCGGGGGCGGACCCCGAGGTGGTGGACAATGACGGCCACGGTGCCGCCTTCTACATGGAGCACCCGGAGGAGGCTCCCTCCAGCCTCCCAGAGCCACCCTCCAGCGCGGCGCAAATCCGGCGAAGGTTCACCTCTGGCAAGGACGGTACGTACAGTCTCCTCTTACATGTCATATAATCGAAAATAATAACAATCACATCTTATAACTGACAATAAACAACGTCATTATCCGCAATACACGTATCAAGACCACCCACTTTCCAGACTTGTGTGAATTGGTCTCGCTGAACTGAAAGCACGCAAAAGAGTTCAGAAATAATCCCTTGGAATATATTCGTACAGAATCATGCAAGTTAAGTTACTCGAACTAGTGTTCTGCGGACCCTGAATAGGTGTTCCGCAAAACGTTTCTAGGGATACTATCTACAGTATGGATTATAATATACTGTTATATTGAAACTTAATCAGTTCGTAAGACGAAAACTCCGTTTGCATCTAACGGGAGATAGTGGAATAATTTCTCACACCCATCTTTGTTTCTATTTTGATTCGTAACCGATTCTACGACGTTGTAAAGCGAAGAAAAACTGTTCCTTGTTTCCCGCTACAATAGGAAACATGGGTAACAATGAACAAGTGTGGACGTGTTCAGTCAACTATAATCCTATAGGAGTGAGATTGCCATAGCCCAGACTTATACAGTTAATAATTTAATTAAAATTAATAAAAAGGAGGTTGTTTTATTTTATTTTTAAGCCAAAGTCAGAAAATTAAATTTGAATATTTTATTTAACTTGACAATAAGTAGCTATGGCCAACAAATAAACCAACCTTACACACCTTTATTTGTGGAATGTAATTCAACAGCGCATAATTTCAGTCTCTCAGCAAAATCTTGTACAGCGGTTCTCAACGAGACATTCGTGCAGTAAAACTTTAGTGGTCCGCTAAAGATAATTTATGTATTTTATTTTTGCTAGCGAAAAACATATGGTCACAAAAGTTTTGATTACTTTACGTATTTTGGATTCTTCGACATATTGCCATAATGGTGGATTTAAAAATTATCTCCTTATTTAAGACACTAAATTTCACTGTTTTTAATACATATTAATTATGTCTTGTAAGGTAAGCTCAGAAAGCAAGAAAACAAAGCAAGTGGAGCGAATCAGGATCTTAAATTGTTTTTAGAAAAAGTACTTGTGGCAAAGGTTTCCACAAATATGAAAAATAAGAAGAATGAAGCCTTGAAAATGATAAACTATGTAAAACCAAAAGCACTTCAATCCTGATTAAATATAATTTTGTGCGATTAAATGAGTAATGAACACAAAGCACTTTTATTCCACACTGGAGTGAGATTGGCTATCCAGAGTAAAAGCACTATTAAGACTTTTTGAACTTCGAAGTGAGTTGTTAGTCTTCTTGATGGCACAAAATAATCCAGGACAATATTTTATTGAAGTATTAACAAATCCTTCATGGCTGATAAAACTTGCATATCTTGCAAAGTGCAATTAACTTATCATTACAAGGAACAGGAATTACAATTTTTCAAATAAAAGACAAAATTGCATCTTTTGATAAAAAATACAATTTTGGATTTCATCAGTTGAATCTAATGGTCTTGTTTTCCTGCCTGACATGAATGTTTGATTGAATTAAATTTTAGAGTGCATGATGAAGTTTCCAAAATGTTTTTAGAACACATGTATAACTTGAAATAAACTTCATCTTTTGCAATACTTTCCGAAAGATAGTAAGGACGATTCCTGGGTTCATAATCCATTATCAGCGACAGCTAAACCAGTAACGTAATGCAAGTGTCTGTGAAAATCTAATTAATTAAATCAGCAACAAAAATACAAATATTTCTGGGTGTGTTTGTAAGAAGAGTTTCCCAGTATTTCAAAACCAGCTATTATTGTTTGAATTCAGTTTTCTATAATCTATTTATGCAAAGCGGGATTTTCTTATTATTATTCTGCAATGAAGTCAAAGCGCAGTAACAGGCTCGACACCACACCAGATATCAGAATACAACTTACAAATAGATTTCCTGATATCAACAAGATATGCAATTCAAGGATCCAAAATCAACAGTCATTAAGTCCTTTATTTATTCATATTTTTATGTTTAAATTATATTACAGGCTTATATTAAAAACAATTATTAAATAAGAATTTTTTAATTTTTACAAGTAGGAATTACCCAATTAACAAAATAAGCCAAGGGTTCGGTTAAACTGTCTGAAATGTTCCATTGCAGAAAACGTTTGGGAAAACCTGTGCTAAAGTAATAATATTGAAAGCGGGTTTAAACAAAAATTACTCATGCTTCAATCAATTATGTGCAGGAAGCCGAAACCGCTGAATTTTCCATCATTTTCTTAATAGACACGCCACACTTTCCAGAAACACTATTATGGGACTCCTCGACTGCTGCGTTTACAATTCATACTTTCATTTTAATATCTGCCTCTTCTAAGAAACTAATAGCTACGGGAACTAATCAATACTTCTATGGAAGCTTTATCGATGACGTATTCGTTGTTTATCAGGGAGAGGGGGGGATTCATGGCCAAAATATATAAATAAATAACTGCGACCTATTCTAAAATGAACTGTATAAACATAAAAATTCAACGGATTTCCTTACTTAATGTGGTTATCAAAACATTCCTAAACTCTCAATACATTTCATAGTAGGAAGACAAGTTGAAACAGATAAATGAATTAATTTTGGATTAATCAATGTCAAGACGATCTCCATCAGATAAGACCTTTTTTATTATTTATTGCGATTACTTATAAGCGAATATGTGGAGTTTTTTACATGACAAATAGTATTTATTCACCGAATAGATAATTTACTCTTTATTTTTGGGTAACAGGCTACATGAGGGTGATCCTGAAACTGGCAACTCCGCTTTAACAGAGTTGGAAGAGAATTGAAAAGGGGGATGCGGAAGTTAGATCAAGGTAGCCAAGGGTTGTCTAGGGCCCCCGGGCTATAGTTTAAGGATGCTAACCGGTGTTACACCTAAAGAGATGAAGGGAAAACCATAGAAAACCTGTATCAGGTAGGTCGGGCATTGGGTACTATTCTCACGCCATTCCGAATGACGGGAGACGAACTGCGGTCATTTTCATCTGACGAGAGTTCGCGCGGACAGTTATTATTTCTGTTTGTCGAGGTCTTTAGGTGCCTTACTGTTCCTTCCGAATACCCACTTCAAATTCTATTAGCCGAGAGGTGACGCACGAGCATTTACCTCAAGAGAAAGTAGTTACCAGAAATGCCTGTGACCAGTACGAAGTGCACGACCGTATCTGATGAATTTTTACCTTCTGTGGTCTAGTGGCCAGCGTCGCTGCCTCACATCCCAGAGGTCCCTGGTTCGAATCCTGTCAAGGGCTTAGATGTTTGTGTTGTTTAAGAAACCATACTGTGATACCACTACACGTATATTGTTGTTGTTGTGGTACTCAGACGTAAGACTGGTCTCATGCAAACATCCATGCTAACCTAACTTGCGTAAGCCTTTTCATTTCCTCATCACATCCCACATCCTCCCTAATCTGGTTAGCTTATTCAAACCTTGGCCTCCCTCTTCTGTTCTTACCCCACACACTTCCCTCTAATGCTAATTTTACAAAATCCTCATGTCTCAAAACGTGGCCTATAAATCTATCCCTTCTCTTGCCAACGTCCTTCATATTGTTCGCTCTTCCCCTATTCTGTTCATAACTTCCACGTTAGTTACTCTATCCATCCGTCTGATTTTCAGCATTCGTCTATAGCACCACATTTCAAAGGCTTCTTTTCTTTTCCTTTCCGGAGCTCCTATCGTCTACGTTTCGCACCTATATAACGCCACGCTCCATACGAACATTTTTAAAAACGATTTCCTAATATTTATATTACTGGAAAGGAAATTCCCCTTTTTCGCGAAAGCCTTCCTCGCCTGTGCTACCCTACTCTTTATGGCTACTATGCTTCCACCATCCCTAGATATTACGCTTCCTATGTATCAGAATTCCTTAACTTCCTTTAAAATATCCCTTCCCAATCTAACACCCTTTGTTATTCCACGGTTTCCCAAACTACACTCTATTACCTTGGTTTTCACTCTATTAATCCTCATATTGAACTCTTTCTCCAGGACCACATCCATATCATTTATTATGGTTTCGAAGTCTTGTTCTGACTCTCCTAATGCTCACAATATCGTAAGTTCCCGATACTGACCTTGCACTTGATTCAATACGGTGTCCGCGTTGCAATACAAATTCGAAATTTGTCAAGTAAGATGACAGTCCGTAGTCGACCTGGCAGGCCAAGGACCTGAATGGGTTTCAGAACCAGAGAAGATTGAGAAGATTGCCTGCATGAAATGTAACGGTTTGTAACAGAACTATTGGACTCCTACATACTTAGTTTTGAAGATGACACTTACTACTCTTCGGATGCGAACTTGGGTACAGACCAAGAGAAAGATGAAAACAGTTCTAAATTGGTCGTTTTGTATGGAATTGTTGTCATTAATCTCATCTAATCATATTAAAAATTGTAAAGGCATGAAATTTTCTGGTTTAAAAATCCTAGGTTAAATTAAAGAATAAGTGGCCGTTATGCCACATCTTAGGACGATTGACCAATTAAGTATGGACGTAATTTAATCGTAAGTGACATAGACTAAGAGGTCAAGCTCAAATTTCAATTGCTTTAATACCAGAAAATTTCGAAAGTATTAAAATAATGGTTATATAATTACTCTACTGCGATGAGAGTTATGTATATCTTTACTAAGAAGAAGGTAAAGATTGCAGAAATCCCAATTGACATTCAGAAAATTCAGAGCTTTGAGGAAGTGTGGGACTCACGCTCACTAGTAAACTACTAATACTATCAATTATAAAACATTTTTCTCTATCATTTCCGTATTAATAATCTTGTTGTGGTTGTGTTATTCTGTCCTAAGACTGGTCTGGTGCAACCATCCATGCTAATCTTGGGTAAGCCATTTCATTTCCTCATCACATCCCACACCTCCCCAATCTCGTTATCTTATTCCATCCTTTGCCTCCCTTTTCTGTTCTTACCCCACACGCTTCCCAAAATCCTCATGTCTCAAAACGTGGCCTATTAATCTATCCCTTCTCTTGGCGAACGTTCTCCATATGTTCGCTCTTCCCCTATTCTGTTTAGAATTTCCTCGCTAGTGATTTGCACCTATATAACGCCACGCTCCATACGAACATTTTTAAAAACGATTTCCTAATATTTATATTACCCGCAATTAAATTCTTCTTTTTCGCCTAAGCCTTCCTTGCCTGTGCTATCCTACTCTTTATGTCTGCTATACTTCTACCATCCCTAGTTATTACGCTTCCCAAGTAACATAATTCCTTAACTTCCGTCAAAATATTCATAATCTTAATATTTTGTAATTATATATAATGGTATTAAACCCCACAGATTTGTAAAATTTTTACATTTAGTTCGTGCTACTTCAGAGAATATTAGGATACTTGTAGAAATGAAATTTGTTTTAAAAAGTTACAGAATTCCCAAGCAGTTGTAAACCCTTCATGAAAAGTATTATGAGCTTAATTACAACTTTTCGAATGATGATTTTTTTTGGCCTGTAATACTATTTTAACTACTCTGGCATTTTTTCATACAATCATCATACGTATCCAGTGGAAAAAGAAGCGAAATGACATTCGTCTGTAAACGAATGCTTCTCCATTATATGGCAATTTAAATTATCAAACACTTAATTCATAAGTATTGCTTTTAAAAGCAGTTGAGATTTTTCTTTGGAGGAGGTATTATTTATTCAGGATATGTAAAGAGTTTTAGATAAGTTTCGTTCAGTTAAGTGGTTTCATTTAATTTTTATTTCTTTCTTCATTCATATTTTTAATTAATAGTTTGCTTCTTAAAATGATTAGTGTGTATTTTTTCTACAGATTATTGACTTGTGATCCCTTGATTTACGTTAGTTTCAATTATATCTAGCATACAGAAGAAACAATGAAACGTAACAATTATAAATTCAATTGCGTTATTATAATTGTATTATTGATTAATTCACAGTCCAGTGTTTATCTAAGAAAAAATAAAAGTTTTCAGAAAGAAAATGTAAACTACCGTTTTTTTTACTTAGATGCGATACCTTTGAAGTTTAATTACAGTTCAATCGATTTTTCTCTAATTGCGAGGATGTAAATTATGCACTGGGTACTTTAACATGGATGCTTAATGTTGCCCTAGATCCCACCTAATATACGCGCAGACGTACGGAAAACAAAACATTATTGACAATGACGTAGTCTGTTGTCGTGCAGTTACATAAAGGCACTGAATTGCGGTTCAGCCATATTATCACGATCTAAAATCACAGGTTACAGTAAACACGAGGCCCACGCTATTCAAAAACGCGGTCAAGTACACCATATAATATTAATGTACTAGCTACTTGCCTTGCGTTTCCAGAGATTTATTTATATTAGCTTGGAGACGGAATAAACTCCACATTAATCCCATAGTTAACATTTTGTTTAACCATTATCATGTGGGTCCTTTTTTTGACCCTTTAACACTTAATGCCCTCTTCCAGATCTATGCCGGAAGAGTTAACTTAAACGAAGCGTAGATAACGACGGACTCTACCTAAACTTAAAGCAGTCAAAATTACTCCTGCCTTATTTAAAGAGTAAATATTTTTTGATTACCAGGCTACATGACGGTCATCCTTAAACAGGCAACTCCCCTTTAATAGCTTAGGAAGGGAATTGAAAAGCGGGGATGCGGAAGGTAGAGCAAGGTAGCTAACGGTTGACTATGAATCCCTGGGCTATAGTTTAAGGACACTACCCGGTGTTTCATCCTAGAAAACCTGCATCAGGTAGGTCGGGCTATTGGGTATTATTCTCACGCCCTTCCGAATGAGGGAGACGAGTTTGTTGTGGGGTCGCAGCATTCCCTTCCCCGTGTCTTCACCAGTTTTAGGAGGCATTTGACCGACTGATCCAATGTGATCAGCGGACAACTCATACCTTATGCCCAAGGTCTTCGATCCCAGTACATATATCTCCTAAAATAGGTGAATGCGTGTCGGCATGTGAGAAATTTAAAAAAAAACTAGAGAGAGAACGAGGCATTTCCGACATAGTCAAGAAAGCCCCGCAGTCCCTCAGGGGAGAAATACCTGGGAGAAAAACTCCCACATGCAATGTCTAGCCTCTATAGAGTAAACTTTTTTATGGGTGATGCTAAAACAAGACAACTTTTCTTTAATAGCATAGGAAGGGAATTGAAAAAGGGGGGATATGGAAGGTAGAGCAAGGTAGGCAAGGGTTGACTAGGGCTCCCGAGATGTAGTTTAAGGATCCTACCCGACGTTTCACCTAAAGAGATGCAGGGAAACCCTAGGTCTGGTGAAAACACCACGCAATTTAATAAAATGACGAATACTCATGGTAACGAGTAAAAAAAGAAAATATTCATGAGACCGTCTTATCGCCGTTACCTTGGAGTTAGTAATACTAACCGGTACCTTACGGCAGTCAGGATTACGCTCTACTTCGTTATTAAAGGAGACAATAATACTCGGGGCACCTGAAGGGACTCGAGACTAGTTATTGTACCTCCATGGAGTAAAATGACTAGCGGTTACTGTATGAAAGTAAAACCCCGTTACAGGCATAAAGAGTGTCACTAATCTCAAGGAGCATTAAAACCGTTATTTTGATTTAAAATGAATAGGCATGGTGAGTGACTCAGGATTTCCATAACCCCGAATTGGGCACCAATCTTAGTTACCTCAACCCATACTCACCTTAGGGTTGCTATCCCTTGTACCCTACAAGGTTGAAATTACCCATTAAATGCATCAGCTGCGATGTCAATCACAGAGGCCCCAAACAATACTTATTCAACGCAAATATAAGCTACTTTCCTTGTTTTTAAAATACCGCCTAATTATCAACCTTAACTCAGGAGGTGATAAGGGTTTCTTACGATTATAGGGATTGGAAGAAACAGCTGCAAAATCTGAAGGATGTCTATACGAAAGTGTAGGTATGCTGACATTTATCTTACGTACGACATCTGTTCAAATTCTCGTAAGCATTTGGCCTCTATCTGCGGATATCTGTTTACAATTTTAGCGATAGCAAATCATTTTCAGTGGGTCAGTAATGATTCCCATATGAGCGTGTGAGTTATCACACGCACTATACTCAAATAATCTGTTGAAAGTGTTAGAGAAGTATATTTTTATTAATTATAATAGTAAGTGACCGGCGAATGAGGTATACTGCATTGAAAACATTAATAAAAGAGTGGAGTTTGAAATAATGATAAACATGTAAATATTATTTTATAATAAAACAGGTGTTAGAATAGAGACCAACGATCCACAAATAGTCATAGAAAACTGGAGGAAGAAAACGGACATAAATAAAGTTACTGTGACTGTATTTCATGTTTTAATTTAGTAATTGAAATAGTAGGTTAAAATGTATTGTCCATTAATTCCAAATTACTTGGAAATAATAGCATTTTATGTCATGTTTAAATTATTGTAGTTCGTTCATTTTATTTAGGGAAGATTGGAGGTATCAAAAATATTAAGACTGTAAATATTATAGCTGTGAGATGTGTTGTTTTAAAAGACAATGCTTTTAAACCATTAAAGATATAATGCAACTTGATGTCAGAAAGTGAAAAACAGTAATCAAACAATCGCTTAGCTGTACCTTTTACTTTTTAACTCAATTCTATTAATGATTTTTCTTTATTTAATTTTTACTGATAAAGCAGACTTTTCAGAAATTTTGAATACTAATTTACCGATACAACTACAAACAGTTTCGTAATTGAGTAGTAAGGATAGATTTGCCGTTCATAGTTTCATGACGGGATTTAAAAATCATTTCTATTTATAATTACGAAATAAACAAGTCAAATAACTTTTTTATAACAAGTTATCAGAAATTCCCAACACAATGAATAAAATTAACAACAAAAACTTTTTTTAATAATTCAGTAGAATAGTTTAAATAATAATATTTTATATTTCTTTGCTGATACCCAAATATATAATAGATTTTGTAATTATAATAATAACAATAACAAAGTATTCTGGCTATTTTTCACCACTGTAACCAACAATTGTCACGATAAAACTTCTATTATATTTAAATTAAACAAAAGGTTAGCGTAGCTGCAACAAATTTGACACGTAATCTTTGGAATACACAGATAAATCTATAATTGGCTGATTTTCAGCGCTTGATGACCGTCAATTAGACAGATGTGATCTGTACGTGAAGATGCTACGCGCAGATTTGATCGCTCAGACCAATATCTGCGCTCCAATCCGGCGATTGGTCGGCCGATCAGATCTGACGCAGATGCTCATGTCACCCAATGGGAAGATATTGTCGGCAGATCTTATCGGCCAACCAGTCGACAGATTGGAGGGCAAATAGTAAACAAATCTGCTGGTAGAGGACAAATGTATTGCGCATACGAGAATCTGCACAGATCTCGTTCGTAACGTGTGTGGCATTACTCTTGTTTACACTGCAAATATATTTACAATAATAAGGAAATTATAAAAGAAAGAATAGTTAACTTTGATATAATCAAATTAATCATGATGATAAATTCGAAACTGTGGTAATACAATATAAAATTATTTACCAAAGAATAATACAACTCAAACTAAAAGTTTAAGTAAAATAAATGTACGAATAAAATGAATTATCAAATTGGCTATGTCGGTAAAGCAAAAATAATCTATGCAGCTCCTAAACGGCTGCACTCGGGAACGCGGTGAAAAACGATTTTAATGAAATAATAATAAATAATTCGCGAATTAAACGAGAATGGTTTTCAAGGAAAAACCGGGTAAAAATGCCGTTACCGAATGTTAACGCCTTGTGACGTCTTTCTTCGTTACTGCTCCTTTGCTGTATCACGTCTTCTTCTGACTAAGATCCTGTAGCGCCTCTCCTTCAGATGCTATCTTTTTATCCTCTGTATTCCCACCATTTGAATCTCTCTTCTCCATATGTGGAGGAAACTAAATTTTATACATGTTGCTTATTCTGCCACTCTGCCACTACTTCCTCTCTCAGGCAGCTACCATGCACTATCTCTTCCACCATAATCCCCGGCAGACAGATAAATCTGCTCAACAATACATTCCAGGCAATAAATGTCGTAATCGGCGAGGTTTCACCTCGACTTGACCTTGATCATTCTCGCTTTCGTCCTGCTGTACCCGACTCGGTAGAAAATTAAACTAAATTATTTTTGCTTTACCAATTCAATGTAGGGGACATGAGTCACCACACGTGTGAACGACATTCAGATTTCATGGCAGATTTGTTAAATCTGCCAGATATCTTCCACAATACCTGCTCGTGTGTGGCCACCCATTGTTACAATATCATAACGTGTAGAAGGTTTAGTTATAATTGCTCCTTGCGTTTAAGAATTTACGTGGAACTTTCTATAACCCGTTTTCCGTCGTACTCCTAGGATCTTAACATTACCTTAACCAGCATGCTGAATGTCAGATTTAAACTCAACGTCAATTCGTTTTCGTACATCTTTTATGTAATAAATTTCCACACCTACCTATGGCGTGCCACTAGGGATTAAAATTATACACTAACTATTTCGAGATTCGTGTTATCAATTTCTATCGACCACGAAAATTATTTATTAGGCTCTATTGCAGTGGTGCTCAAACTTGAACTGCTGGCGATCTACCTCAATATTGTTAGACTCCGATCTATCGACTCTGAGAGACTGCAAGTATAAGTCGTCTAGGTAGGATGAGTATATAGTGACGCAGGTATAAGTATATTATATATAGGGACGTTGCAGAATTACAAGCCATGATTCCACGTAGACAGAAATTAGTTTTCCACAATTTGCAAATTTTTAGTCAAGGTGGGCTGCAACTATAAAGCTAATGAAAAAAAACTGGCACTTATTCAAAACGGCGAGTTTATTGGTCCTTACAAAACAAACTAGTTCTAGTTTCTAAACTTAACTAAATAATGACTTTGGATGTTGAAGCGTGGCACTGCATGTCTTCAGCATACTTTTCATAAGATGGCGCGTAATTACCGAGTGCTAATCTCAAGCAAGATGTCATATGTACGTCAGCTAGTCGATTGCGATATTTTGACTAAATTATCTTCATTGCAGAAAATGCAGACTCACACAAGTAAGTTGACCCAAACATTGCTGTCAACTGAAGGGCGATTTGCACTAGATTCGGATATTTATCTTCATATATAAAAGACCAGAATGCTGTGGCTTTGAGATGTATATCTGATATAATCTGCACTACCTCATTTTCAACAGAAGGAGAGTTCAAGTTACACAAAGAAGGATAACTCGTAAAAGATGTGACATTTGCCAATTTACTGATATAAAACGTCTTTCGAATTCGCCCAAAATATTTAATAATTCACCCTCATAAATATCAAAATTCAATTGAGGAATCGTTGCTTTCAAAAACGGAAAATGTTTCAGAATCTTGCTTTTCAGTTGATCATCATAAGTTGTAATTAATTTTTGAATGTGTTTATTGCGCTAATCATCTCAATAATGTATTTTACTTTACCTTGAAGCTCCAAGTTAATGGTGTTTAAATACATTGTGATGTCTGTCAAAAAAGCTGAATCAGTCAGTCATTTTCAGTTTTTCAGAATCTGAGTGTGATCACCTCTTTCGTCCAGAAAAGCTATTATTTCGGGCAATAATTCTTGAAACCTTTCTAGGAATTTGCCGTGACTGAACCACCTGACGTCCGTGTGAAGAACTAAATCAGTGTGTTCAGCAGATTCACTATCTTCCATCTGCAATTTGAAGAGACTTCGTTGCAAGCTACGGGGCACGGATGGAATTTGATGGAATTGTTATTATTAACAAACTTCAAGTTACAAGTCGGACTGACTCCTACTCTTACAGGCGCAACATTTATATCGGAGCGGACGAAGGCTCGAATGTTCTCAAGTACCAAACTAACTAATGGTTTGTTTGTAAGCGTGCCGCCATACACGCCGCCCGAAGTTTATAGAAAATTCGGCGGGAATCAAAAACGTCGCGCGTATTTTGATAAAGCCGTCTTTTGCATCTGTCAGGGGTTATTACGACAAAAGAAAGCGACTACTTTGAACATCCCAGAACACTGTGAGCATAGCTCTGCTTGCTGATGGCACAGTATTGATTTTTTTGTCGTAACATGTTATAGAGAAAGAAATAAAAAATTGGGAGACTTAACCTTTCATCAAGCCCTCAAATTATAGGAAAGAAAATCATTTTGTAAAGAATATCCATTTCTTTATCATTATTATTAATATAAAACTACCGTGGCACTACTTCTCTCACTCTTTATATTCTACTTAAATTTATTTACAGAAAAACATAAATTATTCTCTGTTTATCAATCAGGTCCAATGTTTGTCATAACAAAACGTTTCCGCTACTATCATGATAGGTTGACAATCTGACGACAAGGGTTACAGCCGAGGAGACGGTGTATTTAACATAAATTGAACTTGGTTGATAAACAGAGCATTATTTATTAAAAGGATTCACCATAAATTCTGTGTTATTAGAGATGCTGTGCTTTCGTCTACGTCTGTTCAAAGTTGACTATTCTTTTTTCTTCTAAAGCTGATAGTCGACGAATCAGCGTCAGCATAAGTGTATCATACTTCTCATTTTACGGCGAGTTGATTTATAATTTCTTGAACTTCGTCGGCAAACGAGAGTCCAAATTTACCACGACGTTCGCAATCTTAGTGGCGTCGTCCGTCAGGCGGGAAATACGAAATTGATTTTCTGTTTTCGCGAACCATAGGGATGGATTATCGCCCCGAAAATTGCGGAAGCTGAAGAACGAAACGGTATGTCTGCAGCGTCTCGGCGTTGATGTTTCCTGTTGTTCATTGATAATTCATATTTCTCACTCTTTGGAACATTAGTTATATCTGTGGTCGCAATCGTAAGAGTCATCAATGTAGAAATAATTAATTACTTTATTATTAAAATACAATCGCATTGGTTTAACATATGAACGTAAGGGACTACTTCCCGCAACAATGTTCCTCGCTCATTGTCCTTGGTGCCAGAGATAACCGTGGTTAAATTAATCTCCTTGCTCTCACAGATCCTTGCTTACATAAGTGCCAAAAATGCCTCCAAATTTGTGTGATGTAGTTGTTGCTGTATGTCAGGATACTTGTTTTCATCTACTTGACCGTATACCAAGACCATTTCTACCTGCTCCTGGAATGGATACCGGACCCATCTGCTTCTACAGTACACTAACTGAATTAAAAATTTTACATTCCGCTGCAAGTGGCCTTAGAGAATGATACACGTCAGTGTTATGTATGCGTTAACGTACCAATGTTGATTTAAGAGTTTTCTTTCATTTCGAGTCAGTATGCATTTCTTTACTCAGCCTGTGTCATTAAAACTTACCCTGCATACTAAATAGTTGTTTAAATGCAGACCATGGGATAAGATTGTTAATGGCAGAGCTAATAAAGAGGCTAGAGAAAATCCTTGATCTGCAAAATGTTATGCCCAAATATTTCGCGTTATTGTCAGAAAATGCTAATTTAATAAAAATATTACTTATACTCTTTCCTTCAACCTCTCCACGTAGAAAATATAAATTTAACAGATCACTCCTATACAATATGGATATCTGTAATTGAATTTGATATAACCTTACATGCTAAAATGTGTTTTATTTCTGCTTTGCTTCTTAATGATCTGTCATAGTAATATATAATTTTTATATTTATAATCTTACATATATATTGTAACGGCAGGCGAAGAGCAAATGCTATTAAAGTATTATATTTCTCGACTGCACAGCTTTCTGGTTTATACTCCAGTACGTAATATAAGGGCGCCGGGTAATTTTACCCAGTGAAATCGCCAAAAACATTTATTTTAAAACATTTATTTCCAGTAATGATATTAACAAAATCCTCAGGGCGTTGTCACCAATTAATTACAATCTCCACCATCATCCATCAGCTTTGCGTCGCCGAGAACATACAAATATAAGTCAAATAATAGTGTGGCGCCTCACTTCATTCCGATAGTTTCTTCAAGACCCGACAGTTCCGCCTACAGCCGCGAGCCATTGCATAAATTTACACCACCATGTCTAGCCGTGGACTTTTCTCGGCTGCCAAGCTTACGCCCGCCTCGCGGAATACGAGACTGTACTGACGGCTTGTCTAATAGCTGCCGCCAACAATCCTGTCTGGAACGGCTTGACTGCCTTTAAGCAAGGCGTCGTAACTTCATGTTACAATATATGTAAAAAATTAAAATGAAACCAAAAGAAAATATTGTTAAAAATATCCTTGTTCTTTCTATTTCATTTGTACCATACAATGTACAATAACTTATCTGTGATATGCGTTACTAGTTAGGTGCCCGGCGTTGCCCGCGAATTACTTATGTTAACCCTACCTAGTTATTTGACAGTAATCACTTGTGTCACTATATACCATGAATATGATAATGCTGGAGATGAATTTCGCCGAAACTTTGTGTTTAAACAATTTATTTAATATGTTGAGTAACCCAAATTGTTTTATAAAATCAATACACCGGGAAATAATACTTTATGTGAACACTACACTGATGATGGTGACGCCATTTCACGCTATAAGGACGCAGGTCGCGAACACAAATTGATTCATTGTAAGGTATAGTATCATATAATCAAGCTCATGTTTTTTCAATCAGTAAGTATTTTTCTTATTAAAGATTAATTGGTCTAGTTTAACCCTGTTAGGTACAACAGAACACTATCTATTAGTTCACAACATACCAATTTAATATCGTTTCCTCTCACACTAAAAATAAGTTATTCTACTCCGTTTTAATTTTTTCTTCCTAATCTGCAAACTACACCTGAATTCGTGATATGCCAAATGTGCTCATCGACCCTTCCATGGGTACCACGCGACAGACTTGTCGATACTTCTTTAATTATTAAAGGAATCGATACAAGTCTTAAGGAGAATATTGAAGTACGGAACGCAGTCACAAATGGCTACCTGCAGGTAATGGAGTATGTGTTTTCAGCCAACAGACTCCTACGCTATTACTCAACTTTCCTCCATACTGTGTCGATTTTCCATTACGGTAAGCGGAACTTGTTGTAAAAATCACAGAACTTTCAGGAAAGCGAAAAGCAAAATTATAGGACAATCTGAAATTGGGCAGGCATTACACAGTTTGGCATTCATGAACCCTGTGAAACCCACGACAATAATGACGTAGAAACTCTTCACGTTTTAACGCAACGGGTCTAATGTTAATATGAATAAATTATATTAGCAATTTTAATCTACATATAATTTTTAAAATATATATTAAAAACTTTTTAAAGTAGTAACATGAAAATGATTGTTCAGGTTGTGTACACGAGGGAGCATAACTATTATTCTCACTCCTCTCGAACCAACCCGCTCATTGCTTCATAAGAGGCATTGTAAAATTATCTCTATTTGAACCCCGTAAAACCTATCTTAAAGCAACAAAAAATAAATTGAAGTAGACTATTTATTTAATGAATAACTAAGTACTTTCAAATATGTAATGTAATTTCAAGATATTTCTCAAATAAAAGATGTTGTTGTGGTATTCAGTCCTAAAATGGTCTAATGGAACTCTCCATGCTAACTTATCTTGCGCAAGCCTTTTTATTTCCTTATAACTATCACAACCCACATCCTCCCTAATCTGCTTTGCGAATTCTATCATTGACCTCCCTCTTCTGTTCTTACCCCAAACACTTCCTCTAGTGCAAATTTTACAAGACCCCCGTGTCTTAAAACGTAGCCCATTAATCTTTCCCTTCTCTTAGTCAACGTCCTTCATATTGTTCGCTTTTCCGCTATTCTGTTTAGAACTTCCTCGTTTGTGATTCCATCCACCCATCTGATTGTCAGCATTCGCCTATAGCATCACATTTCAAAGGCTTCTATTCTTTTCCTTTCCCCAATTCCTATCGTCCACGTTTCGCACCCATATAACGCCACGCTCCATACGAACATTTTTAGCAACGATTTCCTAATATTCACACTTATATTAACCGTAAGTAAATTCCCCTTTTTCGCAAAAGCCTTCCTCGCCTGTGCTATCCTACTCTTTATGTCTGCTATACTTCTACCATCCCTAGTTATTACGCTTTCCAAGTAGCAGAATTCCTTAACTTCCGTCAAAATATCCCTTCCCAATGTAACACCTTTTGTTATTCCACGGTTTCCCATACTACACTCAATTACCTGTATTAATCCTCATATTGAACTCTTTCTCCATCACTACGTTTATGCCAATTTATTATGGTTTCCAAGTCTTCTTCTGACTCCCCCAATACTACAACATCGTCGGTAAATCGTAAGGTTTTTATGTCTACTCCTTGCAGTATGATTCCTTTTCCATATTCCGTTTTATCTTTCTCCTTCACCTGTTCTATATATAAGCATGGGCGACAGACTGCATCCTTGTCTTAGGCTTTCTTTTCTTTGTCTTCTATTCTAATTACTGCTGACTGTCTTTTGTACAGGTCTTTCTCATTTTATTCCAGTGCGCATCAAAATCCTTAATAATGTGTTCCATTTCACATTGCCAAACGCTTTTCAAAATCTACATATGCCATAAACGTAGGCCGGTTTTATCGTACCCTGTCTTCTAAAATTAATTGTAAAGTCAATATTGCTTCTCTTGTCCCTATATTCTTCCTAAAACCAAACTGATCTCCTAACTCGCATTCTATTTGACGGTCTCCTATATACTATTTTCGTTAATATTTTGCATGCATGGGATACTAAACTAATTATTCTGTGCTGTTCGCATCTATCAGCCCCAGCCTTCTTCGGTATGGGTATAATTATGTTTTTACTAAAAATCTTCTGGTATTCTTTCTGTTTCTTATATTTCGCAAACTACCCCGAACAGCCATGATATTTCTTCTTCGCCCGATGCTCTTATTAACTCAAAAGTTAAAAATACACAAATTTTATCCGCAAATGTTGCAAAGGAACATGCATTGCTCTTCATAGGATTTAAATTCTGACTTCATTTTTCGACGCACGACAAATGTTTGTTGAAATAGTTCGTATTATATGCTTTACAGTGATTTCGGCGTTAGATATTTTATATTGGTTTGTGAGGTTCTTTTATTATCCAAGGTTTCCTATTACAAGAATAGATGGCAAATTATACAGTGGCTCGTATATGTATCTGGGTGCCCGGCGTTACCCTAAATTAATTTATATTAGTTCACTAAATTATTTAATTTGACAATAATCTCTCGTCAACACGTGATTAAGCCCCCAGCGAGTACGTCACTTTTTTGATGATTTACCATTCTCTTTCCCCCCTACTTTATGAGAGTTGGCGGAATATTAATTTTATCAAAACATCCGCGATGACTCAGTATCTTAATGGAGTCAAGAAATCTAATTTCTGCCGCCGTCGCACGCACACACACATCAGATAAGTGATTCTTATACGCTGCGTGCGTACGGCGACTGCAAATACGGAGTTGCAAGTTCTACGTATATGTACAACTAAGATTTTCCCTGTTAGATAAAGGATTACGGGCAACAACACCGGCTCAGTCGCGGATCTTGGATAAAGGATTACGGGCAACAACACCGGCTCAGTCGCGGATCTTCGAATTGTCTAAGGAACACAAAGCCGACGTGCCACTCAAGCCGATAGTATCTGCCTTAGTATGTGCTGGCTAGTTAAATATCTCACTGGTACGTTACGACCGTTGGTGGGCAGGTGTCACCACCATGTTAAGAACACGGCGGAATTCAATCTTGCGAGAAATGAAAATCAGACCACAAGATATTACGATCAGTTTTTGTCACCTCCCTCTTCATACGGGTTCCAATTCTAGAAACCTCTTGAAAAACACTTCACCTCTGAAGTAATCAAGGTATTCAAACATGTACTTAGAACGACATATTTCCTTCACCAGGATCAATTTTACGAGCAGTCACTACACTTTCTCTTCCCTGGTAAACGTCTACATGGAGTACTTCGAAGAGCAGGCCCTTCAGATTGGTTCGTTAAGACCTGCCTGTTTTTTTAGGTATGTCGATGATACTTTTGCCAGTTGGTCCCATGGTGGATCACACCAACCAGACTTTTCAGTATTAAAACGTAATTCCAAATAAATTTTAATCAATACTCTGAAGAGGTCCAGAAATAAGGGACGAAACTTCTCAATTTTTGATGAAATGAATAAATTTTTTAAAAAAAGGAGAGATGAAAATGGTAAAGAGCAGTACAGACGCGTGAAGAATTAGATAGTTAGGGAGTGCAAAACGGCTAAAGAGGCATTGCTCGAAGACAAATACAAAGCTTTTGAAGATTTCATGGCGATAGCCAATGAAACTTTCGGAGAGAGGAATAAATTAGCAAGATCATCAGGAGAGCGAATGGGAAGCCAATTATGGGTAAAAAAGAAAAGGCAGAAAGATGGAAGGAGAACTATAAGAGCTGTATCGCGGTGAAAATCTAGATCAGTCAGTAGCAGAAGAAGAAGAGGAGGTTGATGATAAAGAGTTGAGAGAATGTATTTTAAGATCGGAGTTTGATAGGGCGCTAACACATTTGAGCAACGGTAAAGCACCAGAAATTTATAACATTCCAATGCAGTTGATAAGATTATTTGGCGAACAAGCAATATCATGGCTGTTCAGGATACTTTTACAAATATACAAAACCGGGAGAACACCATAACATTTTAGTAAAAACATAATTATACCCATACTAAAGAAGGCTGGGGCTGAGAAATGCGAACAGCACAGGACAATTGGTTTAGTATCTCATGCATGAAAAATATCAACAAAAATAGTTTATAGAAGGATGGAACGACAAATGGAATGCGAGTCAGGAGTAGATCAGTTTGGTTTTAGGAAGATTTCAGGACAAGAGAAGAAATATTCATTTTGCGTCTAATTTTAAAAAATAAAACAAATTCACCATAACGCCCTAAACTCTTCATCAGACCAGAAAACATTGATAGGTTCTGTGGGATAAAGGAATCTAGTAGGTTTATTTCGTTTAGGGGTGTTAGTACTTTTAATGCCTAACTCTGATTCTTAATATATTTCCCAGAAGTCTAACAAAGGTTTATGCTGTTCGAAGCATACGATTATTAACTTCCGCAGGTTTTCCCGGTGAACCTGGAAGATGTCGACGGTGTTGTCGAAGAAACGTCGTGTATTTACAACGCCACCCGGCTGCATACGATTATTTTTATTTTCCTTCTTCAATTCTCATACTTTCTCAACTATAAACAGCGGATCACCTGACATTTTGTTCAGTAAACAATTCATAGTATTTTGGAATTGTAAAGGCCATCTTTTACACACCTAACTGACTGCAAATTTAAAAAGAAAACTCTCATATCTCAAAAGAGAAATCAATTTACTAAATGAACAGGTTCTTCTAAGTCCCTCTTTTGTCAAATAATCGTGTCAGGAAGCTCTCATCAGTTGCCAAACTTCAACGTCAATATCTGTTCGCGGAAGCATCGATCGTGAAGTTACTTCGGTGAGAATTGTTAATGCGAATGATGTGTAATTTATTCGAGTTCAAAGCCAAGCAGCTGACCTAGTCCCGACTGCGGTTACATAAATACGTCTACGGTCACGGGGGCTCAGTTCGTCATGGACGACGCCGCCGTCATCATCAGCAATGGATAAACGTGAGTACACGGCTAACATCAATCCAGGACAATACTCCTAATAAACTTTGATATTAGCTTTAACATTCAAAAATATTATATATGGTCGGTTGCGCTTATTTTTACGAGTTTGTATTCAGCGACATGTACTGATTAATATTTCTCGTTCTTTCCGTATAGCTTTGGTTAAAACAGAATGCTTTTACCAAATTAATTTTTTTCGTACATAAGCTATTTATTAAAGACTTATCTTTATTTATTTGGTGCAAACAAATCTTAACGCGTAGAGCAATTCCAACCAAATTTTGTACACGTGTTCCTTAGGATTCAGAAGCCAGTAAGCAAGCACTGTCGGGGTAAGGCACTAATAATATCCACGAAGACGGGGATGGTAATTTATAACCGTATATAAACGGTCGGTATTTTCATTCGAATAATTTTTTTCAGGATTACTGGCATTGATAGTTTCTATTATATTGTGTGCGAGTAGTTTGATTCAAGTATCGAGTCGAACCCCGGGTTGTGGAAGTCGCTGGTTTCAATACTTTCATTCAATCTGTAATGTCTGTAGTGCTTCAGTCGTAAAGCGGAGGTTGATGGAAGAACAGTTGGTCTCTTAAATAAAAATAATGTGAAAATATTGTGAAAATGGTGTAAGTATTCCTGGCTCTTATTGTAACGGTAATATTTTTTAATTTATTCGATACTGGGAGTATTATTGACTCTTTTAAGTTATTGGATGTATATTGTACTCTCTTAGTGTATCGGGAGTGTTTTCTCATGTCTCAGCGTACCACTGAGTTAACTGGATATTGTTTCATAACTTTTTAACTTACTGACCTTATTTAGGATACTAGGAGATAGATATCTTAAATAACATTTCGTCAGCTCTTATAAAGTACCAGACATAAAAAGGTAAATTTTCAAACATTTTACTCTCTTCCTGAAGCTTTAATCGCGTGTTGACAAAGAGATTACTATTAAATTAGATACCGTATCAGGATAAAATAAATGAATTACTGGGCAACGGTGGGTACCCAGTTGGTAGAAAATAACAATGTCTCTACATATTGTAGGGTATAATCACTTAAAGTTTTGGAAATTTTGTGGATTGAAACTGAGCTATAAAAATAAATGATATCGAAAAATAAGTGTAAAAAAACATTTTAATGGTAATACACTAGTGGATTCGAAAGATACGTCAACACTGGCAACTTGTGGTAGCGTAAAATATAACAGTAATCGAACAAAACAATGCATAAAATTAATAATAATTTCTAAAAAAAACTAAATTTGATCACTTCTCAACAGAATCTATAGCGCGTCTTTCTGATTACAGTCTCAAATCATTCATTACTTTTATTTTCAAGTTGATAATTATCTTATCATCAACGAATATCCGCTTTTTTAATGACAATGACAATTGGGTGTCACGTATTAATAAATAATATCTGTAATTATTTTTAATATCTTCACAGAAAATATTCTAGTGATCATTTGATCATACCAAAGTAATAGTACTTATCATTTGAAATAAGTAGATAAATAAAAATAAAGTCAATATTTCTTTCATGAGAAAAGTTTTATAACAAATATTACTGAGTCTCGTTATCTGTGTTAATTATATAGTGATATTGTTTTAAAAACGCGTATTCTATTTACAGCTCCATTTAAAATTCAGATTAACTTAATTTCGTAGGTTATATTGGAATTTTTTTCATATTAAAATTACAACTTTTCGTGGAACTGGTTCACCCTACGGCATTTATTACGTGTTGTGATTATTTATACGCCTGAACTTGATTAATAATACTTTTTATTTACTTTCGTTGTAAATATTTTAATCTTATATACATACCATGTTTAGATACTAGGGATCAAGACGTATGCTTGAGGATGATGCCGGATTAGTTCATTTAGTAATCTACTAGAAAAATTTGATACATATTTATCACAAGAGAATAAAATGCACATAGTCGTAACTCTTAATTTATTTAAATAAAATATAAGACGAGGAAGCTTCTCTACATACTGAACGCATCTCTTAATACTTTGTAATTTAAAATACATTTTTTATTTTGTGAAATCTTTTTACAAATAAGTGTCTCTTAGTTCCTGGACGGCTACGATTTTTGGTGTAACTTATACTTTGTGGGGCATTACTTAACTCTATTTTTATTGAATAAAATTATTAGTTTGAATTAAGAGTATTCTGAAAGTAAGCTAACACATTATAACAAGGCAGAAAATATATTTAACTCTGTAATTTACGATATAAAATGTAATTAACGGAATTAAATGTTCATGGCAGTAGATTTATAAATAATCATGGATAAATTTTAAGTAGCGTAAGTGAATATTAAGAGATAATGAAGCATCAATACGTGCGCAGACGAGCGCGGTTCCGAAAATTGAATCTAGAAAATATCTCTGAAAACTACTTAAATTTTTGGTTTACTACTACTGAAGGCCGCTGTGGGATATTTGTTCAAAAATGTTGGCAGCAGACAGTATGGAAACCTAATAAACTTAAACGACATTTGGTGTGCTTCGCGGCGAGTACGTTAACAACCCCCGAGAATTTCTGAAATTAAAATAATCTTAAAAGAAAACATTTATCCAAAAAAAACCTTTGTCTTTGAATGAAAAAGCTTCACAGGCCTTTTACAAAGCTTCATACAAAATAGCTAGACGTAAAAAAGTCTCACGCCATTGATGATGATCTTATTTTACCAGCTTCTATTGAGATTTTGGAAACTATAAAGGTAATTTTTCTAATCAATTGCAGTAGATATCTCTATTAAATGTTATTTTAGCCCATAGAATGGGTGATGTAGCTGAAGATGTACAGCATAAATGTTTTAGAAAGTTCTGAGACGAATTGTTTTCAATTAAGCTTGGTGAGGCAACAGATATCAGTAAAGATGTAGAAGAACTGCATTTTTTGAAAACAATAAGCAGCAGAACTAGCACTATTCGATATAAAAAATTATTTTATAAACGAGGCAAACCTAGAGTGAAAAAATTGCGTCACTAAGGTATTAAATATTCACTCAAATGCAGAAAGAATCGTCAGTCGTATATTTGGCTCGGATGACCCGAGTTGGTCCGTGTATTAGAAGGTTGCTGACTCAAGTGCCTCTGTTCTGAACTGTTGACCCTTAATCCCTGAAGACTAATTTAGTAATATCACGTTTACCTACGATAATAAAAAAAAGATATGTTACTTCAGTCCGGCGTCCCTCGATCAAACAAGCTCCAACTTTTGATTGGAAGAGTGGAGTCGTTATGAATGTAATAGTGGATAGGAAAGATAGATAGGAAATTATAGGTGGTGGAAGAAAGCACCTATGATCGCAATAGAGCTTACATAAATATTGGGTATTCTCTGCAGAAGTAAAAGAAGTTCTACTGTAACCGGAGAACTTGCGACCAGCATAAGTCAGCGACAAGAAGCCAACATCGTGTCGCGGCATATCCTCACTCAAATCAAGAGCACGTCCTTGACTATACGGCGCTCAATTGTGAAAGATGCCCAGTTTATTCTATACAGGATCAACGGGTGCATGCGAGCGTGGCCGGGGACAAGTACGCCACCGGAGATGGTCACAAAATTCCGAATCATGCCATCGCACGCGTGACTTTTGTTCGCGAAAGATTATGTTAACTGTTACGGAGATATAACTTTGGATATTTCTTGGATACTTCATCCTCGTCTGACGCCTTTCTTGATTTCTGCTTTCTTTTCTAACCCTTCAATTCTAATTACTGCTGACTGCCTTCTGCAGAGGTTATGGATAACTCTTATTAACTGTTCTTAAATATAGCAAAAGATGTGTACAGCAGATTGCCTACCCTCAAATTTTACCGCATCGCAGCGGAGTAGGCGTTTGTTTGTTTTGATTTGTACTTTCACCCCTCAAGCGTTGTAACTTAAATTTATTAACATCGTTTATTATATCTACATCTTCCTACCTTTCTTTCACCCTTATTATTTTATTATTTAAATTTCTTTAACATTAGTTTCACCCTTAATGTCGCTTAAGGTCATCATTTCAATTTCATTGGTTTCAAGTTGGTATTTATTGGCAGGATTCAAAGATCATAAATTGCCTGTCTTCGTTACTAAAACCCTCTGCGTCTCCTTCGTTTGCTGAACGGTTACTAATAGTAGTAAAGAAAACATGTGGGACTAATAGGATACGAATGACCGTAGTTAATTGTTGCAGGCTTCGTGGTTACTCGAGCCAACATCCGCATATGGATCCACGACCGCGACATGGGTCGTTTGCAGCAGATGCTCTGGGAGGGTCACGGAGACAAGCTGCGCCAGGAGACGAGCAACAACCCACGTGTCAGGAGGCTTCTCATCGCTGTTCCTTACATCATGGTACTTACGGCATATAACATACAAATGCACTACTCAAATAAAATTGTTTGTTTCATTGAAACACGCCTTTCTCATTTTCCTTTCTCCTTTTAAACTTACTCTGAATAAAGTTGCATTAATTTGTTCTTTCACAGCACGGTTCAGCGGCGTGGTTTTAACGTAAACATATTCTTACGTAATCAGCGGAGAATTTATTTAGAAATTCGGTTTTTTGCGAATTAATAACAATTAATTCAATTCCCATATAAATGTTTATTCCATAGCACAACAGATTGCCATGCTAATTAAGGTGGGTTTACACGATGTCCATTTACTGAAGGGAGTGTTTTTTCTTACGTGCACTCGCACGTGCAAACACCCTCAATAAAAAATGAAGAGTTCTCGCAGCTTGTAATCCACAACTTTCCCATGGCTGACACAACCATCGTCTGAAAGTACGCACCGCCCGCATGGTGTCGGAGCAGATTCCACATGGAAGGAACTCCGACCAATAGAAGAGGAGGCTCGACCTCCAGTTAGACGTGACCGCTGCTGCTGGGGTCTACCATTCTACACCCCCTCTGCACGTGCTGTTAGTACACTAACTGGAACACAAGGATCGGGATTTTGTGTTTGATCCGCACCTGAGGGCATAATACCCTTTAATAATAAGATGTTCACGGAGATAGATTGTGAGAGAAACAGAATGAAGAGCGTAGGGCTGAGGGAAAAAAGTGCCGATAATTTAACCAGAAGGGTAATCTTACCGGGAAAAAAACCTCAGCGATAGTAAGAGGGGTTGAAGGGCATAAGGAGCTAAATACTGCTCTTCAGGAATGGTAGTTTAAACAGTTGCGGTCGGATTATTTTGTCCAATCAGGGGCTTTTTGTCTTGCCCAATTAGGGGTTTCCTTGCCTAGTACGTAGATGGTAGGTGTGGGTCGCGTACTCTTCGGATAGTTGCGGACCTTGCTCACCTCGAAAGAGGGAGCCCCTGCCCCGTCTCTGTGGGCGGGCTCGGCCTCTGGGGTATCCGGTAGGTTTTTCTGTTCTCGGGTTCTCCCCATTTTGAAAAAATATTGGATCCCACGCCTTACTCAGGTGGAAACCTGAATCTCTGTTGATCAGCTGGCTGTTGACGGTTCTAATAGAAACCACCTCAAGTAAAATGCTACCCCAGAAATGCTTAGGGAAATCAAGAATTGTGGTCCCATTACAATCTATTCTTGTTCCGTAATAAGTGCATGTTCTGCTACTGCCGACTTGGATATTTATTTGAGACCGATGTTTCGTTGGTGCTCAACAACCCTTTCTTCTATGGTTCTTAGGGTATGGCCGATGTAATTTTGGGCGCAGGAATAAGGAACCTGATAAATCCCTGGATTCTTAAGCCTAATGTTGTCTTTGACCGACCGCAGATGATTCCTGATTTTCGTCTGTGGCCGGAAAACCGTCTTTGTTTTATGCCGCCTAAGATCCCTGCTGATTTGGCCAGTGACATGGCCAAAGAACGGTAGATAGGCTGTCCTCTCCGTTCCTTGTCGATCCGTTTTACTCTCTTTCCTAAGGTACGGTTAATGTCTTGGCCGGTGTATCTGTTTCCCTGTAGGCACTTTTGAAGATGTTCTAGCTCTCCTTTTAAACTTTCCGGGCAGAGATCGTCCTGGCCCTGTGGTGATTACTGTAGCCTTCTGCGCGAGGTGATGAAAACTGGCCGCGTCGAGATATAGGTTTGCATGGACTTTCTGTACACCGTGTGTCCAAGTGACCCATCAGGTGTTTTTATTTAAACTACCATTCCTGAATTCGACGGCACTTCACCTGAAGACGATGACGGTGTCAGCCATGGAAACGCTACTGTGTGGACTACAAACTGCATCACCCGACTGTAATCCAGAGAACTAATCATTCATCTTTATTTAAAGACATCGCCGAAGCAATTAAAATATTACTTTTGGATGTCCAATTCTTACTCAATTGTGGCATTTTATCTTGTTTGTAATTAATACTACAATATTTATTAGCTTCCAGCAGTATGCCCATTGGAACAGGCAGTGAGATGTCAACTACTTTTTTGTTATTTTTCAAGATAATCGTTTGTTTATCTGTTACTACCACGACAGTCAACGCTTTTGCCTAATGTCGGTCCAGTCAACTGGAACAGTTTAAATCCATCTTAATCTTTCCGTTATCTTTAACAATTGCCCGCCACGTGTGTGTACAATGGTGTTTCCATTATACGTCCGTTGTCAGAAAATTATTGATGTCCTGATTTTGCCAAGACATTAAAAAAAATTATTGAAGAAAAATATTCTATTTAACAGCGAATAAGCCCATAATTTAGATTCCTGAAGTGATGTGCATTAAATCATAGAATATTTAAATTCCAACTTAACTCGAACACAATTATCAAGAAAGAAGCCATAACTAAAGTATCAGCCGAAATATGATGCACAAAAAAGGAACAATGGAATGAGTCTTAGTATCCTGCTCAGGCTAATTATTATTTCTGAATTGCAAGTCAGTTCAGGTGCTTGTCATTCGCATCGGTAATAAAATAAAATAAATTGTGAGTGGATTGCTTAACACGTTCATTTATAACAATTCTTCTCCTTTCAGAAAGCGGGTACTATTATTGCATGATTCGATCTAGAATAAATATCAAATTAAAGCTTTGAAATCTTAATAAGTAATTTGTAATTGTGATTCTACTTTTTTTCTTTATTGTTATGAAAATTTATTAATTAAATATTTTTCAAAATGAATTATTGACAAAGAAAATGCATTAATTTAATAAAATAATATCTACATTTCAATAAATTTTACCGCTGTTTTACAGTTTTAAATTAAAAAATTATAGCTTTCATTCTAATAATTGTGGAAACTTGAATAATATTCCTGAATATGTGTTGAGTGTTATTTAATGTTACAAATATGTATGTAGTTTCATTTTATGTACGCAACTGAAACATGAGACTGACCAAATTCTTAGGTTATACTACATAATTATGTTGTGGTATTCAGTCCTAAGACTGGTCTGATGCAACCCTCCATGCTAACCTATATTGTGCAAGCCTTTTCATTTATGCTTAACTATTGCATCCCACATCATCCCTAATCTGATAAGAGTGTTCTACCTTTGCCTCCGTCTTCTGTTCTTACCCCACACATTTCCCTCTAATGCTAATTTTACAAGACCCTCGTGTCTCAAAACGTGTCCTATTAATCTATCCCTTCTCTTAGTCATAGTCCTCATTGCTCGCTCTTTCTCTATTCTACTGATAACTTCCCCGTTAGTGCTTCTATCCACCCATCTGATTTTCAGCATTCTCATTTAACACCACATTTCAAAAGCTTCTATTCTTTTCCTTTCTGCAACTCCTGTCATCCACGTTTCGCCCCCATATTACGCAACATTCCATTCATTACGGTTTCCAAGTCTTCCTCTATCTCCCCTAATAGTACAATATCACGGGCAAAGCGTAGGGTTTTTATTTCTTCACCTTGCAGTATGATTCCTTTTTCTATATTCCGGTTTAACTTTCTTCATCCCATGTTCTATACGTAAGTTAAACTGCGTGGACGACAGACTACATTCTTGTCTGACTCCTAGATTGATTTCTCCTTTCTTTTCTTGATCTTCAATTGTTATTACTGCTGACTGCATTCTGTAGAGGTTATGGATAAGTCTTCTTTCTCAATATTTTATTCCTTTCCTCTTCAAAATCCGTAATAGTGTGTTCCAGTTGAGATTATCAAACGCTTTTATTAAATCTAAAAATGTCTGTTTTTTCTTATCCTGTCTTCCAAAATTAGATGCAAATTCAGGATAGCTCCCCTAAAACCAACCTGTTCTTCTAACTCGCATTCTGTTTGTCTTTCCATCCTCCTATATAATATTTTTGTTAATACTTTGTATGCATCTAATACTATAATAATTTTCCTTACATAAGTATAAGCGGATAAAAATAAAAACGTTTAAATACCTTTCCTACTTCTACTCACGTAGTCTAATCGTCAGGGAACTCGAAATTTTAGTATAACCAGACGGATCTTTCGAATTAAGCCAGGCCAATAACATATGTGCGAAATAAATATAGTTTACTTTTACTCTTTTACAAGTACTAACTTTAACAGGTACTAATTTCCAAAGCCAAAGCCATACTTCCTTTATAAACCTGTTAACTAATGTCGTATTACTGTTCACCACTAAGTCAACTCAGGAATACTTGAATAGTACATCGAGCCGTTCTAAGGTATTTGTGATTACTTTAACAATTATTGCACATCATACTTCTTTATTACGCAAGATATGTTAGCATGGAGGGTTGCATCAGATCAGTCTTAGGATTGATTACCACAACAACATACTTCTTTAAGAACAGCAGACTGCAAAATGTTTGTAACTGTCTTTATATATTTTGGGTCACGGTTCGCACCATACATTCCGACAAGAAACTTGCGCTATTGTCCTAGAGCAGTACAGTCTTCCACCTGTAATCAGTTTTCCCCGATCTGCAATGCATTTTCACTTCTTACAATATTACGCAGGTGAATCAAAGTGATATACAATAAATCTATTTACACATGTGTAGATAAAATTAACCGGTTTTACATTCGACCCATCAATGCAGCTATCGAATCCATTATAGTTAGAAGTTGAAGTGTGATGGAAGTAAATGAATGTTTTTTTTTGTTTACATAATGTGTGAAATATAAATCCATTATAGTTAGAAGTTGAAGTGTATTGGAGGTAAATGAATGCTTTTTTTTGTTTACATAATGTTGAAATAGAAAATTTTGTTGGTAAAAACACATCTTAATTTTGATTTCAAGATAATTTCAAGAAAATGTTTCCGTAGGGCACAATCAGAGATGTCCATTCCGGAGCCGTGAATAATGACATCGCCTTGTTCAAGAAACGAAGTGAAGATCCCGTACCTCCTCAGATTCTCTTGAGCAAGGATCAAAATGGACTCACGCCATTACACAAGGTAATTCCAGATCTTCATTATGACCGGAAAAGCCCCACCATCATTCACGTTGACAGTATGACCTAAAGTAGTATTGCATAATAATTTTTTGAAAAATACAAGAATAATAAGCAGTGTTAATTTTTATTATTAACATGTATACTTACAAACATTTCTGTGTGTGTATGTTCGACACAGAGTCTGAAATTCATGGAATAATTTTAACAACAGGAGGTACACATGACTTACAATCTCAGAAAAACACTGTTTAAGAAAGATATCCCGTGCATCTCAGTGTCAAATAAATAGTTTTTGATATCGTTGAGATTAATAATGTCGCTATCATTGTATTTTTATTCTAATTTCAGCCCCTAACTGAAAGGTTGTATACACCAGATTAATCTTTCATTAAATATTTTTCAGACGCTTACATGGGTGCTGGGTTAAAGGGTGAAAATGAAATACAACATTCAGAATTTACGTATGTGGAACTGTAGTATTTTTTGGGGTTAAAAAGGATGGCTTGGACTGTTTTTTTAGTTATTGCACGACTCTTCTTCTTGCTAGTTGCGGTGTACACTAATAAGCTCGTACCGTAATGATGACTCTTGTGCCCCCCTCGTATTTATCTATAATGCACCTTAACTGCAGGCGGCGGGCATGGGCCATGCAGAGGTGGTGGACGATATTCTGGAGCGTGTGCCGAAGGCCGTGGCTGCTCTGGATACCGCTGGGCGGACTCCGCTGCATTACGCCGCAGCTCTACGCGACGCAGGCGCCACGTATGCAAAGCTCGTGGCCGCGGGTGCGGACGAGCAGGCTCTGGACAGCGTAAGCACATTCTTGTACCTTCTAGCGTAACTGATTTAAATACATCTCATAACAATCAATCGATGTATCTGCGACCACAAAAAGACAATAAATTTGAGGACTAAGGCCAAACTAATCATAGATGGTCTTTTTAATTACTAGGAAACAAATTCAAAGCGTTTAGAGACGGTAAGATCTGATGTAAAATTTTGCAGTTAAGTGAAATTGAGATCATTTTGTGAGATAATTAGTAATTTGTACTGAGACTAGCAGAATGCTGAAAAATCAAAAAGAAATTACAATAAAATTCAGAAACATAATAAAATAAATGGTTGAAAAAATTAATAATTTTTATGTTGATTGATATGGTGTCACAACAGGTTATTAAAAATTGCAAACAATCATTTTAATCCCCATGTTTTTTCATTATTACCTTACTGACCTAGTGACTCACAAATATCACTGTAAATACCAACTGCAATTTACAGGAAATATTCGTAACCTACTTGTCTGCTGGTTATATACAGATAATTATAATGTCAATTAAACAATTCAAAAAATATTTATTTGTAATTGGCTAAATATAGCGTAAGATGTAATACAGTATGTGAAAAACAAACTCTTAAAGATTTTTTTGAACGTGGTTCAGTCTATTTATTTTGAGAAACCACCCACACTGGCCAAATATCGTAATTGCAGAGAATTATGAAATTTGACTTTCGAATAGATATGATGTATATAATAAAATACACAATTCGTTTATAACAAGTGAGTTTTGTACTTACTGGAGTAGCGCCAGGTCAAGGGCCACAGCATGGACTATCTAACGACGTGATAACGTCTCATTCAGGTAACGCAGGACACATTTGTGAAAATTTGGAGGGACGTCACCTTATTTAACTTCAAGTTGTTGCATGACTTGCAAGCGGATTTGTAAAGTAATTTGCCGGAACTAATTTTCAATAAAACTTTAATAATTTATCTTTCACCCAGTTATTGCATAATGATTAGCAATTTACTAATAACGATTTTTTTAATTGCTTCACTAACTTTATAATAATTATGTATAAAGCTTCGAAGCTTTTCCTTCGGTACACATTATGAAACAAAAAGTCTATACATATGTTTCCAGAGTAGGTTCAAGGTTAGTGTTCTGCTTATAAGTAAAGCTTCAAGGTACTTAGTAGCTTGAATATTAGAGAACAGTAGAGATAAATGTTTTAATCAACACTCCGAGGGTTAGTTCAGATCCAGGCAAACTGTATGGATCTGTCAAATTCGTTACCAAATGACTCTCAATGTGTCTGCATTATAGCTAATGAATTTATCAATTGTATTTAGAATTACACACTTAAATAACTCTAAATGGAACGCAATACAAAATTGAGATTTATAACGCATAGTACATAAAATTAAGTTGTTGTTGTAGTAGTAATCAGTCCTTAGACTGGGCTGATGAAACCCTTCATGTTAATCTATTCTGTGCAAATATTTTCATTTCTGCATAACTGCTGCATCCTCCCTAATCTCCTAGCACCAGTCTGTAGTACCACAATTCAAAATCTTTCCCCTTTCTGCACCTCCTACCACCCACGCTTCGCACTCATATGAAGCCTCACTACAAACGAACATTTGTATTAATGATTTCCTAATTTTAATACTTATATTAGCCGTAAGTAAAGTACTCTTTTTCGCGAAAGCCTTTCTTTCCATTGCAATCCTACTGTTTATGTATACTATACTTGTACATACCTAGTTATTTTGCAGCCCAAGTAGCAGAATCTCTTAACTTCCTTCAAAATATCCTTTTCCAATCTAACACCCTTTGTTATTCCATTGTTTCCTATACTATACTCCATTACCTTGGCTTTTCTTCTATTTATCCTTATGTTGTACTCTTTCTCCAGGGCCACGTTCATGCCATTTATTATGTTTCTCAAGTCTTCTTCTGACTCCCCTATTACTACAATATCATCCGAAAACCGTACAGTTTCTATTTCTTTACTTTACAAAGTACCGTGAAGAATAAATGTAAACATAACACTAAGAAGTACAAAAGGCAATCGATCCATTTTTTCTGGAGGCAGGAAGACAATAAATCTGACTTGTCATAGCCGGTATATGCAGCAAAGAAGGGAATGCTGCGATCCTACAGTAAACTCCTCTCCCGTCATTCTGAAGGGTGTGAGACAAATACCAAAAAGCCCAACCTACCTGATGAAGCTTTTCTATGATTCTTCCTTGCATCTCTTCCATCTCTTAGGATCCTTAAACTATAGCCCAAGGACCCTAGTCGATCCTTGGCTGCCTTCCACATCCTCCTTTTAAATTCCCTTCCTATGCCATTAAATGGTAGTTGCCAGTTTCTGGATCACCTTCATGTAGCCTGTTACCTCAAAAAAATGTAAATTCTTTGATCTATTGTTTTAGTAAGCGTAAAATCGCCAAACAAACGAAAATATACTTAACGTTTTCGACAGTCATCAATAAAATAACTATTCAAAATGTCTGCCAATGGCAAAATTCTTCAGAAAATTTTGTACAAATGATTAATAAAATTGGAAAATTAATTGAGGCCCACAAAGTTAAAAAATCCCTGTTATTTATTTATTTCACCTCGTATTACATTTGCTCAAGAAATCTCGACTCAATTATATTTTCGAATAATTATGATAATATATGCAATATATAATGATTTTGAAATTAGCTTAGGAATTCATGTTTTCTTCTCTGTGAAATACTCAGACTCCATACCCACGGAAAAAAGTTATAAGATTAATAGTCTCATGTACCACGTAAACTTTTAAAACTATATACCAGTACTAAAAAGCAATAAAATTTAATAACAACAACCTTATAGACAAAATGTTTACATATAGAAAAAATATTAACAACCAATTAGATAATGGGCAAAAAATTTATTGATAATGAATAAGCATTTAACTAGTTAAGGTAATGTTATCTGAAGCTCATGTATTTTGTGGTTTTGTTTCGATTTCCTTTTATTTTTTGTTCAATAACGTTTTAATGGGTCACTTTTATACTAAAGTATTCACACTTTACATAGAGATGATTTTTTATTCTACTTGAAGAACGTTTGTGGTTCATGTACCCTGACGGTGCCGACGATGAAAGAATCTCTGCACACAGTGTGATGGCGGTCAATTTTTCTCTATCCAGGGAGTTGATTGTTATTTGGCCTGACTGATAGCTACTACTGCAGAACAGACCCTTATCAAAGAGCAGCGAGAATTCAAATCACTTCCGCGAAAAAAATATAAATCAAAGCTCTTTTGTCGACCGTACAGAAGCATCAAAAGTATCGATCACGCTCCTCTCCACGATAACAACAAAAGGCCTACGCACAGCGTTATACGTTAATTCAGATTTGAAAACTAATTTCGTAATGTATCTGTAACACCTCACGAGTTGTACAGTAGTAATTCTTCCGTCTAGAAATTATTAACTAAGTTTCTATCGGCAGTGATATTATTCCATGCAAATAATGTGTAAAACCATTTATTTTCCAGACTGGAAGAGGATCTGACGATTTTAATTCTTTCCAATGTAATTTATAATAGTTTCCGGTCTGTAATTTGTAAAATTCTTATATTTATATATTTTCTTGTACAATTTACTTTAGAAGCATATTATGTAAGACGTGATTTATATAGCTTGGTGACCAAGATGAATGTGTTTTGTAGAGAGGAAAGCCTGCAGCCTGGTACAGAGGCCGGCCGTCCGAGATCGACGGCCGTGTGCTGAAGGTGGTGCCTGAAGCCCCAAGGACAGCGTCTGTGTTTCCCCCATCATGGGACTGGAGGCTGCTCAGCGGAAACGCGCCATCTACTCTCGATGGACCGACGCCCATTAACCTGTCACCTTTTGTGGTACGAAAAATGAAAATAGCTTTACTAAGGAGTCACAGTTGAATACTCATTCTCTCGCCAAATAATGTCACCACCAGGAATGTTAAAAAAAGTGTCGAATATTTTGAGAGGTGGTAGTAAAACATCATAACAGAAAAAATTTCAATAAACCTGGGAGCGAAAAAGTATACTTCTTTAGATCTGAAAACTTTTTCATAGTGGCTGAAAACAAAACTGTCCAATATTGTGAGAAGTGGTAGCACACATTACAACATGAAAATAATACCAGTACACTTCGGTCTGGAAGCGCATACTTTCTATGAACTGATGAACTGAACACTTGTTCATAGGAGATGATCAACCAGACGAGCATTCTGGACACATGGTGCTCAGCGTGACATCCGTTCATGACAATGAATCCCTGTGCCCTTCGGCGTAAGGAATCACACACTCCATCGGGTTATTGTTATAAGTTGAAGACGTGATCCTCCAGTGTCTGGACATTCTATAATGTGGTGGCGTAGACTAATGCCTTCTAGTGTTCTCTGAACCAAAACTCCAGGCGATTGAGTCTGAGTGGGCAATATGTGGGGCCTTCACGGCCAATCCAGCGGCCCTGCAGTGTCAACGACAGATGTTCACGCACATTGTTGATGGTGCGCCATCATACACAAACCACATCTGCCCACGCGGCACAACCTCCGACCAAATGGGCAAGAAATAAATGGTAATCATCCCCCTTTAATCTTTGTCGTATGACGACTGATCGTACGTTGATGGTAAAATGATGTTGACGCCTCCTTTCTGCAATTGTATAGGGATTTTCATCAGCCCTCACACACTGGGTATGAAAGTTCACAATTCCATCTCTCGTGAATCTGCCTCGTTGGAAAATAAAATTTCGATTAAAATAGTAAATCAAAACCACACTTCTTCAAGAGCTGACCTGCAATCTTCTCGCCTTAGTTCCTGGGCGTGCAGATGATCATATGGATACGCCAATTATTTATATAGTACCACTCAGACGAGTTGATGACTCACGACTTCTGCTGCTACCAATCGGCGCACACTAGTTCCAGGTATTTGTAGCACATGCTCCTCCATCTGGGATATGGGAACTGGCAGACCATTTGCGTTTTTCACCTTGAAGAGTGCTGTGGAACTCGTGTCCTTAAGACATATTCACAACTAAACGACTTCAACCGCTATGGACAAGTGTACAGATCTCAGAAAGTATGCATTTTCGGGCCCTTGTTTATTAGGCGCTTTCTCTTTCTCAAAGTATTTGACATTTTTATACGCCCTTTTTACTGTATGTACCATAATTTAAATTTTTGTTTTCTAAAATATCGTTTCCGTTTTCTCTTATGTGAAATTAATAAGAAGGACACACGTTTTTACATAAATATTATAATAAGAAGTCTAGGTACAGAAGAAAATGTAAGTGTACGATGAAAATACATAACGAAAAGAATTAATAATAATTTTCAAAAGCGACTGAGAATTGTGCTAGTCTTTATGGTAGATATTTAAAATAGCTGTTATAAGAGATACTAGGTAGCGGTATAAATAATTAACTTAATAATTTCCATTATTACGAAAATATACATCAATGTTTCCAGAAGATTAAGATCGAAAAGTGGTGAATAGTTTTATGTAGTCCCACGAAATATTCATTGGGTTGATTCATAATGTGGATGCTATCCACAAACAATATAGTTTGCATGATAAATAATTCGTGAGAGATATTTATGAATTGGGTTTACAAACCTTTGTTGTTATCGTTTTTCTGGCAGATTCGTCCACTAACTTATCACATGTATTTACCGCGAAGCTTTGTTTAATAAGATCTTAGTTTTAACTCAATACAGTTAAAGCTTCTGTTGAATGACTGTGTAGCAGTTTCTACCATGCCCAGTTTGGGAAATGGGACTATTCGTGCCATGTGCTAGTTATAGATGTTTTAAGTATAAATTTGCCTTTTGTCTTTTCTGAAATACAGGCAAACTGAGAATAGCAAAGTTCAACGATGATGTATATATATATATATAATACAATTTATTACTATTTCATTTATAAATAACCTTGATCAATAACTGTTTAGTTCTAATTAATGTTTTTATTTTTTTTTAGAAAGAAGCAGAGAAACCATTGAATCCGTTAGAAGACGAAACTCCAGGTTCAAGATTATCCAGCCCTACGGGAGACGTAAAAGCTGCAGAAATACTTCAAGACGAAGAAGATGAAGGTGTAGGCGAGGAAGGAGAGCAAGAGGAAGTAGAGAGAGATGAAACCGAAATGTCAGAAGAACAACAAGATTTGCGTGATACTGACGACAGTGGTTTACATGAACAAAGCGACTTGCAAGAAGATGAGAAGAATTATGAGGCAGAAGATAATCTGTCTGTAAAAGAGGCTGAGGAAGAGGCTCCCGAAGATAATGATGTAGAAACACATAAACGGGGTTCAGAGGTAGAGAGTGACCAACAAGTGGATGAAGGCCTGGTGATAGGAGAGGGCGAGGGTCAGGATACGGAAGGTCAAGTGGGGGCCGACAGGTGGGTCAGGGAAGAAGAGGACGTCGATAACGCAGAGGCGGTAGATGAGGCAGTAGATGAGGCAGTAGATGAGGCAGTAGATGAGACGGTAGATCAGACGGTAGACGAACCGGAACCTGAGGACGAAAATGTGGAGCGGCTGGTGGCGTCGGGAGACCTGGAGCAGATGGCAGCTATGGTTCTGAACGGCCAAGGAGATCGTCTTCAGGGCTACACGAGCGACGATCCCGAAGTGCAGACGTTCCTCAACAACGTACCAGCTTACATAGTAAATAACACCAAAATTATCAACAACTAAAAATAATTCTTTTCTGGTTAAATTTAATAAATGATACTTTTATATTTGTCTTTTAATTAACTTATAACATTAAATAATTTCTAATATATGCTATGAATGATGTTCTTAATGATATATTCTATATTTTTACATAAAGTTTAGTCCTGAAAGATAATTATGAATTTTATATTTTAAGAACAAAAGTATGTCGTTTCCCGGGTTGATCAGCTAACATTTTGGTTCAATTTAAGTTGCTTATGAATATCTACTTAATCGTTGTCCAAAATCATCCCAGAGTTTATAACATCAAAATGTAGAACTGATACCCATTTAAATTTCATTTGTAAATATCTTTATGAAGAAAACATTTGTGTATGGTTTAATCCGAATTTATATTAATCCAATTTATTCCCCAACAACCGTTTTATAACCATAAAAATATAGATATTAGCGAATTGAGTTTTGAAAAGTCCCAATACCTAAGAAGTCGCATTTATCACTAGATACATTCATTAATTTCGTCTTATAATCCGATTTATAAAACTTTATACAACGGAAATAGCTTATAGTCTTATAACCCACTTTGAAATAATGTTGATATATATTATTTCACGCTAATATTGTATGCAAGAATATATTACAAGCTGTCTACGTATATACCTTTAGTAAATATAATATTACATAGGGGAGCTTTCGACTGTTACTAACATATTCATCTTATTTACTGATCGCCGATCGTCAAAAAATAATATTTCCCTCAAGACACGGGGGACAGAACAATTATACGATGGTTGAACTATTGTTTATAATATACTGATACTGCTTGAGACACATTTATGAAAATGATGTTATATAAGGAATACAGTAGGTATGTTATTTATAATTTAATAATATCAGAATATACACAAATAAATATGTTTAATACCTATTTTTGTTACTCTGAGCCTATTAAAATTTTAATTACAATTAATTTGGATTCGTTATCAATGCACCATATTAACTGAGGGGTAAGGATAACCTTAATACAGGTGTTAAAATTATTAATTTTGATAATGAATATACTATCCAAACAAATTTAAAAGAAGCAATTTACAATAGTTTACAATACTTACGTGAGAAATTGCTCCGGTAGTAGCAAGGACTAAGGCATTTGACCGTGGACGTTGGGAAAATTACACCAAAAATGAAATATGAAAATAAAATAGGAAGATGTTGTGCCGTTAAATTTAAAATACGAATTAAAATAAATAAATAGTCATGTAAGTATTTAAAAAAAAGCGCGTCAACGTTGGTCACATGGAATGGTTGACTTCTTCCAGCATCTCGGATGCTTGGATTCTGGTAATGGAAAGCTATGAAGGTAGGGCCCGTGGTTCTTTGTTTGACAATGATCTGACGTTTGAGCTATTTGCCCTTTGGCAAAGTCCGCGAATTTAGTAGAGGTGGATTACCAGAGTCCACTTCGTTCCTCCGGGCAGACAAAATTCTAGAACCCGGACGACTGTTTGGAACGAACTCCTCTGTTCTTTGAATGTGGACGCGGGCTTTACACTCTCCAGAGGGAACTCATCCGTTCCTTGATCCTCGACGTAGACTCGTCGTTCAATCTGGGGCATCAATCACAGTCTATAATTTTTAAGGAAATACACCCCAATTCGCCGCGAATCTAATAATTTTCCGCCATTCTGTCCCTTGGCGGGGAGAAATAATATATGCGGGAACTCGCACTTCCAGGTCTACGAATCCCCTCGCACCTGTTTGTACTCGCAAATTTCCCACTTCCTGTGCAAAAAGCATGGCCAGTTCCGGACTCAGGACTCAGATCAAAATATCCCCAATATCCTCTGGTTTCTTACCCTTCCGGCGTAAATTGCAACAAAAGACGAATCCTGCCATGCAACCAGCCAGATACTAAGAGCAATCTATTATATAATTACTATATAAACTTATTATTCATTACATACTAATATCTAATACATGATAGATGTGGTTTACTACAATATGTAAATGATGTTTCAGTAAATAAAATAATACGACAGTAACTGTTAAAAGATTCAGGATGTAATAAAAATTAAAACGCAATATTTTTTGGTTTTCATTATATATCAAATAATCTAACCGTTCATTTCAACAACATGTAGTGCAAAATATTGTTTTTTTTTAGTTATAGACCTCATCGAAACCTTAGTGCATTAATTAGAAGTTATTCGTGCATTGTGATTTTCAGGAAAATTATATTTTTAAACACGTAAAAATTACTTTTATATCTTTCAATTAACTTATTATTAAATGTGTGCTTTATATTCATAATGTACTTCATTTGCCTGTTTTTTTATATTTATTCCATTCAATACACTTTCAGGTAAATACTGTAAGGAGTTTGATTTCTATGTAATATCAAAAAACATTTGAACAAAAGAATGATGAAAATGTTGCCGTAGTTTATTAATTAACTTTTACGTTTCACGGCTAGTGTGTTACACGTTTAGCTATGTTCTTAGTAAGTTCCAACTTAATTGAACGGCTTAGTTGCCCTGGGTGAGCAGTACACTATTTCGGAAAATGCCTGTTTTCTTGACGTTGTTTGTGAAATTTGTCTAGGTGCCATCACGATAAGCGCATTAACGTCAGGTTTCTCTTGAAACATAAAAAGTCGTATTGTAGGGGTGTCTAGTATTTTTAGTTACTGCAGCTACAACTAACGAGACGTACATTTCTAATGCATATAATTTTCACGACTGTAGTAGCAAAATTAAATTCGTTTCAAAAACTTTTTTCGTATTCAAGTACGCATTAGTATCAAATATTTACTTACAGATATCTTATAATTTAAATCCCAATTATGCGTATTCTGTAGGTGGCAATAATGCCTAAAAGAATAGCCGTGCGCTGGTTAGTCGTGATTTGTGCATTATTTGTTGGAATATTTATCTATAATAGCTTTTGTAACGAACTTAATTTATGTTAGGAACACTCAGTGTTTACGGCACATGCTGTATAACAACAGATTTTATAAGATATGTTAGCTTAGCTCTTAATCACGTGATGCGCAACCTCTGTTTAAGATACAATTTGATTCTGTTCTTTCAACCTACATTTTGATCAGGAAATATTATTTGATAACCAGTACTTATTAATGGGTAAGAAGGATTTAGCTATAAAAGTTTCCCCTACGCTATGAAAATACTTCAGTGATTTTTTATTAATTATTTAGTACATTATTGGCCTGTTTTCTTGACGTCGTTTGTTAAATTTGTCCAGGTGCCGCAACGATGTATTGCATGAATTATCCTTTATTTCAGGAGAAGATCGGGGCTATCCACGAGGCTGTGAAGGGTGGACATTTAAGGGATCTGCAAGCTGCCCTGGACCGTCGGCGTTTTGCCGTGGCTCGCGACGCGTCCACGCCCCTGGGGGCGACGCCTCTGCACGTGGCGGTGTTGCTGGGCCACACGGACGTCGTGCGCTACCTTGGCGCCCGCTTCCCGGAGACGCTCCACGCGACTGACGCTCAAGGCAGGACGCCATTGCACTACGCGGCCACGCTTGCCGATAACGGACACTATTACCAGATATTACTCGCCCTCGGGGCCAATCCGGCTGTCAAGGACCAGGTAGACTACCTACTTCAAAGGTTTCAATACCAGTTCATATTCATGTCTGTTTCAAGGGTTCTTGTATCCAAAGTCACCATAATCCTTAATGTTTCATAAGGGGAAGAGACTATTGAAACCTGATCGGTTTTAGTATTCCCATAATTTGTAAGAAAGACGAGAATGGAAAAATGTCGAACGGACCAGGAATTCGAACCACAGACCTCCCGTTTTCCGGCCGGGCACCCTACCACTGAGCTAGTCCGAGTCGATGTCCAAGGATCGATTCAACATCCCTCCATTCCTGCAAACCTAAGCCAGGCTCACCTATAATTTACATATCACATACATCACAACCTAAGTTCTAAGAATTTTGTGAAGAATGGACATTGTCAAAATAGATCAAATACGCGCTCCTACTTGAGTTTCATTGAAGCATTTCTACTTCATTTGGCATTTATTCCCTTAGTTTTTTTACAAGGAAAAGTAATGTCCTGGTTATTGAGGGACTATTAATGTTCAATTTCCATATCCTTGGGACCACATTTTAAATTTATTGCGTCATCCGATTGCCTGCCATTTCGAAATAATTGGGTGGATGATAATTTAGAAAGAATACCAGCAAGGCTGGTCCGATTGTCATTGTGTCCGTTTTCCCGTACATATACATTATCCGCTTATTCTCTATTACTCCAGGTATACTGATTGGCAACGGTGAATATTTCTGAGTTCCAACGAAACATTTCACGAATTTGTGTCGTAACCACTAAACGACCAAAAGCATACCATAGAAACAGAAAAATAAAGAAGTGTATGACACAAATAATATATTTCATTCTCCTTCAACTCGGTTATACTTATTTTTCTTGGGGTGTTTCTCACGCTTCGGTAAGGCCAATATTTCTAACGTTAGAGAAAATATAGCTCTCAACTATTTTGGTTGTTCAGCGTTAAAAGAGAACTTAAAAATAATGGAGTGAAGAATAGTGTTTAATAGAACACAAAATAATATATGTTTTGTTGTCTGCTATATATCAAGAAACGTGCGTGCAAAGTATCAGGTAATTCAAGGTAATACTTTTATTTAAGCGCAACCAAGTGACAGAAATGAATAGTTGAAGCACTTACGAAGCAACACAGACAGATAGGGCAAATCGTGGCGGAACGGGATAGCAGGGTAGAACGGGATACTCTATTATTTTACTGGATAGTGCTGTAGCTGTGGAAATAGTTGTGAAACATTTTAGCTGGTCATGGAAGAATTCCTGACAGCTGACTTGACCACGTTTTGCTGCACCTTGTGAATTAACTCTTTGTTTCGGCGTCTTACATCAGTGACTTTATAACAGAAGGTAATCTACAAAACTCCTCCCTTTAAACTCTTATATATTCGTAAACTAGGTGACAAGCTGCATATAAGTTACGTATAAGGTTTACATCTCCTTGTATTAAGGCTCGGTGAAAAACCTTAAACTGAAGCTAGCGTGCGGGGAGGAACTGTATAAGGCAAAATGTTGTGTACTTCTTAAGTAAGAAAGAAAAATTGTCAGAGCCAACTTATAAGATTGAGTTACAGGATAGTGTACCCAAAAATAATTAAGATAGAAAGGGAACGGAAAAAAGGGAGAAAATGTTAGCAAAGACTGTGCAGTTGCAAAAATAAAATCTCTTTGCGATAGGAAATTCGCTAATCAATCAACCGTACGTCATATAAGTATAAGAAAGTAAACACTAAAAGTGTTGAAAAAAAATTTAATTAAATTGAATTTTATTGCGCTAATTGTATATACAAAACATCCTATCCCGTTCTGCCCCGGAGGTAAAAAACGGGAAAATTGTTTCTTTTATAAAACTTCATCATAAATATAAATTCCTTGTTTAAAGTTAAAGTGATATTTGATTAAGTGAGTAATAGAATAAACTAATGTTTTATACTTTTATGAAGTCTTTTCCCATAATTTTACAAAAATTTATACACAATAAGTGTCCGTTCCGTCGCGGCAGACAAAAAATGGTTTAATGTGTTTTCTGTTAATTTTATATATTTTGGAATAGTAGTAAGATAATTGTGAAGTCATGATAAATAGCCGTACTAAGTGTCTATGATTAGATTTTTTAGTTTTATTGAATTATGTGACATTTTAAAGAGAAACTTTCCCAGTACTGTCTTGCGGATTGACAAGACTGTGTTTCAGTAGAAGTGACCACATACGTTAGCTTTCGTGTATGTTAACTAAAAGAACATGAATTATTCTATTAATTACTGTTTTTTAACTGAATTACTCGCAACAAGAGGAAAATTTTGAATCCCTCATGACGTTATGACCTTCCATGATAGCTATCGAATTTTATGCAGTTCAAGCCGATAGTATAATCTTCATTAGCATTAAAACTATATTATTGTGAACGACTAGCTTTAAGAACATTACTTAACAGCCACATTATATACGTTTAATATCAGATACTATTACACAAATATAAAACATGAATGTATTTATGGAAACCCATAGTCATTCTTAACCAATATCGACCTAAATACTATTCCTAAAATTACTTTTTGACCTATATTTTGGGTCAAGTGAAATATTTGTACGTAATCCTTCTTGTCACTTCATATAGTGCGGAAGTAAGGTTTTGAATTTTTGATATAAAGTATCTTTGTAGACTTTGTTCATTCACGTTCATTTCTTTTTCTGTATATCGATAGTCTGCATTTAATATTAATGATAAATACGACCATTAACAGACATACATTACAAATAGAACATTACTGAAATAATTTAAACAGGCCGGACGTTTCAATGCAACCTTAGCATCTTTCAAAGATTCATGAACGGTTTTCATGAAACTTCAACTGAGATCGCATCGAAACGTCCGGTCTGTTTAAATTATTTAAGTAATGTTCCCTTTCCAGTGTACGTCTCTTAATGATCGAATTCATTATTATTAATATTCGTTAATATATATTAAATATTGTCCAATTAAAATTTGTGTTAATGTTACAGATTTGAATCGTAACATTGTAAATGAAGGGAGGGGGGAATATTAATTAATGAATTTAATATTTGGGTTTAAATATATACATTCATTAATTGTAAACACAATAATTTTAATATGGGTCGTGCGTGTATATATTATGTACAAAAATAATTAATTAAAATGGGATTGTATTAAAGATCTCAGGGTATTAATGGTTTGGGTGACCACGTGTAGCAGATTTTTCGTTCGTTGACGAACCTGAGTTGTTTTCATAAGCGTCTCGCTGTAATTTCCGTGTTGTGGAACTTGAAGCTGCCGGTCGACAATAGCTGCTGCCGGAATTTAGAAAACTCCGCTTTTCCACTTTCTTCCCTTGTTAAGACCTTTCTTTCCTGCTTCCTGGACTGATCAAAGCATGGTCCACCTCTCCGCTGCCACCTCACCAATCTGCTCTCGCCGTAACTTCTCTGCTGCCAATCTCCTTTCGCCACCACCTTGTATCACCAGCAATCTCTTTCTCCACCACTCTCCTTCAATCTCCTCTCTCCACCTCCTTGTATCACCAGAAATCCGTCCACCACTCTCCTTAAATATCCTCTCGCCATCACCTTGTATCACCTGAAAAAATCTGTCTCAAAATTGTCTCCGCCAACCTCTTTAAAACCTCGTCCCCACTTATGCGACACCTATCACTAAGGTGGCAGGGATGGATATTCTCCAATCATATCCCTTGTTTCATTTGAGGAACACACGCCACCCGGTCACCAAATTTTCAGGCAGATTAAGACATTCCGGAACCGGCGACGAGGTGTCCGAGGTTTATGGTCCAAGTGTCAGCCGCAATCCTTTTGTTTAGATTCCGAGCCGCCAAGACGGCGCGCGGAAAAACCCTTCTTCCTGGCCAGCGACTTGCTCATGCCGGAATATTTGTTATTTAAGTTTCCGTAAATAATAAAAAAAATTGTACGCGGGTTCGACTGCGCTACAACATCTTTTTTCGAGCATATTAAGCAAACTAGAGCTTAACTGCTCCTTTTAAAGACACATTCGTGTGTTCACATAAATAATGAATTATTCATATTCCGCCATTGTTTAATAATATTTCTTTTGTTCCAGATGTCTCAAGAAGCAGAATATTACATGCATCACTCTGAAGATCTTTCACACAAACAACTTTTGAGAGAAATTGGTGCTTCAGAAGACTTGGCTGATTCCTTTTCCGATAAAGGTATGACTCAAATTATTTCTTAATCCGTTTAATGAGAAGTTGGCAAGAACTCTCATTCTTTAGTTGTCAACTCTTAGATAGAGTAGAATTTTTAGTCTTTATTATTATGTTTATATAATAGCTATTGAATATTATAATAGCAACTATAGTTGGTAAAATTGTAATTGCAACTAATTTTAATAAATTAAAAAATAATTTTGTTCCATCCTAGAGTGCAGAACTATGATAAATATGGTAATCATCTTACTAGAAACGAAAAATTAACTCAATAAATAATGGTGTCCAGTAACATATTTTTAAAAACTTATCTTCATTATATATTTAAACATGGAAGAGCCCGTTCAAATAGCCTTGTACTTACAGTGGCTCAGTAGAAATATCATCATAATCTTTGGCTTTCATATAAACTATAACAGCTTATTTCGTACGATAATATCGAATCGAAGATCAATTTGGTTTTAGGAAGAATATAGGGGCAAGAGAAGAAATATTGACTTTGCGGCTAATTTTAGAAGACAGAATGAGACAAAACCGTCCGACGTTAATAGCATTTGTAGATTTAGAAAAAGCGTTCGATAACGTGAAATGGAACATACTAAAGGACTTTTAACAGCACTAGAATAAAATATCAAGAAAGGAGGCTTATGCATAACCTCTACAGAAGACAGACAGCTGTAATTAGAATAGAAGATCAAGAAAAGAAAGCAGACATCAAGAAAGGAGTAAGACAATGATGCACTCTGTCGCCCATGCTGTTTAACTTATATATAAAATAGGCGATGAAGCAAGTTAAAACTGAATATGGAAAAGGAATCGTACTGCAATAAGAATAAATAAAACCCATATGTTTTGCTGGTGATATTGTAGTATCAGGGGAGTCAGAAAAAGACTTGGAAAACATAATATATGGCATGGACGTGGTCCTAGAGAATGAATAGAACAAACAAAGGTAATGGGTATAGTACGGGAAAGAGTGAAATAACAAAGGTTGTTAGTTTGGGAAGGGATTTAAGGAATTCTACTCCTATGGCAGCGTAATAACTAAGGAACGTAGAAGTATAGTAGGCATCAAACGCAAAAAAGAGGAATTTACTTACAGCTAATATAAGTATGAATATTAGGTAATCATTATTAAAAATGTTCAAATGGAATGTGGCATTATGTGGGTGCGAAACTGGATGATTTGAGTTGGAGAAAGGATGAGAATATTGTTCGCTCTTCTCCTATTCTGTTTAGAACTTCCACGTTAGTGATTCTATCCATATATCTATAAATAACAATTTTAAACATTCTGCTATGGCACCACATTTCAAAAACTTCTATTATTTTCCTGTCTGCAACTCGTATCGTCCACGTTTCGCAGATATAACGCCACATTACAATTTTAGTAATTATTTCCAACTATTCATACGCTGAAAGTAAATTCCTTCTTTTTTTTTGCAAAAGCCGTTCTTGCCTGTGATATCCTACTATTTTTGTGTACTTTACTTCTACTATCCATAGTTATTATGCTGACCAATTAGCAGAATTCCTTAGCTTATTTCAAAATATCCCTTTATAATCTAACACCCTTTGTTATTCCACAATTCACAAAATGCTACTCTGTATAAAACAATAAGGAAAGGGATTAAAAAAACATTAAGAAACAAAACGACGAGGGAAAGTATAAGTAATTAATTCTAAATATAATTATGGGCAAGAGGCAAGTAATAGCGCTCCTCCATTATGACCAACCTTTTGCAGATAGAACACAATTTCTATATGTAATATAAATATGCGTTAACACTATAATATGTTGCCATATAAGACCAGCGACAGAAGAAGGGTAAATACCAGAAATACTTTCTAATAAGAATGTTAAAAATCCATAACATGTAGGCAAAACATCTGATATTCCGAAAGTAGCAGGGAACATTCCATATCCTTGAAGCTAAGATTCTCTGCGAGATATGTGGAATATATCATATAATATATTATTATTATTATTACTATAGAGTCCTAACAATCACGGATAGAACCTAGCGCAGAGAAATGAAGACTACTCTGCCATTGACTCCAAATTACCTAGATTTATTGGGTGTTAGGTAACTTTTGTCGAAAAAAACTAGCTGGAAGCCCGGCGTTGCCCGGGAATAAATTTAGATAAACCCAACACAGTATTTTATTCAACTGTAATCTTATGTCAGCACGTGATTAAACCGTCACCGAGAGTGTTACTTATGTGTAAATTTACCTTTTCCGACCCATACTTTATACCAAAGCTATTGTGTCAATAAATGCACTGATACCTTAAATGAACACATATATACAGAAAAATGCACAGACAGTCAATTGGACAAATAGGTCTTTTTATTTTGCCCCAAAAAACAAAACAACAGGTATGGAATTTTGATAAATTTGAATTCAGTTAAAATATAAAAAGTATGGTATTAATTACGTATTTATTTAATTATTAGTATCTAAGTATAGTATATAATTCGCAGTTGGTTTTGAACAAGTCCCGCTTTCAACGATAAGTTAAATACGGCGCGAAATGTTTATAATTGAAACAAATATGTATTATAGATCAAGATTATCTACATCTATTGCCTATAGGCAACCTGCATTCACTTTTGGAGATCTCGATGTAGATTGGACCACAGCCCCTATCCAAATAATGTTTTTCACTTATGTAGAACCTCATATCGTAGTTTATATGTACTATGCCAGTAACCTTCGCGGGAGTGTACTCAACAACTTCCCAAAGTTACATGGCGATTCAATGATTGGCGTAGTGATGCATAAAGGACACACAGACAGACATACATTTGATATTATAAATATATTACAAAAAATTAGTTAAATATAAAAGGTTTACTTCGAGCAAAGATATAAACAATCTGCAGGGTGTGGTCATTATTAAATTGCACTCTACATATTCCACCGCTCATCGTTGCGAACTGCCAATATAAATCATATAGCAAAAATAACTCCGTTATGAGTATCACCGCCTTGATTCGGCCAGCGTGTTCCAGACCCTAAACCTCGACCTGCTGTTGCGATTTCCCGCAAACTCAAATTTCATGTTTACTCCATCACGGTTCGCCGACTACTCCTTTAGTTAAATGCCTTCGCACAGTTTCGCTCTTGGGCGCGCCTTCAACAACAATACAGGCTTCTGTCAGCAAGTTTCAAAAGAAGCTGACAACAGAGGAGCCTGGTACGACTTTGCTGCCGGCGGTAGCAGCGTACGCATGGGAAGCGACTTGAGCCATCGTTGACTGTCGGAACAAAGGCGGAATGCTGGATTTCCCGTATTAATAAGATTTCACTTAATTTAAAACATGGAACTAGGTGAAATAAGATGTCTTTGGATTCTCTTTCGCCGTTAAAAATGGCAGAAACAAAAGGGATATTTTAAATGACAGACTATATTATTGTATTTTAGCAACACTCCACCCAAAATTGTGATATAGAGACACTAAATTTTTTAACTACTTATTATTATTATTTACAAATTATTGTTGCGTAAAAACATTTTTCTGTTGAGTAATTGGCCTCAAAATGACGTCAAACTTTTGTGGCAACTTTGTCTTGAACAGATATCAGATTGGCCAGCTGCAGTACTATATTGATCATGCCACTACATTCTGGGCTATAAGTTGTATCGTTGAGCCAAATTACACACTCGTCTGTCCACTATAGCCGATTTGACAAAGGATCAAATTTGGCCCTTTTTAGCAGCGCGTACGAGTTACCGAGGTGACAGACCATTGAATATGATCTTCTAACTTCTAAACCAGAGTACAATTAAATTTAATACTTTGCACAGTTTCATTTGGGGTCTGGGTTTACTTCCTCACAAAAATTCATGTGAATTAGAGATATGGTCGAGTGGGAGCAATAAGTTGTTTCTGATCCAGTTTACTTCATCTAATTTCCGCATTTTTCTAGTGGAATTCACTATTATTTCGTGCTGGAGGATAAAGTACCGTGATAAAATAGGATAAATTTTACTATTAGTGTGTTCATTTATCAATATTATTCTTTCCAATAAAAAAATTATGACACATTAAAACTAAAACTAAATAACTTACGTAGACTTTTTTTCATTTGTGTGGAAATTTTCTAATAAATTTCGATCATTTATAATAAATCCCTGTTCCTGTAGTCCACAATTTGCATGTTTAATATAGCTGGCCGTTTTTGTATTTTATCGATTAAAAAATCGATATCAACGTGTGACACAGAAACGCGCTCTCGAATAATGCCACGTTTAATTGAATGTGATACGATTTGTAAAGAAAAAAACAATGTAACCACTGTACGGTCAAAATTACTTATTTCTAAAATTTGAACGTGCAGGAGCTTCCTATCTCTAGTCAGATGATACTAATCGATTCTGTGGATTAAAATCTGAGTACCGTCAGTTATCCTGGCTCACTTTATAAAGCTAGATTTATGATGTATAACTGGCGTATGACGGAACTCAGCATGCGTATGAATAGATTTTAATCAAGAGAATCGATTAACATCATCTAAGTAGAGATCGAAACCTCCGAAGTTTAGAAATAATTGGGATTGAACAAATGTTAAATTATTTTATTTTTACAAAATATTCTCTGTCCTCGTTAAATGTACAGCAGCAACAAATATAGACGGTGCTGTCAGGATTCCTTGTATTTTCATAGTGGAATTCTCATGTTACGACAACATTTATTAATTAGAAGAATTGATTTGTATGTATTCAATTTTGTCCTAAACATTATTTTAACTATAATATCCGGAAAATAACCAAAGATTACCGCCGATGGTACAGCTCCATAAAAAGCAATGTACTTGGAGTCGCGCGACCACGTGTACAGGGCCTTAGAGACGGAGTCGTAACTTCATGTTACCATACATATGATGTTATTTATATTCGCACTGTTATTGTCTACCATTAGGGAAAATATTTCTATGTAGGGGAGTCACAGTATGGAACTGAAACAACTCAACGTCCATGCCTTATCTAGGACTCGAAGCCGGGACCTCCGTGCTGCGAGGCAGTGACTATACGACTATTCCACATGCGGGAGGTTAAAATTAATTTTATATATAAATGGAATGAGAAAAATTTATACGTTAATATATATATATATATATATTATCATCAGTATTTTACTTTACGTATGCTTTCTATTAATGAAGCGTAACGAAAATACCATTTATAATAGACGTTTTAAAAATATTCTATTCAACGACAATTAATAACATTTTCCCACATGCATTAACTGATTTTGATAGGAATGAGACAGTGTATCACTTTAGCTTTATTTTATTTATATTTGTGTTACAACGAAGTATATAATATAAATTTTATCCCAATGTATTATTATCTGTTAAGTTGCTAAATTTATAACTAATTCTTTAGTAGTCGTCTGATGCGTCATTAAATTCAACGGGTAGTTCTTATACATCATGCCAGAAACGCAAAAATGACACTTTCGACTAAAAATAGATAAAAAGGGTTTAATTGAAATATATGTCACATGTTTTAATTAGTGGGGGGAGAAATTATATTCAAAACCAAGCATATCTTTGATTACTTCGAGGAAAATGGTTTCCATCCTGATCTAGCTATATACCATTTCATTTTGTGCATTGAGGTTACTTCTGAACGAAAGAAATCTGAAAAACAAATTTATCTTAATTATCTATGATTACTTGCAAAGAGGAAGTGATTCAGCTAAATCGATATTAAAAGACTTCGAATGGCTGTTAATTCATAATTTATCGATTGTAACACATGTAGACGAAACCTACCAAGTGCTATAATGTATATGATGCACATTTCACAGTAAACGAATAATTTAAGATATATATAAATATCTGTTTTTGGACGAATATGATTTGCGCTGCAGTGAAGGACGACTCAGTGAGCTCACGCCGTCGCTTGGACGACGCCGGCGTCCTAGAGCGGCAGGACCGCTGCTACGAGGAATTGCAGTCGGGAGGCCCAGGCGTGGGCCACGGCCCTCTGGTGCGCCGCCATCTGCCGGCTTCTCTCTACCAAGAGTTACGCCAGCTGCAAACTCGAGCCGACCACGTTCTCCTGGACGTTATCTGGCCAGCTTCCCGACGCCTGCCTTGGGACTCGAGTCCGTTCCCGCCATATACGGAAGACCAGCTGGATGATGCCGTGTATCGCAATGGCGGTGTCTTAGTGCCTGACTTCGAATCGTACGTTCTTTTCTCGGATCTACTGCTGCCTCTAGCCAAAGAGCTGCACGGAGTGTCGGAGCTGCACACTCATCCAGAATCGAAGCTTGTGGACGAGAAGCAGAGTCTCGACGACATAGCCGCAGTCGACGTCGATCCGTCTAGTAAGTGGGGAAAGATGAGCGTGGCGGAGTGCTGCCGGAACTTGGACCGTTACACGCTCCCCGTGGGAATGGGTTTGGCCCAGCTTGACGCTGCGGAGAAAGACCTAGTCCACGCGCTGGAGCAGTGCTTTTCGGACGCTGAAGATGACGGCGAGGGCGTCTACATACCGTTGCGCGACGTGCTGGCGCCGGAGGCGGAAGTGCGGCAGAATTTGCACAACAAGGGACTGCTGATACCGATGCCTCCCGCTGGAGGTGGTCAGCTCGCAAACGGCCCACACTGGCCTCACGGCCGCGGCGTTTTCGTGAGTGCCGACGGTGACGCTGTGGCGTGGATCAACGTGCAAGATCACTTGAGACTGGTTGCGCGCGCCCCTGGCGGCCGGGTGGGCGCCTGCTACGCTCGTGTAGCCCGAGTTTTAGCCCGCCTAGATACCCTCGAAGACGTTGCATTCCGGCGGGACCCAGACTTGGGTTTCCTAGCCTCCAGGCCGGCGGCGCTGGGTGGCGGCGTGCACTTGCGCCTGAGCGCCTACTTGCCGCGTCTCGGCGCCGACGACGCGAACCTGAGACGCCTGTGCGCCGTGAGGGGCCTCGAGGTGCAGGCGCTCGGCCCAGAGAAGGCCTTCGTGCTGGTGAACCGACGCTGTCTGGGGGTCTGCGAGGCCACAGCCTTCAATGACTTCGCGACTGCGGCCACAAACGTCGTGCAGCTCGAGTACACCGCGGGAACCGCCGCCGGCATCTTCGGGAATATATTCAAGAAGAAATAGTCACTGAGCGACTTCAATTCTTATACTTGCGCACGATCCTCAATTACTAATTAAATCTGTCAATTAGGCATCGAAATTGTGTTGCTCAATCTTAAATCGATCAACGTAGATTTTTTGGCGAATCATCTTGGTTAGAATTGAATATCTTCATGGGTAATATATGGCATTGGGGCAAGATTCTTATTGAGAGCTGGAGTGGGCTGAGAGTAAACTAATTTTAACTAAACCTAAAAGATGATTTCTTGGTAAGTCATGTTTACAATTATATATTCAAATGGAATAGTTTAATAAAGCAAATTTATGATGTTTTACAGAATTTATTTTTTTAAATTTAATTAATAACTTTTCGACATATTTTTCATGCCTTCTTCAGGTTTTCTTCCGAATTAGTATCAAAACACACCACACTGTGATTCTTTGATGTATTTTGATACTAATTTTGAAGAAAAAAACCTGAAGAAGGTATGAAAAAAGCTGAAAATATATTAAATTTTAAAAAGTAGAGTCTGTAAAAGATCATAAATTATTGTATTCAAACGTAATATTTTAATGTGGTACTGAGTAACGTAAGTACACAATCAAATAAACGTCTAACGAATTTTGAAGCGAAAAGAAATGTCTGCAAAAGTAAACAATTAAACACGTCAAAAATACGTTTCACATGGTAATTTTCTACGGTAATTTCTTTTATTGTAATGACTTTTAAATACCCACCACATTTGTAGGTAATAATAGAAAGTAGATTGTGACTAAAATCAAGCAATTTAACGTGTAAAGTAGTATTTTGTGTGAAATATTGCTCTTAGGTATGTGTTTGACATCGTGTTAGGATAGAATTGTATTGCGTGTTCAATAGTCTGTCTATTAGAATTATCCGTCACAATTCGTCACGTCATAATAAAACTAAATCGTGAGCGAGTCACATTTATAAAGTATTATTTGTATATTTTAACATTTTGACTGTAACCACAAAAAATGACAACGGTTTATTAACTGATGATTACAAAATATAAAAGCTAACTGCAATTTCACAAGATATTATTTTTATTACAACATTCATCAACAACAATCTAAAAAATTATAAGTTCCTGAGTAATATGATATTACCGATAATTATTTTTATTAAATGAGTATCAGGCTTGTATTATTCTGTATACTTTTGTATTTAATTTCAGTTATTATTTAATAAAAATTCATTATTAGTATTTTCAAATTCGTCTCCATTAAGCAAATTTATACTGTGTGCCACAAACATGAGACTGTGTCAACATTCAATACAACTTTTCAATACCATTATGGATGTGTCATAAACGCACATTCAACAGAATATTAAATGTACCTGCAAAAGTCACTTAATGTCAATTCACCATGTCAATTCGTTCCTCAAACAGCGGTCAATGCGTTGCGTTTACAAATTATGCTGTTGTACTGTCTCCGTAAAAGAATATTATTAAAGGCTAATGGAGAAAAGTGTTCTCTCCATATTCCATGTTAACTCAACTGTGATATTCTGTTATTATATTAAAATTTAGGGTTACGTTTATTTTATACTAGCATTAGCTTACGAAACAAATGGTGTTGTATTCGATTTTAAACCAACTTTTATATAACGGCCAGCACCGAGTGGTTTCTTGTAAGTCGATATACGTAAGATAAAATTTATATAAACTTGAAAATATAACTTATCGATGTATCAAATTAGGCTGAAATTATATTTTCAAAGTGTGATTATATACTTACTGATTTCGTAATACTTTTCATTTTGAGTACGGCAGCATAGTACTGTGAAAACCACAGTGTTATAGATGTAGTTGTGCAAAATATTTACGTGTACGTAGTATATAATATGTATCGATAAAATAACAAAATTGACAATTGTATATATTTTTATGTAACGTATTCTTTAATAAATGCAACAAATTTTAAATAAAACATTAACTTTTCTTCTTAATGAAAAATTATAATACAACATTAATAATTGGTTAGTTGTGTTAATAAGTCCCTTATATAGGAAATTAATTGCAGTTCCTAACTAATCTCTTAGTTTCACATTGTCAACATTAAATGACTATTCCAAATGGGCATAAATAACGGATATTGTTTAATGTATAGCTGTATGGCATGGCTTTAATTTTATATTGTTAGTTGAAAATATACAGTTATCAACTTCAGGTTTTATGTTCAGTGTGCTTCCAAAATGGAAGCGGTATTAATGTCAATATATATAAATAACATAAAAATATAAAAGCAAAAGGTTCAATGCTATTACAAATTAATAAATTCATCTCTACCTATTTATCGCTTTGAAAATATCACTGATATATGACAGATTAATTTTTTTAAATTTTTAATCAACTTTGGTATCTATTTATATCATTGTTATTAACTTTACATAAATTCATTACAATTAAAGATAATTACAGCTATAATCCCTTGTTACAATGTTTCGATACTCTCCTGCCACAAAAGCCTAGAGGACGAGAGGACGATAGATAATACTATACAACATCCGGTTAGATAAGAAATTAGAGAAAAAGGAACCTCCAACACAGAAGAGCAATACAACCATATAAAGGAGTGCATACATGAAGCAGTCTTTGAGGCATTAGGTATATTCGAAGAAAAACATAAACGTAAACCACATTGGTGGAATGAAGAGATAGAACAGGTTATCAAAGAAAAAAGGAAGAAATATTAACAGTATCTTAGTTCCAAGACCTTAGAACAATGTACAAGCGGAGTACGGAAAAAAAATTAGTATAAAAAATGGAACATGTGAAAGGAAATACTCAACAAGAATTACATCTACTCTTTGTTGACCTAAAGAAGACGTATGACAGCGTCCCTTTGAAAAAACTATGGGAAGCCCTTGAAGAAACTAACATTAATATCGAACTAATAAAAACAGTAAAGACCCTGTATAAACAATAAAAGACAAAAATTAGGATAGTTAACATGGTCACAGAAGGATTCACAACAACCAAAGGATTAAAACAAGGCTGCTGCCTATCCCCCACATTGTTCGAAATCTACCTCGAACAAACATTAAAGGAATGGAAGAAAAAGTGCCGAAACATGGGTCTACCCTTAAAAGATAACACCTTATTCACGTTATGTTTTGCGGACGACCAAATATTGATAGCCCAAGACTATGACGATATGAATTACATGACACGTAAATTAATTGACGAATATTCGAAATGGGGATTAGAAGTAAATATGAACAAGACTGAATGCATGTGTTTTGGAGGAGGACAACAGGACCTAGAAATTGACAATGGACAACAAATAAAACGATGTAATGAATATAAATATTTGGGAATAAAAATATCACAAAAGGGCACAATGGATGAGGCGATTCAAGAAAGAGCAGGAAAGCGATAGCCATGCTAAATAGCATTTTATGGGATAAAATTATTACGTCCAGCTGTCTTCCCGAAACAAATTCTTTCAAAGCACGAAATGAAACTTAAGTTAAAATATCAAAATAATTCTGGCTATTGTAAGACTGCGGTAATTGATTTATCTGCCGAATTTAATATTATCCTCTTGCTCGTCAGAGAAATAGTTAATACGTGTATTTTGTTGCCGCGGAAATGCACGGTTACCAATTTATGAAAATTAATATTTTCATGATTGACGTATAATGTTTCTTCACTGAACGGATTTATTTTTTAAGTTTGGGTTGAACGGATTGTTACAAGTGATGAGGGTCGAAGATGTTGAGGCATAGATCAATCTAAACAGTCAAATCTTTAAATAGTCTGGATTTCCATAAATGGTTGGATAATTGACTAATCAATCTGGAAGCTAACCCCGTGAGTCGTGGTAGGTTAATAAGCATTTGTTACAAAAATAACCACAGAGATAGAAGATAACGTGCATGAATAGTGATGAGGTTTCAAGTGGATGTAAATATCAGGAATAAGAAATAGAGGTATTGTAAGAGATAGATGTCTGTGATGACTAAAAATTAGGAAATATTTTAGCGGTAATTTTGAATAAGTTAGATATTTTATGGCATAAAGTATATAAGATAGAACAAGGGATGAAAAGTTGGAAAAAAATTCGAAACAAGATGGATAGAACAAAGAATAATCTAAGACAGATAGAAGGGAAGTACTACAATGAGGATGTCATAAATTCTGTGATAATTGTTGTTATAAATTAAAAAGGGAATTAAGAAAGAATGTTAAACAAATGAAAGCATATCAGTACGCCGAAGAGTGACCCTTCTGGTGGATCAAGAGATAGGTGAGATGGAGTCACGATTGTAAAGGAAAATAAACAGTGAAAGGGTAAAAATGTAACCGAATTTAGTCTTTTTAAATGCGGTGATGGAAGGGTCATCAACAGATGGTTCAATCAGCATTAATTGAAGGGAAGGAAGAGGGAAAGAAGAGACAGGAAATCTGTTTGAGACGGCTAAGACTGAAATAGAGAGGAATCATCATTATATAAGGTTGAATTATGGTCGAAACACCAGTTTCTATGGAAACATACAAGTAGCCCAACCCCGATTTCAGGACAAGGAAGAAGTGAACCCTCGGAGGCTCGTTACTGATTTAGACCGTTTTTTTTAAAAAAAAATAAAGCGTGTTCCTTACCTACGCGAAGAAATGGGAATAGACAAGAGCGGCTAGGAAAGAAAACTAGTCATGTACGTGAGAATAACAAAACAGACGGAGCTAATTTAAACTAACCTAGCCCTTGTTAACAAGGAAGAAAATTTAATGTGGGTCGCTGAAGGCTGTTGGTAAAGGCAGATCTATGGAAAGAAGAATTAACGCAATAGTCAAACTGTCAAATATTACAAGACAGGTTCTATACAATTCAGCATTAACAGAATTCTGTTGCAGCTGGGTTTGGAACTCAGTATCTATAAGTTATTACTTGATTAGCTAAAGATTCTATCTCAGGATAGGCGCTGCGGGAGTTTTCTCGCAGACGCTTCAGCCACGAGTGACTGCGGAGCTTACCTGATCATGTCGGGAATGCCTCGCACTCTCTCTGGGTACATTTTATCAAAGTTCTCATATGCCGAGACATCTTCACCTATTTTAGGAGGTATATGTACCGGGGTCAAAGACCTTGGGCATATGGCAAGAGCTGTCCGCTGATCCCATTGGATCAGTCGGCCAACTGCCTCCTGAAACTGGTGGAGACACGGAGAAGGGAATGCTGCGTCCCCACAGCAAACTCGTCTCCCGTCATTCGGAAGGGCGTGAGAATAGTACCCAATGCCCGACCTACCTGATGCAGGTTTTCTAGGGTTTTCCCTGCATCTCTTTAGGTGAAACACCGGAAAGGATCCTTAAACCATAGCTCGGGGGCCCTAGTTAACCCTTGGCTACCTTGCTCTACCTTCCGCATCCCCCCTTTTCAATTCCCTTCTTATGCTATTAAAGGGGAGTTGCCTGTTTCAGGATCACCCTCATGTAGCCTGTTAACCAAAAAAAGCTAAAGATTCTGCGAAACGTTGAATGAAATAAATTCGGTTAATGGTAGTGTGCCAGTGGTTAAGATACATTTGTGAGATAGATAGTGGTACATCAAGGATAATTCTATATGGAGATAAAATGCTTTGTCATAAATGGATTTAAGGTCGATTTATTGTTAGAGATTGAATTCTTTAGTGACAAAATTCTTCACATAGACTTTCAACAGAGGAAAATATCGGTAATGGGACGTTGTAAAAAAGTGGATAATATTGGTTTCACTTGGAATATTCTGGGTGAAGAGGAGAAAAGAAAGTGTTCCGATGTATACAAGTATATTTGTCAGGTAGTATGTGAAGTGAATTGTAGATTGCGAAGCCGGAAATGGATATAAGCGATGGGCATCCAAATATTAAATAAATATCAAGGTATTTGATGCAAAACCAAGGAAATTAAAATTTTATGTGTAGTATATTGTAACAATAACACATCAGCCATTGCAAAAAAAGTCATACTTTATACGTAACACCTTGAGAAACGAAGTTAATCGGATTATCGATGAGATGCTCGGAGGAGACATAATTGCTGAAGGCACAGACGGGCGAACGGCAGCATGAAACGCTGGTGTGAATTCTGTCATAATGGGGATGTAATCGGGCGACAGCTGGAATGCGGGTTTGACACGGTCCCTAAAAACGCACGACTATCCATGGTGCGTACGTATGACGATCGTTTTAGAGCCCCTGTCGAGGATCTCGTGCTCCTGGAGGGCGCCGCGGTCTGTGTCGTTACCAGGCGAAGTCGTCCCACGGAGGAGTCCACCAAGAGGGTTTCTCCAGGTGGAATTGGAGCAAAATATTCCCAGGAAGGTGAAGCACCGCTGCTAAAGCTTTGTAGTCACTCCGCATCATCAAACAGTATTACTAGCAATGCGTTGTACTAACTGCTGTCATTGTACCAAATAAGGGCTGCCTTCAGATGACGATGCAGAGGATGGAACGTCGAGATGCCGTGACTCACAAAATCTGTAAATATTCCCAAAAACCAGAAGAGCCGTTGTTCAAACTGTCGACCTTGGTCGGTTGTTAGCACAGCTGGGCAACCAAATCGGTTGATTCAACCACGGAAAATGTATTCGCAACCTCTTCACAAAGGAAACACTTCAGGCCGTCTGGTCTAACGATCGGAGGTCGCAAGTCGTTAACAAGAGGCAGTGGGCTCACGATTCCAAGGTGCACATGACGGACTCGCCCGGAAGGTGAACTCGCTGGCGTGACATCCGACTTTAGCGCGTTGGCGGGATGCGAAGTAACGGACCAAACCTGGCAGTCACGCCGGATACCGGAACATACGTAGCGGTTACTAGCTTTTCCGGGAATGTGGCGCCCGGATTGCATAGGTTATACAGTGACTTCAACACGCGTCGTCGTAGGGATGTCGACACGAATGGACGCATGAGGTCGGGTCACACGTCACAATACATTTCAGTACCGGCACCGTCCGTTATATGTTCAGTGAAGTATCCTTTATAGAAGGTGTTGCAGTTCAGATCCTGTGAACTGGTCTGGCACGATGAAATTGGACGTAACTACCGATGCAGAGATAACGTCGGCCCTGGAGAGAGCGTCTACTACTAATGGCGGAACCACTGACATGCCGGGTGTCAGAAAATAACTACGCCACGTAAGGTAGCAGCTTATCGTGCCGCAGTCGACAACCGTAGCAGGCAGGCATAGCCTACGTGAATTGCCTGCAGTGACGGCTTGCCATAAAAGCAGCCAGAGGTTCCCGGCCACTTGGATTGTTGCGGTATCAACTTCTTGAAGACAAAGCGATAGGTTTTCAATCACCGCGGTCGTATTGTCGGATAGGCGCCGACGGCTGATTGGGATGCATGGCGCGTGGGATGTATTTGGATGCCCTAGGAGATAGCTCGGGCGTCCTTACAATCGCTGAAAGCCCGGGAATTTTTTGGAGCCCAAGGAACTGGTTTCGACCCCCAAAGTTGCGCGAGTGCAGCGTGCAGTGGCGTTTGCAAGTCGGCTGTGGGAGGCATGAAAGGCTTGTAAAAATTTATTACCCACAGGAACCGTCTTAATCTTTCTGCGTAGGACGGCTGAGGGAAATCTCGGAGAGCAGGGATGTGGTTGAATACCCATGCTGGTAGCTAAGAGTCAGAGAAATTTTACAGAAGTCACTCCCGGGACGCTACTTTTTTGCGTTAATGGCGATCTCTTTATGGGCAAGGCCTTGAAACTACTTGGAGGTCCTCGCGATATGCTTTTGGAGACCTGATAAATTCAATACACTATGGATATTAGCGTAGCAAAGTGGCGTTACTCTAAATCTTATCAATAAACCGTTGGAAAGTTGACCCGCGTTCCTGAGGCTGAAAATCATGTAAGGAGTAGTAATGATGGTCTTTGGGTCGTCAGTGACGTGGATGGGGATTTGTGCATACGCTTTAACGAAGTCGACGACAGAGAACACCAGATCCCGCGAAGCTGCAAGGTAAAGTTCCAGATGTCTTTCCGCAATGGTTCTAGCGTTGTGTACTCGGTAGTGGCCATTTACCTGGCGTCATCTGAACCCTCGGCGACAATCTGTCAGGATTCCAAATTGCGCTAGGAAATCAGTGCCGCTAATGGAGATTCGACGTCCGCGATTATGGAACTTCTCACAAATGTACGTTGGTGGTCGAAATGTTGCTGAAATCCAGCAATGAATTGATAGCGGCTGAAAGACAGAATGGACGCTGGACGTCGGCCAGGTAAGAGTTTCCTCGGGAAGCAAACCAGGTCTGATCCTGTACCGACAAGAAATCCTACGTTTCTCTGATGGTCGTAAACCATATGGTAATGGCGGATCGCTCGTCACTACTGCGGGCCGCCGTCGTTGTTTCCCGAATTGTAAGCGCACGGCGGAATACACTTGTGAGCACGGCGGTGAAAGTGGAAGTGGGACACATGGAATTTCATAGTTGAGTTAGAATGTGAATTTCGAGCGGAGCGATTAGGCGTCAGGATGTGATAGGCGAGACATCGACAGCGCTCCGGCTCGGGAAACGCAGTTTACGACGGCCGCTAGGTGTAGGTATAGGCCAAGGTTTTTTTTTCTGCGACGGCAGGTGAAAATTTTCTAAAGACACTATCTCAGGGTCCGTACTGGATAGTAGTGTAGGATTCTACCCCCCTAAAACACCTCCCTTTCCAACGATGACTGTGTGTATCTTCCTGTGGGACCGTCGTTAGACATTACTTCACAGGAAGCTGTCGTTGCGTCAAGCTCTCTCTGTCTTCTTTAAACATAATTATTTCTCTCTTTTCCAAAATTTCTTAATCTTTGAATTACTGTATGCGCTTACTTTATTCCAGGTATTAGGTACCAAATTATCTGGTGTTATTGAAGTTCCAATATCGCTTTCTAATGCTCTTCTCTGATATGAAAATCTCGAGCAACTGAAAAACACGTGTTCTGGTGTCTCATTAACTCGACATGCAGGTGAATTATCTATGGCAAACCTGAAGAAGTATGCCCTGAAGCAGCCGTGACCGGTCAAGAGTTGAGTGAGATGATAATTCACTTCTCCGTGTTTCCGATCAATCAAAGCTTTAATTGATCTTATTAACCTATGGGTCCATTGGCCCTTATTGGACTCATTCCAACGGCGTTAGAAACGTCACGCTGTCGGGATGTCGATCCATTGGCCTGATCGGTGGCGGGGCGCCGGTCGGAAGAGGGTCAACGAAGAGATCAGACTGGCGAAGCAAATGATCGAGCGTCAAATCTTTGTCAGAATAATGGCGTGTGACTGCGGAGGTAGGCGGTGTTGCCATAACGAAGGCAGGAGAACGTCGGGCACCAGCAACGCACACGCCTAAGAAGTAACTGCGTCGGCGTGCGGTCGCAAGTGTCGGTGTTGGAAGTAGTTGGGCCAGCCGCCGTTCAGCCGGCAAGGATAGCCATTCGATCAGCGCCCTGTATGCCTCAGCCACCGGCAGGTGAAGAATATTACGTACAGCACAAGCCCAAGAATGATCCAGTTGGCCCGCCACGTTCGAGAACTGCAGTTCTATCTGGGGAACCTGAGGACCACACGGGAGGCAGCTTGAGCGTCATTCTGTCGACGTGCGCGACGGAAACAATGGAGGTGGCGGCCAGTGGCCCAAAGACTCGCAATAATTCGAGATTCTGAAGTACGAGTGCTTGAATTCTCTCACGTACTTCGTCCATAGTTTGAGTCACCGGTTTAGTGCACATTACAAATATTAAATAACGACGCAAGACGTGCGGTTAGCAAAAACCAACTTTATTATATATTACTAGCTACTGCTAGTTATTTTTCCTTACAATGGTCACGAAACTTTTATGGTAGTTGCGAGCGTAAATTCTTCGAGCTTTTTTCCCCTTGTATCCGACAAAGAAATCTCACAAGCTTATAAATGTATTTTGATATTGACGAATAATGAAAAGGAAATAATGGTAAATTTAAGAGCATACTTGCTGGTGAAACGCGGTGTAATTATATTTGAGTAGGTTTTACTTTATATGATGTAGGAAGTTATAAGCTGTATATTCATTTCGGGGGAGGTTCCATTTCCCGAAATGGGTGTTTTTAAATGTATGGTAAGTTCATTAGGGCTATGATTTAGTCCAATACCGGTTAAAGCGGACACAATTATTGGCATGGATGAGAAATCTGCTATATGTATCATACTACAGATTTTTCTATGTAAAATAATTATTTTTATATTGTGAAACTGTATTAATTGATTTAAACGCTGCAAATAATATTATCCTGGTACTGGTCTGAGAAAGTTATGCGTAATTTGTTTTTGTATCTTGTTGTCGTAGAGATGCAGGTTTACCAATTTATGAGAATTAGTATTTTCATGATCGACGTATTCTGTTACTTCGCTGAGCTGGTTTATTTGCAGTTTCGGCAGGAAAGTTCATTTCAGTGCGCTGTACTAAAGGACAAGAACTGTTCCTCTATTCCATTATTATCAAATACGCACACGTAAATAGAGAAATAAAAATTTGTAAAAATATTTATAGAAATTTTCCTTTTCAGGGAAGTCTTTGACGCCGTCCAGAGGAGACCCAGTATTCTGGACTGAAGAAGGACGCTATCTAGCTGCGTGTAAGAAAATCCAACATTTGAATAAAGCAAAAAATATACGTGTTGTGTATTACCATTATTATAATAAGCGTTTATATTTTAATTAATTTTGTTGAAGTTCTTATATCGATCCAGTTTTATTTGGAAATTTAGCACTGGGAGATCCTTTGATAAAAGGTTTGAAAGAAATCGCGGAGAAGAGGCCACCAGACCCTATAGTGTACCTGGCCACATACCTTTACAATTTCGCCAATAAGAATAGGACTCAGGTAACTCTTACAAAACATACTCCTACAATTAGTGTAATTCAATTACTTCCCTTCAGTGTGTTTCACGTGCGGGGCAAAGTTAGAGACATATGCATAAATTTAAGTAAAAATAATTAAGTACATTATAAAAAATCGTTTGACTCTCTTCATGTCTAATGATGGCAAATTAAAAATATTCGGTAAAGATATTTATTAGGTATTATCCCTTCTGTTTTTTATTAAATTTGCTTCTAATTCATATTTTTACTGAATTAAATCCTTAAATAATTTTTTCCGTTAAAAAAATATACTTTTATAATTCTAACTGCGAAACACGACACCCTCTAATCTAAACGTTTAACTTTGAATAGAAAGGAGGAAGGGGCATGAAATAACTAAAAGTGTGATTTCATTTTCATATGAGTAACTCTCTGTAGACAACAACTAATAGTCTGTTTTCTGGTTGTGAAAGTATTTACTGCTAATATTTAGATATAATAAATATTTTGAAGAACCTTTGTGCATACTCTAATATTTATTTACGAAGGCAAGCAAATGATGACAGATTACTTAGCTTCTCTATATGTTGAATTTGGGTTACGTCGCTTATTTCAATACAAGTTCATGTAATGTCACATTAAAAGTCATTAATACGACAGGAAGCTGATGTCCTCATTATGAAGTCGGAACGAAGTGGGCACCTGGAGGCCGCTCCTTTGCCGGAGGACATGGAGGACCACACAGAGCCTGTACAAGACGAGGACACCCCAGGGAATAGCGCCCTTAACAGAGTAAGAATCAACATAGTTATAATAATGACTACCTCTACAGCCGAGTTGTCAGGACAACCAGCTGGCGCAGTGGTGAATTGTGGAAATCTTTATGCACAGGATTGAAATCTTAAGTTTTAGTTTCATGAAATGGATCAGACAAATATTCAGTTCTTGATCTCGCCCTATTACACCCCTCGTCTATAACAAATGCGGCTAAGAAAAGAATATGGATAAAGGAGATTTGACTAACTCATTAACATTACGAATGTGTCTCGTCCGACTAAGTGTATTTATAGCTTATATAATTCTTAAAACTGTAAAATACATGTATTGGGCGAAGATAAGATATATTGTGGAAACTACTCCCCTCTTACAGAATAAGAAAGGAATTTGAATGGGAGAATGAGAAAGGTAGAGCAAGGTAGCCAAGGACTGACCACGGTCTCTGGACTATAGTTTAGGGATCCTATCCGATATTCGTCTCAAAGAAAGGCTGAGTAAACCCTAGAAAACATTTATCAGTTTGGTCGGTATGTTGGGTACTTGTCCAACTTACTTAAATGACGAAAGAACTTTTTCTTGTAGAATACATGAGAATTACCCTATTAATGACAACTTTTCTTTAATATTATATCAATGTAATTTGAAAGAGGGGATGCGAAGGGGAGTGTAATACATCCAAGGGCAAACTGGGATATGCAGATCGTATTGCTCAGTTTGCTTCTCAGGACATAGATTCTTCGAACTAGAGGTTGGCCCCGAGAGAATTTTTTTTTAATTGGGCCAAAGCTCCCAAGGGAGGTTAACCCTGAAAGCACGCATGGGGTCTACCACTTTCTACACCCCCTCTGCACGTGCAGTTAGTACACTAACTGGAACACAAGGATCGGAATTTTGTGTTTGATTCGTACCTGATTTTTTTTTTGGTTAACAGGCTACATGAGGGTGATCCTGAAACAGGCAACTCCCCTTTAATAGCATAGGAAGGAGGGCATAATACCCTTTAATACGGTCGTTCACGGAGATAGCTTGTGAGAGAAACAGAATGAAGAGCGTATGGCTGTGGGAAAAAAGTGTCGATAATTTAACCAGTAGGGTATCCTTACCTGGAAAAAAACCTCAGCGATAGTAAGAGGGGTTGAATGGGCACAATGAGCTAGAATACTGCTCTTGTGCCACAGCAACATGCGTTTGGATATTTTTGGTTGGATATTGTTAGTAGTTGGGCTTGGGTATCATGTGCGTCGATCCACTTCTTCTCCGTCACGTCCGGATCGCCGAGCATGTCCTGTAACAATCCGTTAGCAAGCGTGGTCAATAAAATTCGTTGAGACAATCATGGGGTGTTGGGTTGGAGGAGGAGGTGTTTGGGGCGTTTGTATCTAGTGTCGCGGGTGTGATCATAGTTGCCCAGACGCTTTATGATTGTGTTGTGTGAGAATAGTGTCTTGTTGTGCAGACGTGCAGCGTTCTCTGATAACGTCCATTAGTGGCAGAATATTCGTTTCCCGATGGACGTCTTTAGTGCAACGTTTCACGGACTGGAACAATTGTCAGAACAACCACGCTTTTCAATAGACGGCTATTGTCGTATATAATTTTGACAGTTTTATATGGAGTCCCACGTAACAACTCATTCGTCAACGCAGCATGCAATGAGAAAAAGTTATCAGTTCTGTTGCTTTCTCTCTCAATGAAACCATCTGTTCTTCCAGTCATTGACGTTGTACTCTGTCACGCACCAAGACCACATTCATGTTCGCAGAAGATATAAAAATTTGCGAATAGAAAATTATATATTTTTAACATTTAATGTAGAAATATGCTGATATAACTTCGCATCCAACTCGCAATAACGATTTCGAAACATGCTCAATATTTTTAATATTCCTATTTGAATTGATTCTTTTGCCTTATTTATTTGGAAATACTAATATATGGGGTAAAGAAATAATCCACTTAAATTTGTCTTTTGCTGCTTTAAGAAGGATTTTAGCGGACTCAAAAAGTGTTGTTTTAACATGGGGTCTTATGGGCCTACGAGCGACTTACACCTACAGGGTAGTGGATGACCGTCACGCTGCCGCCTGTAGGCAAGGCCTGGCATTGCCTCTCTATCTATTTAAGATACTCTTTGGGCCCTACAAGACCCAACTTTGTCACGATTTTGCAAAATACTGTTACGAGCTTGGCTCAGGTACTGAAGTAACGCAACCTGTTAGCGCAACATATAAATGCAGCCTCAGTTAGTTTTATTTATGTCAAAGAGTTGATGTTGATTGAAGGAGATACCCAGGCAGCAGCAGAAATAACAACAGCTTTTAAAGTTGCCAAGCATCATCAATCCTTCAGTTCTGTTGACTGTACCATAAAACTTAATGCCGCAATGTATTCTGACTCCAAAGTCGCCGCAAAATAAGGCTACAACCAGGACAGCGATTGTTAAAAATATTCTCTCATCATACTCCGTTTACGGCATAGGCACCGACGCATCGAACCACAAGGTAGAAAAGATGTTTCCTTTAGTAGTTCAATACGTTACTGATACTGACGGAATCCAACAGAAGCTGTTTAAGTTTAATTCATTGAATAACGAAACATAGATGTTTTATCCAGACACTTTAAGGCGACTTCCATTAAAGAGGGCTTCATCGTCCGACCAGCGAAATGTGTTTCACCAAATTAAAGAAGAAGTAGGAAAAAATGTAGAAGGAAATGTATTCCCTGCCCATATGCTCCACACTGCTGGAGTCTCAATTGTCAACATTGAAATATTCGCCAGGAAAATATTTAATTAAATATAAACTGTGAGGACAGAGAAACAGAAAGAGTTCTGCTTCTACGCTGATGTAAATAATCATACTCTTCTATCTCATCCAAAAACATGACGGCTGTCGTTAATGCCCGTAGTTGATAGAAGTCTTAAGCTTATATAAAAATCGTGGAGAAGAATAAAGCCTCGATAATTAAAATAATAAAAATATTAATCGATACTCAAAAATTTCCGAATGAAAGGCATGCGATATTGGTGGATTGAATAAATCCAGGTTGAGCAATTTCGCTGTAGTTGAGCTCCACGAGTAATTGCTGTGATGGGTGATTGTCTCAACATCTTGTAAGCAGCATTTGACGCCGGTACATGTGCAGTGGATGTATACTGACATTGTTAATAAGATAATGTATGTGTCATGCAAGATGAAACAGTCCGCAGTCGTCCCGGTAGGCTCAGGCATCGTACTTTGTATTTTCACTTTTATTCCCGATAAATATATCCGGAATGGACGATTGCTCCTTTTAATTATTAACTGACAATATTGGAATAATAGTGGTGAAAATTTTATTATGACGACTAGTTGGGGACCCGACGTTGCCCGGGTATTTATTTATATCATCCCGGTACATTATTTTAATTCTTGTTCAACACATGGTTCAAACGGCATAGAAAACGTCACAATATTAACCTCAAATATAGTCCCAGTATTTAGAGAGATTCAAAAATACTCCCGGTACAATAACAGGGCTAAAAATATTTTCAGTACTCCAAGAGAATTTAAATGCTCCATTATTTAAGAGATTAATTAAATAGTATATTAAAAGTCATAATGTGACACAGCGACTCGCATTACACCGGTTTCGACAACGAAGCTTGATAGTTTCCTAGTTATTTTCATATGACTGATTTCCACATTCACCCCTCACATGCTGCAAGGGGTTGAAATTATACACAAATATTGTTGGCGAAATACTATAAATATTATTGACCTCTAGAATTTTTGCGGCTCACTTATGAGCCTTCATTACATATAAAAGTTTCACCCCTTCCCACTAGGGGTGGTAGCCGTGTCTTATCTCCAAAGTATTTGGTTTCGGGTCGCGAGGGATATGGAACAAAATCTATTCAAAATTGTTCTATCCTTTAAATGTATTAAGTAGTAGTATGTTTAACCCCGTCAAATCCACCTGTTAGGGGATGAACTGCAATTTAATTCGCATTCAAAATGCCAATGAAGACTAAGATAGAACCTATTTCAATACCAAAATTCACTCTTTTAGTTTCATATAACACCCCCTACAGCCCCACGATGAATAGGGTTGAAATTATATGCAAACAAATTATCCGAAAACGTTATCAAATTAATTAAGGAAATAACGTCAGTTTACGGACTTTTAAAATCCGCCTCCGTCCTAAGTGGTTGTAGTTGTGTATTACATCAATCCGCCAAGAAGCCCAGTTAAAAATTTGGTCTAAATTGTTCTATCCATTAAATACAGCTGCGGAAGTCTGTTTTACCCCCTTTCAACCCCTCTTAGAAGATGATCTGTAACTTAATTTGTATTTTTTTTATGTCAGAATTAAACTCAATGGCTCACGTTACAGCTGTTTAAACCCCAATCTCGATTGGTTTCTGATAATTTTTATGTGATGCTCCTAAGAAAACTCCCCTTTTATTATGCATGGGATTGAAATTATACTCCTATTGATCCAAGAATGTATTTATATAATAAAAATATTGGCCAATTAAGTTTATTTAAAATTTTCCACTCCCTCCACCTCCGCCCCTAGGGGTAGTAGCTGGGTCTTACCACGACTGATGTATACCACGTGTTAGTCTATCAAAACTTACCAAAAATCGATATAGCGCGGGAAATATGGAGGGGGAAATGAAGGTCGTCCAGGCGGGAGAGATAGGCAACCTACATTCACTTTGGAAATTTAAACGCGCGAAAATAAAGTAGCCTTCTCTTAGTTAAGTTTCCTAAAATTTACCAATTTTCTTCAGCTTTCTTTCCGTAAGAACCTTGGACAAAGTATTATAAAATAATGAAAGCGGTAAAGTCATTCTCAAGTTATGGCGTGACCAAGGAAAATGGGGATTCATTTATATATATTGTAATGTAAAAACGCAGGTGCCCGCTGATTTTGATTACATAGTTTAGTTTTAAGGTGCAAATGGTATGTGGATGATTAATTTAACGTTGTAATGTGAGAGAGGAGTTGGACCTGAAAAAGAAGACGAGAGCAGACGAGAGCAGACGAGAACAGTCGGGGGGGGGGGGGAGTAGACGAGAACAGTGGAGGAGACGAGGAGAGGAAATCAGACGTGAGCTAACGGGGAGAGGCGGACCTGAGAGACCAGACAGGAAGGTGATGTAAGAGGAGTTGAGCCAAGATCACACGATATTCCTGGATGTAAAGCAGCTGCAAAGCGTACCTAAAGACAGAGAGGCGCGGAAACATTCGTGAGGTTGAATGTTTGTAGGCCCAGTAATTTTGGCAACTGCGTAATTCATTTCTCGAGAGACCCGAAATCCCATGAGATATTGTTTTATGTAAACACTATAAAGATTAAATTGATAAATATAAAATTGTCAAACCGTTTAATATTTGTACTTTAAATAATTTTAAACCTATCCCATGTAGAGCATATTACTATATATATATATATTGATTAGTTTAAAAAAGGTTGTCAACCAACAATATATTAGACTAGTATAACAGCACTTTTTTACAAATATTAAATTACTGCTGAAGCAATTAGATCGCGTATATTAGCATAATGTTTCCATTATGTGATGTTGAGGACGAGCACGGCCAGAGCATGCTGCACTTCGCGGCTGCTCGTCCCCACGGGCGCAACGCCGTGTTCCAGTTGCTCCAGGAGACGGGACTGAACGCGGCCTACAGGGACGAGCTCTACCGCACGGCCAGAGACGTGGCTGCACAAGCCAACCTGCCCGACAACATCCGCGACATCGACAAGTGGCTACTGCACCTCGCCGCCAACGGTAGGTGACGAATATTACAACACTATTAATATTTATTTCCCCTACCCATTTTCATGGTTGCCGATGTTCTCATTGTAATAATAATCAAATTTTCTAAAATTTTTCCAATGTGAAATTAATATATCTGTATAAATAAAAGGAATAAATATAGTTTTGTTAATGAAATATCCAATGTCATAGTAATAGCTAATTTCAGTTCATGTTCTGTATTCCTAATATAATTTAATTATAATAAGTTACGTTAATAATAATAAAAGTAACAGCAAAACCTTTAAAAGCTTCCCGATATAATATATATATATATATATTTATTGTCACGTTTCTTAGGGATCGTGAGATTCAATAACACACACACGTAGAGGTTATAAGCGTTTAATCAACGGCGAAGTGCTGTACAAAGCTCGTACTGCTTAAGACTGACTCCGATTTGGAATCCAGTCCTATTTATACATGCATGGAATATTCTAGAAGCAGAACATTCTAGAAACAGAAAATACTAGAAACTAAAGGCAAACAATGTAAATAAATTAAGCAAATAAAAATGGTTGCGTCGGGTGGGGCTCGAACCCGAGTCTACGTGTCTGCAGTCCGGCTCGCTACCGCTCTGCCATCACTGCAGGTCTTGAGATGTGGCATTGCTCCCTCCTTTGAAAAAACAGCGTCTCGCTGTTAGTTCTGAGCTGCCTTGAGTCCTCTGGATCTCGTCGTTGGCCCGACGTAAGTAGGTCCAGTTCTTCCTGTTCTTGGGCTGGCAGTCGTCATTCCTACGTCTTCGTCCCCGTAAAATTCAGCGTCGTCGTCGGGTCGTGTTTGGTCTTCAACCTCCCTTTGAGCGTCTGGTTCATGGTATGGCTTCATCCTCAGTACGTGGACGGTGTCGCGGCTCTTTCTGCGTCTCGAATTAGGCTCATAATCCTCGACCTCATATGTGACGTCGGATAAACGTTTTAGCACACGGTACGGACCAAAGTACAGTTTGAGGAGCTTTTCTGAGAGGCCGACTTTGTGAATGGGAGTAAAGATCCAGACTAGATCCCCTGGCTGGTACAAAACTGGACGATGTCTTGCGTCGTATCGTAGTCGGTCCTTCTCTTGAGCTTGGAGAGTACGTATTCGGGCTAGTTGTCGGGATTCTTCGGCCCTCGTTACTAAGTGACCAATGTAAGGGTCATTCACATCGTCGGGATTGAAAGGTAATATCGTGTCCATTGTCGTTTCTACCTCGCGACCGTGAACCAGGAAAAATTGTGTGAATCCCGTTGTTTCTTGCTTAGCGGTGTTGTAGGTGAACGTTACGAATGGAAGTACGGAATCCCAGTTCTTCTGATCGACGTCGGTGTACATGGACAACATGTCGGCCAATGTTTTGTTTAACCTCTCGGTAAGCTCGTTTGTTTGGGGATGGTAAGCAGTCGTCATTCGGTGCGTTATTTCACAGTCTATTGACCTCATGTATTAGTCTAGACTGAAATACTGTCCCCCGGTCCGTGATTATAGTTCTTGGAGCTCCATGCCTAAGTATTATTTCTTCGACGACGAAGGTGGCGATCTCGGAAGCTTCCGCCGATGTTACGGCTTTTGTGACGGCAAACCGAGTTAAATAATCGGTGCAGACAATAATCCACTTGTTTCCCCGGGATTATGTTGGAAATCTTCCGAGCACGTCAATTCCGATGCGTTGAAATGGTGCGTCGGCCGGAGGAATCGGCAGTAGTCGCCCAGGTGGTCGTTGGGGAATCGTCTTTCTTCTCTGACACTCTCTGCAGTGGCTTACATAGTGTCTGACGTCCTTAAGTTGTCGCGGCCAATAAAATCGCCGACGGATTCTGTCATACGTCCTGACGACTCCTAGATGACCAGAGGTGGGTGCGTCGTGGAACTCCCGCAGAATTTCTAGACGCAGTTGCTTGGGGATGACTACCAACCATCTTCTTCCCAATGAGTCGTAATTCTTCTTGTGTAGTACGTTATTAATTATTTCGTAGTCCCCTTTCACACCTGGGAAGAGTTCAAAACTTGTATAATCTCATTCAGCTTCGGATTCTTTCTCTGTTCCACAGAAATATTAGTCAAAGAGTTAAGACAATCCAGGATCTCACTCTTCGGTTCTTCATCGTCGACAGGATTTTGGGAGAGACAGTCTGCATCCTGATGTTTTCGTCCACTTTTGTACTTTATCGTGACGTCGTATTCCTGAAGTCGTAAAGCCCACCTAGCGAGTCGTCCAGAAGGATCTTTGAGTCCGGTTAGCCAGCAGAGGGAATGGTGGTCCGTCACAACCGTGAACGGTTTGCCAAAGAGATATGGCCGGAATTTATTTATGGCCCAAACAACAGCAAGGCATTCTCTCTCTGTCGTCGAATAATTCCTCTCTGCTTTGCTAAGTGTTCTCGACGCGTAGGCTATGACCTTCTCTTTCTTGCCGAATATCTGAACGAGTACAGCACCAAGTCCGTGGCCACTGGCGTCAGTATGCAATTCAGTCGGTGCATTTTAGTCGAACAACCCCAGAACGGGGTCGGAAACAAGGGCTCGTCGCAGCGTGTCGAAAGACTCCTGTTGTTCTCTGCTCCACATAAATTTGGCGTCTCCTTGCAACAGTTTGTGTAGTGGCCGTGCCTTTCCACTAAAGTCTCGGACAAAACGCATATAATAAGAGCAGAGCCCAAGAAAACTCTAGACGTCGTGTAGATTTCTTGGCCGGGGAAAGTTTGTTATCGACCTGACTTTCTCCGGGTCTGGTCGTACGCCTTCCCGTGAGACTAGATGGCCAAGGATCTTTATTTCCTTTGCACCGAATAGGCACTTCTTTGGATTCAGTCTCAGCCCTGCTGTACTCAGACACTCGAGAACAGTTCGCAGTCTATGCAGATGTTCGCTGAACGTTTCCGAGAAAACTATTATGTCGTCCAAATAGCAGAGGCATATAGTCCATTTCAAGTGGCGCAGCAAGTTGTCCATCATTCGTACGAATGTTGCTGGTGCATTACACAACCCAAACGGCATAACTTTGAATTCGTAGAGTCCGTCTGGTGTAATGAAAGCGGTTTTCTCTCGATCGGCTTCGTCCACTTCTATCTGCCAGTACCCCGAGTGCAAGTCCATGATGGAGAAAAACTTTGCCCCATTTAGACAATCCAGAGTATCGTCAATTCTTGGTAGTGGATAAACGTCTTTCTTCGTGATCTTGTTAAGTCTCCTATAATCGACGCAGAATCGCCAGGTTCCATCCTTCTTTGTGACTAGTACGACGGGTGATGACCACGGGCTCTGTGATGGTTGGACGATTCCTCGGCCAAGCATCTTATCCACTTCTTCTTTAATAATGCGTCGTTCTGCTGGTGATACTCTGTACGCCCTATGACTGATAGGTGAGTAGCTTCCAGTATTAATTTTATGTTTCACCTTCACAGTGGTTGATTTTTCCCTGAATACTGCGTCGAAGCACGCAGAATATTTCTGAAGCATTCAAGAAATTTCGTCTGCTGATCGATGGTTAACTGCGGCGCCAGTAACTTATGAAACTCGAATTCGTTGTTTTTCGTCACAGTAGGAAGTCTGCGGCTGGGTGGATTTTCTTCCATGACAGTCAGATGTTGTTGTGTTATTATCTCAGCCCTTGCTAAGCACATATGTCTCGGTAGAAACTGAGGTTCGTTCTGCCCATTAACAACTACCCATAAATCTCCAGTACCATTCTTGAACGATATGACCGGCGCAGGAATAATGACTTGTGATAATTTCTTCTTCGCTTCAATTATAAGATATACGTAGCCATTTAACTTAGGGCACGTGACTGTAACCTTGGTAGCGCTCGACGCAGGAATGGTTACATCGTCGAGAACAAATAACCGCCTCGAATTCTTATTTCCTATTTCTTCGGAAGCATGTAATTCGTCTAACAGAATTTCAGAACGTCCACAGTCAATGACGGCTTGCGAGCTCTTCAAAAAGTCCCATCCGAGGATAACGTCGTGGCTACATTGCGGCAGGACGATGAATTCGAACGGCTGAATTCTGTTATTAATTTTCAGCCTGATGGTGCATCTTCCAGCTGGTTGCACATATTTGCCATCCGTGACCCTTAAAACAGTATTCCTGTTATCAGCGATCTTGGTCTTCTTCAGCTGTCGTCGAAACGTCTCGGAGATAACAGAAAAAGATGCGCCGGAATCTATTAGGGCTCGCACCGACTTGTGGTCCAACACTACGTCTATATAATTTCCAGACATCTTGGCGACGGTCGTCGACGGAGGATTTTCTTCTTCCGCGGCCTCACCTCCAGGGAAGGTCGCGTCATCTAGTTTTCCAGGTTACACGTCGGCTAGGGGAACGACCGAATGGCGACGGAGATCTGGAGCGACGTGACGGAGAGCGTCCTCTCCTTGCGGCAGGATGCGGCGACGACGACCTGTATCTTCCTCGAAACAACTCCGGCTGTTCAGCATCGTCATATTGGCGTCCATGGTCATATGCATCCTGTTCTCGCCTAGTTCTCGCTTCAGCGAATACACGTCTCCTGTCCTTGCAGTATCTAACTACATGTCCAGGACGGCCACAATGGAAACACACAGGTCTATTATCCCGTGTCCCCCAGACGTCTGTCTTCCTTGGTGCGTAGATTGCCTGTCCCTGCCGTGCAACTACTTTCGCATAGGTCGGCTTCCTCTTCGGAACGACCTTTCGCCAGGAGGACGTCAGGGTGGAGATTGGCACCAAAACGCTTTACACTTCCTCCCGGATGGCGTCTTGGATGACCTCTGGTTCTGCCACGTCGTTTCTAAGGGATAGAGCACGCTGAATCTCTTCCCTTACTCGAACGAGAGACAATTCATTCGCCTCTCCTACTGAGGCAATGGGCACAACGTTGGGAAGCCTCTCGAACCTTCGTCGAATTCGTTTTTGGTTCATCTCCTCGATGAACTGGCAGTGCTTTACGAACTCGTCCGTCGATTTTACGTCCTTTAGTAGGAGGGCCTGATATAAGTCCTCTGCGACACCTTTCATTAGATGTGCCAGCTTTTCATCTTCCCCCATGTTTGGGTTTACCGTTCGGCACAATGCGAGAACGTTTTGGATGTACGACTGGGCGTTCTCGCCACCCTTCTGAGCCCTGTATTTTAACTCTTCTGTGGCCTGCCGAACATGACGCTCAGAATCGCCGAATGCATTCTGTATCTCGGACTTGAAAGTTTCCCAGCTGGTCAACTTTTCCTCAACATTTTCGAACCACTGTCTTGCGGTTCCGTCCAAATAAAAGTATGCATTGGCTAGGCAAACCGTGTCGTCCCAATTATTGAATTTGGCGACCCTTTAGTAGCCCTTGAGCCATCTGCCTGGGTCTTGTCCGGCGTCTCCTGTGAAGATGGCAGGGTTCCTTATCTGCTGCTGAACAGCAGCATAGGCCGGTGAGCTCCTTTCCTGTCGATCCATCACAGTGCTTGTTGGTTTTGTGTAAGGTACGAACTCCGGATTCAAGCCTTGGAGTCTCCTGCTTTGTCAAGGTCTAATGGGAGCCACTGTATGTTAAATTTAGATGTTACCCGGCGCCTCCACCAAAAATTTCACGTTTCTTAGGGATCGTGAGATTCAATAACACACACACGTAGAGGTTATAAGCGTTTAATCAACGGCGAAGTGCTTTACAAAGCTCGTACAGCTTAAGACTGACTCCGATTTGGAATCCAGTCCTATTTATACATACATGGAATATTCTAGAAGCAGAACATTCTAGAAACAAAAAATACTAGAAACTAAAGGCAAACAATGTAAATAAATTAAGCAAATAAAAATGGTGGGACTCGAACCCGAGTCTATATGTCTGCAGTCCGGCTCGCTACCGCTCTGCCATCACTGCAGGTCCTGAGATGTGGCAATATATATATATATACGTTAGTTCTGTATCAAATATGTTGCGCTTAAATTAATTTAAGTATGTTTGGAATCATTTTTCTTGTAATGGTGCGTAGAATAGATATATAAAAAATATTTAAAAGTAAAATTTCATATAAAATATCTCTAAGTATCATCGATACAAGTCCACTAAATCATTAATCCTCTTACTAGCTGCTCAGAGCTGCTGTTTGACCGCAAACGGGACGACAGCGTTTGACGTTGTTCTAACTTCACACACCTCTATATTGTCCGTATCCGTCCGGCGTGCAGCATTACGTCCGCTACTGACGGACAACGCTTTCCTAGGAAACCATAGCTTTAAGCTGACTTGAATCCTGTTGGAAGCATCTCGTCGGGAACACTGCGCCCCCAGAGTAAACCCCACCGCCATTGATCCGAAAGTTCCGAGAGCCTGGATACAGATTTCTCTAGGGCAACACAGTAGTTAACCCTTTTCTACCTTGCTCCTCCTTCCACCTCCCCCATTTCTAACACGTCTCATGCTATTAAAGTTTGTTACGTTTAGGTTTCTTTAAAACGGAATAAATGAATTAGGTCATCTATTATGAGCCTAATTCAATTCAGTTTGTCAGCAAAATTTGCTACCAGATTCCAAGTTTAATGAAAGAATGGAACATGTTTTAGTCTGTTCAAGTCACCATAAGAAAGCCTACATATTTGGCTCCACGCAGTGCGTAGTAGTGAATTGCAACAATTTCTTACAAGTGTAAGGCCATGTTGCCTGAGGTGATTACTTATAACACGTTTTTCATGATATTCTACCAGAATAAAGAATGGATAAAAGACGGAGATCGTTTGTTTCACATAACAATTCCTCAGAAGATATCACAACACGTTGTTACCTCTGCTGGCGGTATATAACTGACGTATTGTTCGTTTTCATTATTCTTATTTTCTAATGAATAACAATTAATTTCTTTGCAAATTGAAACTTACAATTCCTTACATAAGTTCTCATAAATTACATACTAAACTCTATTACCTTTCCGTTTCTGCTCGAAAACACGTTTTCAACTTCAGTTGAATGCAACCACACTTCCAACAACCTGCGGCCAAAATAAATATCTCTCAAATTATAAACAGGGAACCAGAGCTTTTGAGCAACTAAAACTGAGTACAAACTGACTCGGACTCTGTATTGACTCTTTGCGTCAAAGTTCAATAAGAAGTGTCTCGACTGCGTCCGGGATTCCCAAACTCTTTGCCCCAATGAATCTGGTGTGTGGCGGGTTAGTATTTTCTGCGTCTTTTGTACTTTTTGTGCTAAGTTGTGTACTGAATTTCATATTATAACGCTTCCTTTTAATACTAATCTTATTCTTACTTTTTATTATTATTACTATTATCATTAGTTTTTAACCTCACTAAGTCATTCTAAAAAAGTTGGCTATTTGGATTTTTTTTAGACCTCTTATATCCATTAAGTGGTAATTTTTTTTCGATAATCTTAATCTCCTTCTTATATAACTCTATAAAAATGTTAAAAAGTGAGAGTTTTATGTTTTCTAGAAAGTTATTGAAAATAATTCTCGCAAGTTACAAGTAAATTCCAATGTACCAGCAAGAAGGTATGCTGTAAAATAATATTAAAATTTTTGGTTTTTAGTCATTTAGTATCTCAACTGTGGTTTAAATTATCTTTATAAGATATCATTATATAAATATTACTATATTCTATTTAAAAATACAAACTTTGAAATATTTTCTAGTAATATATTATTTTTATTAGAATTATATTTTATGCCATTTTAAAAAGTTCTTTAAAATTATTAATGATATGTCTTGACGAAAGTTGTATTCAATAAGTCAATAATCTGAAATAATTTTTTATAATTGAAAATTAACTTGTCGACCAAGAATGTATTAACCCTATGTGGTCGGTCCCTTGCTGTGGTTGCTAAAAGCAGACATGCGACCGGAACGGTAAAAAAGCTTTGGTGGCTGAGAGTAGATAAACGACAGCGAAGGGTTAATATTACACATTACCATATTTTTACCAAGTTTTTGGTTCCCTTTCTTTCAGTATTTTAGAATTCTTGATAAGTTTTTAATGTTTATAGTTGTTGAAATCCTACTAAAATACAAAGTTTTAAAAGTCATTTATGTAGTTTAACTGTTATTAATGTGGCAATACTACCTGGATATGTTAAATAAAGTTGGGTTCCTAATTGGTTATTTTCGAAGATCTAATATATTAAACACTTGTTACTAATGTATACCTACTATTTTCTTCACCGAGTTACGTAACAGAAAAGTTGTGAACTAACCAAAATTTATTAATATTTTACAAATACAAGGATTTTTTTCTTTTGGAATCATTTTTTTATACAGTAATGAATATTGTCACGTCTGTTATTTTCTTCTATCTAGCAAATCATTTTTATCTCGGTTAGTAGTTAAGGAGAAAGACTCGGTTTCAATATTTCATCGACATCTACTTTTAGCTTCGAAATAATCGAATATTTATTCGATACTTTATTGAAAAATAAAATTTAAAAATTCATGACTACTAGTCATTCCTATTATTTTTTTACGTAGTAGGGAAATTATTTTTTGAATGCAAGTATTTATTTATAAACTACAAACTACGTAAATAACGTTACTGATCCGTATATGGGACAAAATCAAAATTTTATAACAAGAAACAAATATACATAAATGACAAAAGAAACCATGTCGCAATGCAGTCCCAAGTCTGGGAGAAAAGCGTGAGGGAAAATTACAAAATTAAATACTAATATTTGTAACAACGATTAACTATCAACTACAATGTTAGGGATAAAAAATTAATAATAATAGTAGTAATAAAATTAAATATTAGCAAGGTTAATTACAAAATAGTGTGCCATAATATAAAATTTAGTACATAACTTTCATAGCATTATCAATACACGTAGTACGTAGCCGTAAGGTAAAATAATAGTTAAATTATTTTTTAATGAAAATAATACTACTTACAAATCCAGACATATCTGAAATATTATACAGTGTACATTTGCTTAATTTTAAACAGGACAGTTTATTTGAGTAAGATTTGCATTATTATAATTCGGGATTCATATACTTCCAGTTTTAAAACTTCATCTCCAACTCTTTTTGTCCAAATTTCTTATTTTTAAAGCTTTCATTTTACTTAATAAAAATTACGATAGTTTATATTGGTACATGTATAAATTAATATATTTGTCTTTATATGCCTGTTGATTCATTAGTGCCCGGGGTATATATATCCACAAAGATCACGAATGACTGGAGAAGGGAAGGGGGAAGGGGCTTGGTAAGGGGTGTCAAAACTTTAGTGTCCGCCAGAAGCACGTCCGAAGGAAAATGAACACGATCACGTTCCGCCTCAACTGTGAACTTATAAGATTATATATTAGTGGCTTGTAATAGTCGGCCATATAGTTCAGACATGGTGTTTGAAAAAGAATCATTCAATTTGAAACATATTTTTTTTGAAAAGAAATGAACTTATAAAATTAAGTATAATTTTGTAATAAAGGAATGTACAACTCAAAAGTGCTCATATGTTTCCTATTGAGATGCAGGGCATGTCTATGCATATTTAAATTTCGTCCCATATTGTAGCGAAATGTTTCTTCTTTTTAACAGTCTACTCTTTAGTCACATCTGTTTAATATTTGAATAGTTATTAATTTTTGAAATCGTATGATTTATTTTAATCGCCACGTATTTCACACAAGTAGGCAACGAAAAATTCTTCAGCAGAATTCGAAGCATCTGTAAATTTTTCACGTGTCCTGTTAAAGCTGGATTTTAATTATTGTTTGTATCCATTTCTGCTTAACTGCAAATATTTCTCTTTCGTAGGTCAGAAAGAAAAACTGCTGGAGTTGCTTCTAGAAGGCTACGACCACATCGTGGACATCGAGGCTTCTGACGGACGCTCCATCATGGACGTGGTGTCTCTGCGAAACCAGACAGAGACTCTACGCTTTCTTCGCTCCGTACAGGACTTCGAGGTACCAAACAATAATATTACAGCGGTAAGATTTTGGATGGGTCGAGGAGTCATTTAATGAATAAAAATGATAAAGGACATCGAATGTAATAGCAATGTCCATTTAATAAAATTGAATCGATTAATTATCCAACGTTGCCCACATGTTGAATTATACATAATCTATTCTTCAATAAGGAAAATCTATCCGAAGTTTAATATCAAGCTAGCTTTATTTAATGGTTTTTAAAAGTATAATGAAAATATAAAAATTATAAATTCGTATACAAATCCAGTCTAATATTATCTAAACAACAAAACGTCCAGTTTTATAAACATATCACAATGGCATTCCCTCCAATTTTTTACTTTGAGGTGAATTTTATATTTTCTCCACTAGAAATTTTAATTTAAAAAAATTAACTGATTACTTTAGAATTATGGGTTCTTATTGAATTATTATTTGAAAGTAATTATACATATTTGAACGATTTACTTATTTAATAACATAAATTACAAGAATAATCATAAAATTCATGCTCCAATGCAAAAATATTAAGTATCAGTTGTATAAAAAATGTATACATTTTCTCTGAGGAGGAAATGTGACCTATCATAATTTTTTGTAAACGTCACTACGGTTCTCTGTAAAGCCTAGTAAAGTTCAGGAGAATTAGCTAGTCGTGTGTCCGACGATGAGCAGTGGACAACTCCGCCCATATTGTAATAATAATAATAATAATAATCATATTCCGTAGATCCTGTAAAGAAGCTAAGCTTCAAGGATGTGGAATGGGTCAGGGTGTACATTTATTACATTATTTTATTGTATAAAAGAAAATATACTTATAACAAAGTTTTGTATTATAAACTATAATAAATTACTCTTCTCCGATTCTTCTATAAATTCCTTTATTGAATAGAAGGAGTGGCTAAGCAAAAATGAGCGTAATTCAGTGTTAAATTTACCTTGATTATCGGACAACTGTTTAATTCTGTGCGGCAGTCTGTTGAAGATGGATATCCCTGAATAATGCACACCTTTCTGTGCAATTGACAATGTTAATGGCGGTAGACATCAGCTAACTTTTACTCCGTCGTTTGTTGAGACAAGTTGGGAGTTGTAGAAGCAATTCTGAAAATATTGGCGTTAGGAAATATATTTCTGTCAGTTCAGGATATGTTGTACGTCAAGAAATGCATCCTTAAAATGTAATAGATAACAAGTATAGCGTATGTTGAAAAGATGTCGTCGCAGTCTCCATATCCCGTTCGTATGAAGACCATTAATGGCCTTAACAAGACAGTAGCGTTTCGCCAGGCCTGTTGGAGGGGTAGTTCCTCATAAAGCGACAATACTCCCCTTCTCCTTTCCCTACAGTGCGTGTAAACGCGGCATGTAGAATCTCACGAACTGTACACCTTTGGAGTTTTTCAATAAACACACGTCGCAACTCTGAATCCGGACTGCGTAGATTCATTTCTTTGACTCAGCTCCGCGACAATAAAGTGTCCAAGTCAAGGCTCAGAGATTTATGCTCCAGTCACTGTCAAACAATGGCGGAGGAACTAGCTGTCTTTGGTATCTCTCTCGCTTGTTTTCATAATTAATAATCAGAAAAGGGATAATAATAAAAATTAACAAAAAAAGATAGTGGGTTTGGAAATTGTTTCAAATGAGGAATCAGTACGGATATAATCTTTTGGACACTAAAAAAATAGAATATGGGATGGATTTTGGAAATTTTCTGCGAATGTCAACGACTGAATTATAAATTATTCTGAACAAAGTTGGGCGTCGGCCATCGAATTCAAAAATTATTCAACGTATTCAGTCAACAATCCTTCGTGCCCTCTTAAACGCTCCCTGGTTTATGAGCAGAACAATGCATGAAGATCTAGCTAGCCACACGTACTATAGAAGATGAAATATACAGACTCAGCACTAATTATCGTCAAAATCTCCCAGGACACTATAACGAAGAGGTCAGCCATTTAGGACATGAACTAACAACACGGCGCAGATTGAAGAGGAAGCGGCTAACAGACCTGTGAACTTTAATTTTATTACTTTCACATATTATTTTGTTTCATTCGGAGCATGGTCACTGGACCACTTCTCCCCTCAATGTATTTCCTTTATCTAATTTGCTTAGTGTTCAAAATGAACAGCTCATAAATTTCTTAATAAACGAAACAAATCTCAAATTTCGGTCTAATTAACTATTGTTCGCATAATTAAACATTATTTTACGAAATCATAGTCTAGTGTTGACTAAACAGCTAAGTTATTCAATTAGAATATATAGTTTTGGATGTACACTTATTGACGTGAAGATGCATTCATGACGATCCTTCAACTTGGTGAATTTATCTTTTGTTATTCTGAGTTTTACGTTCTTAGTCTAGATGTTAAATAGTAATGTACAACATATTTCTGATATAAAATTACAACTTACCGCGTATTTTGATTTAGGAGTTGCGGGAAAGCGTGCACACAGCACTGCGAAACGGTAACGTGAACAAGGCGAAAGAGCTTCTGCAGGCATCTGAAGACGGAGCGACACTGGCCGTGGCCAAGAACTACTACGGCCGTTGCAGCCTGCACGTGGCTGTGCTGGCCCAGGACGAGGATGCCACGGCCATGATTACGCGCCTCTACCCCGCCACGCTGAGGGTCGGCGACAATGTAAGGAAGACATTCAACAATTAAAACAATTATTCTCAATATCAAGTATGTTGCAGATTATTCACTTTGGTCATTTAATTAATAATACATGGACACCGAAATGTAACAATTACTCAAAAATACATCTATGTTTTGCCCTCCTCTACCAGACTTACTTTGGTAACTCAGGCGTTCTAATTGCCATGCTTTTTCACTCGCTTCACTTCTGGTGCTCCTCCAGTTGTAATTTCGTTCCAAGCTTCAGGATCAACTCATTTGCATCTTCATTTATTTTTCTACTTAGTCCCATAATAGAATATTTCTTGCTATGACAGTTCCTTGTATTTACTGTTATCGTTGTCTAACTCGGAACGTCTCTTCAGATGATGACGCAATAATAAAACATTATTTCTTGTGTGTATACCATCAACTTGTTTTTATTTCGTAAGAAGGGGCCTGCTATTGAACAGTTTCCCCATTTCATGTGTCAAGATATGTCACTAAGAACATTATCATAACTAAATTGTACACTGTACAGATAAAGTTTTCTTTTAATAAAAAAAAGAACGCGATATGTTTAAAGTAACGAATTTCCTTAACGCATTTATATTATCGCCATTACATTGTTTGTGGCCGTTCAACCGTTCTCAAATGAATGACCTCAATTATAATAATTAATCAATTATTATGAGGAGAAGAATTTAACAATTAAATAAAGAATAAATTTAATCTTTAAAAAACGGAATTTCAATTTCCGTTGAGGGATCTCCCGGCCAGAGGTTTTTTTGGGCATTGTAATTCAGCTCTGCAGGCATTTACTTTTTTGCCTCAATCTCATGTACTTTTTAATTTATTTATGAAAAGTAAAACAACTTATAAAGAAAGTGTATTTTCCAGAGTCTATTATAACTTTCATAATTCCTGTTCGGTTCATTCTCATTGCTTGTGAAATGTAAAAATCTAAGGACCTCAGATAAACAAAGGGGTCGTAAGGGGCCTGTGTTGAGCAAGGTGAAAGGTTCGTTGTCAGACTCATAATAACGTGCCAGCGCAGTGTATCAATATGGGGAGGTGTTGAGCGATCCTTGCAGCGAACAAAAGTTCTCTTTCGTCCGATAAAGGTTAAAGTAACTTTTTATGCAGACACAATAAATATTTATATACATATCAATATTTTATTATAAACAATTTTTTCTCGTCTTCGGTAAGATATTGGAACGGTCGATTGCTGATTCCAAAACTGGTCGAGGTATGGAGTAGAGAATGCTGCATTCCACAGCAAACTCCCATCTCAATATAACGAAAGTCTCGGCGATAAGTACCGAGAGCCTATCCTACCTGATGCAGGTCTCCCTTCCCAAATACATTTTGGCTGAATGCTGGGTAGGATCCTTAAACTATAGTGAAGAGGCCCTTGGTTACATTTCTCTCCTTCCGTAACCCCTTTTATTTTACTATGTTGTTGACTCTCACGAGGCCTGTCATTCAAAACATGCTCTCATATATAGAGTGGAGTAGAGGAAACGTGTTTTCACTACTGAATAACTTCCTCTGTTTTATTCAGAATATTAATATTCTTAAAGCATTTTTAAATTTTATATTAGGTTCCGAAATTAATATTATTAAAAAGACGCCCTCTTTGACGGACACAAGTTCAAAGCCTCTCTTCAAAGCTCTGCGTGGCTTTACCTGACATTTCATTCGACACAGCTTCCTTCAATTTCTTAACGAATGGAATTTCCAGTTCATCGATTTTGCGAGAATTTCTCACCTGCTCACTGGATTTCAGGTAACTCCACAAAACAAAGTTACAAATTGATAGAAAGGAAACGTTTCTCGAACCACTTCCATGGATACTCTCGCCGTGTTTGCTGAGACACCATCCTGATGGTGCCACTTTTTGCTCATGTACACCAGATGCCTGGCCAGTTCCGGACGCAAGACGTTTCTTGGACGCGTCGTTTCACAATTTGAAGACGTTCTACTGATCTTTCGATGTGGCTTTATTTGTGGGGAAACCTGAAATCAAGAGTTTTTTACTATGCCAACCAACGATGAGTTGAATTGAATAACAAAATTTAAAAGGTATCATATTGTCACATCCTCATCTTACACTCGCATATTACACCAATTGTGAAACTGCGGAAGTGACTATCCTTATTAACCGTAACCAGCCTCTATTGGTGTAGCGAAATAAATAGGGATATTGCCCAAACTAATTCGCCGGTTCGAGCGTGTATATTGACGGTAAAGTCAAAGTGTTGAAAAAATCAACAAAAAAATTAAATATATTTGCTCTGACAATTTATAATATTGATAATAACTGACGTTACCGGTAGGGCGCCACCACTTTGTTGAGAGGAATTAAATTCACACAAATAAAAAATAAAATACACTAATAAAAACGAAAGGGAAGGAATATAAATAAAACAAATTACACAAATGTAACAAAAAAGAGAGACAAATATCATTTAATCTTTGGAGAAGGTCTAATTTGTCGACAAACATAAAGTTTTTATTTATAAATATTTCGTTTCCATAACAACCGCTACGATCACAAATGATGAGATTTTTTATCTTACAATGGTTGTCCGCTGGCCAATCTGCTGGATGATCCAGGAACCATGAAACGAGGACCTTCTCCTCTCCTCCGTTCAAGCTGTTTCCGACGTAAGCCAGCAGTGATGCGACGCCAATATCGTTCAGGATACATGGAAATAAAAACACTCCAGTAGGAATTAATATTCGATCCTGAACGTTTTGGACACAACGAGCTATAGTCCTTTTAACTCAAATTATATGGCCGCTTGTGTTACACTGAACTCAATGTCTCCCTTCCACGGTCTTTATCTGTCCAATAATGAATTATCTTATCTATCATCTACACCCGTTCTTCAATGTTTCTCAAAGCATAAAAGAATAATCCTGCAGTTAATATTCTTTGTTATAAACAACAAAAAAATTAATATTCTTTAAACTAATTTTATGGAATAAATATCTTTTAGATATCACAAAATAATATTTTTGTGATAAGGAACAAATATGTCCGGTTAATCCTACATTTGTAAGGCAATAATTAGATATTAATTGTTTATAAATTAATTGACTATAAAATTCAATAGATATTTTTATTTACTTTAAATCGAATTTTTTTCACGAACAATAAACTGATAACACCAACAATCATCTTACGTAACGTAAGATGACAATCGAATTATGAGCTTCTACGAGAAATATTACAATAAAATTACAAGAATCAAAATGTGTGTACGAAAGTAACGGGTCGTTACAATATATTTTCATACGTTTTTCTGGAAGAGACAGTAAGCTTAATTGGCCGTATTCTAGATGTTAGAAATGTCTGGTTAATACTACATTTGGAAGGCAATTCTTAGATATTAATTGTTTATAAATAAATTTACTATAAAATACAATAAGTATTTTCAAGTACAACATTGACAAATTAGAAAAGTAAATAAACTATTTAATTCACCGTAAAACTTAGTGATTTCTCAAACTTCTTAGAAAGTATAAAATTTTCTCTTGAATAACACATTCATCATACCTAACAGCACACATACAGAGAAAATTTAAATATTATGTTATGATCAGCACGTGATCTTAGTAATTAGAATTTATCATTTACTGGAGCCCAATGAGAACAGCAATTACAATATTTCTGTTTTAGCTTGAGAGAACTGCACTTCACTATGCTATGGGAGTAGAAAAAGTAGAAGAACTGAGCACAATTTTAATAAGAGCAGGTTCGAAACGAGTCTTGAAAGATTTGGTAAGTATATTTACCTTAGGGACTGAATAAAGAAAAAAATTGTATTTTATTAATTAAGATGAGTAGCACACTAGAACCTTGCTTAACTGACATAAAAGTTTCGGAATTTCACTCGTATTTCAAGCAACTTGTTAAGCAATTCAATATTTAAATCAAATGGTGAAGAAACATTTCTATTAAAGCTCATATAAAGAACTTAAAATTAAATTTAGAAGACATGAATCGAAAAATGTAGGCCGGACCCAGGACTAAAAAGTCGACTCGGACTAGCTCAGTGGTAGAGTGCCCGCCCGGAAAGGGGGACGTCCTGGGCCCGGACGACATTTTTCCATTCTTGTCTTCTCAATTCAATATTTTTCATAACTACCAATTTACCATTCCGAAAATATAAACACTCAAGTTTATATAATTGCTTTTTCTTCAGTGTACGTGTGACGCGGTCGCGCGCTGGATTATTATGAACAAATTCCGTCACCTTGACGGTTTGTTCACTTGTCGATTATGCCACTCTCATGCCACTTTTGTGTGTGTTTTGACCTTAACGTAAACGATGTTCAATTATGGTCTACTTCTTTTTCAGAAAGGGCGTCAACCAAGTTACTACTTCATGAATAAGTCTGATATTCTAAGACTCCAAGAGGATGAAGAATCGATGAAAATTTAGTGGATGTATCTACTAAATATGGTGAAACAACAAATAAAAATATGGGACCAATGAATTTGAATCTAATTTAAGTATTTAAAGACTATTTCCATAGTTTGCTGTGTTTCCAGTGGTTTCAATAAAAATAAAGTTTATAATTAATTGTTGACGATTGTTATTTATAAAATGCATTTGTTAAGACCATTAAGGTAAATAATTTCAGCACCTATTAGAAATCAAATCGAGTGATAAAAATGATTTAAAATATTATTAACTTGCATTTTTTATTATTAGGATGTTTAAAGTTGCGTCATCCTATATTGTTCTTGGCGACTGTAAAATAATTAATAAATAAAACAAAAAATAAATACATTTTTTTATGTAAAAAAGTTCAAAAATTGCTGGGTTATTTCTGTTCAGATATTCTTGTCCTGTCCTGTGTTGGTGAGGAACTCGAGCTGGGCGTACATCGCTATTGAAGAAGACAAGAAACCTGGGTTTACTCCTACATCAGATGTACTGGGGGCATTCTAAAAGGATGTGTTGAACTGTGAATTCAGAGCTCCATATAGTACATTCAGGTTGTGGTGAGCTGGAAAACAGAAAATTATGCGTTAATTGAGTGTGTTTGGTGCGGATACTTGATACTATAACTTGATTCCTTCTTGAGATGATTTCGGGAAGAGTTATGTCATTACAGCCTTACAATTTGCTGAAGAATATTCCTTCATTCATTCCTGTTCACTTCGAGGACCATTTATTTTCAAAGTAGCCAGAGAGGGATGCGCTAGCCAAGGAGTATCTTAAATAATCAAGATACTCTTTGACGCTAGCAGCCTTTTGGTGTATACTGGGGTGGTCGAGATGTTCAGTTGTTGCGAGGACTCTCTTCTTGCCAGCTGGTAAGCTCCGTGTTTCCCGGTATTCCAGCGCGTGCAGAAACCCACACTATCGTTATCTTATTGTTCCTAAGATTGCTCTTCCAGATGATGTCACGGATTTGCTTGACTTTCTCATTTCTGCACCTTTGGTTCTTTAGAGTATTGATGGTGGCTATGAAGTCATAATTAGGGTGTTCGCATTGGGAGTTGCCTCACATAAATTGGATACCCTCAGTACTGCATACATTTCAGCTGTGGTTATAGATGCCTCCTTCCCAATTTGTGTGGTTCTGAAGGTATCAGCACTTACAAATGCGCAGACTACCCTGACCTGGAAGCGTCAGTGTTCCTTATGGAATTTAGTAAGTCTTTCTCCCAGACATAATCGTTTCTAACCTTTGTGACACTTTTGAGCAGAGAGGTGTCTGTATTTGTAGATTCTTGAGAAGTGGATCGCTTTTACTTTTTCAGGGTTGAAGAAACCACAGCTGCCCGCTTCTGTTTATAGCTTCCTGCATTCGGGGGCTGATGTAATTAACAGATTGGAACTAGTATTTGGATAATCTATGGGTTTACATGACCTGCATTGAGATTCAGCGGCATATTGCACAAATACTTCCAAATCTTGTACTCTTGTATTGCCCAGACTTCCATTCGTCCAATAAAATGCCACATTTATAATATCATTCTAATGAAGCATTCTTTCATAGAGAGATCTTATTTCTTAAGAAATTTTGATTACATATGATACCCAACGTTCAATGGTAAGTCATTTTTTAAATATAATTGTTCCTTCTAATTAAATCCGCCATTTGCCTCGCTACGCCACCGACCACACTCCCCACCCCCTCCAAAGTATACACAAACACTCAAAAAAAATCTGGCTCCGCAGAGAAATTTCGGTATTTTATTTTTTAAATAAATCACTGTTTATAAAAAGAAGAAGGTTGTTGCAGAACAAATCACTATTTATGCCGCGAAAGCTCTGTAGTACATAGACATCAAGGCGCCAAATTCACACTGGTAATTAACAATTTTGTTATAAGATGCCCTAATGGGCACTAATTGAAGTTGTTTTAATTTTGAGGTTGTATTTGAGTATTTGTTATTCACGTACTGTTAATTACATCTGTAAGACTTCAGTCTGTGTTTTTATTGCCTAAATTAAGTACTGATAAACATATCACGTGTAGTGTGCGCATAAATTTGATTAATTTCTTAAATTAAATGTTTTTTACTCTTACCTGAATTCCATTAATTGTAAGTACTGGGGCGCCACCGAGGCATGGACAGAAAGGAACGGTATTTTCAACGGGGTTCAACAAAGTTATTTTTAGTTGCAATGCTCGATTCCTGGTTCTGCGAAAAATATTCTGCGGGAGGCAAAAGCATTAGAAAACCCAGGAAATTAAGGACAGCGATTGGAGAAAAATGATCACAAGAGTGAGTTGGGTTGGGGAAACACCTCGAACAAGGGAGTCGTTAGAAAAGTTTTGGGGAGAGTTAGTTGGAGTCAGAGGAAGGAAACGAAGGGTGAAAGGCGTTGAGAAAGTTGCCATCTAGAGTGTGGTACTCTGACCAACGCCGCCGACTCTGGACGGCTCTAGAGTCCGCCTTCTCCACAGTGAATCATCCCCGCATGATCGAGGCGTACATTCCAAGGAGGGATAAAAAAACATCTTTCGGTATACGAGTAAGTGCCCCCTACGCTCATCTTTTGTACACTTAGGTGCCATGTTCTGTTTTAATCAGCTTGTCTGTGTTACCTGAGAAAGAGAATTCTCATAATTTATTTTAAATTCATGTTAGTTGTTCAAACATATGTTCCTAAAGCTTGTAGAAAGCTGTAAAATAAAAGAAGAGCCCTGTATTTCATGTAAATATATATTTTTATGTTTAATAAACGATTATTTAATACAATTTATTTCAACACGTTTTACTTTAACAATATAAATAGCAGATACAGGCGCTAAACACGCTGAGTGATTATTCACTTAATCTCATTGCTTCCTGGTTACGTCTTTTAGCACACGAGAAATTGAATCGGATAAGTAGTATGCCGAGAACTTTCTGATATATGTTATTTTCACCGAAAATTTTTAATCTTTCTTCTGAAGTTCAATAAATAAAATTTTAAGACAAATTCAAATGGAGATTTTGTATTATAAACGAGCGGATAATTGTGTAAAGTGTTGTTGTGATATTATGTCTGATCCAACCTTCCGTGCTAACCTATCTTGTTCAAGCCTTTTCATTTCCGCATAACTAGTACATTCTACATCCTCCCTAATCTGCTTAGCTTATTCCATCATTTGAATATCTCTTCTGTTCTTACCCCACACACTTTCCTCTAATGCTGATTTTACAATACCATCATGTTTCAAAACATGGCATATTAATCGATCCCTTCTCTTGGTCAACATCCTTCAAATTGTCAGTTCTTCCCCTATTTAGCTTAGAACTTCCTCGTTATTGATTCTAACCATCCATCTGATTTCAGCATTGCCCTATAGCAGGGAGGGTGAATATGACGAATTGCTAAATTTGTAAGTTTTGAACCATGTTTTATATATATAAATATATTAAAAATTATAATAATATTATATGTAACATTGAACCCATATTTAATAATCTTGTAATATTATGTTTGCGGTAGACCTGAGAAAGTCTCAAAAATGAGGCGAAACGTCGTTTTTGAATAAATAGTAATAAATTTATTCAAAATCGACGTGATACATTTATATGCTGACTTATTGGCCGTCTTTTTATTTATTGAAAATTTTAAAGTCAGAAACTATGTTGTAAAAGTTAGTCGTAGATATCCGTGAGAATTTGAAACCTGTTTAGGTTTAGATTTACTTTTTTTCCATTATTTGTCGACGGAGGAAGTAGGATAGGTCAATAAAATAGATACATAATTATAAATACAGATTTCGGCCGGAAGCACAGAGCATATCAGCCTTGGGACCAGCAGCTGGCGTCGTGTCGCCAGGATCACAACGTCTTTCAGGCCGTTATCAGATGGTAGGTATATTGGCCATCTTAGCTGGAATGAGTGATCTATAGTGTCTCAAACTAAACTGAGGCAATTTTTTACACGAGTATTTGATCTGTTCGTGACAGAGCGAAATGTTTTGGCTGCTCCTCACGAGTGCCTGACCCTTGAATTCCTCTAGTAAATGTTTTCCTCCTCCCACAAAATCAAGGGCTGCTCTATGACTCTTCTGGCCCCAATTATTTTCCGCGATGGCCATGCTCTGATTGACCACATCATCCAAAAATCGGAAATTAAGAAATGTCCGCTTCCTTAATTGCATTGAGGTAGACCTTTATCTACACCAATAAATAAAATTGAAGTGTCTGAATGAAAGTATGTCTCGAATGGGCTACGAAACTGTTCAAACGCATTTCAATGAAAATTTTGGTGATTAAAACAAGAATTTTATCTTAAATTTTCGTTCATTTTTCATATATTTTATTTTTAAATCCATTGAATTACCGCGCAAAAGCTGGACTGTTCAAAACCAACTGCGAGTAACAAGGCGTTCATATACCATTCATCCGATTGTCATGAAATGTTATTGTTTAGCGCTGATTATCCCAGAGAAGGTTTCTGTCGATCATTTAAAATTTATGTTCCTTCTTTCTGTCGTGTGATACATTTCACCTCAATTTATTCAGAATTTTTCTTAAATTTAAATCTATTATATATAGAAGATGTATCGCTAGTAGTATTTTTTGGGGGGTCAGTAATGTTTGCTTGTATTTTTTCGGCTTAAGTTTGTTTAAAAGTTCATAACGTATCTGGCGACAGGACTAGTTCGCTTCAGAGGCTATTATGAGAAAGTGAAGCGACTAACTGTCACCTGTTCACCTGAGATTATAGGTCCCCAGGGCGTCGCGATCATGCTATCGAAGCTGGTTTCAAACTTGAAAAGGAAACGAGATATAAGGCTTATCTCGAAGGATTGTAAAGATGCAAGGAAATATTAGGACGATTTTGGTAGTGTGAGTTCGCCTGAGTCTTATCGGTGTTGTGTGTAGTCCTTTCTAATTGGGAGTTGTTATAAATTATCATCTGATTTGTAAAAGGTACTGCAGAGCTTAATCCACCCAAAATACGTCGATAACCTCGCTACAGATGGCAGTCAGGAGTAATTAGAATTGAAGGACAAGAAAAGAAAGCAAAAGTCAGAAACGAGTAAGAGCAGAATGCAGTCTGTCGCCCGTGATCTTTAATTGAAATATAGAACAGGCGATGAAGAAAGTTAAAAATGATTATGGAAAGGTAATTAAAATGCAAGGAGAAGAAATAAAAGCCTAAGGTTTTCTGATGATATTGTGGTTTTAAGGGAGTCAGAAGATTCGGAAAACATAAAAAAGGCATGAACGTGATCCTGGAAGATGAGTACAACATTGCGTTTAATAACGGAAATCCATGGTGATAGAGTGTAGTATGGGAAATGGAAAATAATGCAATAACAAAGGATGTTAGATTGGGAAGGGATATTTTGAAGGAAGTTAAGGAATTCTGCTACTTGGGCAGCATAATAACTTGTGATGGTAGAAGTATAGCAGATAGGATAGATTAGGCAAGGAAGTTTTTCGCTAAAAAGGGGAATTTACTTAAGTCTAATATAAGTATGAATATTAGGAAATCGTTACTAAAACTGTTCGTATGAAGTGTGACTTTATATGAGTGCGAAACGTTGACGGTAGGAGTAGCATAAAGAAAAAGAGTTGAAGCTTTCGAAATGTGGTGCTGTAGAAGATTGCTAAAAATCAGATGGGTGTATAGAGTAACTAACCACGAAGCTCTAAGCAGAAAAAGAAAAGGGAGAACAATATGGAGGACAATGATCTAGAGAAGGGATAGATAAATAGCAACGTTTTGAGACATGAGGGTCTTGTAAAATTATCATTAGAGGTAAGTAAGTGGGGTAAGAAGAGAATAGGGAGACCAAGAAAGAAATAGGCTAAGCAGATGAGTGAGGTTGTAGGATGTGCTTGTGCAGGATAGGTTAGCATGGAGGATTGCATCAGACGAGTCAGAAGACAGATATCACAATAACAACCTTGCTAAGAGTTTCAATTCTGACAAATATTTGATTTCATAAAAATATCTAGGAAAACTTTGATGAGGCTGCTTTTGATTTACGTGGATGGGAATATACTGGCGATGATAAAAAACCTGACTGCTCAAAACTGCTAGGAATAAAATAAGGACGTCAAGACGACACCCTAAGGATGAACTTCGAAGAGTGGGAGAAATATAACAAGAAAAATAGGTGTGAAAACACTTCCATAGTTCGCAAGCCCTCTTCTTCTCCTTCTTCGCTGGAGGGAAGGTACTCGGTTCGTTTGGACCCGAGGAGTGTCGGTCTATATCATACACAACATCGAGGCAGACAAAACAAAAATTTAATTTATTAGGAGCAACATTATGATTCATAAACACATACAGTTTTTTTTAAACAAGTTCGTTCCGCGATCGCCGAACAGAGTCCCCAACTCGGGATGTGGCAGGCAGCCTCGTCTTGTTGAAGCGGGGCAGGTTTCAGGCAGCAGCAGCAGCAACCAGGAAACGAAAAGGTCCAATCCTCCTACCAGGATCGGCTTCCTCGCCCGATAGCGACTCTCGCGGTCGGCGACAACCTATACTTGTTCAATTTTCTTTTCCACGAGCTATTCTTCTCAATCGCTAATCGAGACAAGTCCGCCCGCTCTGACGTCTCGAGATAGAATCTCTTTTTTTTATATTCGCGTTCTTCTTTTTTTATTTATCTTCCATGCTACAGAATTCATGGAATACTTATTGTGGCCCAATACTATTTATGCTGAGAAGATGAATCAAATAATCAAATTCCAATAAATTAATCCCGTGACAAGTACGGTTTAAATTTATAATTACCTTTCTATTTAATTGATTAAAGAGTTGCATTAACATCGCAAGCAATAGTTAGCCAGTTACGTAATAACTACGTCACCCGTTCGCATACAATATTATATCATATAACTAAATTTAGCGCCTCCCTTTTCATCGGCGCTGCGGGAGTTTTCTCGCAAGCGCTTCAGCCCAGAGTGACTGCGGGGCTCACCTGATCATGTCGGGAATGCCTCGCATCTCTCTCTGGGTATTTTTTTATCAAAGTTCTCATATGCCAAGACACCTTCACCTATTTTAGGAGGTATATGTACTAGGGTCAAAGACCTTGGTCATATGGCAAGAGTTGTCCGCTAATCCCATTGGATCAGTCGGCCAACTGCCTCCTGAAATTGGTGGAGACACGGAGAAGGGAATGCTGCAACCCCACAGCAGACTCGTCTCCCGTCATTCAGAAGGGCGTGAGAATAGTACCCAATGCCCGACCTACCTGATGCAGGTTTTCTAGGGTTTTCCCTGCATCTCTGTAGGTGAAACACCGGGTAGGATCCTTAAACCATAGCCCGGGGGCCCTAGTTAACCCTTGGCTACCTTGCTCTACCTTCCGCATCCCCCCTTTTCAATTCCCTTCCTATGCTATTAAAGGGGAGTTGCCTGTTTCAGGATCACCCTCATGTAGCCTGTTAACCCAAAAAAGCGCCAAAAGTTTTTAATAAAATCCATTATTGTAACGGGTTGTTACAATATATATATATATATAAACTTATTAGTTCATCAATTACGAGTAGAAAATTTTGATTTTGTTCGACCCTTAAATTAAGATATGTAGAAGTTGGTTGAAAAGTGAATGAAACATATACATCGCATAGAAGATATCACCATCAATCGTTACAGCAGAGGGAAGACATTACACTACTTCTTTTTACGCCAGCCTGAAAGCATATGCAACGGTAGCATTCTCGCGTTATGAGCGAGAGGGAAATATAAAAGTTGAGCCAAAGCCAGAGTTGCACACCTCCAGACTCTGTAAATCGATTAGAACTATTAACAGCCACCATCGGATCACGATTAATTAAATCCTTACAAGAAGCCTTGGGTGGAATGGATTTCCGACATATCTATGGTCTGATTCCAGTACTGTACTCACCTTCCTTCCAGAGGATGCACTGTTGATCAACTAATAAAATCAATATGGTGGGAAGGAACTGCTTGGTTAAAATTGGCTGCAAATGATTGGCCTGAAGTTATTACTGCAAACCAAAGAAGAAGAAATTGAACAACAAAAAAGGAAGATGATAGTTACAGCACTGAATAGAATAGAAACCTTAGTCCAATATAGAATATTTAAATAGTTTTAAAAATATGGACAAATGTAAGACTGTCACCTGGATGCATCGATTCATTCATAACAGCTGAGAAGTTGGTAAAAGAAAAGGAGAGCTCACTATAGAAGAATATTAGAATACGGAAATTATCCTAGTTAAATTGGTTCAGCAATAATCTTCCTCTGGTCCTTAAAATAAAACCCTCAAATATATTGAATATTTTCAACATTACAAGGGCATTATCAGATTAAATGCAAGATTACGGAGCGAAGAGACTTTCCAGGGCTCAGAAACCCAGAAATTTTGTCATCAAGCCATGTTCTGACAGAGACTGGTACAATTCATGCACTTGAATAACCACCGTGTAGGTGTGCAAACATTACTGGGAATAATAGAGGAAAATATTTGATAATTCAAGGCAGATAAAATGTGAGGAAGATTTGTCACAAACGTGTGGTTTTCCTTCGATTCAGATCGAATAATTCTGATTTGCCACCTCCATCCTTACCAAAGACCGGAATCAAAGATGCCGCTGTTTTTGAGGTAACAGGAATTGAAACTGCGGAAAATTTTGGATCTGTATTTTTACCTGTGGGGTATACAGCGCAATTTTCATGGAATTAATCACGTCTTTATCGACCGATAATTTTATACAGGCTTTCCGGAGATTCGTTGCTAGAAGACAATGGAGCTACTTTTCTGGGCATGGACAATGTATTTTCTACATTGGATTGGCGGCGAATCACTGAACACAGTAGTGTGGAACGCATTGGATGGAGGATCAATCCAACCTCACCCGCCTGGTGGGGGGAGGTTTCAGGCAACGACCAGTGGGAGTTCTGAAGAGCCTCATGCGTCGAGAGCATCTCTGAACATTGATGAACTCTATCATACTATGCGAATGTGAGGCTCTAATAAACTATAGACCTTTAACGTATGTTTCAGATAACTTATATCCCATTCCAATCACACCGATGATGTTTTCCAAGATATCAGGGCTTGGATCTGGTGGATTCAGAAGCACTCTATAGGAAAATGTGTTACCGTCAACGACTGAGATTAATTGAGGCAGAGATTCCGATCTGATTGCTTGGGAAAATTGACCTTCTCGATGAAGTCAGTGGAGGCAAAACGTCCATCTGAAATTGGAGAAATAGTTTTTATGGCTCAGATAATGCCAAACGTTTAGACTGGCCTTTAGAAAAAGTTCTGAATACGTTGCCCGGAAAAGATGGAGCGATACTAGTCGTCAAGTCCTAACTAATAAGACCACATTAATCAGACCAATCCAACGTATATATCCATTAGAAATCAGAGATACGAAGATGAAAGAAATTCTTAGTGACAGACCATACAACACTAGCGATTCCGGTGGAAAAGGATGTATCACCAAAGAGTTACAACTAAGTGTGCCCAAAATGTTAACTGCCAGGCTATTTAGACGGATGAAATTAGTGGACAATACTTTAAGTTTTTAATTAACATTATTTAGTTATCAATTTGTGATTTTTATTGTTTTATTCTTCTTTATGTTTTTTATCATTGAGTCACCCTGTTATTTAAATGTTGTATGTATAGGTGACTCAGGTTGGATGTTGTGTGATATATTTCATCTCATTGTATTCAGAATTTTTCTTAAATTTAAATCGAGTGTATAGAGAATATGAACTATCGATAGTACTATACTTTCGGGGGTCGGTACTGTTTTTCTTGTATCCATACGGCTTAAATCTGTTTAAAAGTTAGTTAGTTAAAATAAAACCCAGTTAAATTTCATGGTGTCTTTTACTGGTGTAGAAAGAAGATTTTTTTTCAGTTATTATAACACTCTCTCCCTTTCAGGCCAAAAAAGGTCTTGCAAAACGAACTGCCTTAAAGCGATTCTGTACCATTAATCCGATTGTCGTGAGATTTTGGTGTTCTATCTTTTCAATATTTTAGTAAATCTCCAAAATAGAAACATAAATGATACCGTAGTTTTTATAATTCTGTAACTCAACTTTATAAAAATTCTGTACCTGTTGTTTCATTTTTAGGGAAAAATAAAAAGAGCTATATGTTCAAGTTCTCCGCGAAAGAAGTCGCGGGCATAGCCAGTGATTACTAATAATGTAAAGACCATTACACACAATATCCTAATAAATTTATATAAATAATAAATAAATGTAAAAATGACTCGTCAATGTAATTTACAGTTCATCATTATGTATAATATTACTAAGCACTGACTTTGACTTCCGTGCAGCAACGTCATCTTTTATTGTGATAGGTTTATTGTAACAATATTGGGCTTAGATTGTTGGGCTTTTAGATTGGGCTCGGGATTTCTTTTTGGAAGATTGCAAGTATAAAGGCAATTAATAATTATTCAAATGTATTTCATTATATAAAATTTATTTTTCTTTTAAAAACAATTATAACATAATTGAGATAATACAAATAAAATTTTGTCAACTGTCAAAATTAGTAAGTATGTACTTATACTGTGTAATATATAACATACTCAGGGTAGAATTCATGGTCGTGGTATTTGACAATAACTGAACCACAATTGCCAGTTGTTGTGTCATACAACTTAGGTGGTATAGTACCACAGCTTTCTATTTTTCTTCCGACAAGCACCTTACACACAATCAGAGCTCTATAACAACCATTGCCTCTGTTACTGTATCTGTTGGCGTATTGATAACTTGGGGAAAAGTTTACGCCCACACCAAACTTGCTACGAACAGTGCGGCGCCAGTCAAGATTGTTTCTTAAAATTGAGTCAACATTGCCGGCACTAGTTGCATGATACAAACTTACTTCATCTACAGCTCCTAATTTCGCAATGTACTGTTGCTTTGTTAGCTGATAGAACTGCCAGAGATAGGGATTTAAAACTTTGAATACTCTTTTCTGAGACAGAGAAATATATACGTTATAAACACTTTCTTCTTTCTCCACTTCATTTGTCGATGACCATTGGCCAGGCAAGTTTGTTTGTAACAGCTTCGACACACTAAACAGACAACCACAGAAAATAGCAGTCACAAATTTTTAATTAATCACAAACGAGATGAAAGTAATGAAAAACAAATAAAATGATTAAAACATTAAACTAATATTAGTGCTATATATAGAAATAAACACCTTGGACACTTAAATGTAAATTAGCCATCTGCCACACAATCAATTAAAATATTGTGTTCGTAAATAATAATTTGTCATTGTTTTTATAAATAGTGAAATGTCATTGGACTTCAATGTTTGGTAATTGAAGGTGGAGTTATACATTACAAACAGAAAAGATTGGTATTTGTGAGTGAGGCGCGATTTTTTCGTGACTTTTGTCGGTAGCTTTGAAATAATAAGGGGGTAGAAGTTTACAGAAACGTTTGATTTTTGATAGATGGCTCTGAAGATTGATAAATGAGATTCGTAAATGTAGCATTGTTCCCCGCGAAAAATAAGTGTTTTTGGGGATGGGGGGTACTTTGCTCCAACGTCAGCGCGGAGTAGATTCCACGAGGAAGGAACTCCGACACTTGAAGAGGAGGCTGGACCTCCAGTTAGATGTCACACTTTGCAATGAGGGCGGGTTGAACACATGAGCGTAAATCTTTGCAGGGAGACGGTGAACTGCAAATAACTAGGCAGGGAGACGTAGAACGGCGGAGTGCAAATATTTTGTGGCTATAGTTTTGTTGCAGACAGTTAAGAATTAGACAACTATTTCCCTAGACTAGTATGAGAAAAACTATCGCCTCAGCAGCATAATTCTACACTTTAAATGTAGAAACTATAACTATTGAAGTAAGATTTAAAATTAAATACAAGTTTACTGTGCAATCATCTAATTTTAAAGTAGAAGAATTAATTTAAAACCTAAGAAATGAAAATAATTTAATTTATACATAATTAACACTATTTACAGAAAATTAATATGTTGAAATAAATAGTAAATAAATTTTTGTGTTTCTCATCGGAATCTTTCCAATTAATGCTCTGGAAAAGATTCAGTCACTTGAAATGAACTAGCAGGTACACACAATCTACTGTTCATTAATTAGAAAAGATATGAATTAATTAAATTTGTTCGTTTCCACTATGGCAATGGATCAAAAGTTCAATCCAAAGCATGTACATTTACAAAAGCAACTTTCGGGTTCTGAATATAGTATTCAGAATGTCTCTAAATGTTACATTTTTAAGCAATCGCTACACTGGAATTGGACACTGATCACACATTTTTTCTTTATAATTAATGAAGCAGAACAGCTCTTCCCATTCAGCATTAAAATTATATGAATTTACTTTCTTATTATTGCTTTCAATGGCGGCTATAGTCATATAAGAACAAATAAAAATACTTTTCAAAATCTTAGTTATAATTTATAGTCGGCTTATTTTTTGTTTTTCAATATTATTATAATTAATATTACCGTAAACTTGTATATATATACAGACACCGCGAAAACTACCACTTCGAATACGAATGTATTTTATACCGCCCGTGTATTCTACGTATTAAGTAAAAGCATAGTGGATTTTTAATTTTCTGTACGTAAGTAGGTACTTCATAAAGGACCAACTCTCCTTAGTACAATCGATGAAAAGTACTTAGTTTATCTGATTTACTTTAAAATCACGCTGTTAATGTCATTTTATTTACAGCGAAAATAAAGCTTTGAAATGTACCTTAACTGTTTTATATACTTACAGTTGTAAATACTGTGAAGGGTAAAACAATACCACAAAATAACAATTTTAATAAATTGAGATTTGACCCTTCCATAAATTGTAAAATAATTAATAATTTTTAGAATTCAGGTATTTGCCAGCACTTCAAAAGTGTATTGCGGGCACCACGTTGCCGACCACTGTTAGTCCATCCATTCGGGAAAGAAGCTATGATACGAATCGTGCGTTCACGATATGGCGAAGCATTTGGACAATTTGGATAAATCATCAAGAAAATTTTTGAGGCGACAATTGTCTCAACTCTGTGAGAGGTTTTTATAGATTAGGATAGTCGAATTTGCACGAAAACCATACGCAATCACAACGGCCACCACATGACCGATTTCAGAAAATACCAAACCGTGCCACAATACACAAGTATCAGACATTAAAATCCAAAAAGCCGCCCAATCCAAATAAATGCCGTTGATTTAAACGGGACACGACCGGCAGAAACCAATACGACCGCAAGCAGATCTGTCGGTCAGAACCATCAGTAGAAACGGCTGTTTTAATTTCGTTTAAGTTTAATTACTTTGTTTTATTTGGCGAGCCATCGTGGAGGCAACAAAGAACAGTGGAGAAACATTTGTGAAGCTAACGAACAGTGGAGAGACGTGGAAAGTGTTTCTGCCAAAACATGCGAGCTCTAACGACGAACAGTTGTGATGCTACGAACGACGAACATTGAAAGCGTGGAGGACTACGAACATGGTACCCGAGCATAGAACGGCGGACGCGGAGTCTGTGCACAGAGAAGGATATGGAAGTTTAGTGTGCAGAACTACGCATCGCTGAGGGGTCAAGTGTTCCAGTCACCACTAATTTGATAACTTCGACAGGTGTGTGTGTAAAAAAACAGAGTAAGGTGTCTTTGAATAATTATGTGCATACGGAATAAGTGATGTTGTACGATTCAGAAGCCAAATATCCACAGGTTGGTGGTAAACAAGTATATTTTTGTAATATTTTGGTTTTGAGGTTTGTGTGAGATTTGAAAATGGAAGAAGTTCAGGGGGTTAATACAAGTGGAAAAGTAGAGTCGATGGCAAGTGAGAATTTAGAAAACTCGATGCTTAAATAATTACTTTTGTGTATGAGCAAATTGAGTTGTAAATTTGATGAGCAGAAGGCGGATATTAAGAAAGAATTTAATGACATATTTAGTAAGTTTGATGATTTTAAGTCTGATTTAAACAAAACAAGAGAAATAATTGACAGACGAGGAGAAAGGATTGATGCCATGTACCATAAAGTGGATAAGTCATGTGATAACTGTCACGAGCCCGCTCAGCTACTAGAGAATCACATGCATAAAAATGTATATAAGGAGGGAGAATTTTTAAATAGTAGATTAAAGCATATATAAAGTTAGAATTAAAAAGTGTTTTAGATTTTAAGGATAATCTTGTACGTGGTGAATTTAAGCTACCTAAGCATTTATGTGTTGAAAATGCTAGAACGAAGGTAAAGGGAAAAATACAGAGAAGTTAAGGATGTAGTATGCTTCTGGATATACCACGTGGTCAGGAATTTGGGCGCCACCTGCGATTTTCTTTACGCAGGAATAAATTAAATAAAATAAAGCACGTAAATAAAAATGAGTTTATTATAAACAAAACGAAAAATAAATTACACTTGAAATTTTTATTGCTCTGATCTAAAAATTTACCAACTACGAAGGGCTAACAAATGAGACACTTTTCCCAAGGATAACCATGGCGGTTTTTGGTTTTATTTATTTTTTAGAATTTATTTATTGATAATAATTTACTTGACCTGTTTTCTAGATTCAATAACAGGTGTTTAACAATATTGTTCTTTTGTTGGTACATTTTTTTACATAGATATAAATATGTATGAATACAATAATAAAGTATTGCGTATATTTAAATTTGTTTTAGCATGTAAGATCATCATCTGTTACACTAGTTTTATTACTATATTATTTTCGTGGAGAGACTGAATTAGAGAATTCTTAATTTCTTTGTCTCCTCATCCTTTCCACCTTTATACATTTTGTTTGTGAAACAACTCCGGTTTTCCGGTTACGACCCACGTTTCCGGATCTCCATGACGCGTTGGTCGAGTAGTTGTAGGTTCAAAATTTTTTAGTAATTTTATACTCTAATTATTTATGACTGTATTTGTTACAGAGTTATGTAATTTGTTGAAGATAATTACTTGAATCTTACTATTACTATAATTTGAAAGTCCGCTCCGATGATGAGTATATTAAGTCTTATGATGTAATATTTAAGATTCTATATTTTTAGTCCTATATTTTGTCAGTTCTAAAGCGGATATCAGGTTCGTCGAATTTTTTAGAGCCGCGGTGAGTGGTGGGTTTCTTATTATTTCCCATAATCTTTCTTTTCTTAAGGTTTCTCTTATTGTCTTGTCTACCTCATAATTGGGGCATTCCAGTATGGCGTGTTCCGGTGTTCCTATCTCTCCACAGGCACATAGATTGTCTGGTCTGCTATTTATTCTTCCCAGATATTGTCCGTATGGACCATGACCAGTAAGAAAATGTATAAGACCCTTGGTTGGGTTGAGGTGTTTAAGCTGTAATCTTTCTCTTATGTTGGGTAGAATTTCGTACACCCTTCTCCCTTTATTCGATGAATTCCATCTTTCTTGCCAAATGTTTAATATTTCTTCTTTAATTTCTATTTTGGTATTTGCTTCCTTGCCTAAAATTTCTACGACTTTGCACTGGTTCTCTATTTTGAGCCAGTACTGCGCGCTCCTTTTCCTGATTTCTAGATCCAACGGGGCAACAGCTAGGAGAACTGTTAGTGCTTCTGAAGGGGTTGTACTGAAGGCACCTGATATTCTTAACAAAATTTCCGCTGAATTTGTTGGATTTTTAACATTGGTTTAACTAGTCTCAATCTATGCGCCCATGTGCTCGCTGCGTAACACGCGGTCGCGTGATCATGCGTGGCCAACACCAAAAGCCGGAACATTCAGGAACTCTCGGACGCTGCTTGTTCTCACAGTCTTTACCAGAAGTGTCTGTCTCAGAAAATCTCTCAGACGACGGTTATCTTTCTTCTCTTTCTCTCTACTTTTTCAATGCTCTTATTGGTCAGCCTATGGCTAAACCCATCATCCCCTCCTCAGTCTGTTCTGAGAAGGAGCCAAAACTAAATCTATTTGTACCCTTTCGGGATTTTCCAGCGTCGTCTTTTTCCCAAAAGTTCCATCTCTTGGCTTTGTGTTGGCCTATGTCTTGCTACAAATGAAATATTTATAAAGTAAAATATTATGCACCATGAGGAAGCCTTTCTATAAACAAAAGTGTGCTTATTTCCATAAAAGATGGAATAAAAATAAAATTCCCCGAACAGTACATAAGAAAAAATATGGGAGAAATTGCAAATATCAAACGAGGGCGTTCGATTAAGGAAGATGAAGTTGGTGTCATTAATAATGTTGAGAGTGATGGTAGGTAAATAAAATTAGGTGATGTATCTACGAATATGTTCAATGATTAATGTAACCATGTAGAGCATCAGATTACAGCTGATAGATGTGGATGTAATGCGAACGCATTGAATAAGCAGACTAAGAGACAGCAAGGACAGCTGATTATGTTTGTCAATAAAGATGATGTAATAAAAGGTATTGGAAATAGTTAAGAAAATCTCGCGAAAAATGTATAAAATAAAATGACGCGGGAGAAAAATTCGTCGTAAAACTAAGATTAGCGGAATAAATGAGTATCCCACGATGAAAACAGATGGAAGAGGAATTTAATCCATGTGGAAAAACCGAATGCGGTATATTGTTGTCAAACGAAGAAGTGTTACATGAAATGTCAAAAACGTACGAAGGTGGCGTCCAATGTATAACTCAGATGGACTTAACCCATCAACTGTTGGTGTATCTCTTGTGTCCATCAAAACTGTTTCGAGGTTTCCTCCTGATTTCAACGTCTTTGCCTACAATGTTTTTATCGTGTGAATAGTTCTTTCAACTTGTCTGTTGGATCTCGCATTCGGCGGTGCTATTGGGTTGTGACGTAAACCTTTCTGACGCATGTAGTTTTTCAGTGCATGGGAATCAAATGGTGGACCATTATCGGTGACAAGTTCTTCGGGGATACCAAATCTCACGAATATTTTATCATTTTTTCATAGCTATCGCTTCAGGGTACTTCGAGAAGTAGTCGATGTACAGGAGATAATGGCAACTATGTACTGTAAAGAAATCTAGCGCAACTATTTGATTTGGTCGGCTTCATGATTGCTTCATGAGGATACGCCGATTGATTTTCTTGATAAATCACAGTGCTTGACAATATTTTCAATATCAACAGTTAGGCCTGGCCAGTAAACTGCTGACCTAGCACGTGACTTCGTTGAGTTGATTCCACGGTGTGACGCGTCTACTTTCGGAAAATGGTATTACTATTCGTTGACCACGGTAGATTAATCCCAATGAGGTGTATAATTCTGTTTGAAACGGCCACTAAGAATACAAACTGCAAGGCAATTGTTTCCTTGATGCTGGAAAACCCTTTTGTATGAACTGCATTAGCTAACGTAAGTCCTTATCAGCAACAATTACTTCTTGAAGCTTGATAAGTCTCGAATCATTGTTGCTATCGTACAAACTTGTAATGCATCTTTACCGTCGGAGTGTATAACTCGTGGATTATCGGTGACAGGAAAAGGTTCTCGAGATGGCATGTCAGGAATAGTTAGTTGCTTCCCTGTACATGATGAAGTATGAAGTCATATCGAAGCAGTTTTAGTTGTAAGCGTTGAGATGTCCTGTAGTGGCTTCTTGACGATGTAAAAATGAAATTCTTCACAGGCAAATACAATGGCCAAGAGCTTTCTCAATTTTAGCATATTTTTGTTGAGACGGTAGTAGCGTATTAGACTGGAAAGGAATTGGCTGTCCTAGCTGGTGGAGTACAGCTCCTAAACCAAAACTGCTAGCATATGCAGAAATTGTTATGTTTTCTTTTTGATCAAGGAATTGAAGAACAGGTGCAGTAGTAACAAGTTCTTTGAGTTCATTGAAAATTAAGTCAGACTGACTATCTTAATTGACGTAGTGCATGTGCTATGGTAGCCAGGTTTGGCAAGAATTTCTGTAAGTACCTAATCATACCCAGAAAACGAGTTAGTTGTGCCACGTTCGTTGGATGTGGTATGTCGATAATGGCTTCTATTTTAACTGGATCAGGGCTAATTGACTTGTATTGAATTTGTATGCAGTGTGCTGTTAGAGTATGGCAGGAATGCAACATTGAATTTGTTCAACACATTCGTCTATATGCTGTTCCCTGTTGTGCAGGGTTTTTTTTTGATTAACAGGCTACATGAGGGTGATCCTGAAACAGGCAACTCCCCTTTAATAGCATAGAAAGGGAATTGAAAACGGGGAATGCGTTAGGTAGAGCAAGGTAGCCAAGAGCCCACGGGCTATGGTTTAAGGATCCTACCCGGTGTTTCACCTAGAGATACAGGGAAAACCCTAGAAAACTTGCATCAGGTAGGTCAGACATTGCAATATAGAGAAATGTAGCGATACGCTTCTGTTCTGTATACGTTGAATAGCCAGTAGATTATTCATAGAAAGCATATTTTTCCATAAGCTTTCAAATCTTTTGATAGGTAAGCTGTCTTGTTAAATGGACCCGGCTGCCTTAAAATGATGGCGTCGATTGAACGGTTACGTCATCCGACATCGTTAATACAAGCCCGCGTTTAACACGCTAAATAGGAGCGAATGATTCTACTACTTTACTTCTGACACTATGTTGTGGTTGTCATAGTAAAGTATAAATTATGACCGAGGCACCAAATAAATACACGTCGTTCAGGTTGAAACACAGAGTGTAACACCCGTCGCGTGGCTCTGACGAGTATCACAGGAAATAGGAAAAGATTTCTCTTGATAGGAACGACGATAGGAAAGGAAGATCTTCAGTAGTCTTGGGAAAGGGTCAACCCTGGAGTTGACCAGTGGATAGCTTGATTATGGGTGTCGCTCAATAAAGAACATCAAGTCTAAATAGGAAAGAATTTATTCCCAAATGCAGCAATTTTGAGAATAGAAGTGTTAACAGTACGAAGGAAGATTTCAGACTGCCATGAATGTAGCGTCTAGGTGCCTCCAGAGGGGATTGCTGACTTAGCGCTTCTCGTGGGTAACAGCCAAGAAGCTGGTGGCCACGGTTCTCATGTTCCGCTACTCAGCGTCTACTGTCCGGCTCTTAAGACCTTAACTAACTTTGAAATTCACTTTCCCTATTACAAGAGCCACGCGACGGGTGTTACATAGTGGCAGCGGTGTGGATACTGGGTAGCGTCGATTTACGATCAATACATCTCGACTTGATTTGGGTGACCTCATTAAGAACTTCAGTGACTAGCCAGACCAGAAGAACTTGTCGTCTAAGACCACAAGACACCGAGCTTTCTCGAGGGACTACGTTCTGGAGGATCCACAAGGCCATTGGTATTTAGTGACGGAAGTGTTTTAGAGCAGCCGGGAGAGAATTAATCGTGGGCGGCGCGGCTGTCGGACTTGATGTTCTTTATTGAGCGACACCCATAATCAAGCTATCTACTGGTCAACTCCAGGGTTGACCCTTTCCCAAGACTACCGAAGATCTTCCTTTCCTATCGTCGTTCCTATCAAGAGAAATCGTTTCCTATTTCCTGTTATACTCGTCAGAGCCACGCGACGGGTGTTACACAAGGCTATGCTATCAGGACACAATCTATCAAAAAATATTTCAAATGTATATGTACATCGGAATTTGGCAGCTTTTTAACACTCAATAACTTATATCTGACTGATTTGGTCCACTAATGAGATGATGGACTCCGTTAAAATACGAACAACTGTTGATTGGACAGATGTGATATGTTATTTTAAAAGGAAATGTACAGATTTAGTTCCTCAAACTGATCTGTGCTCCAAACCAGCAATATGTTGGGCGATCAGGTAGGCTGTAGAAATCTGCTACCATTATTCCTTAGGGTCAATGGGGTTGATACAGTTTCAACCCCTTCATCATGAAGTGGAAGGTTATTACATAAAAATAAAGTGAAAACAATTCAGATTTGTATTCAATATAATTTTATGGAAGTCGCGCGGAACAATTTTGACATTCAACATGCTGGTTAAGTTGTAGTTCATCCCACTGAAGTGGGGGTGGAGTGAAACAAAGTACCCCAAGCAATTAAATCAATTTCTACCTAATCTTTACATGTTACATATGTAGGATGGTTAAAGCACCTATAGGTGTGGGGATTAAGTATTTTTCACGCAGTTAAGGTAGCGAGGAATATTTTTTTCTCTTTAAGTACACTGAGAGTATTATTGACTCTTTTAAGATTCCTGAAGAATTTTCAACTTACTTTGGGTGCTAGTAGTACTTTTGACTCTTATTTAAATACAAAGAATGACCAAAAGTCAGAAATAGAATATTTTAATGTTAAAATATTTCGTCCCCAAACTTTCAGGACCTCAGTTCTTTCAACAAATCAACTTGGAATGTTGGACATACAAATAAAATATTACTAAATTTTAGTTGCTACAAGGTTTCCATTTCAAAGATTGCAGAATTCACAAGTTAATCACAATAGTAATTACTCGTATATTGAATTTAAATATTACACATCTGTTTTACATTTTAAAAAATATTTGATCTTAGACGTGCGGGGGCAGGGATGCTTCCCAACACAATCAGTAGAATCGCTGGAGGAGGCAACGCATGCTTGCACGTTCTCGTGCACTTGGCTGTAATCCACGGACAGACACACATGGGTGTGGCTTCGGAATAAATCATGCTTCAAAACCATGTGGTCTCCGCGCTACCGAGCAGATACGGGTCGACGGAGCATGACAGCTGCTTGGCTTATTTTCAAAGCGACTGACACCACGCTAGTCGCAGTGACCGGCGTACTACAGGGAGCTTCTGGCAATCTACCTGGCGGTCCGCCACTTTCACCACGCGATCGAGGCACAATACTGTGGTCTTCAAGAACCACAAGCCAATCTGCTTTTCGTTCCTCCAGTAGAACAGAGGAACCACCTGGCCTACATCGGCCAATTCACCACAGACATCCGACTCATCAGTGGGTCCGAGAACACCGTCGACGGCCTTGTCATGACTTCGAAGCCGGTAAACCTCGAAATCCTCACCAACATCTGGTGCGAGCGCTCATCCGCAGCGACACGGCGCTCCAGCTTTGCCTCGTCCCAGGCCACACCTCACAGCTCTATTGAGTCGTCTCAGCACCGAGCCTACGACAGGTGTTCGTCATGCAGCACAGCCTCAGCCATCCGGGGACCCGTGCCACTACGCGCCTGGTGACGTGCTTCGTGTGGCCCGGAATGAGCCGCGACTGCCGGACGTAGGTCCGAACGTGCGTGCCATGCAAACGCGCCTAGACCACGCGCCATGTCGTGCTGCCACCGGATCCTTCCAGGAGCCAACCGCCCGGTTCCACCACGTCCACGTCGACATCGTCGGCCCGCTACCGCCAGCAGGTTCCTTACCTGCTTACGAACGTCATCGAGCCTTGCGCTAGCCAGTGGTAATCCCGCTGGAGCAGATCAGAGCTGAAAGCGTAGCCAACGCCGTCCTCCATGGGTGGATCGCCCAATTCGGTTGCCCAGAGACAATCACGACCGACCGAGGTTGGCAATACGAATTTCGACTGTTCGCGGCGCCGGGTGGCAGTGATCCCGGAAGGCGCCGTACCACCCGCAACGAACGGCCTAGTGGAAAGATTCCACCAGCAGTCGAAGGCATCGCTTATGTGCCACACCGAATCAACGTGGCTGGAGGAACTCCTATCGTTATGCTGGGAATACGTACGGTCTTCAAGGAGGACCTCCAGGCATCGGCAGCAGAGCTCCCGGGGAATTTTTCGCCCCAAATCCAGCGCCGCCCGGAGGAGTCGACCCAACTTTGCTTATCGACCGGGTCCACCAAGCAACGCGATACATCAGGCCCAGCTCTTGCGTCCGGGCGGCTTCGTTTTCCTGCACCCACGCCTTCCTTCGCGACGACACCGCACGGCCGCCTCTCCGCCAGCATTATGCCGGATCCCAACTAATTGTCAGCATGGAGGGCGGGTGAGAGGGTTACACTGGACAGGATGAAACCGGCCTTTACATCGGCTGAAGAAACGACGAACGCACCGTCTCGTCCCACTCCCGTCTCGACGCAGCAGCAGCCGGCATCCCAGGAAGATCCAGCGCCGCCAGTCAGGATCGGTCGAAAACCCAGCAGGGTCCCGGCAACTCGAGCGGGCCACTGGACACGCTCACCAGCCCGGTACTCGCCACCCCCAAAACGCCGCTGCAACTCTCCAGCACACCAGCCGCAGTCAGGACCCTCGGTGGGCGAACAGTCCATAGCGAACCGTGGGTAACACAGGCTCGTGCAGACTTTCAGTGGTAGTGTTGAGTGTTCAAGTTCGCAAACAAGACTAAAGTTGCTAGATAGGTAAATATTCTGCAGTGAGCTTCCAAAAAAAAATACATTTGAAGACATTTACTCATTTATTTATTTTTGAAGATATTTATATATCATGTGTAAATCCCCGACTCCGTCTCGGCGGGAGGCTGCTGTGGGGGCATATGCTGCCCAACACAATCAGTAGAATCGCTGGAAAGGTGGCAACGCAGCGCCCTCCCCTCCAGCGCCAACGCATGCTACGGGTGATACTTGCACGTTCTCGTGCACTGGGCTGTAATCCACGGACAGACACACGAGTGATGCTCCGGAATTTTAAATCCTGCTTCAACACCACGTGGTCTCCTCACTACTGCCAAAGAAACATTTCACTCACCAATCTACAATAATTACTTTCTACATCGATAATTTAAACATTATTCCAATCAATCTGTAGTTTTTTGAATATATGTTTAGTTAAAACAGATAGTTTATCTAATGATTGCTTTAAATTTGTGAAATGTTCTTTAATTCTTGTTTGAAGCTTGTACTTACTCGTGAAGCTAGTAGTATTAAACATACCAGTTCTTTTACTCTTTTCAAGTTACGTACTTATTTTAAGAACCTGTATATTTCTTGACCCAACCAAGATACTGTGAGCCATTATACCAGTTATAATTAATCAACATTTAGTCACTTAAGGTAGTTAGGGTGTGGGAAAAGGTAAATATTCAAAAATGGATGGTCTTGAAGTCAGTAAATGGATTTTATATAAACTTACACACACAAATCTCTCATAACTACTTCAGTATTTTCAATATTAAACTGACTGATTTGATTGGACTTGAAAGCAAAAGTTCAGCCATTAAGAAGTAATGGTATTTTACATATGAAGTTAATTCAGCAATAATCATATTTCTTGTATGATCTGACAGGTAAACAATACTTTTAATTAATTTGTGCATGCTATCATGATTACTGTTCATAAATGATAATTTTTTTAAACATCAATCTAAAAATTATTGTACTATTGTTGAACAGTACCACACAATAGTGCTATTGAAAATAAAATAAAAACCAATTTTGAATACAACACTTCTGATAAACAATTGAAAATTTTACCATGTTACCCACTTTGCATTACCACTTTATCAATACTGGGAATAAATGTTAGAGTATTTGTGTCCTAGTAATTTAATTTTAGTAGCAGACACAACTTGTAGACTTTAAACCAATAAGATGATTCTGATTTGTCATATAACCTTCTGGACAAAACTGAAACCTTCTAAATAATTCCAGAATGTCACAGAACCTAGGGTATTCTGGAGCTATCCACATAATTCTGTGTGACCTAGTTGTGAAATAAGCGACACATAAAATAACAGTTGTGTTATCACGAGGTAAACAAAGAAACCATATTATAAAATTTGTTTCCTGCTAGGGTTCTTTTGTGGGATGGACAGATTTTTCAAAAAAAGAAAGACTTTCCTCCATTTAAGAGCACTTATTTCAAGATGTTTCCAGTTATAAGTTTGTGTTTTAAACACTTTGACATCAATGACAATAACTGAACCAGAAAATTATTTGCATGATGATGAATTCCACGCCAAAAGCAAAAGTGTCCTTTACCCAGCCTCCCTGTATCTCCGTAAGTGTCATAAAAATGCTGATTGGTTCTTACTTTTCTGTTATTTTAATGAGAAACCAATCAGCGCCTTTCCTAGCCCACCCTGCCATGGACAAAAAGAGGGATTTTCTAGGAAATCTAGGAGCAGTGAGTGGTGCATTCCATTCTCCTGGGCTGCTTTGTCTTGATGCTATTTAAAAGTTCAGAAATACCTGTGATGTACAAAAAGGTAGCGGCGATGCACATTTCTCAAGTTTAAATTATTATACAAAATGTACAATGTGTCGCACTACAAAGTACCAACAAAAACAACAGAATCTTTTGTAATGAACTGAAAGTTTTGGTGGTGCTGCTATTGAAACAAGATAGTTGGCAGATGTTTATTCAGGTGAGACGTGGGCCTTCTCAAGTGTTCTCCAATGACCACACACCAAAAATGATAGGTTTTTTAAGATGCAGGAGTGAGGGAACATTCAAAATGTAAGGGTCATACTGATTAAAAAAGGGGATAACAATATGAACAGAGAGAAGAGGGTTTTGAAAGTCAAAAATCTCAGTTTAAAAAAATATATCAAATTTGCATGTCGAACAAACATGATTTTAATCAAAATTTTAAGTTGTCTGCAAAGCTCCTTGGAGAACCTAATATGACAAAAAGAGAATGGTGATATGGGGTGAAAGTTAATTTTTTTGTTAAAAGCAGAATAAAGTGAAGTAGTCTTGTTGGCGGCTGCTCATCAATTTTTAGAGTATGTGGTACATCACACCTAGCAACAATTTTTACATAAGATACAAATAATACAATAGTTACTGTTTCATCATACTCCATAAGCCACAATATGCCAGAATTCTAATTGTGTCTACAAAACATGTGATAGAGACGAGTTTTTTAAAGTTTAAAAATATAAAATAAAATTGGCACATATTCCTAACACAATAGCATTTTCCTTCATACATATTTTAAATAAATAAAGTTAATTTTAGGAATAAACTACACATTTTGGCAATATTGTATGCAGGATCGTGCAGTAGAACTACCAAAACTTTTTGAATTGTGAAAGTCTTGGAAATGCCACCCTCTAAAAGATTTTTCTTTTAAATTGCCTTTGATTACTTGAAATAAACTACAACAAGTACATAAACAGCAATCTTTTTATTAAATCATGAAGAATATTAAAAACTGTAGGATGATCAAGGACCCATTATTTTTTGAAGCACATGGAAACATTAATTTATAGGGTTTTTCATGTATGGAAAGGGGGGAGTGATAATTCAAAACAGGAATTGTCTGCTATAATCAACAATAGCACAAATCATGTGTTGTTTAAGCTGGAGAGATTGTGTAAGAAATAATTCTCTTTTATGTGCTACAGCATGTATGCACCAGCCACCAATGGGTCTAATAAGATAATTAAACAAGAAAAAGGAAAACTATATTAAGGACAGTATAAATTATTTATGTAATTTTCTGCGCAAACTTTTATAACTCTTATAATGGGTACATAAAAAGTTTCTGTGCAGTTGTGTCATGTAATAGAAATGGTGTCTAATGGCAGCTATACAATTTCAAACCCACTTAATTTTATTAGAAAACCATTTCTACAGATCTGGTTGTGATATGCTTCTCATGTGCACAGAACCCATGGGCACAACAGAGGTCTACATGCAATTCCTTTATTGTATTATATTAAAAGTAACATATATTACAGTAAATGGCTGGCCATCACTCAGAATACTTTTCATTAAGCCCTGAAAAAAAGAGGCAATTACCTCAAAAAATTTGAAGAAAGTCCCATATCCAGAGTGATCTGACATTAATATTCTGATTAGTCACCACTTGTTTTTCTCTCTTTCCTGTCCTTAACAATTAGGTTAATTATTTTGAGAACGTCATATCCTTACTTGCATTTATTTATTGTAATGAAAAAACCCGGATTTTGGTGATATTATGGCGTTATGAGGCGCAGTTCGGCCAACAACAAGAGGTTATTGCGTTTTAAGTTTTGTGTGCGACAATCTAGCCCAACAACAATGTCAAGTTGGCTGAAAGCGGGTGAACCCCCGATGGGGATCCACCGCAGGAAACTCCCTCGGGGCGTGTGTAAGGGGACCCTGGAGTTTTGTGAAATAAACCGCTGGCGGAGGACCCACTCCTGTGTGAGAATTTAAAAGGGGATCTGATGGGTGGCTTATGATCAGAAGTGGGTCAGAGGTCAGACGTGAGCAGATGTGGTCAGATGTTTATGTGGGTAACTTCTTAAAAGCTGTGAAACTTGCTCATTGTGCTGATTGAATAATAATTAAATGATTTTTTTCTATTTTCAGTAACTGCATACTCCACTTCTCGAGAGACCCAAAATCCCCTGAGATATTGGCTCATGTAATCACTTTAAATTAATAAATGTAAAATTTTCAAATTGATTATAATTTGTTCAATTGATAAATTAATGTCTTATCCCCTGAAAAGGATATTACAATATATATATATCCAATTAATAAAGAAAGGAAAGAGAGATAGAAAGTAGGTGACTTACCTGAGGTTCATAGATGGTAGACACCTTGTGAGGTTTGGAGTTCTTGAATTTTCGGAGGCACCACCCCCTTCATCAGAAATTTAGGAAGATATTTCCAGTGACCGGCTAGCCGACGACTGAGCAGACAAAATTTTCTGCGCTGTTAGCTTAGGACATAAACAATTGACCCCAGCAGTTCACCAACTTTCTCTCTCAATGAGGATCTGGGAAGAAGCAAGGACTTTTATGGGGGTTGGGGAGATGCATACTAACACCCCCATCTTGACACACACACATTTAAACACATCCATCCTCAAAGGTGTTAATATTTAAATATTAACACACACACTCACACATACATACAACCACCCCTCAAACACATATCAGGGTATACACAACTTTCACACACACTTGGTATACACACATCAGGTTTTATAACACAAAGTCCAATTTTGGGGGGAGGGGGGAGGCAGGTGGAGGTATAGGATATTGAGTCCAGGGCTTTGTCTGGACTGTAGGACATGCTGAAATGAATGTTCTCATAAATGGAGTTCAGCTTCTGAAGAATCAGGAGGTAGGGCTTTGAGGGGGGTCAGTGTGAAGCATTGGTTGGAGTTAATGGTGAAGTGGCTTTGGGCATGGGCGGATATGGGGAATTGTGTTTTGTCGAGTTTTACTGTACTGTAGTGTTTGGTAATCCTTTTGGGGAGGGGTCTCTTTGTCTAGCTAATGTAAAAGGCTGGGCAGAGTGTGCAGTTTATTTTGTAGATAGTGTGAGAGGACAGACAGGTTATGTTTTCCCTAATTTTGACTGTAGTGCTGTTGAATGTGTCACTGAAATAGGCCAGCTGGTACCTTGGATTTTAAAGATTTTGAATTGTCAGAGCTGATAGAGAAAGAATATGGGGAGAATCTTGAAGGAATTTCATGAGCAAAGTGGTGACTCAATGATGATTATGATAGACAGGATTTGATTTAATGTGGAGATAGGGACAGTTTCCTTGGTAGAAACAGAAGATTTGTTTGTTGGGAAGTCATGGAATAAGAAACTATTATGCAGAAATAAGGTGTCATCTGTTTTTTTATCTATTCTGTTCTATCAGGAGTTTTTTATTTAGATTAATTGTATTGCTGGTTAATTAAATATGGTATGGGGGCTATCAAGCTGTTTTATTGTTTTTTCATTATTGTTGGATAATTAGCAGTATTATTCAAGGATTTCTACTCAGGTTTTAGAATTTTTTTTTTAATGCTAAATAGAATGTGACGGGAAGGAAACATGGAGCCAAATTAAGGATTATTTTGTTTGAGGGATGGTATTAAGGGGCAGTTTAGCCATAAAAGTTTGTTGTATTTTGGATTTATGTGTAGTGGGTGAATTTATTTTTGTAGGTCGTATGTCAGCCAAATTCTTATCATGTTTTATTCGTCAAGAAGTGCTAAGGGGTAATGGATGATGTTTTATACTGTATCAACTCTGCCATACAATGGAAGCATTGGGTTTTATTTTTGAGACTTGTCTAGGTCAGGCTGAAGACCATGTTGAGCTATCTATTTTGTTAGTTGAAAGGAAAAGTGGGTGGCAGTTGTAAGGCCACGCGATAAGGTGGAAGGAGGTTTGGTGATTATACCCGAGTGGATGGGAATCACACTCCATTTTGAGTAAAGTTGTTGTGATACAGATATTTAGTGTAGGAGAACACCGCATGAGTTAGGGAAAAGTCACAGGGTGACCAAATTTTTCTTATTATTCTGGCCTAGTATTAAATATGGATTTATAGTGATTGGCACAGAAGTGGTACAAATAAATATTTTCTGAAAGATAGGCAAAATGATAAAAGGATGACAACTTTAACACATATGATGGCATGTGAATATGCCGAATTGAGATGCCAAGTTTCTGAATCCTGCCAAATTGAAAGTTTCATTCCTGTGAATGGTTAAATTTAAATCATTTAAAATTCATGACATGACTTTTTTAATGGGGGGAGGGGGGCACCAGGTAAACATGTGTAAGTTTATCTAAACCACGTGTTAATTTTAAATTGTATTCAATTTTAGCTGTTGTTATTATAGCTAATAAATATTATAAATCTAGATCAATAGGAAAGATTATTTTAAAAGTTAGGTGCTCAATCTATTTAGATTAATTTGAAATTTCTTGGAGCACAAAACATTGTGAAGAATGAGCCAGGGGTCTTGCGGATATAATATGGAGATAATTTTCTCAAAATATTTTGTTTTCAATGCAATTTTTTTTTTAATATTGGTCAGGGGCAATGTAATGTAAAAACGCAGGTGCCTGCTGATTTTGGTTACAAAGTTTAATTTTAAGGTGAAAATAGTATATAAATAATTAATTTCATGTTGTAATGTGAAGGGGATTCCGGAACAATTCTCAGTAATTGATGTCATTGTGAAGTGCAGTTGGGCCTACAATGAAGAAAGTTTTGCGCAACGATAATAGAGGCCAACAACAATGAAGACTTAAGTTGGATTAAAGTGGATGAAGCCCCACGGGGAACTCCAGGGGCGTGTAAAATCCAAAGGTGTGTGAAATCCCACAGGGAAATCCAGGGGAGTGTGTGAAATCCTGCAGGGGAAACCCAGGGTAGAGAATTTAAAAAGGAGACGAGATGGACCCAGGAGATCAGACGAGGAGAGACGGCCAGACGGGACAGTGATGTGAGAGGTCAGGCGGACTTGAGAGACCAGGCGGGAGGAGTTGGACCTGGGGTTACATAGCATTCCTGGATGTAAAGCAGCAGCAAGGTGGACCTAAAGACTTAGAAACCTGGATGCATTCGTGAGCTAGAATGTTTGTAGGCCCAGTAATTTTGGGTAAGTTCAACTCAGCTGTAAAACTTGCTCATTTTGTTGATTATATAAATTTAAATGAGATTTTTTTCTATTTTTTTAGTAACTGCGTACTTCATTTATCGAGACCCAAAATCCCCTGAGATACTGTTTATGTAAACATTGTAAAGATGAAATTTTTCTCTTTCCCCCCTCCCATGACACAAGCACATGTGTTTCCATTGGAGTATGTATGTGTTATAACATTGAAATGTGTGTATACAATGGTATGTTTGTGTATGTTGATGTATGTGTATGAAGTGATATGTGGTTGTATGCGTGTGTTAGTAGATATGTGTAGACTTCTTTGAGGATGTATGTGTTAATATATAGATGTGTTTGCATGTGCATGTGTGTTAGCATTGGGGGAGGAGGGGGATGTGTGCATCTTCTCAGCACCAAGCTATTCTTTGCCTCTTGCCTTACCTTCATTGAGAAAGGCCTGATGGGGCCTGTTGTTGACTGCTCATTCAATGATTGGTCGTCACTCAAATGATTTCCTAATCTTCTGATGAAGAGGGCAGTGCCTCAGAAAATCCGTAACCATCCATGCTGCTTGCCATATGTGAACTTCAGGTAAGCTACCAGTTTTCTGTCACTTTTCCCTGTCCTTAATAATTATCTCTTTATCTTTGGTAGATACTTTTTCACTCCTCCTATTTTCATTGTCTATACACCCCACAAATCGCAAAACTGCAATCCACCTGCTCTCTTGAGCTCGACCTTTCACCAGTTCATTTCGGCCGTAACTGTCACTGGAGATGGTACAGCGTGGCAGCATATTCTTCACATGTAAATTCTAAAATATTTTTGGCTGAGGGAGTCAAGGAGTGAATAGGATGTATTACTAAATTTTAAGCCCGAAGAAGTCTCAAAATTATAATGAAACATCATTTTTGTGAATAAATAGTGATATATTTAATGCTGGCTTTTTGGCCATCTTTTTATTTATTGTAAATTTTAAAGTCAGAAAGGTTTTTTCACTTAATCGGGCTCCTCACCACCAATAAACCCCAGAACACCCACAATTTACCTACTTCCGAAGACACAACCCTGGGGGCTCTGGTCGCCCAATTCTCACTGATTACAATTTCCCCCACTAAGAGGATTTTTCACTTTAGTGGATGACTCCCTCCAGCCAATAGCGGAGAAACGCCCATAATTTATCCAAGACACCAATCACTTTGTCCGTCAACTCCGTGAATTGCCTAAACCACTTTCACAGGACACACTTCTGGTTAAAGTAGACGTCTCCCTATACCAAAATCCCCCAAACCAGTGGCCTGTCAGCACATCCTGTCTTGCAGGCCTCCAAATTCCCTCCCAAACACCCTATTTTTGATTGCACTTGGCCAATTTGTTCTCACCAGAAACTTCTCCTTCCAAGACAAAATTTACCACCAAATCAGCAGCACTGCCATGGCGACTCGGATGGCCCCTCCTACTAGAGATGGGCAATCTGATAAGTGATCATTGATCTGGAAAAAAGATTCACTTCATTCCTCTGATCTGAGAGCAACAAGCTGTTTGAATCACTCACTCACTCAGGAATCAGATCACTGGAACTGCGATACCAGAGCAATAATTCACTCATCATAGGTACTGCATCCGAGAGAATTTAGTGAGTGAATCAGAATCTTTTTCTTTCTGGATACGTTATTGTGGGGCGATAGTTTGATCAAATTTAATCAAGTGGAAGATGCATAAAATACTGTAACTGAATGTTAATATAAAGTTCTCTTATTAATGGTGCAAATATGATCATAATCACTTCCACCTATCCTGGCTTTTCACTTTAGCCTCTCAAGATCGCTTCAGTCTATACTGTGCTGTTATTAACATAATTATTAATTCACTTCATTTCTTATAATATCAAAGTAGAATTTGGATCATGTCCTTAACTACATTAAGTACACCATAATGTTAATACAAAGGATATTTGTGCAAGATCAGTACAAAAAAAAATTCATCTTAATACACTTAATAGAAATTTTTAAATTGCAATACTTTAAGACTGATGACATCATTGCTGTATATGACTTAACTTTCTCATTACAAAACTTTATATTGAGTGACAAGCCACTTGAGGGCAATCCATGTGGTCGCAATTTATCTTTAAAAATTGCCTAATAAATACCGGTATGCTCAATGAAACACATAATAGACACTTGAAAATATGTGCACTAAACTGACCAATAATTAATAGTGATACGAAACAAACAATCTCTTATTATGTATGTATAAAATACTATTGCAGCAATGTGTTTCATTTTCTGCAAAGATATTTTGGCTAAAACTATTATGTACCAGCGCCACTGCAAACTCCTAAACAAATTTACTGTATTTCCTTATAAATACTTAATTTTTCTACAAGATATCCTGCATACGTTTCTTTTCTTGTCCACTCATGACACGGACACTCTTAAACACAGATGTCTGTGACGTCCTACAACAATACAGCCCACTGCCACTCTGTCAACATTGGTTCTCAGTAAATTACAAAGTGCCATGGCCGAGGGTGGTGTCCCCCCCCCCCTCCCGCGCATTTCCCTTTCTGCGCCTTTGCTATACAAGACTGCTAACTGCTAGTGTTTCTTTTATATGAATATGAACCATCAAAGATTTTATTTTGGACAAAGGAATTTCAAAACTGCAGATGCAAGAATTTAATGAGATTTTTTGTCACCACACATCTTGCATTATATCTGGTTAAGTGTAAAAATAGTATTGTTTTATTTACCTGGCTGCTGTAGAGTTGTAAAATAATTTTTAGTCAGTGACATAACTATTATAATATAAGCTTATGTATGAATGTTGCCAGTAATTTTGTTTAAAATAAAAATCCAAATCCATTAGTGACCATCCAAATACTTAGTATAGAGTTATTTATTTCATGTTATAACTATTTCTTTATTTATTAATAAATAAGAAAAGTTAAAAAATTTAAACTCAAATATTTACAAAAACGATGGAAATTCATGAAAATAAGGGAAGATTCATTTCAGTAAATGGAGTGCGGTAAGTAGACCGAATATATAAACACTTGCTAAAATGAGCGAGTGGTTCTGATCCGATCATTAAAAAGAACGGTTTTGTCCATCTCTATCTCATATGCCAACTTGTTCATGGGGCAACTGGAACAACAACATCAAAAATCCCTCTCCACTCAAGCCCTTAACCTGGTTCCAGTTCATAGATGAAATCACCCACCGACCAGTTGACCTCACAGACTTCTTAAATGACCTCAATACAAAATTCCCCATAATGTTCACTTCAAACTACTCCCCCAACAACATTACCTTCCTCAATGTCAATATACAACTAAATCCAGGTCAGAAATAAATTAATTCGTCATGTTATAAAAACAAAAGATTTCAGCTTACAGGCAGCTTTATCTGATAGCTCCTGTTTTTATGATATAACAAATTAATAAAGATAAAATGAAGACTGAATTGGTTTTATTAATTTTATTAGTAATAGTCGAAGACTTGGGTTCCCAGTTTGGGATAATGTGCTAACACCAACTGGATAACGAAACAAACTTTAATTTTTTTAAATACAAGTTTATATTATAAAGTAAAAGTTCTCATTTTAGGTATTATAGACTGGTATTGTTCAACATTAAAAAAAAATTGTTTGGCAATTTTAAAAAAAATAAATCAACACATATTTACAAATGGAGTATATTATTTTAATCATTGAAACACTATCTTTAAATTAAAGCCAAACTCGATACAATATCGTTAACTGCTCAAAAGATAAAGCCATTATAATAATTTATGTGCCGTATTTTGCGGCTTTTATATGTAGCTAGGAATGTTTTCGGACCAACCAAAAAAAATTGTTTTACAATGAATGATAATTGAATATAAAATTCTGTAAAAGTTCCTACATTTATGTTATATAATTATGTGAGTAATAATGCTAAGCTATTAAAATTTCTATAAGGTGCTTAAAAGTTTTCTGCAACTGTGCGATCTTAACATTCTTTAAATTTACATGATATTATGTATCCACCTAATTTGTATTGAACTCACCTCATTATTAAAACAGAATGATCTATATATCCGAAAGATTCTGGACTATAACTATTCACATCAGATAAGGTCACGCCCGCGATCTAGAAGAGACATGGGGTTCGTCATTCGTAACCACAAACAACTACATCGGGGATTCCCTGTGCAGTAAGCGTTAGCAATCGATAAATTGTTTAAAGAAAGTAATTCATAGTAATGTATTACTTACAGAACATCTTATGTAAACATTATGTTATGTTAAAAATTTATATTTAAATAGAGCTTTGATTGTAGGATTCCCCTTTTAAGTCATGATTGATGAGATACATTCCAAATTTGGAATTCCAATCAATTTTTACCCTGCTATAAATAATTTATAATTGGTTTGTTAGAAAATGGAACAATTAATAGAAATTGATATTTCCTGTCTTTGTCCGCTACGGGAATTACCAGTGTTGCAGGCATGCCAACGCAAATGATTATAAATTCTCACACAAAGCAATCTTTAACATTAAATGTAGTCAATATATACTATAGTTATATTTCTCATAGATCAGCTATCAAAATTTTCTAGGATTATTGTTTTTTTACAAAAACACAGATATTTATTAAATAACGTGTTATTTCCAACTATATTGATTTTATAGACCAGGTAAATTATTTTTTTAAACACAACGTATGATTAACAGAGAATCTTTTATATTTATTTAATCGTCTCAAAAGTAACAAATTATTAAATATTTACATTTCAATCATAAATATAAATTTGACTTGACATGGCATTAATTTAATTAATATTTGGTAACCAATTATTTCATTGTGCAGTCCATTACGCCTTTCTGGATCAATATCTTATTTTCTTCTAGACTGACGTTAGCTTACTCTTTTATAAGGAGCGGAATTTCGAAAACTTGCATCAAACTGAGAAAACTGTCATAATGTCCTAAATACAATACCACCACCATGCGTAGCTTGTTTCTAAAATTAACTTTAATTAAAATATGACCCAAGGTCATACAAATGTGTGTCGACTTTGTTTTAAATGTTTTTACTTTGAAATTAGAGATTGATACAAGTTTGTAGGCGGAATTGGAAATGTAGCATATTACGAGTCAGGTTATTTGCCACAGATTATTGGTACCACTATCTTTATTACAGTAATTTTACCGTCTTACAGAACTATTGTCGTAAAAGCGCAATTCCACTGAGGCATCACTGAACAGCATGATATATGATTCTTAGTGTTGACTGATTATAGGTGTGCGACTATGTGCCACAAAATTCAATAATGTCGCGTGTGGAATTTATCTTCCCTAATTACATGCGCATTGTCGTCTATGCTTGTAGCATTCAGGCAATTTTAGTTTGCATCATGTCTTTACGAAAAGTCGCGATAGGTGCATATTTGGTAATAGTTTTGAATCGTAAAAGAAAATAAGGAAGCCACGGTGGTGGAGAAGAGAACTATATGTTGGTGTTGAAGAAACGCAATATAATTCATACAATAACTTGGTTGCTGAAGATGAAGCTTTATTTCTCAATTTTACACGTATGAGTTGTAGCGCAGTAGAACCCGCGTCCATTTTTTTTATTATTTAAGGAGATTATCGACGCTTGTGGCGCGCCATCAACAATACCTTCCTGTCGGCAAGTCTCAAAAGAAGCCGACAACAGAGGAGTAACTTCATGTTACAGTACTTTATACCGAAATTTTTATAAGATATACAGTTCTTAGGACATTGTGTACTTCGGCGGTTGAGTGAGACGGGCGATAGGATGGACACGGAGCGGATGAGCTCCCGTGAAGGTTGTACTTAGGGAGCGGCGAAGGACATGGTTGAGTGAGAGCGGGTTGGACGAGTAAGGAGGGTGTGCATCCCTGTGTTATGAGCAGAGCAAATTGTGAATTAAGTAACTTTTATGTTAAACGTGATACAAGGTGATGGCGAGAGGATATTGAAGGAGAGTAGTGGACAGATTTCTGGTGATACAAGGAGGTGGAGAGAGGAGATTGGCAGCAGAGAAGTTACGACGAGAGCAGATTTGTGAGGTGGCAGCGGAGAGGTGGACCATGCTTTGATCAGTCCAGGAAGCAGGGAAGAAAGGTCTTAACAACTCAGGTTCGTCAACGAACAAAAAAAATCTGCTACACGTGGTCACCCAAACCATTAATACCCTGAGATCTTTAATACAATCCCATTTTAATTAATTATTATTGTACATAATATATACACGCACGACCCATATTAAAATTATTGTGTTTACAATTAATAAATGTATATATTTAAACCCAATTAGTTATTTCATTAATTAATATCCCCCCCCAATTCATTTACAGAGTAAAGAAGGTTTTGCGTACTCACTTAAAAAAATCACACCCGCTATAAAAACAGTATGACAGCAACTTTCCTGAAGTTTTAACCACCTCGTTTGAGGTTGTTAGTGACACAGATATTTGGCGACGGGTGGCCAGCCATCCATCACTTGTGTATCTATTTCAGATATCTAAACCAAGCATTTCTCGAATTATTCCAGTGGTAAGTTCAACATGATTTTGTCAGGGTAAGTAATAATATAAATAGATATATAAAACAATTATTTACTATATACAAATACTGTCCCATCTGAAACAGTTGGACCAAATATCTCTGAAAAGGGGGCAGGTAACGAAAGAAAGTTCAAGACAGAAGTTGTAGGGTATCGAGGGGAACATATCCTGCTAGGGAAATTGCATCTCAGGCTGATATAAAACCAATTTTAAGCCAGTCCGATCTAAAAGAATGAAACGATTATTTAAGTACGTAGTCGAGCTCGGAAGAATTATTTAAAATGAACGTTTTTTAGCCTATGATTGAGACAATTGAAAATGCTTTGATTACTCGGTTTAGGCAATCATCAAAATTCAATGACACATGGTCCTATTCATACAACATAAAAATAATTTCTGAAAAGCTCATATTAGAAAAATCCTGTCTTGGAATTTTGTTCATAGAAAATGATATTTGCTAAAAATTAAATTATTCCGATTTAATAAAAAAATTACAAGTGCAAAGGCAAGAAACGTGATCAACTAGATTTTTTATCAGATTATTTGTCCTTTTAACAACTTTTAAAACGGATTACTGTCTGTAGGATAAGTGTTTAAATAAAAGTTGTCAAACATATAAAAACTTATTATTGTTTGCATCATTTTCACTTCAGATATAACTATAGATATTTATTCTCGGAATGCAAACTATGTGGAGCATAATCATGGGTAAGCAACTGCAAAAAATAATACTATAATTTCGTACATGGAGAAACGCCACGTTGAGACTTCACACCACATAAATATTTTGCTAGGGCCACCACTGCACTCGATGATTGCATTATTTTGAGTTTCTAAGCTCATGATTGCAAGCTGTAAGCACAATTTTTTTTAAAGGCAGCCTCATTTTTCACACATATGAAACTTTTTGGTCTTGATGAGATAATTTCAGACACATCATCATTCGTGTCACTACCACTAATTTTTACTTGAAAAAATGCCACAAAACAGTTTTTGATATGTCCGAGCACTCTCCTAAAACGGGTAAAATGTCGACAATTTCACTGGTTGAATACTTCGTGTCGTGATACTAATTCAATTCTAGTTAAATTGGCACTGATTAGAATTAATGAATCCTCGAAGTAGTCGGAAAATTTCATCTTTACTTGTATTTGATAATTCCGGTTGAACAGACCTATGGAACAATTATCAACACCAAGGTGCCCCCAAGGATGTTTGAATTGAGTTGTGCCAAGAAGCCGACTGTGGTGACAGGCTGATTTTTTATTAAAGAAAAAATTGGAGTTTTTTATATATAAATGAACTATTTTATTAAATTAAATTTTAAATCAATTTGAATTATAAATAAAGAAAACATTGATTTATATACATTATTTAAACTTTAGGGCCGGTTGCTTTACCAAACTCACCGGAGAGTAAGAGTATCAAAGGGTTTAGGTGGTTATTGACAAAAATTTGGCATCGAAAATTTAATATTTACTCAAACAAAACCAGGGGCGAGAAACATAATCGTGTGCGTCACCGACTTGTAGACCAGGATCTGGTGATGATTTTGCATCTCTTCATCGGTCAGGTTGTCTCGGTGCTTCTCTGAGTCGATGTTCGTGCCATCTGCTATTGAAGCAGAATTTATTTTTCTAGTTGACGTCCATTACTGATAATACTGTTGGAAGAAAATGTTGCTGCGTCCACTACTCATCATAATAACGTAATGTCGTCTCCAGTCCACTCTAATCTCTCGTAAAAACTGCTTTTCATCCTCTTATATAAATTCAGGCTCCGTCTTTTTCTGCCTGACGGGGTTTGTGAACTTTTTTCCGAGGATGGCCTGAGGTGCAGGTCGAGATCCGTCCCTCTTATTCTTCCAGGGATGGCCTGTCGCAACGGGATGTTTGTGAGTCGCTAACTCAGGCCTTTGTCCCAAGGACTGGCCTGTCATTACTGCAGTGGTACAGATTTTGTTCCTCTTTCCTGGCTATCGATATAGTCAATTGGACATTAATTTAATTTTAATCAAACGCGATCGTCACTTGCCTGCCATTGGCCTGACAAGCAGCCTAGCCCGCTTCCTAATATACATCTATATACAAAATTAATAAAATGCGGGGAAATTGCTTTCCTCCATATATAAATATATGAATGAACTTCTGTAACTTTCACACATGTTTGCGATTTTCTTTTAGCGCAAGGGATACGAAGCAGACTTAACCTCTTCAATTGGACCATAGAGCTCGGTTTTGTGTCATTCTTCGAGTCTGTGTCACCAGCCGGAATTATCGATTAGAAATAAACATAAATTTTCCGACTACTACGAGGAGCCGCAGCAGAGACTCTCGGGGGCCGTATGCGGCCTCCATGTCGCACGTTTCCCACTTGAGAAACAGTGTATTGTGTACCGTATGTTTAACTATTGTTTGTTCTCTATGACCCAAATTTCGCAGCTCATAATACTATGTGCTTCCTCTTAGAGATAAAAACAAAATAAACCCTTTCGAGTCCTTTCTTTAGGGACAATGCACTTTTCACGTTCCTCTTCACAGCTAATTCCCCTGTCGCGTTTAATTGCTCACTTCATCTAGCTTTTCAGACTCGTTACTTCGACTTGAGAGTTTTGAGTGTCTCTGCTCTCTTCTTCTTCTCCTTGAAATTACAAAAATGTAATTACTTAATAAATTATTTTTAGATTACTTTCAGATGCCATGCTCTGAAGACGAGTGGAGAAATGTAGCAAGAGTTTTCGAAGTTTCCTGGAATCATCCGCATTGTATTGGAGCTTGTGACGGATAAAACGTTGTCGTCCAAAACCCAAAAAATAGTGGCAGTATATTTTTCAGCTACAAAGGGACATTTAATATTGTTTTGTTGCCTGTCACTGACGCAAATTTTAATTTCATATACGCTAATGCTGGCTGTCGAGGCAGGATATGACTGGTGTTTTTCGAGAAACGTCATTTTATAAGAACCTGACCAAAGGAAAGCTAAAATTACCTCACCCAGAACCACTTCCTGGCAACAATAAGCCATCGCCTTACATAACCTTGACGGACTATACGTTCCCTCTACGGGAACACACCATGAAGCCATTCTGCGGCCACCACAACGGCTCTTGCCAAAGACTATACAATTATAAGCATTCACGCTCTCGGAGGGTAGTGGAAAATACTTTTGCTAGCGAGTGTGTTTCGTCTAGTTAGAAAACCACTAATGATTAATTTAGAAGACGCTGAAATTGTCACAAAAACTTGCAGTTATCTTCAGGAGTAAAACATCGTGATCACAACACTGTCCTAAAGGTACTTTAAACAATGAATCCGAAGATGGATTATGGAGGGCAGTAGTAGACGATACTGGTCTACGGGACTTGTCACATAGAACCCGATAGTGAACTTTTAAAGCTAAAGAAGTCAGAAATGAATTTGTGAGATATTTTCAATCAGATAAAGGACCTTTACGCCTAACTCTTATATTATGTAATATTCAAATATATTTTACTTACGTAAGTTTCTAAATAGTAGTTTAACTGCTATCAGCAGTTGACAATGTTGATTTAGGTACATCGACGTCCCCTAAAAGGTTTATGCTTGTTTGAATCGCGAAGAGGTAGCATATAGTCTTTTAAAAAATGTTTGTCATGAAGATGATTTCTCGGCATACGGAGAATAGCTTATTTGTTGGAAGATGAGTCGTTTTTTCGCTTACAACGGAAAGCTGAACGCAAATTATTGATTTTCTTTTAACCTCAGGCACCGTACAGTTATATTTATGCGCTAATCGTTTGAACTCGAATATCTTTATAACTGCTAATTATGTTATTCCATAATTCAGGAGAGTTATGGTTATCTTCTATAAAAGAAGTAGTGGGGTCAATATTCCACTCCATGTCGCATGCTACAAGCCGCACCGATCCGTTGGTTGTTGGATAGTGACGACACTGTTCGACAAGTTGAATATTTTCGAGAGGTGTCGCATGCGCTCCGGCAACAACAATCAGCATGCAGCAAGGCGACTTGTTTCTTGTCGAATTGTGTTCCCTCTTCAGACTGCAAGTAGCATGCGTCAATGCCGCCCGCATGCTACATGTTGCCTAAAGGGCAATTATACTGTCAATATTAGCAGAAACTACCAGTATTACTGAGTGTGAATGGTGGACTCACGCCGTAAATGACGGATATCAAGATATTTTTTATTTATTTAAAATTGAAAATGGCGGAAGTACTGTAGCTGCCGTGCAAACTCTGTTGAAATCTGTGCGAATAGTAAGCATTCCAACACAGGAAACTACCAAAGGAACAAGGATGTGTTTTATTTAAGTTCTGTGTCTCCATGGAAGTGTAACAGGAGTTGGAAACATCAACTGTGACTATCAAGCTGCACATCTGCATCTTGACGATGTTGATACGTGCAAAGTGAGTAGCCATATGGTGGATCGTAATTCCAACTCAGCACCTCAACGTAAGTAAGTCAACTGAGAAGACGAATAAAACAATTTAATCATATAGTGGCAACAATTATGTAACTTTTAATAACGCTAGTGCAGTTATTAAATTGCCTCAAATATCAGTAACGGCTCTTAAAAACCTAATAACTATCTGGCAGACAAAGTGTAATATATGGTACCAGAAAATAAACAATTAAAGCTGAAATTCATGTTTTAGGGAACTAATATAAGTTATTGTACTACATAACATATGTTTTTGGTAGAATGTGTGTCTTTAATTGACAATAACAGACCTTTGCGTAATAAGACCAATCAACGTGGAAGATATGTCACTCAGCAATAAAATCTGAACTCTCCGTTGAGAACAAAGAGACTTCACTTATTAAAACAAAAAATAACAATAATAATGAAATTGAGTGCAGGACTATACAAACTAATAGTGCAATGCGTGCACACGTGTGTAACCCTAGATGAAAAACTAACTTCATAGTGTTAATTAGGATAGATCTTTAGTAAGTAAAACATTTATTGTTGTATATATATTTATGATAATATTTGTACATATCCAGTAAACATAATATTCTCAGTTGTAGCAAAAGAAAATTATAATATTTAAGGAATATATGCACGTATTGATAGGTATTTGTTTAAGGTTTAAAATACATAGGTAATATCTTCGCGTGGTCGAATAAAGTAAATTATAATAACAATATATATATATATATATATATGTGAGGGCCAAATACAAATTAAAAACTGTGTTGAAACATAACGATTTTATTTGATACAGCACAACATTCAGATCCAACAATTCCTGCGACCCGCTCGCTCTCTCATTCTTATCTCTACTGCTCCTACAATCACATTTCTCCCAACCTAACATTTTACAAAAGTGCTACCAACTTCAAATTACAAAAGTATTTATGTTTTCACAATCGGTCATCCTGACCTTAGTTTGTCCTCAAACTAACTTAATGTTAACAATGGAAAACAATTTTTTTTATTCAAATTACAATGTTTATAACTCAAATTATCTAGTAGTTACAATGAAAAAACAATTTTACAAATATTAGTTACAATGTTTATATCTAAAAAAATACACATTTCTTAACTCAATACAATTTAATAATTATAATCTTTCAAATATTTTGGTTTCTTGCGTATTCTTTTAGATAGAATTACATCAGATTTTTCCGTTATATGATTTTCTTTCTTTCCTCCAACCTCAGTATTACAAACAATATGCTCTCTTTCGTTTACTTTACGATCTGATACAAAAGTGTCATTTTCATCCGAATCATCCTCACTACGATCATCCAAGTCACTTTCACTATTTCGCCATAACTTTAATTGGCTTACATGTGCAGTTGATACCAAACTTTGCTTCCTGTTATCTCGAAGCCATTTGATTTGATATGTATCGCTAGGTAAAATACCAACTATTACCATAGGTCCACTGTATTTATACTGTAACTTGGTCGATTGCCCGGTAGAGACTGGATTACTTATTTTGAATACAATATCACCAACGTTAAAACTAATACCTTTCAGTCTTTTCTTATCGTAGCTCTTTTTATAATTTTGTTGCGCTTTACAAATGTTATCCCTAATTTCCTCATGAGAATTGACAGGATTCTGATAGATTTCGCAGTTTTCAGTAAGAACTCGCATCTCGCCTTCTTCGAATCGTGGTACATATCCATATAACGCCTCAAATGGACTCCTACCAATCGCTTTTTGAATTGATACATTAATATCACGTTCTAATTGTTTCAAGCTCGTATCCCAATTTTCTTCACTATTCAAAGCTAAATTACATCGCATTCCCGGTAACAGGGTCTCATTAAGTCTTTCGACTAAGCCATTGGCCTGGGGATGGCGACTAGAAATTTTCGTGTGTTTAATCCCTTACCTTTTGCAAAACTTATCAAATACCTCTGACGTAAAACATGTGCCTTGATCGGATATAATCCGATTAGGTGCTCCAAATTTATTAACAAAATTTTCAAGTCTTTTAACCGTCACAGTTGCCTTGACATTAGGAACTGCTTCTAATTGCACATATTTAGTGAAATTGTCAATAATTGCAAATACATACTTATTCTTTTTGGGTGTCGTCAAAAAGGGACCTAAGTGGTCGATATTAACAGTGTGAAACGGTCGGTTTCCAGCAGGAATCGGATGTAATTCACCCGCTAGTTTGCCTGTCTTTCGTTTCGATAAAATACATTCCAAGCAATTTGAGACATGACGTTTAATGTAGGAACGCATCTTTGGAAAGTAATAAAATTCACGCATTCTTGACAATGTTTTTTCAACACCAAAATGACTCGACAAGTCATGAAATCGGATAGCAAGTGATTTTCTCATAGATTTAGGCGCAACCAAAACTTCGCGTTCTTTTCCCTTTTCTTCGACTTGTTTGTATAACAAACCATCACGTAATACAAAATTTTCGATCTCCGATTTTTCAGAATTTAACAGTTCCTTCGCACTCCTTTGCAGTAAAGTCACCTTTCGATTAATTACATCATCTGATCTCTGAAACAACAATACCTCATCTTCACGTGTTACAATTTTCAAAATTTCGCCAATTTCATTCAAGTTATCCGCACTATCAACAGGCGCGCGCGATAAAGCGTCAATATGCTTCATCTTCTCTCCCGAATTATGATAGATTTCAAAATCAAATTCAGCCAAATGACTAATCCATCTCGCTATTTGTGGTTGATTAGTCTTCCACGCATTAATATTAATTAAGCATTGACAATCAGTTCTAATCACGAACGGAATGTTTATCAAAAATTGTCGTAAACGGCAAAGTGTCCAAACAATTGCAAGTAACTCTAGTTTGCTCGAATGATAATTGGATTCTACGTCCGATGTTCGTCGACTTACAGCATAAACCAGGTGTAACTTTCCGTCATCATCCGACTGCAGTAGCATTCCTGCGATACCTTTCGATGACGCATCAGTATGGATCTCTGTACGTTCAGCTCTTGGATTGAAAATCCGTAGAATCGGTTTATTAACTAATTTCTCTTTAATAGTTTCAAATGCACTTTTTTCTTTTTCAGTCCATTGAAATTCACAATTATTCTTTGTCAAAGCGTTTAAGGGTGCAGCTAATTTTGCGAATTCAGGAATAAAACGTCTAAAAAAACTACATAGACCGATAAATCGTTTGATCCCGTGAGCATCTTTAGGTGCTTCAAATTTCGCAATTGCGTCAATTTTCGCTGATCCGGGTTCAATCACACCTTCTGTGATTTTAAATCCCAAAAACTCTATCGTTTTTATACCGAACGAACACTTTTTTAAACTTAAAGTTAGTCGCGCTCTTCTCAATAACTGAAGAACGTTTTCCAAATTCCCAAGTAGTTCATTCCATGTTTTCGCTATAACACAAGAATCATCAAAATACGTCACTGCTATTTTCTTTTGATGAGCTGGTTTCAACGCCATCTGCATTGCTTTAGCAAAATATTTCGGAGCTCCAACCAAGCCGAACATCGCTCGTGTAAATTCACCTGTTTGATCCTGTGTAATGAATGCCGTTTTCGATTTGGCTTCTTCGACTAGTAGCATCTGTAAGTACCCTTGCGCCAAATCGAGTGTCGCCGAAAATTTTACCTTCGCCAATTCTTTCAAAGATCTCGTCAATATTCGGAATCGGAAAGTTAAAGTTCTTAGTGTCTTTGTTTAACCGCCTAAAGTCTACAACCATTCTTGCAGTGCCGTCTTTTTTTCTCACTACGAATGCAGGACTGGCGTATTCTGATTTTGTTTCTCGAATTATTCCCGTCCTTTTCCCCTCATTAATAATTTCATTTAAATCAGCCCGATCTCTAGAATTTAAGTGATAAGGTTTTCCTGCAAACGGCTTACTTCCTTCTTTCAACTCGATATCCATTGTTACCAAATCAGTGCAGCCCAATTCCCAAGAAGTTTTAGCAACACAGTCTCGATACTCATTTAGTAATGCGACTAATTCATTCTTTTGTTGTGAATTTACTGATTCACCAACATTAACCTCATCTAATGTGATTTCTTCTCGCCGTGTCTTCATGGGTTTGAGTTTTTCAATTGAAAAAATGTTCTCACCCAATTTTTCGTCTTCATGTACAACTAAATTTCGTTTGTCTAAGTTCAAAAGTGGCAGCTCAAATTCATGATTGTGTACTCTAACTGATATCAAATTTATCTTACCTACAGCTACTTTCCCTCTCTTGCTAACCCGAATTGGTTCACTCGCCAACTGAAATAAAGTTGGATCAACTTCTTTAAAATTCAGTTCATTTCCTATACGTGTATACGATAAATCTAAAGATTCGGAAAATGGCCTACCCAAAATAACATCAACATTTTGAGCATCATCAGGTACCAGAACAAGATCAATTTTGCGGGGAGTTAAATTTTCAAAACTAAGTTCCTCCGTTATTTTACCAAATGATTCAATCGAACTTTTTCCAAAACCTTCCAGCATCATTGTATCGTACAAAATATTAAACTTATTTCTCAATGCAAATCTAATTTTGACAGTATTCACGGATGCTCCCATATCTACTTGAGCAGTCACATCGACTCCATTTAATTTTACTGTCTTCAAGAATTTTAATAATGAACTTTCGTTTGTTCTTTCGTCAATTACACTAATATTTAATTTTTCTACACTATCAGGTAAACCGTTTTTAACTTTTACCAAACCGCGATTACATCGCTTCGAAATATGTCCTTTCACTCCGCATTTATAACAAGTAACTTCCTTTTTTGGAGCCAAACAATTACGTGCAATATGATCTTTTGAACCACAGTTATAACATTTGCGTTCGAATACACCGTCAGACTTACTCTCGACATGTTGCTCATTCCTCAGGCTCCACTTCGTTGAGTGGTTGTTAGACTCGGTCACGTGGCTGCGCTCGATGACGTAGATTGTCTTGTTGCGATTGCGCTTCTCTATGCTGGTTTGTCCTGTCCCTAAACTGCGTCGTAGACCTGACGATATCCTGTAGTAATTGTAGCGTCAAGATTCAGCATGTATCTTTCGACCAGCCAAAAACTGTGTCCGAGTTCTCTAGCCCATAGAATTCCAGAGACAACGTTACTGTTTTGATAGCTTCTAGGTTGCTCAGTTTGAGACCTCTTCGAACATAACCCATGACGTTATTTCGTGGGAATATTCTCACCTCGTACTACTTCCCCTTTGAACTCTGTACTTCTTCCTAACACCATTGCTGTTGCATTCTTTGCTTTCTGTGGTTTCCGTCTGATATGTAAATGTATCTAGTTGGTGATGCGCCTCGATCCTGAGATAGTAATCATTTGTCCCGTCTATTGTCTGGAACGATATCTCTTTAGTATCCCAGACTTAAATACGCTGCACCTTTTTCATAAATGTCGAGTTTTGCCATCACTAATAATGGCATGGCGCGTACTGGCCACGATGCTCCCGACAGAGTTTCGTACTAATTATTTCAATATCTGCCAACCTAGCTGTAAAGCCTTGTGTCTCGTACTTTTCTGTCCTACACAAAATCACGATTAGTACACATCTGTGTCGTTCCCGGCACAAACTACTGTAATTCACAGCCCAGCCGAAAGATTGGTAGTATGCTGACATATTATACGGCGTCATATTTGCTATTAGGTCAATTAATCTATTTGATTGTTTGTGAAGCTCCTGCGCAGCCTTCTCCCGTGGTGTTATGTGCTCTCGAGTTCTCTCATTGTCTGGACCACATTTGACTCCTCCAAATACTCAAACTTTGAATAAATGCACGTGCACGATTCGATTTCTGCTCCTGCGCCACTACGCCTATAGCGCAGCATTCTCATATATTTCTTTCCAGCAACTTCAGAATCACAATTCTTCCATTATTTCCTTGTATATTTGCGGATACCTATTCATTCCGTCACTCACTGATGATCTCACAAAAAATATGATTGCGAGTCTACTCAGCCCAATCAAGTATAACATCTAACACAAATGATCTCTACCACTAATTGGTTCACGAGAACGATTGCGCTACCAGTATCTAGATAGCTTGGATAATCCAAGAACCCACACGAACACAAAAGCTATCTATTTCAGTCGCCGGTCTACTAATGAATGAAAATCACTGCAATTGTTTCTAGTTGCTCGAAAAAGCACACCGAATTTATATAGCATTGGAGCACTCCAAAGTTCTTCCACAAAACTGCTGTATTTGCAAAACACATCAGTTCTCTGCGACACAGCACACTGTCTTCGTCTTGAATGCCGTATCTGTCGTAAAGCACACCGGTTCCCACCATTCTGATTTTGGGAAGGGCCAATTATCCATAATTATAAAAAACTGGGTTCCGAAAAAACATAACAGATTTTTAATTTGATACAGCACAACAATTCAGACTTCCCAACAATTTCCTGCGACCTCCGCCGCTCTCTACATTCTCACTTATCTCTACTGCTTCGGACAATCAACATTTCTCCGACCTCTCAATTTTACAAAAGTGACTAATCCAACTGTAGAAATTAACGCAAACGTAATATTATTTTTTCTCACTATATTTATAATTACCATTAAACTGTTAAATCTAATCTATACAAGACGAACCTAATATACCATTAATGAGAAAATAAATAAATCAAATCAAAAATGAGATGGACGAAAAGAAGCCTTTCATATGAAGAAATAACTAAATTAAACTTGCATAGAATTTTGTTGACAGTCGGAAATGATGTAGCCGAATAAACACAGATAAACTAGGAAGAATCAAAGCATAAAAACTTAAAATTATAAGATTTTTTCTCTTCCTCCTAGCAAATTTGTATGCGAACTCAAATACATCGATAACACCTAGAAAGGCGTATCTACTACAAAATAGAAAAAAGAAAATAATTTACGTCAATGAACTAATAATTCCGCTCTGGTGTTCTTTTGCCAATTCATAACGCAAGAGGGTGAAAACGGGCAGAAGGAAAACGTATAAACTATAAACAGAAAGC